>CP136892.1:53442500-54125000 GCA_034359265.1 Canna indica
AAGTGTTCTTTATTCTATCTACTTGGTTTGGCTTCACCACATTATCTTTTTTCATACCAAGACCCTGTACCATGGTCCATGAACTCGGCTGGTGACAATTGCCATTGTAATAAGCATATTGCTGGCAGCAACCACTTGGTCAACGAGCATAGCAGCTCCAATTCGTTGAAGGGCCGCATCTGCCAGTTTGCGGCCTTGTGTTCCACTCCCACCGAGTACGACCCCTCGCAGTGCCAAGTAAATTGATCTTGACACCTTTCCAAATACAGCATCACCATTTTGCAAACTCCTTGTGAGCACTCTTGCTATCATATCCTTTCTGCTCTGAAGCTTTGTTTGGGAAGCAGAATCTGAAAAAGAGCTAGAGGAGCTCATCATTACCTCAGTGATCTCAGGAATCCCTACATCAGGTGAAGTCTTCAAGAGCTCGTTGAGCCCTTTCACTGTATCTGATACTACAGCTTCCAACTCTGAAGAGGCAACAGGTTTCTCACTGAGAAGAACTTGTCGAAGGACCAAAATGCTGCATGCAAATTGTAAGAGGGGTAAGGTAAATCACAAGAACCAAGATTCTAAACCATCTTCAAGTTACTAATACAAAGTGCATTTATAATCATAAACTAACAAGAAAACTAACCTCGTTGCAATGACAACTATTTGCTGGAATTGGCTCTGAACAGTTCTTAATCTCAAAACGTTAAGCTTTAGGGTTTCAGGAGCTGTCTCAGCTGTCAAACCCTGTATTGCAGTTGCAAGCTTCAGCAAACCCAACCTTACCAACTTGTCCACCTTTTCTCCACTGCACTCCGGTAGTTCATCATCACCTGCTCAACAAGCACGACAATTAAGAAAACAATAAGTCAAGCAACTGATTGTTGCTGTAAGTTTAATAATTAAGAAAACAAACAGTATAATTAAGAATTTACCTGAGGCAGTAAAAAGAGCATCATGCCGTTGTGATGATGCTGAAAGACCCCCACCAGTTCGAAGAGCAGCAACAGGAGGAAGACCCTGGATTGGACATTCTATGAGACGATTTACTTTAGACAGTATATGCAAAGGCCAATGTATGGGAAGGAACTTACATGATTTGCCAAAACTACAGAACAGAAATCAATATGCTCATCCCATTCTTCATCTAGACAGTTACGAGTTGAAGATATCCAATGAAGAGTTTGTGGAAGAGATGTAGCAGCACCAGTAGGAGATCCATAGCGATCGGTGAATGCCTTCTGCAAATATTCTAATCCAGCAGAGCCCTTGATGATTGGTTCCATCAGTTTTATACGAGCGAGACTGACTTCCTTCTTCAGAGTCTATCACCAAAAAAACATTTAATTGAAATTTCCAACTTTCCAAGTACGATAGCAAGATCTATACACAATGTACATGTTTCAAAAGCAAATTAAGATAGTAAACTGGTGAAAACAAAACTAGAAAATGGTTAATCTAGTAAGTACTACTTGGAAAGTGGAAACCATACTATAAAACAAGAATATACCTGTATTTGCTCCAAAACAAATCGCAGGCCCTTGATTGCAGCCATAACAAAAGAATTATTTTGTTTGTCGTCTGATAGAGTAATCTCTGTCAAGCTATTTAACAACTTCTGGTGGTTCTTTCTCATGTCATCTTCACTTGCAGGAGCAGATAATTTTTGCAGCGTGACCAGCACATACTCTAGAATATTTCCAAGATAGTTTGTGTCATGATAGCCTGATTCAAGGACCTTTCAAGAAAATAAGAAAATTTGTAAGTTCGTGAACAGTCACGACAAGTGATCATGAACAAAGAAGTCAGATATCAAAAAAATATCAGAGAGGAAAAACAAATAACTTATTTAATCAAAAAATTTACCTGAGATAGAATGTCAAGGTCAATGCTATTGAGAATATCTTGCTTCCAGCTATTTGGCGCCAAATCGCATAATTCATCACGAATTTCCTTGACAAGGCCTAGTAACCTACTATAATCAGGTCTCTCTTCCTTCAAAGACTCCAAAATTCCATCCCAAAATGCCTTCTCCATTATCTCTTTAACCTACCACCAGATAGACAAGCATGAAACAGAACCAATCAATTGGCCAAATGTCCAGGATCAATCTCAAAGGATGATAGAGCAATAATTGTGATCAAACAGACTAATGACTATGGTAAAAACAGGAGAACAAAGTTCCTCAAAATAAGTCCAAAATGAAACATGATACTAAAACATTAACATATGGAATCGTCTGGTGTCAAAAATTTCTGACAAATTTCTTTTCAGGGGATCTGATGAGGTGGTGTTTATTAGAAAAAACTCAGATGCAATTTTTAAGAAAGAACTCCAACTACCTTGACACCAAGTTCTTCATCATTTACTATGTCAAGGTCACCAGCAAATTGTCCATGGCGCCCATTCATTATCTCATTCACAAGCAGTTCATTCTCTGTGGGTAACTGTATACCCCTTGTGGAACTTGATTTAATGTTCACATTTTCAACTTCTCTGCCAACAAGCTGAGTGGAAGATGAAACTTGAAACAGAGAACGAACTACATGATTGGATGTTCCTTTAATATTAACACTCTGCTCATGAGGTGGGGAATCTGACTGCTCTTCTAAAGTGTTGGGAAGTGAAGGCGATGAAATATGAGCCACAGGGGTTGCCAAAGGAGTGCCACTCTCTTTTGCTTCAAAGAACTTGGACCTTGTATCCGACAAAGCACATTCCATTCTTTCAATACCAGCATTGCCACTTAGGTGTTGAACTTTCTCTCTCAGAAGCTTCTGATCTTCTATAACCTGATGAACATGTGATGATTCATTAACACATGCTTGCATATAGTTAACTCTATTTGATTAAGTCAGCACATAATTGTGTATTTTTAACTGAAACTTGTATCAACAAATATTTAAACTAAATTATCTAATTTTTCAAGAACATTGAAGACAGGAAGTAACAAGTTAGCACCAGATGTATATCCATGCAAAAATTCTTAAAAACTGGATCATTCATTTCAAATGAAAGCTTGTATACTCAAACTCTCAGAGTACCAACGTAAACAGTAATCAGTTCAGTCCAAAAATACTGATTTAATATAACAAAAAATTGATTGTCTCATGAAAGCTCCAGTGAATAAATAAGTATATGCATACATAAGTAATGTATCTGGACAAACCTGTTTTTGGATAGCCCTCATATCATGACTAAGATCAGATGTCTGTCCATCTGCAGTCATCTTGCATGTTTGCATCATTGACAATTCCAATTGGCAGGCTGCTCGTACAAGATCATCCTCCAGAGACCTAGCATCTTTTACCTTCCATATCACAAATCTGTATAGGTAAGAACGCCATGCCGAGTCAAATGATCTCAGTTGGCATCGGAAACTCT
Organism: Canna indica; assembly: GCA_034359265.1. Taxonomy (NCBI): domain Eukaryota; kingdom Viridiplantae; phylum Streptophyta; class Magnoliopsida; order Zingiberales; family Cannaceae; genus Canna; species Canna indica. The sequence goes on from CP136892.1 coordinate 53,445,876, forward strand.
GTTCTTGCAGCAAAGTGGAAGATGATTCTTTATTATGATTCAGAGGTAAACTATCAGATGATGATTTCCGCAATGTGCGAGCACTATTAGGTCCATCCAATATGATCTTGACTAATAACTCAAACACCCGAAGGAATTTTATAGCTGATTCTCTCAGAGAAACTTCATGCTCGCCTTGACCACTAAAAACAGCATTTGGATGACCTAATATCATGTAAGCACAAAGCACTACTCTAACTGGATATCTGGACATCTTTGTTTCAGAACTCTTAGATTCTCTGGCCACCACTCTTCTTGTTCCAACTCTCTGCCTTGTTGTTCGGCTAGATGCAGCTTTTCTATTAGGAGATGCTAGGCGCTTAAGCAGATGATCAATGTTCTCAACACTTGATGGATCAGATGATAGCAGTAAGGAAAAACGACTCTCTAACCGATCAAGCAAGGCTTTTGTTGTCTGAAGTGTTGTGGTTGATTCAATCAAGAGAGCAACTTGTTCGAATGGCATAGAGTTAACAGACTTCACATTTAATCCCAAGGCCTCATAAGCTTTAGCCAAAGTGAAAGTAGTCCTCTTTGATCTCACAAACCGCCTCCAACACCTAACTATCAAATTGACTATGAGAAACATAAACTTTAGAAAAAAGAAAAAAATGCAATTATGAACCAAGTGAAGAGAAGTTACCTAGCTAATTTTCTAGAAAGAAAATCTCCATGTTTGATCAAATTGATCTGTGCAGATCTATGTGAGCTACCTCTTTTTTTCAAATATTCTGCCCTTTGTCGCCTTGCCTGAGTATCAAATTTGTGAAAGCAAGAGTAAGATCATATAGAGAAACTGACACGACATAATTCAAAAACTAATGATATAAATTTTCTCAACATAGTTATACCTAAAAATATTCTGCCAGAATAAGCACAATACAGAATCCAAAACTGCTACTGAGAAATTGCAACTAATAGAGTACACTTTAAGCAACTAATAAGACGATAGAAAGAACCTTAACCTTTTGAAGCCGATTTTCTAACTGCTCTTTCATTTTTCTCCTTTCATTTTCCCTTTTATAGTTCACCGTTTTGGCCACTCTACGTGCTTGAATTACTCTAGCTTGCGCTTTTTCCTTTTCTGCTTCCAACAATCCCATCCTTTTCTTCTCAGCAGCAGCACGCTTCTGGTAGATCGCAGAACACACACGCTCTTTATATTTGTTCTCTCTATTTACTCGTTGCAACAAAGATCTGGTAGTTCTCTCCTGAATGGCAGCCCTTCTCTGAATGTGGGCTTTAAGAAGACGCATACGGTTAGCCTCAGCCTGTTGTACACGAGACTCAACTTTTGTACCCAGCTCTTCTCGTTCCTTCTCAAAACGCATTCTTACACCACTTTTAGCAGCCTGTCGTAACTCATCCAACCTAGCTAACCGCATTTGTGCTTTTGCCAAAAGGGCCAACCTATTCAATAAAAAAATAACACAACTTTTCAGTTTGGTCAAAATTAGAAGGTAATTCAAAGGATCTAATTTAAAGGCTCAACCTCACCACAAACTTTATATGCATATAATGGCTGGCTTTTATAAATAAGTTAAAACTAACAGCTGAAGCTAGAGAAGTGATAATAGAGCCAAGTCATCTTAAAGCCACATGGAGCCACATGGAGGTTCAAGCCAACTCAAGTGTTACAGAAAAAAATGCAAAGTAAAGCAAATATTATACAAAAGTTAATACTAATGCCACAATCACCTCTTCTGTTCGGCTGCAACAAGTTTTGCTTCAAGCCTTTGTCCTGGATCATCCTCTTGAGATGACCATGAGGGGCTTCTCGGCTTTGGCCTAGCTTTGCTTGATAACCATTCATGAAATTGCTGCCACAAATCTTTTTGTCAAAATTAACAGTGTTTCGTTTATCATGGTAACAAAAACAATAAGGCTCAATGAGGATTTTACACCTTGCTTAAAAACAATCTTTTTTCTACAATGAGAACCAAAGAACTAGAGTCAAGGAAACACCTAAACGAGAAGAAGCATATAAGAGAACGTGAGAAGACAAGGAATCAACAGCAAAGCTCGAAGGGCAACATTGAACAAAATATAGGATTTTGTGCCTAAATTGATCAAATGACACTTTCCCCTAAGCAATACACATTGGGGCAGTGAATGGATTCCACGAATTCAACCACTGAAGTGGTCATCTGCTTTCCTGGAAAAATGGACTAGAAGAAGAAACCATCTATAAGTTTATAAGCAACAAAACAATGAGAATACGAAGCAAAAAGGTGGATGCTAAACACCAGAGTTGGATAAACGGGGGAAAAGATAAAAGAAATTTAGTATTAATACAAGAATCTTATATCTTGAAGGTTAAACAAATATAACGACAAAGAAACACTTAAAACGTCCAAAAAAAATAAGAATAAAAGCATCATAGAGCGGCCTTAAATAAGATATACAGCTAAACTTAAGCACTCGATAAGAATCAAGACTTTTTGCAGCTACTGGAATGTTTATAACCTGAAACTAAAAGAAATTTGGACAAATAACCAAACGAAAAACAGCACGAGGGTAACTTTGAAAAGTGGAAACTGAGAATCAATTAAAAAAGAAGAACAAAAGATAATTTAAAAAAAATGTTTCAGGGTTACGAATAACCAAGACAACGTCGCGGTGCTCATGCCATATACCAACTTAATTGTGTTTATCATCAAAACAAAAGTACAAGAATGGAGAATAGCACGGCTTACGTTGATGGATGCAAATAAAACAGATCGCGAACAGTGACAAAAATTAATTGCTTTAACTTGAAGCTGCTGTAATAGGCTTCAACCTCTGAAGTTTTCAGTGTGGTACAAGGCAAGCATCTAAATATACCTATTAATAGATGAAAATCTCATGTAAAATACAAACAAGCACCGTAATTAAAACCTGCAACTGAACTAAAAGCGTCAAACCCCTAAAAAATCATCAGTCCAGAACAGAGTCGAACTTGTTGCAAAGGAACGATAAAACAGGAAGCTATCAGCTTTCGCAGATCGTTTTATCTGAGTTTAACTTCCAAACAGCACCAAAATTCAATAACCAAACTCTCTCGTGGTCGCAGAGAGAGAAGGAAAAAAATAACTTTTCCCAAAAAATAAATATTGGAAGAAAGGCATCACCAAAACCACCCAAAACACCAAAAACTCCAACTTTTTCGAACCAATTACCTGTCTTCTGAGTTCGGCATCCCTGAGTTTAGCCTCAATCTCCTCCACGCTCGCAGGGCCGCTGCTCTTGCTCTCGAGCAGCCTCCGGCGTATTCTCCTCGGGATCCTCGCTGGGGAGGGCGACGTCTCCCCATCGGTAAAGTCGAGCGCCACTGCCGCAGGCCTCGCAGTCTCCGGCGACTCCACAGCCCCGCTAGAATCCATCGGGCGCTCCGCGAATCTCCACAAGGGGCTCGATCGAACAAAAGGCACAAACTTTCCCGAAGGATCGCGAACAAGAATTCGAAGGAATCGATTGCGATCAATTCGACGAAGGAAACACGTTTCTTATCTGCGAGTTCGGCTCCACCTTTCAGAGGAATCGGGATCGCTTTATAAAGCGGTGGCTTCTTTTTGGGAAACTCTCCTTTATTCTATCCTCAATACATTTCATCTGAACCCAGATTCTACCCTTATCATTATTGGAAGTCACGGGGCCCGCCAGGCGACCGCCTGGACAAGGCAGGTAGGTGAGACCGGAGAGCAATAACAGGACAGGAATGTAATATTTCGTTTTGTTCATTGACGGCGCCGTTAGACAACGGGTGTCTTACGGGTTAATTAACGCCCGCTGTAAGGTATTTGGACGAAAAAGCCCTCGAAGTAAGAAGGCCGTGGCCAACCTGTATCCACCAAGTCTGTGGTTGTAAGTGTGGAAAGAGATTTACATCTTAAACAATCAATTTAAGACGTATTTTTCATTTTATTTAATATCAGTTTAGTATTTATTCGTTTTCACAGTCAACTAAAAGAAATAAATTAGAATGTGCGAAGGAGAGAGGTGCAGCTTTTTAGTCATGAATTTTCTGTATCTGCCCATTCAACTGTGTTTAGGAATCTATCACTGAAAGCAATTGAAAAAGGGAAAGAAGTCTTAAAGAAAGAAAGAGTTATCCGTCTGTGCATATATAATTTGTGCTCTAGATACACGTGTACGTGCGAAGGGTAGGACTGTAAATTTAGATCCTCCTTCCCGGGCTGGTTTGTGAGGATTGCGTCTTTGAAACGCGCCAGCATCAATTGCTTGACTTACACATGGAAACTCGTCCGTTAACTGATCGCGGACGCCTCCTTTCCCGTAGCCACTCGAAATCCGCCCGGTATAATTACTTAATTACTAAAATACCCTTTATGCAATAGGATACGCTTTGATTTAGCGGTGATCTTTCGTGTGCGATGATTAGAATGGTCCCGAGCCAGGGATGGGATTGGCTGTTTCAAGTCCAGTAGGATATACTTTACTTTAGCAGTGGATTAAGTGGGGCGTACTGAAAGATAGTCGGGACCCGCGGGATTTTTGAGTAAGGAAATGGGAACCCTGGCTCGAAGTAAACACGGTGATGGTGGTCAAACGATGATGGAACGGTGGCCGTTCGATCGAGCAGGTTGTCGCGTGATGGAGAGCACGCAAGGCGAGGGGGAGGGAAATGTGGAGAGTAGTGGGCCAACGAGGCCTTGGACTTTTTATGACAATTTTAGTCACGTGGGCGACGCGCCAAGCCGACCATGGTCAGGCTGATAAATTAACGTTATTTTCATTTTTTTTGGAATTACTATATTGTCCTTGTCATAAATAGTGAAATAAATAAAATATTGCATATATAATCAATGACCATAGGTACTAGTTAAATTAAATAGTGAAATAAATTAAATATTATATTATTTCCCACTATTTATCTAAAAGGATTTATTTCATTTTTTTTACGGTAAGGGGCCCTCATATTCAGTAGTTTTCAAATGAAATCATACAATAATGAATTCAAATTAAATATGTAAATTAATTAGCAATACATAGTATAATTTGGGGGTACCCGCTTTTGCGTAGGATTACGTGTAGAGTCTTTTTTGCGGGAAAGAAAGAGAATGAATTGAATTGCCGATTAATCAAGCACATGAGCAAATCCTTCAAGAAAAGTGGTCTTCTTTTAGGATGTTATGACGCATTGAAGGAATCATTTTACTTTACTCCTATAATTTAATTCTAATTTCATTTTTAATTTAAATAATTTCATGATAGTCCATATATTTTATGAACCGAACTAGCATTGGGTCTGGTTGGATCAAGTCCAAAAGCTCCCACACGCATGAATAAGACTCAAGTCAAACCAAACATCATTTAATTCAGGAGCTTTGCTCGGTTATACAAGGACACTCACGTCCTTCATTAATTATCAGAGATTTTATAGTAATGAGCTCGATATCTCCAGAATAAATCTCGACCCATTTTGGGCATGTTTTCACGAATTCAGAAAGACATCACCACTCAAGACATCCCTATCCTGCACTATAAACATACACGACACACATCAAGTAAACTCTCGATTCCAATTCCATATCTACCACCAAGAATTTCTTCTTACTTGAGCATCAGATTGTCTTTGTAGGTCCCCTCACTGGAGTCACACCCAACCAAGAGACACGCAGGACCACATCACCCTCGGCTTCAAACAAGAATATTTGGCGCCCACCGTGGGATCGAGTAAATCTTACATACTCTATCATGGTGGGTACTCGGAGTCAGGCGAACGCTACTCCACATAGGCAAGAATCTAGTGGCTGCGTTCCCCCCGCTACTTCGTGACGCTAACACGACGAGGAGTGACGCTCCGGTACCCACCAACCAACACTAAAATTAGAGTTGTGCCGCCTTACCAACGATCTTCAGGTGCAGAACCAAATGTTAACAAACTAGGTCTAGACGTTAAAAAAAACTAGGGAGCAGCACCCAACAGAGCGTGATCATTGTCGCTTAGAACATGACGAAGATAGCCATCTTGAGAGAACCGGGAGGCCAACCTTTGCCTCTCGGGACGAGGCCTCCCACACACACAACCAACGGGAAGAAGGAACAAGGATCACAGAGATTGTTCCTCCTCTCACCATCGACTCGGGACCTTTTGCCCAGCATATCATGGCAGTTCGTCTCTCCGACAACTTTAAACTATCGATCACTCTCCAACCTTGTGACGACACGAGTGATCTGACCACCCACCTGACGATGTTCAGATCAATGATGCTCCTCAATGGCGCAACCGACTCCATCATCTACTGAGCTTTCCCCACCTTTTTCAAGAAAGCCGCACTTCTATGGTTTTCCACCCTCTAGCCAAGGTCGGTACACACCTTCTAGGAGCTCTCCTGAGCCTTCACCAAATAGTTCTCCTCATCTCGGATATACTCCAAGATCGAGGGCTCGCTCCACTACATCAAGCAAGGACAACACAAGCCACATAAGGAGTTTTGGAATAGATTCCACGCTATGGCCATGAAGATTCCTAACCTCAATCCTCATGTCGAGTTATATTCCGTCAAGCACGGACTAAAGCCAGACAGTTTGCCGACCAAATTGCTTTTTCCAAGCTATGAACTATGGTCGAGTTTTGAGAGTGAGCTATGTGCTACGTGGAGATGGAATAACTTCAAAAGGTCAGAAAGGCCAATAGGCATATATTCCACCAAAGATGGTGCCGGGGATAAGAAATCCAAGAAGCCTAACAAAAGAGGCGAAGATTGAGATCGCCGAGGGTCGGGCGATGGTAGAAGAGGGAGGTCACCCTCCTGACCCAACATAAGATTCGACGAGTACACCCCCACTGAACGTAAAAAGGAAAACTATCATACGGGAGATCTACAATCTACAGCTTCTCAAGTCTCCTAGCAACGCACAAAAATTGAAACCCCCGTCTATTGCTGACAAAAGTAAGAAGTGCGAGTTCTACCGCACTTATGGGCACACTACTGAAGAGTGTGTGATGCTCAAAGACCAAATCGAGCGCCTAATAAGAGAATGTCATCTCGACTTCTACATCAACCATAGACGGAGCCATAGATAAAGCCACAGCCATAGGACTACGACTCCCAGAACCAAAGTCCGAGCATGACTACGACTCCCAGCATCGAAGTGATGGCACCATTGAGGTGTTTAAGAGGCCACCACGACGACCACAGAGCTGACCAGTTGAGCACCGAAATCTACAGGGTCATCGACCACATAGCTGGAGGATTCGTCAGAGGAGAGGAGATGAGCTCGACCAAAAACAAGTTGCTCTGAGCCATCATGATCGTTGACCTAAGATTTTCAACCTTCATCTTAATCTCGGTTTTGATGATAAAAAATATGGAACTAATGATTTCATGGAGAATTACTTTCAGGTTCCATGCCGCTTAGCGCTGACGTCTGCGATCAAAAATATCAAAGAAATTGGAAAATCGGAAGGACGTTGGTCGATGCGCTCGGATTCATTGGAAAGGATAGAGTCTAGGTTTAGGGTGTCTAGACAATTTATAAAATCCTCGGTATGATGCTTGGATTCCTAAAGAACCAAAATCCGAAGACAAAATTCGAAAACGAACAACGAGTAGAAAAATCAATCGAAATGGAGCTATTTTCAGCATGCCGATCGATGGGCGGTTGACCGGCCATCAGTCGATCACCGACCGGCTAAGCTACAAAATGGGCAGAGAGCTCCAGTCGATGGCCAGCCACCGACCGAGCGGCGCCAACGGGCAGATGGACGACGCCCATTGGGATGGCATGTCTTGCCTTCTCTCTTCATGACTTATAAATACAAGCCATGAGAGCCTTCCTAACATAACTTTGATCATTCCTACTACTCTTGAGAAATCTTTTGATCAATCACAAGCTTCATTGAGCCACTGTTTGCAAAAATTCTAGCCTTGATCCATACATTCTTGATCTTGCCTTTGAGCTTCAATCAATTCATCATCAAGGCATCAAGAGGAGCTATGATTCATTATTTGGAGCTAAGTATTTATTGTATTATTTATTTGCTCTATTATTTATGTATTTTATTATTTATTTCATTGTATTTGAGCTTGTGTAAACCTAGGTTATTAGGTTTGTTAAATTGGGTGGTAGCATTTGTGTTTGAGGCATAAGTCCACTGGGTAGATTGATTTACTAGGATTATTGATTGTTGTACCTTAGGATTTGAGGTGGAAGAGTGCTATCGATAAGAAGGCGGAGACTTTTAGGTGTGGAAGTGCCTTAGGTTGAGAATAGAGACTCTTCGGTGTAAATTCCTCATTGTAAGGAAGCACTCATAATCTAGTAAAGTCAAGTTTAAAAATTCTAAGCAGGGTGCTTAGGTAGTGGAGTAGGCATTGAGGTCGAACCACTATAAATCTACTTTTGTTAGCATTGCATTCTTGGCTGTGTTTTATTGCCGTATTTATCGCTTTCGCTTGCTATTCAAATTAGTGTATTCCCTAAGCTATAAGAAGTGATTAAAATTGATAAATCAAATTTAGGCAAAAAAGTTTAGATAACACATTATTCAACCCCTAATGTAGGTCATTTCATCAATAATTGGTATCAGAGCAGGTTCGCAGTTTGAGATTTCACCATCTCTTCTACACTTTGCTTCGATCCAAAAATGACACTAGAGTCGATTGTTTCCTTACCTCCTAGGTTCGATGAATCGAACTTTGGTCTTTGGAAGTCTAGGATGTACACCTTCCTAAATAGTCAAGGTTTAGGTATTTTTAACATGGTAAAAATTTAATATATTGAACCTAAGGAAAACATGAATGCATGAACCCAATAACAAATTGATATGTTTGAATTAAATGCTACATCTACGAATTGCATATTTTGTTTTTTGGAAAATAATATTTTTGAAAAGGTCATGCATTATATTTCGGCTTTTGATATTTGGACAACTTTAAACATGCTATATGATTATGCCAAGACTGAAGAGATTGACACTTCTAATGAATGTAGTGATGACAATGGTCATTCACCTATCCCTAATCTTGGTTTTGATGCCCATAGCTCTTCTAGTCAAATGAGTAGCTCTAAGAGCCGAAAAAGGAAAGTAGTGTGTCATGCATGCAAGGGAAAGAGGCATGTGAAGAAAAATTACCCTTCCATGAAGAACAAGACAAAGAAGATGTCAAATGCTTCCACATCATCATTTCATTCAAGTGAAGCACCCTCTTGCCATGATTATGAAGTCATTTCAAAAGTTTGCCTCATGGATGCTAATTATGAGGTAAAACCTTCTACTTCTAGTCATTATAAAAATATTAATTATGATGATAGTAGCTCTAATTCTTTAGGTATGACTTATGATGAACTATTAGAAAAATCTAAGAAGATGCATGCGATGCTCATGAAATCAAATAAGAAAAATAGAAAAATCAAGAAAGAAAACCTAAAACTTGTTAGTCATTTGCATGAGTTGAAGAGTGAAAATGAGAAATTGAAATCTTGCTCTTTTGATTCTTGCCATGATAATTTAGAAATTGAGCTTAGAGCCTTGAAACTTGTAAATGAGAATTTGAAATAAAAAATGAAACTTATAAGTAATGAATTGAAAAATGATTTCAAAATTGAGAAGGAAAAATTAAAAATTAAAAATGGTATGTTGAATTCTCAATTGTGTGCTATTAAAAAAATCCATGAATGATTTGAAAAGTGAGATTATTTTCTTGAGTAGGAAAGTAAATAATTTACCAAATAATTTCTCTCTCAAGAACTCTAGAATTAGAAATGTTTCATCTAAGAATAGTCATGCGCTCATCATGCTTCTCATGTCAAGCATTCTAACACTAGACCTTATGTTCATAAGAATGATGAAAAGAAAAGATTTAATGGGCATTGATTTTGTTGTGGTATTTACGGGCATGCTATTTATGATTGCGCTTTTTGGATGAATCCAAGTGTGGGAAACACTACTAGAAATTAGGTCTTCAGCAACGGCTATCAGCAACGGCTGCTCAAGCCGTTGCTATTTGCAACGGCGTTCTTACGGCCGCTCGAGCCGTTGCAGATATTTGTATCTGCAACGGCGTTCTAACGGACACACGAGCCGTTGCAAATTATTTTAATTATCCGCAATGGCTTTCTGACGGAAAGGCGAGCCGTTGTTGATATTTTAATTATCAGCAACGGCTTTCTAACGGACAAGTGAGCCGTTGCTGATGATAACTTATTAGCAACGGCTTTCTAACGGGCAAGTGAGCCGTTGCTGATAAGTTTATATAGGGCACCAGTCGCGCCCGACCCTTCTTCCTCCCGCTGCTGCCGCCGCCGCTCCTGCTCTCGCCTCTCGCCACCGCTGCCGCTGCTGCCGACGCCGACGACGCCTCTTCCTCCTCCCGCTGCTGCCGACTTGTTCAGGTATGCCTCGCCGGCCGGCCGTCTCTTCCCGTTGCGGCCGGCGGGAATTAATCCGACCGAAACCCTATTTCTAGGGTTTTGGCCGGCGGCAGTCGGCCGATGGCCACCGCTGGACCTTGTACAGTGGCCGGACAGTGTGTCCGGCCACTGTACGCCGGGGCCGGAGTCCACCTGACTCCGGCGCCGGAATTTATAAATGTATATATAATTTTTTTATTGTTTTATAATTGATAATTAATTGTTTTATAATTGTTAATTAATTGTTAATTAATTATTTAGATTAATTGTTTAATTTGTTAGATTAATTATTAGGGTTTAGATTAATTTCGGACGCGCGCCGGAATCGTCCACTTCGGACGCGCGCCGGTATCGTCCACTTCGGACGCGCGCCGGAATCATCCACTTCGGACGTGCGCCGGAATCGTCCACTTCGGACGCGCGCCGGTATCGTCCACTTCGGACGCGCGCCGGTATCGTCCACTTCGGACGCGTGCTGGAATCGTCCACTTTGATGGATATTTCTGGAAAAACTAAAGATAATGTCAAAGCCCGACATGATCTAAAAATACTTTGTAAAAGACCAGAGTTGGAGTTACAAGAGGTCAACGGACGATATCTGAAACCGATGGCCCTATATGTGTTAAATAAACAACAGATCAAAGATGTTTGTCAATGGGTAAAAGAACTCAGATTACCCGATGGATATGCTTCAAACTTATCTCGATGTGTGAACGTCGATGATTGCAAAATATCAGGGATGAAGAGCCATGATTGTCATGTATTCATGCAGAGATTACTTCCGATCGCATTTCGAGATCTTCTACCTGATAATATTTGGGGTCCGTTGACTGAATTAAGTATGTTTTTTAGAAACATCTGTGCAAATGTCCTTCGAGTCGAAGATATGTCAAGACTTGAAAATAATATTGTTGAAATCATATGCAAGCTGGAGCAGTTTTTCCCTCCTGCATTTTTTGACTCGATGGAGCATCTACCGATACACTTGGCATACGAGGCACGAGTTGGTGGTCCCGTTCAATATCGTTGGATGTACTTATTTGAAAGATACATGAATCGTCTGAAGAAAAAAGTAAAGAACACCGCAGCTGTTGAAGGATCAATATCTAAATCGTATATCATCCAAGAAATTTCAACATTCTGCTCATTTTACTTTGAATCGACAGTACAGACAAGATTTGATCGTCTTCCACGTAACGACGACGGGGGTGTTCGACATTCAGATGGACGTTTAAATATATTTTGTCACTCTGGTCGTGCTTTTGGTTCTCGTCCATCTCGACACTTAAGCGATGAAGAGTATCATTTGGCACACTTGTATGTATTACTCAATTGTCTAGAGATTGAACAATTCATTGAAATATTTGACATTGAGATGGTGCAAAAATACTCTATTCACAACGATCAAGAATTGGAGAGATTACAGAATCGTGATTTCCCTACTTGGATTCAGACTTACAGCAAAGATCACAGAGCTGAAATAGATGAAAGAATATTTGAGTTTGTTAGTGGACCATCGCCACTTGTGTCGTGCTATAGTGGATATTTTGTTAACGGGTATAAATTTCACACGGTTGAATATTCATTTACAAAGAAGACGATGAATGCTGGGGTCTGCGTGAAAGGGACAACCTATGTTGAATGTGATATGGATTTTTATGGACTGGTGGAAGAAGTGATAGAGTTGCACTACTTCGGCTTGAAATCAGTGATCCTATTTAGATGTCATTGGTTCGATACAACAGAAAGGGGCATGAAAGTTCATCCAAAATACAAACTTGTTGAGGTTAATTACAAATCGAAATTGGCAGCAAATGAGCCTTTTATATTGGCATCACAAGCCGAACAAGTATATTACGCGAAGTATCCGGCTGGAAATAAAGATAGAGCAGATTGGCGTGTAGTCTGTAAGACAAAAGGTAGAGGAAAAATTGATCCGATAGTAGGAGAAAATGAGCTGATAACTGATATGACACATGGTTTCTATCAAGAAGATGATCCTCCTGCTGTGGATCGTATTATTCCAATACTCGAGGATGCAGACACAATGTCAATTCAATTAGAAGTTGAATATGCTGATGATGACGATCATGAAATTGAGGAAGCTGGAGATGAAGAAGATGAAGAAGAGGAAGAAGAGGAAGAAGAAGAAGAATTCGAAGACTATTATTCAGATGATGAAGAATAATTGTAAAGTATATATTTTATTAAATATATCTCTACTATTTATACAATAATCTGATTATATGTCTGTTCGACAGATATGTCTGGTCGTGGTTATCGACGCAGGAGAGCTTCGGAGTCTCCGATCGGTGAGACTCCAGCACTTACTCATGCTGCTGATCCTCCTGTTGCTGATCCTCATGAGGATGATACTGCCGAGGCTAGTACATCCAGACGCAGGCGGCCACGCGGGCCGAACAGGTGGCAGCCTCCACCAGCCACAGAGTCACGGAGATTGATTAGCGTGATTGGGGAGCGGTAATATATCATGAATTATGAATCATTACAAATTCATTATATCATAATATAATATTAAAATTTATTTTTGTTGTGCAGGTTCGAGCAAGAAGAAGTGTCGAGGAGCATTTCTTCTACTATTCGACGATACATGCACGGGGCATGGCCTACGTGGTCTCACGTGCCTAGCGAGCACGTCGACATGTTATGGCACGAGTTTGAGGCACATATTATTATTATTTTTACATGCATGATGATATATTAATATTGGTACTGATATTATTATTTTGCAGGCTCGCTATACATGGGCCGAGGACCAGAGGCCCTTCATTTACGCTGCCTGGGAAGCTATTTCCCGAGCAAAGTACAACGGGCAGCTGGGGCAGGCTCGGTCTCAGGCGATGGCCCGAGCTGGGACCACTAACAACGAGCAGCGCGTCACACCGGCGGCTCTGTTGCATTTTCAGTGCACGCGAACCGTATGGTAAGTATATCTTTTAATTATATATTTTATTTGTTACTATGTGTACTAATTAATGTATTTGTTTTGTAAATGTAGACGACAGTGTCGGATGACGGGACTGTCCAGCGACCCTCCCCGATGGCGGTGTTTGAGCGGACTCACCGTCGAGCACATGGGACGGGGGAGTACATCGACAACCGCGCTGCATACATTGTGGTAATTATATATTTGTTTAAATTATTCATTATATATTTATAATTTAAGTTTTATGATAAATATTAAACAAAAAATCAAACTCGAGTAGGAGACCTACAGCCAGACGGTGGTGCAGCGCGGGGGTACCCCCGAGGACTTTGACGCAGCATTGTGGGTCGAGGCCGCAGGTGGCTGGGACCATAGCCGCGTATATGGCTTCGCAGATAGTGGTCATGCGCGAGCCGTACTAGGGCCACTTGGGGCATCGACCCCTCCAGTCGCTGGTGAGCGACCTTCCACCTCCAGATCCAGTTATGATCATAGTAATAGGATAAGGACACTAGAGGAGACGGTCGCGCGTCAAACTGAGATGATGGAGCGCCAGAGTCAGATGATGGCGGATATACAATCTATGCTACGCAACATGTCAGGTCATCCCGAAGCAGGCATCTCTTCGGCATCATCTAATCCATCGTCCTCGAGTCAGTCCACGCCAGTGTACACTCAAGCACTCCAGACCCCGCCATATGATCCAGACCATCCTCCATCGTGATCGTGAGATTTTTTGTTTGGATATTGAACTTGTTTAACTTATTTTGTTTGGATATTGATACTTCAATTTTGCATTTGAATTGTTTTTATACTATCGTGGATAATTATCAATATAAATATAATTATTTTGATGTATATCTTGGTGTGTTTGTGATGTGTGAATGAATGTGTGTATGAGGGTATGGGTGTGTGAGTTATGTATCAGATAATGTATCAATGTATCAATGGAAATTTGAAATTTGAAATTTTTCTGTTACCAGGTACACATCATCAGCAACGGCTTTTCCACGGCCGTCCGTGGGAAAGCCGTTGCTAAAAGTGTATCGAAAGCCGTTGCTGATGACCTACAGAAACGGCTTAGCGACGGGATTTCACTAACGGCGTTGCTACGGACTCAGCGGCCGTTGCTATTATTGTTATCAGCAACGACTCCGGGTCTGTGGCAAAACCGTTGTTGATAATATTTTTAGCGACGGCCCGAGCGGCCGTTGCTGATAATGTTTTGAGCGACGGCCCGAGCGGCCGTTGCTGCACCGTCGCTAAGTTATCAGCAACGCGAGTTTCTGTCACGGCTCTATTGCAACGGCTGGGCCGTTGTTGATGCCCTTCAGCAACGGCTCAGCAACGGCATCAGCCGTTGCTGATGCCTATTTTTCTAGTAGTGAAAGACACTTTGGGTTCCTAAGTCTTTTAAGGACCCAAAGCCATTTGGGTACCAAAAGTCTCATTTTCTTTTGTAGGGAGAGCTACCACACAAGGTTAAAATATTGATGGTATATATGTTTGAAGTTGACCAAGGACCCCAATGAAAAGTCTTTACTCGCTTGCAACTTCAAACTACCTTGTTGCCTTAGGAAAGGTTGGCCTCAAAGATTTTGGTATCATCTCCTATACCTACTTGCTAAAATTGGAGTTGAAGTTTTTGATATATGCTTAATATTAGTAGATTTTTCGCTCTTGATATAAGTTTCAAACATGTTTTTGATTTTTGATTTCCAATCTCTTCGAAGACCTACGTAGTCTATAAATGACTCATGCGACCTGGCGGTTCTAAATTATTGACTAATTGTGGCCTTTCGGTTTTCATTTAATACGAAGGGTTGGAGATCTTAATTTTTAAATATTTCACATTTTGAGATCTCTTGATTCATTTTGGTTTCATGATTGACCTTCTTTAAAATGAATATTTACTACTTAGCAAAAACCCGATTTTAAATGGAAGACTAAAGAAAATTGGAAAAGAAAATAAAAATTATGGAATTTCTCAAGAAATGAGGTATGAGTTTCATTTTGGGAAAACTCTTGCATAACACCTCAATTTTCTTGATAAAATGATTTCTATATGCTTATGAATGATTTTGCATGATAATTGATTGAAATCTCACCAGTAGATAAAATTTTGATACTTAGGCAATTTCATATCTTCTAGATTGGATGAAATATGCTATGGATAGAAATTCATCTTAGAGACTTCGTTTTAAGTTGAAACTTGATGAACATATTTGTGTTTACTCATCATTTGCTTCCATGTGATTAAAATTGAAAAATCATGTGTAAATAAGTAAAATGATAACTAGATCACTTTAGAAGACAACTGAGTAGAGTTGACCTAAATCAATAAATTGACTTAGAAACTTTATTTTGGGTCCCAACTTCACAAACATGTTTAGACTTACTCATGTCAAGTGTCTATCGGTTTTACTTTGAAAAACCATGAGTAAAAGATAAAAGTTAATACTTAGCAATTTCATGTTATCATGCTTAGTTTTGAAAGAAAATAGGGTTAATTAATGTATCTAGCCCAAACTATGACACTTTTCACAAATCTAGTCCGATCTTTAATTTGTATCAATTACATCCCGAACTATCAAATTGATATCAATTCTAGCTTGACGTCAAATATCCGTCAATGCAACCGTTAGGTGCTTACGTGACATCTGACTCAACAAATTAAAAAATATTTTTTTATTATCACTTGTACCATGTCAGCATGTAATAAAATATATTATAATACTATATAAATATGGAAAATTAATATATTTATCCCAAACTTTGGTCCTTGTAATAAATTCATCCCAACCTTTAATGTTTTTTCCTAATCTTTTACAAACTTTGGGATTGACAATAATTGTCGCATTTGAAATTGAATTAAAATTTAGATTACATTACAATTATAATCAATCCAAAAGTTTGAATTATATTTCTCCCTATTTTTTATTAAATTCGACTATTATATTAAAAAAAATTAAAACTTGAAATAAAACTCTTATATTTTTCATATACTATTATTATTTATTAAATATTTAAAATTTTGAAAATAATTTTATAATTATCTATTGAAATTGTATTTTGAAAATTTTAATTCAAAATTTGATTTTCTTATTATTATTTATTTAATTATATTATTGCATTTCAAAGAAAATCGAAATGCCCAAATTAAACCAATAACTTTCTATATAGTATTATTATTTATCAAAATTTTATTTTTTATTTTTTATTCAATTTGGCTATTGAATTTTATAAAAAAGAATCAAAACCCCCAATCAAACCAAGACCATTTTGCTTATATTATTATTTACTAAATATTTAATATTATGATTATATTTTATTTAGTGTCTAACAAAATTTGGCATTTTAAATTTGATTTTTTTTAGTTTGGTATTGATTTTTTTATTCAATTCGATTATAGTATTTTAGAAAAAAAATTAAAAATTTGAACTAAATCAATATATTTTACTAATAATATTATTATATATCATACATTTAATTTGTTTTAGTATTTAATTTTCTTCATAAAATTTATTTATTTTACTACAAATTTTTAATTTTTAAAATACAAAATCTGAAATGAAATTTATGTATAACGACTATAAATTAATTTTGGTGAAATTAGATGTGAGATTCTTTGAGGTGTTAAAAGGTTTTTCGTGTAATTTTTTAAAGAAAAAAGAATTTGGTGGAATCAGATACGAAATTATCGGATAAAGTGAGAGTTTTGATGTATTTTAAGAAAACATTTATCTTCAAGGATTATAATTATTGTCAATCCCAAAGTTTGGTATATATTTGTTACAATGATCAAAGTTTGGGATATATTTATTACAAGGATCAAAGTTTGGGATAGATACATTAATTTCTTCATTTATATAATATTATAATATTTTTTTATTATATGCTGACGTGGCACAAGTGATAATAATTTTTTTTAATTTGATAAGTTAGATGCTATGTCAGCACCTAATGATTGCTTTGACGGGCATTTGACGTCGGGTTAGAATTGATATCAATTTGATAGTTCAGGATGTAATTGATACAAATTAAAGATCGAGCTAGATTTATGAAAATTGTCATAGTTTGGGCTAGATACATTAATTAATCCAAGAAAATATGCTAAGTTAAAATTTTGGTCAAATGACATCCATTTCACTTCAAACTTGATAAACACACTTTAAATGATTATATCTTGATATCCGAAAAGTTTGAATGAAAATTAAAGTTTTTTGAAAAATAACTAATATTTACGAAAATGTCACTGGATTTCAGTTATTTTTAGAAAAATGCAAAAAATCTAGTTTCAAAAATCTATTTTTGAAAAATAACTAATATTTACGAAAAAACCACTGGATTTGACATTAAATGATTCTTGAAACTGCATGTTCACTGATAAATCTAGTTTATGTTATAAAATTTTCAAAAAATTTCAGCAAGAATATGATTTAACATTGATTTTTGAAATTGGATTTTGAAACTTTAAAGTATCGTTCTTCCTAAATGTTCATTTTTATGATACTTTAATTTTTGGTCCAATCTTCGTATGAGACTTCAAGTATGATATTTTGAATTCACTTTTGGTATCATTCTAATTATTTAGGGAGAAAAATCATTTCTAAAATAATTTTTGATATTTTGACCGATACTTGAAAATATCGATGCTTGAGTTTATACATGATTTTCGAATTTAGAATTTAGTTATCATTCCATGCTATCATGTATGATTTAGTCTCATATTAGATATTTGGTTTTCATCCCATGAGTAGAGATCTTTATGCTTCATGAAAAATTCTTTTAGTGTCTCAAATTTGATTATAGATTGACTTTTCTTACTCTTTTTGATTGATGTTAAAAGGAGGAGAAAAATATAGGTAGAAGGGGAAGAAAAAATAGAAATACCATATAGATAGGGGATTTCCATTATGTAGATATGCATGATGATATGGGGAGAAATCCCTTGATTAATATCCTTTGTGCTTTAATATATATATATATACTCTTAAGAATATTTGTCATTATCAAAAAAGGGGAGATTGTTGGCTTAAGGTGTTCAACATTGGTCTTAATCTTGATTTTGATGATAACAAATATGGAACTAATGATTTCATGGAGAATTACTGTCAGGTTCCAAGCCGCTTAGCGCTTGACGTCCGCGATCGAAAATATTAGAGAAATTGGAAAATCGAAAGGACGCTGGTCGACACACTCGGATTCGTCAGAATGGAGAGAGTCTAGGTTTAGGGTGTCTAGACAATTTGTAAAATCCTCGGTATGATGGTTGGATCCCTAAAGAACCAAAATTTGAAGACGAAATCCGAAAATGAACAACGAGCAAAAAAATTAGCTGAACCGGGTTATTTTCAGCATGCCGACCGATGGGCAATTGACGGCCGATCGATCGGCCATCAATTGGCAACCGACTGACTAAGCTCCAAAATGGACAGAGAGCTCTGGTTGGTGGCCAATCGCTCGGTCGGTCGATCGACCATCTGCCGGCCACCGACCGGGCGACGCTAATGGGCAGAAAAACGCCCGTTGGGATGGCATGTCTTGCCGTCTCTCTTTACGGCTTATAAATACAAGCCATGGGAGCCTTCCTAACATAACTTTGATCACTCCTACTACTCTTGAGAAATCTTTTAATCAATCACAAGCCTCATTGAGTCACTCTTTGCAAAAACCCTAGCCTTGTTCCATACATTCTTGATCTTGCCTTTGAGCTTCAATCGATTCATCACCAAGGCATCAAGAGGAGCTATGATTCATTTTTTGGAGTTAAGTATTTGTTGTATTGTTTATTTACTCCATTGTTTGTGTATTTTATTATTTATTTCATTGTATTTGAGCTTGTGTAAACCTAGGTTGCTAGGTTTGTCAGATTGGGTGGTAGCCTTCGTGTTTGAGGCATAAATCCACTAGGTATATTGATTTACTAGGTTTAGTGATTATTGTACCTTAGGATTTGAGGTGAAAGAGTGCTATCGGTAAGAAGGCGGAGACTTTCGGGTGTGGAAGTGCCAAAGGTGAAACTACTACCTCATAGAATTTTCAAGTATTTAGCATGTGTTCTCTAAAAACATTTGCCTCTTAATCAATGCTCAACTTGCAAGTAATTGAATCATTAATAACACAATAGACATTTTTCTTACTTAGCAAGTTCATAAACTAGATAGCAAAAGATAATCAAGTTTATTTCTCAAAAGTCAAGTTTTGCTAACTAGTGGAGATTTATTTTTTAAAATACAACCAAAATTGAAATCAAAATGAATCAAGGAGATCTCAAGAAGTGAAAACATTTTAAAATCAAGATCTCAAACCCTTCATAAGGTTGAAAACCAACACGGCCACAATTAGCCAAGGTTTTAAAACCAAAGGTTGCATAGACCTATTATAGGTCAAAAATGGCCTCCAAGGAGACCGAAAATAAAATAAACGTTCAAATTCAAACTTGACACCACAAGGATATTAATCAAAGATAAACACATGGTGAACCAAGTATCAAGCGACTACTAAATAAAGTATATTCACAACTTATCAAACTCCAATAGTAATGTAGGCAAGAATAGACTTAGGAGTTGATACCGATCATATTTGTCACGAAGTTGCAATCGAATTTATTCCTCTTTCTTTAATTCCCAAGCAACTTCAAGCCATCAATGTGTCTTCATTTGAGTGTAGTGTCTCCCCGTATATTTAAGCATGTGAACTTTGATACTCAAATTTCTTTCGGTCCTTGGGGGTTAGAAACTTTTGGAACCCAAAGTAACTTAGCATTGAGGTTCTTTTTCAAGACACAATCCCTAACGATATGTCCATACATGCCACAACATAGACAATGACCCTTAAATCTAGTAGATGCATGAGTATGGACATGAAGATGTGGATGAGCATGAGAAGATACTTTAGAAAATTTTGTATGAGGGGCATGAGCATATATATATTTCATTTTATCATTTAATGAAAGCAACTCATTCTTTAACGATAACATGCCAACATTCAAATTTTCAATTTGTAAGAATAGGCATTTTCTATTTTCAATGAGTCATACAACTTTTGTAGATCTACGTTTTTCTTTTTTAGAGATTTTTTACTATTTTCTAGAAGTTCAACCTTCATTCTTGACTCATTACAAGAAAGCAAAAGATCATCATTTATATTTTATTTTCCTTTTTAAGTTCCTTGAATCTTTTTCTAACAATACTAAATTTTTTATACATATGCTCAATTTCATTTTCTAATTCTACTTGAGTAAAGATATTATCACCTATAGTAATAGTGGGTACCTCTTTATCCTTTGTCATGAAACAATGATTTGCATTCTCCCTTGAGCTTTCTTCCCCACTTGAAGATGATGATGACTCGCTTTCATCCCAAGTAGTCATTAGTGCTTTCTTCTTCATCATTATTCTTTTATCTTTCTTTGAGGATGATGAGGAGGTGAGCTCGGTCCTAGGACAATCGCTCTCCAAGTGTCTAGGCTTGTTGCATTGGAAGCACATGATTTTGTTTTTGCCCTTCTTCTTCTTGAGAGGCTTTCCCATTAGTTCCATCAACATCCGTCCAAGGTTAATCATATCTTCGTGGTACTCAGATTCTTCATTCTCTGATGATGATGATGATGAGGTCCTATCACCAAATGATGCTTTTAAGGCAATGTTCTTGCCTTTAGGGGCATCTTCCTCCTTTTTTGCCTTCATATGGATCTCATGGGTCATGAAGGATCCAATGAGTTCGGTGAGGTTCATGGTGCCAAGATTCTTGGCCTCCATGATAGCAACCACCTTTGGCTCCCATGCTTTGGGAAGTGATCGAAGAAGCTTCCTCACTTTTTCTTCCTCTTGTATGTCCCTTCCAAGATTAGTTAAAGCATTCACAATATTTTGAAAATGGACATACATTTGATCTATGTTCTCATGAGTATGAATTTTAAAGAGTTCATAGTCATGCATAAGCAAATTTGTTTTGGACTCTTTAGCTTGGGAAGTTCCCTCATGAGTAGTTTCTAAACTATGCCAAATATCAAAAGCATATTTACAACATGATATCATATTGAATTCATTTATGGATAAACCACAATGTAATGCAATCATTGCTTTGGCATTTGAATTAAATAATTTGATCTCTTCTTGAGGCCACTCATCCATGCTCTTGGAGGGTAGCTCATAATTAACATGAATAGTTTTCCAAGCATCTAATCATAGGGATTGCAAGAAAATACTCATCCTAGTTTTCCAATAGGGATAATTGTTTCAATAAAAAAGAGGAGGTGCATGAGTTGAAAACCCTTGACTTAGTGTGATACTAAAATCTATAAGTGTAGGTTAGATTGTTAAACCTAAGCTTACAACCTTGCTCTGATACCAATTGTTGGTCAAATATCCACACTAGAAGGGGGTTGAATAGTATGTATCTACTTTTATGATTAATCAAATTCTTTTCCGATTTTAATTAACTCAACTACTCAATTCAGGTTTCTTGATTCTTAGTGTGACTAGATGCAATTACAATTATATTGAGCACAAGCAAGAATTAAATAGAGCAATTAAGATAGCAATACAAACACGAAATATATAGTGGATCGGCCAACACCGCCTACTCCACTACCTTGGCTCATCACCAAAGATTTTTGACCAACACCATTATAGATAATGTGTTTCCCTTTGAATACAAATGCGGACTCACTTCTCAACCCTTTGAGAGTGCCTCAACCTTATTCATCTAGGCAAAACACAATACTACAAACGTAACCCTAAGGTGTTTAACCTAGCACACCTAGCAAGCTAACAATGGAAACCTAGTTTAATAACAAGGAAAATAACAATAAAGGAGTTAAGAATTAAACCACACAAGTGAGCTCCCTTGCAAAGCCTCCAACTCGTCAAGATGTAGAGCTAGGAATGAAGCTGGAGTTGAGGCAAAAAGAATACTTCGAGTAGATGAACGATCGTCGAAGCTTGCGTGATGAAATCCACTTAGGAAGGCTCAAAAATACTTTAGGAGATCTTTAATGAATGGTTAAGAGCCTTTTAGAAGGTTGGTGAGGGGTATTTATAACACCTCACTCGGTAGTTCCACCCAACGGGCATTTTTCTGCTTGTTGGGGATGCTCGGTCGGTCGTCGATCGATCGACCAATCGACCGCCCAAGTGATCACGGCTCTTCTGCCACTTCTGGGCGCTATTCAGTCGACCAAATTCTCACTGCCAATTTTTGGCTTCATTCGATTGACCGAACTTGGGCTGAGGCTGATTTTTTGAGTCTTCTTCTTGCGCGCTTCGTTTCCAGATTCTGTTACCAAGTTTGGCTTGGATAATATTATAATTAGGTCTGGGATGTATTCCTAGAGACATATTACATGAAATCTATTTCTAACTCTAGATTTTCTACTCGATCGACGACAGAGCCATTTTTGCCAATTTTTGGTATTTATCCGAACGAAGTTCGCGCGCGTATCGTAACCTCAACCTAAACTCAAACACTTGATAAACTCATTAGAATAAGTTTGTTATCATCAAAATCAAGATGGTGACCAAGGTTGAAAACCTTAGGCTAACACAACGCCCTCAACGACCCCAAGCGTGATCTTGCTTTACGCTCCCCATGAGCTGGATTTGACCCAAAGCGCAGTCCTCGACCTCAGATGCCACCATCACGACCTCGACAGTCCCCAACATCATGACTACGCTCGGTCCTCAAGACTCCACTTACAAACCCGAGACCCCTGCACCAAATAGGTAACCTCATCCTATCTACAACAAGGACTCAGCCTCCATCTAAGGGCAGACCGCTACTCTCAAAAGTGGCCACCGTCTAGCCAAGGTCGACCAAGAAGCACCAGAATACCATCCAATACCACTGGTTATCAATCATGCAGTGTTAACCAAAGAATCAACCAAAGGATGGCGACACCCGCCGAAACGTTAAGCTCACAATCAACAAAAACACAAAACAACACACAAAGAAATATAACAAAAAAATAAAACGCCTGCGAAGGGCAACCATGTTAGGCACCCTCAAAGGGCAAGAATTTAAAAGGACCTTAAGGGCGGTAACCCACAAAACCAGCAACACGCAGTTACAACTTCATATATGGCCTATACGCGGGCAATCCTTAATAGACAAACTTACTAACCAGAAACTAGAGAAGTCTCGACATACACGGAAGAGACACCGTCCCCAGAGACTTCAACCACTACCGCTGGAGGGGGCATAAATCGGAGGTAGTCACCGAAGGCTCCCCCCTCAGCAGGTGCAGGAGTCTCCTCCTCTCCCTCAAGATCAACCAAGGCACCGTCTCTAACTACTTTGAACCACCCGACTTCCAAGAAGTCAATCTCTGGGGCGAGGAATTTTGCTTGCTCCATCAGCCTTTCAAAGCTCACAACATAATGCAAGATGACTTCATCTCAGTAGCCACGGACCTCGCCCTCAAGCCTTCGCACATCCCCCTTAAACCTCTCAACCTCTGCTCGGGCGGCCTCAACCTCAACCCTCAACTGGGAGTCCACATAAGCGGCAACATCGACATCGTGATGGAGCCTATACAAGGGTCTCCAAGTCATCAGACATATCCTAAGCTTCCCTTACCTTAGCAGTGAATTCAAAAATGACCCAATTAAGAAGCTCGATCCCATGATCCTTCCCTCGAGGGCATTCCTTGCCCCTGCCAGCTCAACCTTTAGAGACTCAGTCTCCCAAGCCCGAGCCTCGGATGTCTCCAGCACATACAACTTCTCTCCCACCAACTTTTTCACCAAACTAACCAGTCGAAGACACTCAGCTTTAATGAGCTCCGCCGTATCCGCTTCGTTAGGCATGTCTATCACGACACCAGACAGGAGATGGTGACCATTGTGAGGAGCATACATCAGGGTACTGCTCCGCCAGTGGGGCTCCTCTACCATTGCCATTGTCGACGTTGCGGCCACAACCTCCCTAGGGGAAATGACTTCCTAAGGAGGCAGACCTTCATCATATGAAATCACAATGCAGGGAGCCCTAACCCTCTTCTTTTGCTTTAGAGGAGAAGGAGAAGGAGACAAGGAGCGAGAGGGCATTGGCGTCCTATCTGACCCTGGGCCTAGGATCCTGAAGTAGAAGATACCATCCAATTCCGATAGAAGTAAGAAGTGTGAATTCCTTCGCATCTATAGGCACGCCATCGAGGAATGCGTGGTGCTTAAAGACCAGATTGAGAATTTGATATGGGAAGGATGACTCGTCTGATGCATTAATCGCAGAAGGAGACGTAGCTGGGATCGGAATGAGCACAATCATGTCACGCCCCAAACTCAGGGTCACATGACCGGCCAGGATATACGTGCCTATACCCCGTAGCCTAACCCATGCACATGCCAACTCACAAAAGATAGCGGAAAGAAAAATATTTTTATTTATAAAGAGAAATAGAAACATATTTCATTAAACAATATAGTTTCTCTCGGTAGGAAGGTAGAGACTTTCGGGTGTGGAAGTGCATTTGATGTGAAAGCGAGTGTGCTTTCGGTGTGAGAGAGGAGACTCTCTGATGAAAAGATCCTCATTGTAAGGAAACACTTTAATATAATAAAGCTAAGTTGAAAATACTAAGCAACGGTGCTTAGGTACTGGAGTAGGCATTGAGGCCGAACCACTAAATCGCATTGTTAGCATTGCTTTCTTGGTTGTTGAATTGCTTGTTAATTATCTTGCTTATACTTGCTATTGAATTATGAATTTGCCTAAGCAACCTAAAAAATGAATTAAAACCGAAATTAGGTTAAGATTAGTAAACATACTATTCACCACCCCTCTAGTGTGTCCATTCGACTTACACAACACATTAGGTACACAAAACTGAAACTGGTAGAACTTGTTCATTTACATGTTCCAACAGGGCACCATATTGGAACTTATACCCTGGAATTTGTACATTTACATACACATTCCAACAGGGTACCCGGAACCTATACCCTGGAACCTGTAAATTAACAGGTTCCAATAGGGTACTTGGAAGCGGAACTGGAACCTGTGATTTCTGGTAGGATACAGTTCCAAGTTCCAACATGATAGGGTTTGGTTTTAAAATCTAGAAATAGGTCCTATAAAGGGTAGGATCCGAATATCACCCTGGTATGGGCACACCATCGAGGAATGTGTGGTGCTTAAAGACCAGATTGAGAATTTGATATGGGAAGGACGACTCGATCGCTGCATTAATCGTAGGAGCCGTAGTCGGGATCAGAACGACCACAATCATCGACGCCGAAGTCGGATTAGAACACCCCTGAGCAACACCAGAGGTAATCGAGACAGTGATAGAATAGGTTGGTCGAATAATGAGATCTGTAGGGTCATCGATCACATAGTCAGAGGATACATAGGAGGCGGCGAGACAAGCTTAGCCAAAAAAAGGTCCCTCCGTGCCATTGTGGCAGTTGACAGCACAACTCACCAGCAAAGGTCCTGTGCCAAAACCCTGGTAATTATATCATTCTATGAATATGATTTCTAGGGAATTAATAAAAATCTACATGACCATGTTGTCATTTCTGTAATCGTTGGCAACTTTATTGTTAGGAAAGTTCTGGTAGACCACGGAAGCTCTGCCGACATTCTCCTTTATTCAACATTCAGAAAGATGAAGTTGGCTGAAGCTTCACTCCATCCCTACAACGGAGACCTAGTCAACTTCTCAGGAGAACGAGTTAACGTCTGAGGCTATGTGTTGCTAACAACGACGTTTGACTCTCAACCAAAGGCTAAGACGATCCACGTGCAATACCTAGTTATTGACATACCCAACACCTATCATATGATTCTAGGGCGACTGAACAACCTAGGAGCCATCGTATCAACTCCCCACCTGGCACCCAAGTTCCCGATTTCAGAGACATAGGTGGGAGTGATCCAGGTTGACCAAAAAGAAGCCCGCCAATGCTACAATGAATGCTTGAAGCAGAGGTCGGCTAAACTAGGGGAAGCACCGAGCACCTCATCCCAGCAGGTGTACACAGTGTTTCACACAGAGTACTAGTCGAAAACATCCGAGCTGGACCCGAGCAGAGACATCTAAGAGCGGCCATAACCCGTCGGTGAGCTGAAACCCACATAGATGAAAATGTCGCCCGAGCAAGTGATGTTCGTTGGAGCCTGCCTATCAGCTGAACTCAAGACTCGATCCAACACCCTGATCGAAGATAAATGTCAACCTGTTCGCAGGGACACCTGCTGACGTCTCGAGGAAAGACCCCAAAGTTATCTGCCACAATTGCTCCATCGACCTTCGAGTTAAACCTGCAGTAGAGGAATGAAAGCTCAGAGTCGAGCACAAGCATGTGTCTTTGAGAGAGATCAAAGAACCACAAAAAGCGGAGATCACTAGAGGAACCAGAGTCACCACATGGCTCTCGAATGCCATGTTGTTCAGAGAAAATTCAGGCAGGTGGCAGCTACTTGTGAGCCCCCAACCTGAACATAGTTGACCTAAAGGACTCCCACCCTGTTGTCAGAATCAAAGGATGAGAGGACGGAAACTCACAGCTTGTCATAGGACAAGCTAATGACGACTTCCAAACAAGGGACCCCTCCCTAGCTAGAAAGGTACATATCCTTAGTCCATTCATTGATAACAAAATCTGATGACTATCTAATTCATCACATACCTCGGGAGGAAAGCACTCGAGCCAACCTGCCATCCAAATTAATCGGCATCAAGAAGCCGCAAAATAATAGGTCGATCCTTTAACAAGTCCATAGTCAATTGAGCGTCTAGGCGATCAACACCTCAATCGAGGTCCGAATAGTCGAGCAGGAAACCAACCGTAGGACCCCCTACCCAACCAATAGTTTGACCGCAACAACCAACAAAGTCATCTTGACATGGATCAAAAAGAAACTTAACCAAGTCAAGAAACACTAGCCCGAAGAGCTATGGAGCTATAATGCGGCTAAGCAATCGTCCACTCCAAAAACTCCTTGTAGGCTCGTCTTCAAAGCTGAAAACATAGTCCCTGCAGAAACTGCGGAGCCCAACCTCCCGAGGACAACCCTCGACGAGCAAAACAACTCAAAAACCCATGAGGATGAACTTGACCTCGTCAAATAAGAATGAAAGCTCGCCAAAGTCAGGGAAGAAGCAACCTCCCCTTTTTAACTACAAGTGGTCATTTCACTCTTTTTCCTTCACTATGATTTTTTCCCACAGGGTTTTTCCCTTTGAAGGTTTTAACGAGGCATAACCATGCATAGGCCGAGCGATAAGCTCGATGGGGACCCAATGTATTATCAATTTTCGTTCATCCAATAAAGATTATTTTCTCTCTCCATATCTATTTGTGTGCATCCAACAAATTTACAGCTGTCTCATAATACACGACGAAGGAATCCCAATGATCTCGCGACAGGAACACCACCCCACGACGGTAGCAACCTCCATCCTGCGCGACACATCTATCCTTCTCGACCCTAATCGTGGTCTCGTCTTACGCTTCTTGTGAGCTTGGCTTGACTCAAGTGTGGTCCTCGATCTCAGTGCCACTACTTATGGCCTCAATGCCCTTGAAAATAGGCATGGATTGTGGCATCGCTCGAGATGAGCATGACCCAGGCTTGGTCTTGCCTTACGCTCCCTGCGAGCTCGGCTTGACCCTAAGTGCGGTCCTCTGCCTCAGTGCCACTAGTCACGGCCTCAACGCCCTTGAAGACTGGACTCGGATTTTGTCTCCGCTCTAAATGAACACGACCCCATGTGTGGTCTTGCCTTACACTTCCTCACGAGCTCGACTTGACTCCAAGTGCGGTCCTCAACCTCAGCGTCACTACTTAGGGCCTTAGTGCCCTTGAGGATCGGGCCTAAATTGTGGCCCCACTCTCAATGAGCACGATTCGAGGCGTGGTCTTTCCTTACGCTCCTTGCAAGCTCGACTTGACCCCAAGTACGGTCCTCGGCCTTAGCGCTGTTACTTACGACCTTCACGCCCTTGAAGACCTCGACATCCCCAACATCTTCCTCGGCTTGGAATACGGCCTCCAACTCTAAGCGATATCAATTAAGGCATCCTCAACGTCCTCTAAAACCTTAAATGTAGCACGTCTCAGAGATGGCTTTCAACTTCGGACGCGAACAACTTCGACGAAGATCGAATTTGAAGGGCTATCAGCCCTATGAACAACCACCAAAGAGATAACCTCGGTCCTAAACCTACCTTTGATAGGAAATCAAGTCTTAACCTAAATACCTAAGGGTGATTCGCTACCGTAAGAAGTAGGTACCCTTCAGCTAATATCGGCCAAAGAGTCACTAGAATGCCCCTCAGCCCGAATAACTACGGGCCAAACATCGCTGACTAAGGCAAAGTGGCCCCAAGCGCCACACTCGATTCTAGAAGAATTGGCCAACCAAATAACGTCGGTAGCTGCCAAACACTTAGCTCAAGCAAGCAAACAACAAAAAATCACTATGCGCATACACGACAACATAAAGAAAATGCTACAACCAGAATCCCACGAGGGGTAATAGTTTGAGACCCACAAAGGGGCAAATGTTAAATGCCCTGAGGGGTAGCAATCCAAAGCCATGAAAAATGAATATATGAAATTATAGATTCACTAAGATGAGGTTGAAGGAACACTGGCGGCCTCAGGAGGGGCATCACTTCCAGAGACGTCAGTCACCATCATAAGGCCCAGAGGGAAGGATGGCTCAACATCAATCACTAGGGGCTCTCCCTAGGCTTCCCTCGTCGGCACAGAAGCCTCCCCCTCCTCATTGGCAAATGTGTCAACCAAAGTGTCATCCTTGATCTCTTTGAAATATCCAGCCTCTGAGAAGTTGGCTCCTGGGTCAAGAAATTTGGCCAGCTCTAGTGCCTTATCAAAACCCGCAACATATTGTAGAGCGACCTCATCCTGATAGTTGCCGACCTCGCCCTCGAGTCTATGAACTTCCCCCTCAAGCCTTTGAACCTCAGCCCTAAAGTTGATCTCCGCCTCCGCCGCGGCCCTTACCTTGAGCTCTGAAATGGCTAGCACCCTTTCCAGGTCCTCGACCTTTCTTCTGAGGATGTCGGCCTCCACCAAGGCCTCCCTCACCTTGTCCATGGCTCCGGCAAGAGTACTAAGGAGATTTAGAATTTTGTCATTCTTCGCCTTGAGACTCCTCTCCCTCTCTTCCAGCCCGACCTTGAGAGATTCAACCTCCCGAGTCAGGGCCTTACCCGTTTCTAGTACGAAAGACATATCCTTCTCTAGCTACCTCGCTAGGCCAGCTAGTCAGATTCCCAGAACTTTGATATACTTAATCATCTAGGCCGAGCCCACCTCCTTGAGCAAGCTGACCGCAGCATTTGGCAGAAGATGTCGATCATCAATAGAGAAACTCTTGGACCACAGAGAGTCGGACCCGACCAGGGCATTTCAGGCATACAATCCCCGCTAAGTTGGGGGAATAGTAGCTGCACTAGGATGTTGCTCCGATTGGGAACTCTTCACCGCCACCGTCGACGCAATCACGACTGGTTCTAGGAAAATAGCTCCCTAAGGGGGCAGATCCTCCTCTTCCAAAATAACGACGCCTTGTAGCCCTAGCCCTCCTCTTTTGCTTGAGAGGAGGAGAAGGAGATGGAGAGGGCGGAGGGACCCACGGTCTATCCTACCCTTTCTGCTCAAGAGACTGAGCCTGGAGTCCTAAGATCCTTACTAGCTTTAATGAGGGTGGACGAGGAGAGACGCTAGTCACCGGCCTCTTCCCCTTGTTGAACGCTGGAGCTTTTCCCTTCAGCCCCTCCAATTTGGAATGGAGAACCACTAGATTCAACTTCGGAATCATATTGTTGTTGGCCTAAGGTTTTCTACCTTGGTCTTAATCTCGATTTTGATGATAACAAACATGGAACTAATGTTTCATTGAGAAATCTTTCAGGTTCTAAGTCGGTTAGCGCACGTCGTTCTCGATCAGAAAAATCAAAGAAATTGGAGAAATCGGCAAGGACGCTCGTCGACGCTCGGGATTCTTCGAGAAGTTAGAGTTTAGGTTTAGGGTATCTAGAATATAATGTAATCCTCTTTATGATGCAAAGAACCCAAAAACCATACCCGAATCCCAAAATATGAAAATCCGAAAACCACCCTAAAATTCACTAAGCCTAGGGAGCTCCTTGGAGGGCTATGTGACCTAGATATTTTCTTGACATAAAAAATGACAGTAATTGTTCCTTGGGTAGAAATTAGATAACGAGATATTTTTAAGGATTTTTTGGAAGCCTTTAGCCTACCCATATTTGACCCGGGAGATTAGAAAATTTCTGTTTTTCGAAAATTTGTACTAGACTCCAAAAACTAGATTTTGATTCTTAAGGATTTTGATTTTTTAGATATTTTTATTGAATCCAAATGGGGGTAATCCTTATATAACATTTATGTTTTAAAGTTAAGAAATGTTATATAAGAAATGTTTTTGGGTTATTAACTTAAAGTTAAGAAATGTTATAAAGTTATGTTTTAAAGTTATTAACTTAAAGTTAAAAAATGTTATATAAGTAGACTTAGCGAGGACGGAACCAGAAACGAGCAAACGAGCAGAAAAATCAGCAATCTGGGCTAATTTTTCCAATTTTGGTCGACCTGTTGGTCGACCGAATTGGGTTGAAAATTGGCAGTAGCCAATTCGGTCGACTGGTCGATCGACCGAAGTGTGCCAGAAAGCGGCAGTTTGCTTTCGGTTGATCGACCGACCATCGACCGGACAGCGAAAATAGCTAGTTTTCCGCCCGTTGAGCCGGTTGTTTCATGCCATCTCCTCAAGACTTATAAATAGAAGCCTTAGCAAGACTTCCACTATTGATCCAAGCTTCCATTGAGCCATATTTGATTATCCCTAAAGGATTTCTTGAGCCATCTCTTTGCAATCCCTAGTTTCCATGATAAAATCTTGATCTAGCCTTTGAACCTTCAAGATTCATCTTCTCAAGGCATAAAGAGGACTAGGGAGTTTCTTTTGGAGCTAAGTATAGTTTGATTTGTTTATTGCTCCAATTATTATTGTATTTTCTTGATTATTTTCATTGTATACCATTTGTGTATACATAGGTTGCTAGGTTTGATTGAGTTGGTGGTTGCCTTGGTGTTAAGGCTTAAACCCACCATTGTAAACTTAGTTGACTTTGATTACTTGAGTTGTCCTTAGGTTGAGGTGGGAGAGTGCTCTCGGTAAGAAGGCGGGATACTTCCGGGTGTGGAAGTGCCTTCGGTTTGAGAGCGGAGACTTTTTGGTGTAAAGTCCTTATTGTAAGGAAACTAATTAATCTAGTTAAACTAGTTCGGAAATCCTAAGCGGTGTGCTTAGGTAGTGGAGTAGGCATTGGGGCCGAACTACTATAAATCACCGTGTTTGCATTGCCTCTTCTTGCGTTTGCTTAATTAGCATATTCACTTTGCTTCCGCTTGTTATTGGATTTGTTAAATTGCTTAAGTAACCAAGTAAACGATTAAAACCGAAATTAGGCGAATCAATTAGTAAACACATTATTCACCCCCCTCTAGTGTGGTCATTTCACCAACAGTTATATGCAAAACACAGTTGAGAGTCAACACATTAAAAAATGACCAAGGTGGCAAACCAATGCCCTATGACCTTGGACTTACTTTATATAGCTTATGATCGAGGACTCGTCTTGGTCCCACCTCGACAACTTTTTACATGAAAGAGGAGTGGAAGACCCAGACTAGTCCAAGAACCTCATTACCAGCCTCTCCTCAAGCATACTAGCCTCCTCCTCCAGGGTCAAAATAGTGGTCGGATTCCGCCTCCAAAACAAAGGAAATTTCTCTGTGGGTGACACCTTGTCGAGAAAGAACTTCTAGTCGCTCGACCTCGACCTCACCCTGAAGAATTGCTTCTTGGAGTTCTAATAATAACTCTTGAATAAGCCGAAGAGATTCCTCCTAGGGTACTACTAAAGGACACCCACAGACTCTTTTGCGACTCTTTGGCTTGGAAGAAAGAGAAGAACACATTGAGGCTCGACTTGATGCCTAGGAACTCCATCAAGATCTTGAAATAGCGGACAAACACCCAACTGTTCAGGTGAAGCTGCATCGGGGCAACATTCACTTCGATCAGCATCCCACACTCAAAATTAGTTAAGGGCAGCCGGACACCAAGGTCCTCGAACATGATTCGATATACAAAAATGAACTTAGGGTCCCTCCTATAATGAAAGACTCTATCATCTAGGGAGCAAGGAAGGCTATCGAAGGCATCCTCATCACTGAAATGAGAAAGCAACACGCCTTTGCGAAAGGCCGTCATGCCGCTTGAGCTGGTCATCGTCGAGCTCTCTCGCCTTAACTCATCATGGACCCATGAGTAAGGTACTGTAGCCTCGCTTGGCCTACCTACTATGCTCTTCACACCACTAGCCATTTTTTCAACCTGACAAAACAAAAATCATAATAAACGAGGGACGAGTCAGTATAGCCTATCAACCTAAGGCCGACCTCGACAAAATAGAAATATATAAAAGGTTAGGTCGAAAATACTCACTGGAGATGGATGAAAGTGGACGAGGCAATGAACAGAGCGACATCGTCGTTGACGAAAGCCTTGAGAGCAAGAAGCAAGAGGCGAACAATAACTCAGAATGCAAGAAAGCTCGAAATGCAGGGAAGGACGTAATTTTAAAAGCCCAGGAGGTGACAACTTCCCCATCGAACAGATGACAGTCACATTCAAATAGCAAAATGAATCCTGGTCATTCACCCCATCAATGTCGGATACTCAAATGCCTCAAAGATAAACGACCAGATCTCCGCGCCACGATTACTGCTTGCCAGGAATTAAATGTCGAAAGAGTAGGCCCTAACCAGAGAAGGACACGTGGAAAAGGCACTCCCTTTTCCCGTAACTACCATACTGAGCTCAAAAACCAAAAAATCGTAAAAGGACAAAGACAAAATATGCTGATCCCACCTACCTCGGTGATTCAACTAAAGGAGGGACCTAGGACGTGCTCACATACCAAAGTCTAACCGAAGTCAGATACTCAGAACATACGAAGAGCTCGACAAACAAATAGAAGTCAACACACTATTGGAGCTCGACACGAAGTTCTTAGGCTTTGACCAAGCTCGGGGACTGTGGACTGGACTCAATCTTTGGGCCCGGCCAGACCATGTCTGGAAGCGCCCCAACTAATGAACTAGACTCAGATTGAACCAACTGCAACTTGGACCGGGGCTCCACCTGGCCAAATAAGAATATCAAAATCCTACATTTATCACCAGGGGTTCGATAGTAATACATCCGCAATCGCATTACCGGAGACATCATCGCCGAACACCTAGACCTGCCTCATAAAACAGACACGATGAACATCAGGTAGACTCTATGTTCCAATTTCCATACTCATCATCTGGGATCCCCTCTCACTTGAGCGTCAGAGTGTATTTTTAGGTGACCACTGGAGCCGTGCTGGACCAAGAGACGCGGAGGCTTGCAACACCCCGACTTTAGGCGAGAATAGGTTCAAATTAATTTTTATCTATATTGATACTAATATATGATGCATAGTTTTTCAACTAAACTATCGCTCAAATAAATGTTACTGGAAACTCAAATTAGATCACAAGATAAAATTTAGTTTGATCTTAAGTTTAATAGTTTTGAGAAATTTCATAATTACTATATTATCATCAACTATTAAAATAGACAAGTTCATATATATATATATATATATATATTGTTGTGGAGCTAAGTAATTTATTGTTTGATTTATTGCTCCATTTATTATTATATTGTGTTATTTATTTCTTTGTATTTGAGCTTGTAAGAAGACCTACTGTTAGGTCTTGTGATTGAGTGGTATCCTTGGTGTAGAATGTGTAAAGCCACTTGTGTAAATGTAGTTTGTAATGATTAGTTGAGTTGTCCTTAGGGTTGAGGTGGGAGAGTGCTCTTAGTAGGAAGGCGGGATACTTTCGGGTGTGGAAGTGCCTTCGGTTTGAGAGTGGAGACTTTCTGGTGTAAAGTCCTCATTGTAAGGAAACTAATTAATCTAGTTAAACTAGTTTGAAAATCCTAAGCGGGGTGCTTAGGTAGTAGAGTAGGCATTGGGGCCGAACCACTATAAATCATTGTGTTAGCATTGGTATCTTGTGTCTGCTAAATTGCTTTATTATTGCTTCCGCATTTAGTTGATAAATTGCAACTTGCCTAAGTAATCAAGTAAACGATTAAAATCAAAATTAAGCGAAAGATTTAGATAACACACTATTCACCCTCCCTCTAGTGTGGCCATTTCACCCAATAAAATTGCATAGAGCAATTGGTCTAAAATCTTTAACTATTTTAGGACTAGAGCATTTAGGGATAAAGGTTAATAAGGTTTTATTCCAATGTTTAGGTAAAGTAGCAGTTGTTGGCCCAAGGGTTCCCCCTAGGTTTCGATCTCTATTTTGATGATAACAAACATGTATCTAATGTATGTGTGAAGTTTTGAGTTCAGGTTGAGGTTACGATACACACACGAACTTTACTCGTAGAAACACAAAAAATCGTCAAAAAGGCTCGGATGTAGATTAAGTAGAGTTCATAGATCATTAAGTAGATTCTATGTAATATATCCCTAGGAACTAATTCGAAACCTATTTATAATGTTATCCAAGTCAAAACTTGGTAACGAAAACCATGAAAAAGCGTGTAACAAAACAAATATAAAAAATAGTCTCAACAAGGTTGATAAGAGATCATCCAATGGATCAAGTCATTGGAGAACCATCAACGGGAGTGGTACCGCGCTCTAAACTTAAGAATATTTATCAATATGTAGCATTTATATCTCAAGTAGAGCCAAAAAATATTAAGGAAGCAATAGAAAATGAATTTTGGGTAATGGCTATGCAAGAGGAACTTAATCAATTTGTAAGGAATGAAGTTTGGGACTTAGTACCTAGACCTAGCGGACAAACTGTAATTGGGACTAAATGGGTATTTAGAAA
Organism: Canna indica; assembly: GCA_034359265.1. NCBI lineage: Eukaryota > Viridiplantae > Streptophyta > Magnoliopsida > Zingiberales > Cannaceae > Canna > Canna indica. The sequence continues at coordinate 53,481,190 of CP136892.1, forward strand.
CAAATTAGATGAAGGAGATTTAGTCATTAGAAACAAAGCTAGGTTAGTGGCCCAAGGGTATAATCAAGTAGAAGGAATAGACTATAACGATACTTATGCTCCCGTAGCTAGATTACAGGCAATTTGCATGCTTTTGACTTATGCTAATTTTAAAGATTTTAAACTTTTTCAAATGGATGTTAAAAGTATTTTTTAAAATGGTTTCATCAATGAATAAGTTTATGTTGAACAACCCCCGAATTTGACAGTTTTGAGTTTCCAAATCATTTCTTTAAACTTAAAAATGCTTTATATGGCTTAAAACAAGCCCCTAGGGCTTGGTATGAAAGACTTTACACATTTTTGATTGATCAAGGCTTTAGCATTGGAAATGCCGATGTTTCTCTTTTTATAAAAAATAATGAAAATGATATTTTACTCGTGCAAATTTATATTGATGATATAATATTTGGTGCTACTAATGAATTGCTTTGTGAGTGGTTTGCAAAGTGCGTGCAAGAGGAGTTTGAGATGAGCATGATGGGAGAATTTTCCTTCAAGCTTGGTCTCTAAATCAAGCAAAACACTAAAGGAATCTTCTGTAATATCCTAGATATTTTAATTATATTTTTCCTTTATGGTTTGTGTTTGCTAGCCTAGCGAACTAGTTCAAGGTCGAGCCAAGACGACTCATGGTCCGGTGCCAGCTTGCGAGCTCGGGTAAGTAGAAATATTAGTTATGAAAACTTTGTTTGCATAGATAAATTTATTTAATTTTATATTGTGTATGCACGATTGTTTAGATGTGCGTATGTTTGTTGCTTGTAATTTAGCATGAGATTAGAATACGATTAATTAAGTTAGCAGGTTCGGGTTCGGCTTGAGACGGATGCGGGTTTGATAAAGGATTTAGTGGAATTAGGGTTGAGGAGGGAGTATAAAATCCCCTCCCCTTGGCTTGCGGCTCCCTATTGGAGCCGCACAAGCCGATTGAGAAGAGGAGCCATCCAGCCGCTAGCCAGCCCCTCTCTCTCTTCCTCATCTTTGGAGCCGTCGCCCTCAAGAGCCGAGCCACCGAGCACCTTCCCCTCTTCTTCCTCTTCTTCCTTCCCTTTGGAGCCGAGCCGAGAGGAGCCACCTGAAGCCGAGCCAGCCCCTCTCTCTCTCCCTCTTTCCCTCTCTTCAAGCCTGCGGCTTGAAGTGAGCCGCCGCCCCGTTTCCCCCCTTCTTGAATCGAGCCGCCGATTCTTGAAGCCAAATTCGAGGGCCGTTGTTCGAGATTTCTTCTCTCATCATCCTTCCTATTTGGGTGAGTGGTTTTACTCTCCTTCTTTTCAGGTTTCTTCGAATTCTTGAAGCCGTTCTTGAAGGCTAGGATGTGTTGATTTGTTTTCCGTTGATCTATCAAGTTTTCACCGTTCTTTTTGATTGATGTGTTTGAAGGAGGCCCCAAAGTCTCCCCTATGGGGTTCGGCAACCCTAGGATGACCCTAGGGGTGCTCGGCCAAGGTGGAGACGAGGGTGTCCTCAAGGTGTTCGGTTAAATGCCTAAGTGAGGATTTTTTTGGTGTTCTTGTGATCCATGCCTTAAATTGATTATTAAATTGAGTTACTACATGTTCAAGAATGTCTTATAATTAATCTGTGATTTTTGGATAGAAATCATGTTTATAAAATTAAGATCTTGATATTGATGCCATGAAGGTTCTTGAAGAAGGGTTCTTGATCATGATGCTTGTTTCTTGATTAAGGTGTTGTTGATACTTGTTAGTCTTGTTTAATAAGCATAAAATTTGAGAAATTTATCTCAAGATTAATTTCTACATTAATGATAATTAAGGATCTAATTTCTGTTAATTTCGGATTTATTTTCATGCTATATTGAAAAACTCAATTTTACTGGAATTTCATGTTGAGATGATGAGTCTATATTGTTTTTAAAATACTTGTTGTGGTGTGTGTATTTCTCTAAACATAAGATGCACTTTAAAGACCAGATTCGGGTTAGATACATCAGTTTTGGGCATAACAGTAAGCTAAAACAAAACCCTAAAATAAAACTCTAATCTTGGTGATCTAAATTTTAATTGCATAATTAAAATTGGGCAAAGGGTCAGCATAATTTGTTATGAATCAACAAACAAAGTTTATGCATGAAATAAACCACACGGGTTGTGACATTACGGGTCTAGGAGTTGGGGTCGGGTATGAGAGTGTTGAGACACTTCCCAATAAGGTTAACACCCCTAAGACACTATAGGAGAGACTTGACTTAAGTCATGTTGTGCTATACCTTTATGAATGGCGGAGAGGCTCGTTGAGGAGCTGGACTACGGGCTGGGCCCGGAAGATTGGATGACTAATTCCCAACCTGTGGAACAAGTTCGGATGAGCAAATCCTGATTGTTCCGATTAGCCTCGTGGAATAAGTTCGGAGGGCCTACCCGATTAATCCTGTGATATCTTAAAGGGGCAAGTTCGGATGGGTAATTCCCGATTGTTCCTTCGCGTCTCGTGGAGCAAGTTCGGAGGTCCTTCCCGATTGCTCCCGAGTTTCTTTATGTTAGGATAAGATCGGAGGGCCTTCCCGATTATCCTAGTATGTTTTGTTGCCTTAGGGCATGGTAGGCTTAGGCCTGTTGATCTACACTGTTTGGGTGTTGGATGCCTCCGGGCAGGTGGTGGCCAAATGGCCTATTAGCTGGTCACTCCCTTGTGACATTTTCTTGCTTGAGTTAGGAGTTTTGCTTTAGGCATCATATCTGTGTTTGGTTTTTTTTTTCCGTGGGGGTTGGTAGAACCGCTCACTGAGTTCTTTTGAACTCACCCGTTATTGTTATTTTGTTTTGTTTTGCAGAGCCTAACCGGTGAGGTGGGCTGGAGCACTTGGCGCGGTTGGAAGGCAGAGGAGCTACATTGATCTCATAACAGTCCTAGTTAGGGGTCGTAGTCAAGTTTTTGGTAGTTAGTCATGCACTTACGTTTCAGTGTTTTGGAGTTGTAGTCCCTTGGGGACATTCATGTCTTTATTTAAGATTTCATTTTAATTAAACAAGTTGAACCTGATTTATTATTTCCGCACTATTATTTTGCTAAACTTACATATAATGATTTTTGGTTTGGTTTTCCATTTGAAATAAAACTCGTTATTTCTTTTCCGCTATGTTTTATTATTCAGTTGGCATGTGCATGGTTTAGGCTGCGGGGTATAGGCATGTATACCATGGCTAGTCAAGTGACCCTGAGTTGGGGCGTGACATCTTGATAAATCAAGCTAAGTACACAAAGGAGCTCATCAAAAAGTTTGGAATGAATGAAGCCAAGATAGCTTCTACACCAATGAGCACATCAATCAAGCTTGATATATTCGTAACTAAACAATATCCATGGAATTTATATCCACCGACAAGCAACTTGCAGATATATTCGTAATACCCCTAAGTGAATAAAGCTTTACAAACTTAAGAATGCAATTAGGAATTTGTGCTTTTCCAAGTGTTTGAAAATTCAAAATTTACATGTCTTTTGAAAAAAATGCATTCCACGAGGTATCATCACACTTATGTATTGCTTTGTAATGGGGCCTTGCGACTTATCGATGTTTGCCTTCTATAGACTTACATTGATAGGAAGGACTATAGTAGTAGATGATACTCGATTTTATGGTTTTCTTGGTTTTCTTGGTGAAACTCATTAATAGTACCTTAGTTCTTGCCCTTTCTGATTGATGTCAAAATGGGAGAAAAAGTAAGGTAACATGTGTTTTATGATGCATATACATATGGGGAGTTATAAGCATGATATGCATATTGATAGGAGGAGCATATGTTAAGTTGCAAAATAAGTTGGGCATGCCTTAACTCAAACTCACAAATGATACTTAGAGTCCCTTTTTATATAGAATTTCATGTTGTATTTGCCATCATCAAAAAGGAGGAGATTGTTGGCCCAAGGGTTCCCTCTAGGCTTCGATCTCTATTTTGATGATAACAAACATGTATCTAATATATGTGTGAAGTTTTGAGTTCAATTTGAGGTTACGATACGCGCGCGAAATTTGCTCGGAGAAACACAAAAAATCATCAAAAAGGCTCGGATGTAGATTAGGTAGAGTTCATAGGTTATTAAGTAGATTCTATGATGTTATTCAAGTCAAAACTTTGTAACAAAACCCATGAAAAAACACGTAACAAAACAAATATAAAAAATAACCTCAGCCCAGGTTCGGTCGACTGGTCGGTCGATCGAACGAGGCAAAATATTGGCAGTAGTCATTTTGGTCGATTGGTCGGTCGATCGAACTAAGCCAAAAACTGGCAGTGGCCAATTTGATCGATCAGTCGGTCCACCCGGCAATAGCGAAAATTGGTAGTAGCTAATTCGGTCGACTGAATATGGCGGAAAAAGGGCAGAAGCCCAACGATCGATGGGCGGTTGATCGGTCGGTCGACCGACGATCAATCGATAAGCGATCAGTCGGCATCTAACGGGCAGAAAAACGCCCGTTGGTGAGTTGTGTCGAGTGAGGGGTTATAAGTACCCCTCACCAATCTCTCTTCTCCTTAATTATCATTTGTACATTCCAAAGAGTGATTTAAGCCCTCAAAGATTGATTTGTGCTCGCTTGCTTCACCTATAGTCTCATCCTCTTCAAGCGATCTTCTCGTCTCAACTACGGCAATGATTCGAGCTCACCATCTTGAAGAGTTGGAGACTTGGAAGGCTTTGGAAGGAGCTCACACTTGTGGTTTCATTTTTAGCTCCTTCTTGTCGTTCTTCATTGTTCTTAATTTGTAATATTCGTTATTAGCTTGCTAGGTGTGCTAGTGTAAACACTTAGGGTTTGGAAGGGATTGAGAATTTTAATTAAAATTTTCAATTTAGAGTTTTTATTTTTTTAGAAACCTAAAATGGATTATTTTATTTTTATTTTTATTTATTATATATTTTTATTTGGCTCAATTTATGAAATTTATATTTATTTATTTGTTTGTTCATTTTAGATTATCATTTTTTTAAGTTATCATTTTTTAAGTTTAGTTTGATTTTTTAGTTTATTTATTTATTTTCAATTTATTTAAATTTTCACATTTTTAGGAAAACTCCAAAATCCTAATTAAATTGATTATATATTAGTATATAGGCTTAATTATGTTTTTGGTTCCCCAAAATATCATTTTTTTTGTTTGGTCCCTCATTTTTAAAAACTTTCCGTTTAGTCCCTCAAAAATTATTTTCGTTTTCGTTTGATCCATCCGTTAACTTTTGATGTTAAGTGCCAACATGGAATGCTGACATGGACTAAAAAGGGACCAAATGAAAAAAAAAAATATTTTAATAACCTAAAACATAATTATATATTATTATGCTTTAGGTTATTAAAATGTAGGGATAATAGACTAAAAAATCATAAGGTTTGCAGAAATTTTATGTTCTACCCATGTTTTCAAAATTCGCTTGTAAATGCACAACCTTTACATCCGTTTATGCCATATACCAAATCGTCAAGCGTCATCTCAACTTAGCTGACATGGAGGAAAACGACGCTTGCGTGGCCTGACAGATTCATAAATACATATTTTAGAAAGAAAAATAATTATATATGACCCCACCTTTTTCTCTCTTTTATCTTCTTTCTTTCTTCCTCCCTCCTGCCACATTTTTTCTTCTTCCTAGCTTCTACATGCTTTTTCTTCTTCCCAGCTTCTATCTGCTCCATGGCACGGTCTATCTACCTATCTCCCTCTCTCTCTCTGTTCATCCAAGCCCAGCGATAACAAGCCATGAGACGACGCCACTCCCACCTGCCATGGTCGTAGACAAAGGAGCTTCCTCACCTCAGCCATGGCAAGCTACAATGTGGCAAGCTACGACTCAAAGCCCGACGAAAGGACTGACTCCGCCAAGGCGTTCCCTCAATTGGCCACACCTGCACAACATAGGCAACTTCCGGATGTTGGCGTCAGGGTACTCCTTCGCCATATGAGTCGTGTCGGTGCACCCGAACATGGGCATGCAACTTCCACATGGTCGAGTACCGCCCTCGTACTATCTCGGTGAGTTGTGGTGCTCACGCCACACGAACCCCTCCTGCATGCATCCACATACCCCATCATCCATATATATTCATTCCAAGTTATATATCTACTCTTCATTCGTTTAATTAATCTATACACTAATTATATAGTAAACAACTATATATATAAACACATTAATTACTTTGTTGAACTCTAAGCAGGGAATCCATTTGCTGCGGAGAAGGTAGTAGATCTTTCAGCGCTGATCTCACTCGGATGCTCTATTTTTCTGTGTTGATAGGGAAAGCTCAGACTCTGTTTGTGTTTATACTTGCTGATACTCCGAAAAAAGAAACAACACACCAACAACTCATAAACTCTGTTTCATTCTGGTGATTGTTTTCTTCTACACCTCTTTAATTTGTTTTTTTCATTCTTTAATTTCTTTGACATTTAAAAGAAGAAATATGAATTTGTGAGTTTATGGAAGAACTAATTTTTCTTCGTATGGTATGGAGCAATATCATTCATGGCGATGTTGGCACCGGGAGTTTTGAGGAAGCTCCTCGACACCATAAGCTTGTCCTTAGCAACAAGCTGCAGCTAGGCTAGTTCATCCACGTCGATCGCTTGGAGTCGGCCTCCCCTGTTCTCGTGCTCATGGGCGCCAAGCCGCTGCCCGACCGACACCCCCAAGTTGGATCTTCGTTGCCGACTGTGTGGAGGAGGAGGAGAAAAAAATAGTGTCGATGACAGTGGGGGAAGGAGAAGGGGTGGCGGCGATGGTGGGGGAAGGAGAAGGGGAGAAGCAGTGTCGCTGTTGGGGGCGGCGGAGTTGAGACTGCGGCAGTAGAGGTGGAGTCATTGGGAGAAAGAAAAAAAAAGGTGGGGCCATCTAGGAGGAAGAAGAGAAGAGAGAGAAAAATATGTATCATCAGCCATGTATGAGCCGTCAAGCCACACAAACGCCGTTTTCCTCCACGCCAGCTAAGTTGAGACAACGCGTGACGATTTGATAGATGACATAAATAGAAGTAAAGATTGTGCATTTACAGACGAAATTTGAAAATGCAGGTAGAACATAAAATTTTTGCAAATCTTGTAACTTTTTTGTCTATTTTTTTCATCTAGTCCCTTAAAATATTTTATTTTAAAACAATAATATGAAGAGAGGAAGAGCACACCATCTACTTGGATTTGTTGACACCAAACAAATAGCTGACTGAATGAACCCAACCAACCAAAACTAGGAATTCGAAAGATTGTTGACCGATTGTACTCAAGAAGCCAAGGATCATAAAGGGAGATGAAGGTCTTTGAACATTCGAAGAGGCAATATAGAACATCAAAAGGATGAGAAAAGTGTTAAGAATATAGACATTGAATTCTTTTAATAAAGACTAAAGTTTGGGTTATAATTACATGAATGATTCTTAATTTATCATCAAATGCATTTGGACCCTTAAACTTTAAAATTGCTCAATTTCGCTATCCAACTATTGATTTCACTAAATTTAATTGCAATGTCAATGGAGAGCGAAATCAAAAGTCAAACAACTAGCTGAAAAATTTAGGGACTCAATTGCACTATGGTGATAGTTTAGGAATCATTTGATAATTAATCTTTAAATTTATGTTAAGTTTATGAATTGATCATATTTAACATGACCGCACACTTGTGCAAGTTAATTCTATATATATATAAGAATTTAACAAAAAAAAAAATCTTTATGATTAAATGATGACAATACTCAAGATATAATTGATATGAATTTTTTTTTTTGAAAAAGCATGTTCATTCATGGAATGGAATGAGGGGTGATACATCAACTTACAAATAACCAGTAAGCGTGGCATTAGAGAATACAAGCATTTCAATGCATATAGTTATCCATATTCCAATACTTTTCCCAGATTGAGAGGGCCATTTGTACGGTGGTGTCGGAATCAATGGGCACATTGTTGAAGGTGCTTTCATTCCGCGATCTCCAAATGCTCCAAAGGAGGGAGCAGACCTTCGCTAGGTCATCGACCTGAGATCCAAGAGCCGTCCTTACGCTAGTCCACCAGGTAGGAACCGAGGGGGGGTTGGACCTGCTAGGCAATCGGATTGCTAGACTCTGCCATGCCCTGTTAGCGTGGGAACAAGTGAGGAATAGATGGACAACATCTTCAGGACTGCTATGACAAAGAGTGCAATTAACATCGTGAATAGGTATCTGTCGATGTTGGAGAGCCATCTTCGTCGTGAGTGAGTCATGCAGGAGACACCAGATAAACATTTTTTGCTTCGGTGGGAGATTGATCTTCCAAATACTCGTCCACGACGTCGATTGGGGAGGAGCAGTATGATTTGTGGATAGTGAGCAGGCAAGTTACCTGATGCGACACTATATTGGCCCTTGTTGTTGTTGTAATGCCAATAAGGTTTATCTTCACCTTGATTAAGCTCGATATTAAGGATCAGATTTCATCAGCCAGTGAGCCTTGAAAGGAGTTACGGACGAGAGGTACATTCCACATGTACATGTTTTTGTCAAAAAATTCGAAGATCAAGAGCTGACGGTGGGGGCATGTTGCGGTCCGCTAATGGCAAAGAGTGGAGGGCAAGGAAGCCATGGAGTGCCATGAATCGATTTAATTGTGGAGGATCTGGTCTTCCATCTGAAGCCAGCTTTAAGGAGTTCCCTTCCTCGGATAATGCTCTTCGAGCCCCAGGAGGCATTACTACCCGCAGTAGAATCCATGAAAGAGCAGTATGGGTAGTATTTACCCTTTAAGGTGAGACTTAGCAGTGAGTTGGGCTGTTGCATGAGTCACCAACCTTGTTTGGCGAGAAGAGAGAGGTTTTGTGCTCGACAGTCTTTGAAGCCCAAGCCTCCATCCGCAAAACTACTGCTTAGCATTTTCCATCTGATCCAGTGTATGCTTCTCTTCCCTGCACTGGAGGACCACCAATAGGATATATACAACTTGTTTATCCGGTCGCATATGGAGTCTGAAATGAAGAAGATGGACATTGCATAGGTTGGTATAACGTTTAAAACTGACTTTATAAAGACTGCTTTGCCAGCCCTCGACAGAAGCTTTGAAGACCAGGACTTTATTTTTCTCTCAATCCTGTGAATAATGAATTCAAAGGTAGCCTTCTTGGATTTGTTGATCATGGCAGGAAGGCCCAGATACATATCTTGGAAACCAACATTTGGAATCTCCAATGTCCTGCCAATTAATCTCTGTGCGCAAGTGAGGTGGACAGAATTTAGAGAAGAAGATGGCAGACTTGTTGAAGTTGATTTGTTGGTCTCTTAGTTCTTCAAACTTGGTAAGAAGATGTTTGAGTGAAGCTGAATGGTGCGCACCAGCCTTGCTAAATAACAGGACATCGTTGGCGAAGAAAAGAGAAGAAATTTTCGGGCATCTTCGGTGTATTTGAACTCCTCGGAGCCGCTGATCCATCCGAGCTTTCTCAAGGAGAAGGTTGAAGCCCTCCATGGCAATAACAAATAACAAAGGTGAGAGTGGGTCTCCTTGACGAAGACCACGGCTGGGATTGAATGAGCTGTAAGTCTTGCCACTTAAGAGCACTGAGTAGGAGATAGATTGTGTACATTGTTTTATGATGTCAATGAAGTTTGCAGTGCTAGGAGTATTGCGATGAGACAAGGCCACTCCAAACGATCAAAGGCCTTGCTGATATCAAGTTTAATAGCCATGTCATGAGAGGAGCTCTTCTGCTTAGTCTTTAAATGGTGCGTTAGCTCATGAGCAAGGAGAATGTTGTCGGAGATGACACAACCTTTGATGAAAGCACATTGATTCTGAGAGATAATACGGTTCATGAGCAGCTGAATGCGATGCACAAGAATTTTTTAGAAGGTTTTGTATATAAAATGGCTAAGACTGATAGGCCGTATCTAGGTCATGTTTTGAAGGACCTTAGATTTTGGGATGAGAGCAATTGAGGTTCTACTAAAAACTTGAAGGATCCTCCTACTCCTGAAGAAAGAAGCAGCCGCCACAGTGATATCGTCTTTGGTGAGAGGCCAGAATTGTTTAAAAAAATAGCCTGTGAATCCATCTGGGACGGGTGCACTATCCGAGTTGAGAGAGAACACTGCTTTTTTGTTTCTTCCTTTGAAACTAGTCGTAGAAGCCAGCTATTCATGCGACTGGTTACTTTCTTAAAAGGGAAGCTGAAGTCATTCTCTATTGTTCTTGGTTTGGTCGAGAAGAAGATGTTTGTAAAGTATTCTTGTGCTACAGATGCAACTCCCTCAAAGCCGTCGACCCAATGCCTATCTTGGTTTTGCAATCTGTAAATGGTATTATAACTTCTCCTTAGCCTTGTGGTGGCATGGAAGAAAGAGAAATTTTTTTCACCCTCCTTAAGCCATTTAATACGAGACTTTTGTATCCAGTATATTTCCTCTTCTTGAATGGATTTAAAGAGATCAGCTTCTATGAGTTTTTGGGCTGCGACAGAAGAGTCATCATGTTTTCATGAGAGAGGGAGGAGGTGTTTCTACAGTTTCTCAACTCTTGTTGCAGTGTTTCGATTGTTTCTCTTTAACCATGCTAGTATACTGAGAAGAGCCATCGACATCAATTTTTCATGCTTCAGATATGAGGGAGGATATAGCCTGGTTGGTGAGCCATCTTTTATCAAATTTGACAGCTTTCCTTAATTTGTTTCTTGAAGGTTGCTGGTTGGAGGAGGGGGCAGTGATCACTCCCCACTGTTGTGTGAAACCCGACACTAGAAGGGGGGGTTGAATAGTGTTCGTCCCATTATAGATTTTATTCTTGCTCAATTTTATCTTTACTTAATTCAATTGTTACTTACTGATTAATGTGATCAAAATTCAATAACAACGATAAAAGCAAGTAAAAAAAGCAATGCAAACAAGAATGCTTATAGTGGTTCGGCCAACCGCCTACTCCACTACCTTGGCTCCTCACCAAGGATTTCTAACCACTACTTTATAGAATTTATGTTTTCCTTTGAATACGATGAGGACACCCTTCTCACCACTCGGACAACACCTCAACCCCTATTCACCTAGGCAAAACACAATTCTATAAAGCTGTCACTAAGTGTCCTAGCACACATAGCAGCTATCTCAACTTTGAAAACAAATTACAATAAAATTCAAAATACACGGAAAGAGCTTTAAGAATGAAAGATGAACCAAGCTTCTTTCCACCGCCTTCACGTCTTCAACATGCAAAAGGATGACTCAATGGATCGCAGCACATTTGAAGAAGCAGAAGCAGCGCCTGGTTTTTGATGTTGAAGGTGGAAGCATAGGGCGCGCGCAAATTTCGCTCTTTTGAAGGCTTAAGAAAACTTTTTTAATGCTTAATAAAATTTCTAAGAGTTGTAAAGAAGTTAGGTGAGGGGTATTTATAACCCCTCACCCGAACGACCCGTTTAACGGGTGAAAAATCGACCGTTGGAGCCGTTCGGTCGCAGGTCGATCAATCGGTCAGTCGACCGACGGATCGACCGCCAGTGTGACCACTGGCTGATTGTGAGAGCTTGGTCGACCGGCGGGTCGACCGGCTGACAGAAATCCTTTCTTCCGACATTCGGTCGACTCATCGGTCGATCGAATGGCTGGAGCCAAGGTCGCGATTAGGCTATCTCCAGTTCGGTCGATCGATTGGTCGACCGCTACCATTCTGTCTCTTTTTCGCATCTGTCGGTCGACCAACCGGTCGACTGATGCAGCCCTGTAATTTTACCTTTGCCAATTTCAATCGACCGACAGGCAACTGCCTATTTTTATCAACATTCGGTCGACCAGTCGATCGACCGAACGGGCTGCTCACCATATTATTGCCTTGTTCGGTCGACCGAACCCAGGCTGAGGATGGCTTCTTCCTTGGATTTTTACATGCCTTTTCTATGGGTTTGGTTACCAAGTTTCAACTTCGATAACTTTATATTTTTGGCTTGGGATAAACTATCATAGGGACATATTACATTAATTCTACTTAATTTAATCCCGAGCCTTTCTTCAACAATTTCTTCTTCCGTTTCTTTGACGTTCTTTTCCTTCGTCCCGTTTGAACGGATTTGGCATGCATATCACAACCTCAACCTAAACTCAAAACTTCACACTTGGATTAAATACATGTTTGTTATCATCAAAATAAAGATCGAGGCTTAAGAGAGACCCTTAAGCCAACAATCTCCCCCTTTTTGATGATGACAAACATAACATAATTTTTTAAGAAAACATAAGCATTTGTGAGTTTGAGTTAAGGCATTCAAGAGTTAGGTACCTTAGCATATGCATTCAAATGTTTAACTTAGCATTTGCATTCAATTACTTATAATTCAACCTATGCTCCCCCTTTCAATGTACATATTCAATTACCTATAACTTGACCTATGCTCCTCCTATCAATGTGCATATCATTTTTAACTCCCCCTAACTATATATATCTTCCCCTTAACTATAAAACTCACACTAACTAAATGCATCATGAAAACCAAGTGTGACCTTACTTTTTCTCTCCCTTTTGACATCAATCAAAAAGGGTAAGAGTTAAGGTACAATTAATGAATTTCATCATAAAAACCGAGAAAATCACAAAAATCAAGTATCATCTACCACTATAGTCATTCCCATTAATGTAAGCCTATAGAAGGCAAACACCAAAAGGTCGCAAAGCCCCACTACAGAGCATTACATAAGTGTGATGATACTTTATAGAATGCAAGTTATGAAAAACATATATATTTTGAAGAAAATACATTTTAATTACTAGGAAAAGCACAAATTCCTAATTGCATCCTTAAATTTGTGAAACTTTCTTCAAGCAAGGGTTTCGTAAATATATCGGCTAGTTGTTTATCGATGGATACAAATTCTACCGATATATTTCCCTTAGCCACATTATCCCTAATAAAGTGATGTCTCAAGTCAATGTGCTTAGTTCTAGAGTGTAAAATGGGATTTTTGATTAAGTTTATTGCACTAGTATTATCACAATGTATAGGTATGCAAGAATACCTAAGTCCATAGTCTAAAAGGGTTTGTTTCATCCAAAGGGTTTGCGCACAACAACTAGCCGCGACGATGTTTTCCGCTTCGGTAGTTCAAAGTGCAACCGAGTTTTGTTTCTTTGAGAACCAAGAAACAAGACTCGCTCCTAAGAATTGACAACACCCACTAGTGCTTTTTCATTAGTAGCACCAAAAATTATATCATCAATATAGATTTGAACTAATAACATGTCATTTTCATGATGCTTAATGAAAAATGAATCATCCTCTTTTCCTATATCAGAACCTTGTTCAATTAGAAAAATTGAAAGTCTTTCATACCAAGCCCTAGGGGCTTGTTTTAAACCATATAATACTTTTCTAAGTTTGAAAACATGCTTTGGAAACTCAAAACTTTCAAAATCGGGGGGTTGTTCAACATAAACTTCTTCATTAATAAAACTATTTTAAAAAGCACTTTTTACATCCATTTGAAAAAGTTTAAAACCCTTAAAGCTAGCATATGCTAAAAGCATTCTAATTGCTTCTAATCTAGCTACGGGAGCATATGTTTCATTATAGTCTATTTCTTCTTGTTGGTTGTACCCTTGTGTCACTAACCTAGCTTTGTTTCTAATAACTAATCCTTCTTCATCTAGCTTATTCCTAAATACCCATTTGGTTCCAATTATAGTTTGATCACTAGGTCTATGCACTAAGTCACATACATCATTTCTATCAAATTGGTTGAGTTCCTCTTGCATAGCTAGTACCCAAAACTCATCTTCTATTGCTTCCTTAATATTCTTAGGCTCTACTTGAGAAACAAAAGCTATATATTGGCATACATTTTTGAGTTTAGAACACGTTACCACTCCCATTGAAGGCTCTCCAATGACTTCATTGGATGATCTCTTACCAACTGGTATCCTTTAGGGAGAGGTGGTAGAGCTTCTTCTTCATCATCATCTTCAACTTGAGGTAGATTTGAGGATGGAGGTTCTTCATGTTGGGTCTCCTCATTATCTTCATCCTCCACTTCTTTATCATGAAGTGTGAGATCCTCAAGTTCTTCACCTACATTAACAATCTTGACATTTCTAGAAGAATCATTTCATTGAAAGTAACATGCATAGATTCTTCAACAATCATTGTTCTACGATTATAAACTCTATAAGCCTTAGAGTTAGTGGAATAACCTAGGAAAATTCCTTCATCGGATTTATAATCAAATTTTCCTAAATTCTCCTTAGTATTTAATATGAAACATTTACATCCAAAATCATGAAAATATCCCACATTTGGGATTTTACCATTCCAAAGCTCAAAAGGTGTTTTCTTTATTTTTGGTCTTAATAAAACTCGATTAAGAATATAACAAGAAGTATTTATGGCTTCGGCCCAAAAATATTTAGGCAAATTATTTTCGCATAACATGGTCCTAGCCATTTTTTGTAAAGTTTTATTCTTCCTCTCAACCATCCCATTTTGTTGAGGGGTCCTAGGGGAAGAAAAGGTATGTTGAATACCTAAATCATCACAAAACTCGGAAAAATTTTCATTTTTAAACCCCCCATCATTGTCACTCCTTTTTCATTTGAAACTTTCTTTGCAAATTTTTTGAAAAACTCAAAAGTTTCATTTTTCTTGCCCAAAAAGAAAACTCGTGTAAATCTAGAAAAGTCATCAACCAACACATAGCAATATAGCTTTCCACCTAGACTACCTACATCACATGGACCAAAGAGATCCATGTGGACAAGCTCAAGGATTATGGATGTACTAACTTGATTAATACTATGAAATGAAGATTTTGCTTGCTTACCTAGTTGACATGCATCACAAAGTTTCTCTTTTTCAAACTTTATCTTAGGTAAGCCTTTAACTAATTCTTTCCTAGATATCTCTTGGATGAGGCTCATGCTAGCATGTCCTCGTCTTCTATGCCACAACCAAGAGTCATTCTCCATGACAACTAAGCATCTAACATGAGGATTTGGCAAGACATTTAATTTTAATGTGTATACATTTTCTTACTTATTTCCAATAAACATGATATCATTTGATGGTGCACTTTTAACAATACATTTAGATGCTTCAAAAACTATTATGTATCCATTATCACATAATTGTGATATACTAATCAAATTATGTTTTAACCCATCAACTAATAATACATTTTTAATGCATGGGTAAGGGAGTATACTTATGTCACCAATGCCAACAATCTTACCTTTGGTATTGTCTCCAAATGTGACATGTCCACCATCTTTACTTGATAGGATTGCAAATAAATTGATGTCTCCCATCATGTGCTTTGAGCAATCGTTATCCAATATCCAAGTACTCTTACTTGCTTGAGGATGCTTCTCCACCTACAAGAGGAGAAGAGACCACTTTAGGTACCCAAATTTTCTTGGATCCTTGAGTGTTAGTCATTTTGGGAACCCATGTAAATCTTGCATGTGAGTTCCTTCTTAATGCACAATCCTTGGCCACATGGCCAAATATGCCACAAGAGAAGCAATTTCCATTAAATTTTCCTTTTGTGTGTGTGTGAGCATGGGAGTGTGATGATTTGCTTTTATGGACAACCTTTGGCATGACATTTTGGATGGTTGTCATTTTTTCATTAAGCTTGCAAAGTTCCTTCTTTAATGTTAGCATGTTATTATTCAGATGCTCTACTTGATCACATAAATACTTGTTTTCATTCTCTTATTTTTGGTTGTCAATCTCTTAGTCATTCTTAGCTTTTTCTAGGGTGCATGTTTCTTCCTTAAGGTTGTCTATTTCTTTCCTAATATTATTGCATGAAAGTAATAAGTTATCATTTTCAATTTCTAAAGATCTATTGTCCTTTTTGAGGTCTCTAAATTTTCTCCTAATTGCATTGAATTTGTCATGCATTTGCTCAAATTCATTTTGTAACTCTTCTTGAGTAAATGAAACTTCACCAAAAGTAAATTTTACCTCATCATCCTTTGCCATCAAGCAAAGGTTAGCTTTTTCACTCTTTGCTTCTTCTTCACTTGATGAGGCATTGCTTTCGTCCCACGTGGCCATCATTGCCTTCTTCTTGTTGTATTTTTCTTTCTTGTGAGGGTTGGAGGTAGTGGCCATCTTAAGAAGCGGGCAATCCTTCCTTAAGTGTCCGGTCTTGTTGCAATGGTAGCAAGTGTAGTCACCTCTTCCTTTCCTCATGCCTCCCCTCATGAAGCTCATGAATCTTCTTGCGAGCATTGCCATTTCTTCAAGATCATCCGTCTCTTCCTCGGATGACGACGACTCTTTCGCTCGATGTGATGCTTTTAAGGCAATGGTCTTGCCTTTGGGGGCATCTTCCTCTTGGTATTGCTTCTTGTGGGTCTCATGTGTCATGAGAGACCCAATGAGCTCGGTGATCTTCAACTTGCTAAAATCCTTGGCTTCCATGATGGTTGTCACTTTGGGCTCCCAAGATTTTGGAAGGGAGCGGAGGAGCTTCCTTACCTTCTCCTCTTCCCTTATCTCCCTGCCAAGGTTAGCTAAGTCATTCGTAATATTTTGAAACCTAGCATGCATGACATCAATAGACTCATGCGAAAGCATTTTAAACATTTCATAATCATGCATGAGTAAATTAATTTTGGATTCCTTTACTAATTAATTTACTCGTGAAGTTCCTTCATGGTTGGTCTCTAGGACCTTCCATACTTCATATGCGGATTTGCATGTTGAAATCCTATTGAATTCATTGATTGATAGGCCGAAATATAGAGCATTGACGGCATTGGCATTTGCGTTAAAGAGCATAATTTCTTCTTGGTCCCATTTATCCATGTCCTTATCGGGTTGTTTATACTCTACTAGGATCATCCTCCATACATCCATGCCTAAGGATTGAAGAAAGCCATTCATGCGGATTTTCCAATAGGCATAGTTGTTCCCATCAAATAGTGGTGGAGTATTAGTAGAGGACCCTTGAGCTAATTGGATTTCACTAGACATCTTGACTTGTAGGGAAGATGGTTAAATCTTAACCTACGACCTAGCTCTGATACCAAATATTGTGTGAAACCCGACACTAGAAGGGGGTGGTTAAATAGTATTCGTCCCCTTATAGATTTTCTTCTTGCTCAATTTTATCTTTACTTAATTCAATTGTTACTTACTGATTAATGTGATCAAAATTCAATAACAACGATAAAAGCAAGTAAAAAAAGCAATGCAAACAAGAATGCTTATAGTGGTTCGGCCAACCGCCTACTCCACTACCTTGGCTCCTCACCAAGGATTTTTAACCACTACTTTATAGAATTTATGTTTTCCTTTGAATACAATGAGGACACCCTTCTCACCACTCGGAAAACACCTCAATCCTATTCACCTAGGCAAAACACAATTCTATAAAGCTGTCTCTAAGTGTTTCCTAGCACACCTAGCAGCTATCTCAACTTTGAAAACAAGTTACAATAAAATTCAAAATACACGGAAAGAGCTTTAAGAATGAAAGATGAACCAAGCTTCTTTCCACCGCCTTCACGTCTTCAACTTGCAAAAGGATGACTCAACGGATCGCAACACAGTTGAAGAAGCAGAAGTAGCGCATGGTTTTTGATGTTGAAGGTGGAAGCAGAGGGCGCGTGCGGATTTTGCTCTTTTGAAGGCTTAAGAAAACTTCTTTAATGCTCAATAAAATTTCTAAGAGTTGTAAAGAAGTTAGGTGAGGGGTATTTATAACCCCTTACCCGAATGGCCCGTTTAACGAGTGAAAAATCGACGATTGGATCCGTTCGATCGCAGGTCGGTCGATCGATCGGTCGACCGACGGATCGACCGCTAGTGCGACCGCTGGCTGTTTGTGAGAGCTCGGTCGACCGGCCGATAGAAATCCTTTCTTTCGACATTCGGTCGACCCGTCGATCGACCAAATGGCTGGAGCCAGGGTCGCGATTAGGCTATCTCCAGTTCGGTCGACTGATTGGTCGACCGCTACCATTCTGCCTCTGTTTAATTCGCATATGTCAGTCGACCAACCGGTCGACCGACGCAGCCCTGTAATTTTACCTTCGCCAATTTCGGTCGACCGTCAGGCTACTGTCTATTTTTACCGACATCCGGTCGACCAGTCGGTCGACCGAACCCAGGCTGAGGATGGCTTCTTTCTTGGATTTTTACATGCCTTTCCTATGGGTTTGGTTACCAAGTTTCAACTTCGATAACTTTACAATTTCGGCTTGGGATAAACTATCCTAGGGATATATTGCATTAATTCTACTTGATTTAATCCCGAGCCTTTCTTCAACGATTTCTTCCTCCATTTCTTTGATGATCTTTTCCTTCGTCCCGTTTGAACAGATTTGGCATGCATATCACAACCTCAACCTGAACTCAAAACTTCACACTTGGATTAAATACATGTTTGTTATCATCAAAATAAAGATCGAGGCTTAAGAGAGACTCTTAAGCCAACACCCATGACTTCGAGATGGGATACCGACCAATTTTTCTAAGTGTCGTGCCAATTCGGGGAGGCGAGACATCTATTTAGAACTTTTTCAATATGGAAAGGGGAGGCACATTTGTTTGTCCAGGTGAAAGGATGGCCAGATGTAGGAAATTCTAGAAGTTCACCTTCATTAATCAGTTGAGATAGGTCTTCTACCATGGTTGTATGGAAGTCCTTTCCACCAGATTTTTCAGTTGCTCGAAGTATTGCGTTGAAGTCACCCCCTAGGAGAATAGGGCTAGTTTGGTTGTTTGTTATCTGGAGAAGGGCCTTAAATTGGTTCTTTCTTACTGTTCTATCAAAGTGTAGGTGTAGACCAATGAACTGCCAGTTCAGAGTTGCATCAGTGAGTCGCAGGAAGCATGGATGTAGAAGGAATCAGTAGATAGAATTTGAACATTGAACTGTGTCTTCCAAGCTAGAATTAAACCACCTGAAGTGCCATTGGAGGGGACTACAAACCAACAGTCAAAGCCACATTTCCGAAGAAGGTTTTGGAACTTCATCCCATCTTGTTTAACTTCCATGAGGAAAAGGCAGTCGGGAGAAAGTTTGCAACAAGTGTTCCTTAGATGCCGAATTGTCAAGGGATTTTCCAACCCTTGACAATTCCATATTAGTGTATTCACGGGGGGGGGGAGGGGGGTGGGGGCCAATTAGGACTGGTCACCTCCATCACATTGTTGATAGTTTCTTGGATCTTAGTGCGAGCTTTCTTAGAAGCAGGTTCAACTGCACCTTCAGAAGGTCTCTTTCTGGGTGCAGTAGATGCAATAGAAGTAGAAGTTGCTCTTCGATGTGCCTGGCGTTTATAGGAAGCTCGTGCCTTGGCTTTTGGGGTTTGACTTGGGACCTAAGTTTGGTTTAGGTGTGAGTCAGCAATGGGATCCCTCGTAACTGTGTTTCCAACCACTTGTTTTTGAGGTTGCAAGGTGGTTTCCTCATGGAGGGAAGTTGAGTCAGGTTTATAAGGTGGAGCTTCTGTTGGAGCCTGAGCTACTGACATGGAAAGAGAGGATAATAGCGTGGCAACTTCATAAGATTGTTGATGGCAAGTTTTGGTGGTATGAGTGGCTTGCTTCCTCAGATCAGACGGGAGTGTGTGTATGAGAGAACCCATTTGAGAAGCTTTCATCCAGTGGCCATATCGATATTCTGGCAAATGTTCATTTTCCAGTTCTTCAGCTAACTTATCGTAGGATTTCTCAGTGCGACCTATCAATCCACATTAGTAGAAAAAATATATAACGTGGTTTCACTTAGAAACTCGGATTCCTTACTATATTGATGACTTCCCAAATTTACCTCGAGTGATTTTTCGCTTTCTAAGAATTTTATTTTTTAAAAAAATTAACTTTATAATATAGCATACACGTGGCAATATACGCATTACAAGACGTATACATAAATATTGAAATAGGCGTATAAAGCGCTATAACTAGGGATCGAATTCAAAACTTACAAGGGACAATAGACTAAAAAATTACAAGATTTGCAAAAATTTTACGTTCTATCCGCATTTTCAAATTTAGCCTCTAAATGCACAATCTTTATTTCCGTTTATGTCACCTGACAGCGTCATACATGGTCTGCTACCCATAACTTTTTGCTGTCCACTTTCTCCCACTTTATAAGGTCAATCTAGTCATTTTTCCTCTTCACTCCCACTTAATCGAGGTCACATATTATTCATCTTCTCTCTCTCTTCTTTTCTTCCTCCCACCTGCTGACATCTTTTTCTCACTCCTCCTCCTCCTCCTTTGTACTCCTCTACCATCGTAGCAACCGAACCTCTTCCATCCACCCGCTCCTCCGACCTCTGTACTCCTCCACCCTCTCCACCTTCTCATCCCCACCACCATTACACCCCACTCTGCTTTTCTCCCTCTCCACCTTCTCATCCCCACCACGCTCCACCTTGTTGGAGCACCCGTTCCTCATTTCCTCTGTGGATCGCCTCAAGGCTACCCCCGGGACGATTGTCTCCTCAACAGACCCCCGTCGACTTGTCTACGTTTGCCAGCGAGAGTACGCCACTGTCGATCCCGCCCTCATGCAGGTAATGCGACTAGTTCTGCCCTCAAAGATGTCTCCTTTTTCTCCACTCGATTTATACTTCAATGTGTAATTTGTGATTTTGAGTAGCTGGTGGGCATGAACGAGGCGACCACTTGCGTCGGCCTTGTGATTCACAGCAGGAATAGTTGATTGTAAGAGTTTGCTCCTTTCCTGCTTCAAATTGAGGAATTGTGTACTGGGCTTGTTGTTTCTGACTCCATTGAACTTGGATTGTAGCACCTCTGTCAGTCATATGGATTTTCCCAGCGTGGTCAACAATGGCCTTCAGCAGATGTTATCATCCATTAATGGCGAGGAAACTATTTTTGATATTTGTTTCGTTCAATTTCACATTTTCCCTTTCTTACCTTCTTCAGAAGTTCTTTTTGACGAGCTATGTTACTATTTTTGCTTGTAGCGTCAAACTGGTGGTGCTTTATCACAAAAAAAAAGAAAATAGAAAATAGAAGGTTTTTATTTGCCTTTATGCTCACAACTTATTGAAGCTGTGACTGCTCATCTTGGAGCAGGAGGTAGCCTGACACCGGGCCTTGTGGCGCGGCTGGCGCGCTACGGCAGCATCGAAAGGAGGAGAAGAGCCGGCAACCTAGGAATTTAGCCATCAAATTTTTTTACCAGGGAGGGCAAATAGACATAGTGGCGGTGGATGGTGCTGATGGGCGGCTACGGTGGGAAATGGGTTTGGGCTCGGAAGGAGGTCATGCTTGTCAACAGAAGCTCTTACATCAACACGTCCGTCAACGGTGGAGGAGGAGGAGGAGAAGAAGAAGAAATGAGAAAAATGTGGTAGCTGGTGAGAGGAAGAAGAGAAGAGAGAAAAAAAATATGGGGCCATTTTTTTTTCTTTTTAATAATAAATAAATTCGTGGCCACGTATGACGTCGTCAGGCCAAGTAAGCACCGTTTTCCTCCACGTCAGCTAAGTTGAGACGGCACGTGACGATTTGGTAGATGGTATAAACGGAAGTAAATGTTGTGCATTTACAAGCGAAATTTAAAAACGCGGGTAGAACGTAAAATTTTTGCAAACCTTGTAATTTTTTAGTCTATTATCCTAACTTACAATTAACATACTCAGATGTTACTATCACTTGTACTATAAGTGAGTTCACCTTTCTAAGAGCTTAAAAGTGAAATTTTATTACATGAGTCAAATTTGAGACATCATCAAATCAAACGTGCACCATTAGGGGTGACTAGGCAAAATTATCTCTGAGGGGGGAGAGGCAAAATATAAAATCGCATATCATGAGGGCAATTATGTGACAAAATAATATTTTATATATGCTAAGAGGGGACCAATATGACCTCAAAGTAGAGACATTACATGCTTTGTGTCATGGCTCTATCACATCTCAAAAGAAATTTTTCATGAAAAACTTCATGAGGTTGAGGGCAATAAAATTATTTCTAATAAGAAAAATAATATGAATATTTGTTTTATCATTACCATATTAACAAATTAACTAACAGAAATTAATTTTCGCCACATATGTACCTGTAGCGGCATAGATGCAAATTTATAATTTTTACAAGAATAAATCCTATATACATATATTTGGATGAATATATATGAAATTGACCGGCATCACTTTTCTAAATATATATAAATAAGGCCCTTTGTCAATTAGCCGTGATGTCATCCGTTAACTTGCTGACATGATGATTCGAAAATAATTTTTAAATATCATCACGTCAGAAGAGATTCATTTAGATTTAAGTGTTATTAGACGAAAATAATCCTAATTTTCGTGAATTTCTCAATTTTTAGTTTCAATAATGGACCTATATATACGTACCATCAAACACCATATACTTTGGAGTCCCACTCACTTGAGCGTCGGAGTGTCTTTTGTAGATCCCTCCCCACTCTCAAGCATGAACAACTAATATCAACAGTATCAATAAGAAAAGGAGCACTTCAATCTGATAACATCAAATACACCATCAAAAATACTGAAACATCATATTATACTGAAACATACATCATCAAAAATACAATACTATACTGGTGTTATTAGTATGATATATTAGTTTCAAAAGATACTTCATTTTTTTATAGTATGGTATTATCAGTATGATATATCAGTATTATGTTTGAGAGTATGGTGTTATCAATATGATATATCAGTTTCAAAAGATACTTTTATTTTTTTATGATGTTTGATAGTATTTGATAGTATTTGATGGTATTTTTAAAACTGTTGTATTTGATGTTTCAGTATAGTGCTGTATTTTTTTTGGTTTATTTTTGATGGTGCATATTTCAATATAGTATGATGTTTCAGTATTTTTTATGGTGTATTTGATGTCATCAGATTGAAGTATTCTTCTTATTTTTGATACTGCTGATATCAGTATAGTGTGGTGTAGCGTATATATCAATGTGCAGTGTGATATTTGATGATATATAAATATTAGTGTAGTGTTTGATTGATACATATATATATTAGTGTGCAGTGTGGTGTTTGATGATACATAAATATATGATCATTATTGGAACTAATGTTAAATTTCTTATATATAATTGATCAAACTAATAAAAGAATTGGTCAAAATTGAAAAATTCGCGAAAGTTGAGACCATTTTCGTCTAATAACCCTTAAATCTACGTGGAGCCCTTCTGACATGGCGATATTTAAAAATTATTTTCGGATCGTCACGTCAGCAAGTTAACGAGCAACATCATGACTAGCTGAGGGGAGGGGGCATTATTGAAATCAATGTTAAATTTCTTATATATGATTGAGATCAATCGGATCGACAAAAATTAAGAAATTTACTAAAATTTGAATCATTTTCGTCTAATAACCCCGTGTAAAACTCCATGAGCTTGTAATCATTCTCTACAGTATTAAGATTAGATGATCAAACTTTCCAATTAATGACCAATTAACTCTGCGAGAAATATATTATATTATATAGAAAACTGTCTTCTTTGAACGACTGTTGGCAATGAGCAGCCAAAGTCAACCAAGTGCAGAAAACACTCACATATGCGTGTGGTTGAGAACCACCTTGCAAAAAGACAAATATATATATATATATATATGTATAAAACATTGTTTGAAGTTTCCGAGTTTGACTTATAAAATGGTTGAGTACTTGAGTCATCATCTAAACATGATTCCTTGCTTGCGTGTGTATTCTTTCTGAGCAGTTATCTATCTCTGTCCAGTGGTTGCCTAACTGTTTATCCTTTGTGGAAGAAACATTTAATTTTTTAGTTTCAGATTTATCTGTAGTTCTATTTTTTGCTAATATACAAGTGGGATGAGTCACCTAAAAATATAATAATCTTGGATTTAATGTATTTAACAAGTTAAACCACTTATTCATCAATTCTTAGTACCTACATTAGAAGGAACTAAGATTAAAAGAAGATAAGTTTGATATTATGTCCTATGTACATTTTAAACAAAAATTATTTAATCTCCTTTCATTTCTTCATTTCTTATTTTATGACATATCATATCACAAAATAAACAGATCATACAAGATAATACAAATGGTGAAAGTTAAATTTAATTAACCCTAAGGACATATTTGTTTTATAGATTGAAGGAAGATAGAAGAATGGAAATTCCTTGTTTTTTTTGATGCATTCTTTTTCTGCTTCAATCTATATTAAGATGATGCATTCTTGTTCTGTTTCCCCACGTGCAGTGGCAACATTTTTACAGTGTACTTCGTGACAGTCTTCTCAAAAGTTCTAAACTGGTAACAGCATGGATAACTAGTGCCATGGGAAAACTTGTTGATGAAGCTGTCGGTGAATTATTTGTCAATTTAAATAGCATGGACAACTATGGCTTTTGGACTTAGCGGAGCCCACATCCAGTTCTTATCTTCATCAGGCACTCATACTGTCATACAAATGCTTTGTGGCGTAGTTTCTTCCATTCAAATGTGTGAAATGAAGTGTTCTGCCATGTCAATCCTCCACACGGTGGCTTATCTTCTCCTTGGATTCCACATGAATGGTGTGCAGGTGAAGTGACTCGAGGTGAGGATTCATTGAGATTTCATCACTACCACAATATTTGGATGGTCCATCTCACTCAAATAATTGTGATGAGAAAGTGACTGGAGAATTTAATGCACATAATAGCTTTCCCAATAATACTTGTATGATAGCTGAGCTTTATTAATATAAAAGAAAAGAAATACTTATTTTTCCATTCAAGAATTCCTATCCATTACAGTAGGCTTTCTCAGAATATGAACTTGTGGAAAGATATTTCAATAGGGTTTTCAATCAATATCTAGGAATTTGTAAAAAGGGCAATAAACATGACCAATACACAGCATAATTCACAGAATTATCTACAAATCTTTGAACCCTGAGTACTGATAATGCTAGAAAGTTCATATAGGATGATTCAAACGTTGTATCAAGTTATGCACAAACATGATCAAGATTCCTAGCAGTCGCTTAGATGGAATTGAAGCCATTATCCAGAAACTGAACAACTGGGACCGGAGTGAAGTTTACAATGGCAATAAAATTGGTTAAAATGAAAGTGACTCGTAGTAATACAGAGATGAAGAACTAGCATGGAAATATACAAGAACCTAACACCACCGACTGGTCGTAAGAGCTGAAGTTGACTGCCAGGTGCATATATCAAGAAAAAGAAAATGAATACGATATCAGAATCAAAGTTGTCCATCTTTCAGAAGTTATTCACCTTGTAGTCCCTAGCTACTTCTCCAAGAGATGGTTGGAGTCACCTCATGCAGGTGATTGAGAAGGTCAAATATGTTTGAAACTCACAGCAGGTCACAAAGGCTAAAACTAAATGCGAAGAGGGCCACTAACTGGTTCACGCGCAGAACTTTTATCCTTCTGCTTCAAAGAAAGATTGGCAAATTGTGAATCGACGTCTCTACTGCTACTGCGACGATGGGTGGGGTAAGGCTGTTCTTGTAGTTGCTGCTGCTGCTGTTGCTGATACAATGCTCGAAGACGAGCTATTTCACGTTCTAGAGTCTCCTGTTGAACTGCATGATCATAATAAATAAACCAAGAAAGCTTTAGCAAATTTCATCGGGCAAAGATGAGCGGGCATATTTTTAAAACTAGTTAAATAACTTTGAGAACGATCTGTATGACACAACACTATTGAAAAAGTGAAATGGTAAATTGACAACATTGTTTCCAAAAATTATCTTCAAATGATTAGCAGGCATATTCACGTACCCTAAATTGTAATGTTACCAGAAAAAAAGACTCCTGTCAGAAGTATATTCATTGAAATATTACATATGTGCATTTTAAAATAGTGGCCCAAGAGGGTGTTGTTATAACTTTAATCCATCACATTGGGAAAACTTATCATGTTTCCTAATGGCTGTGAATAATAGATGGATGAAAGCATTAGCAATGATGCAAATCTTGTTTCCTGAACTTTTTTTAATTAGACAAAAATATGTTCCCAACATTATGGCTCCAGATTCAGGGAAGATCAAATTTATGTTGTCTAACCCAGTAGGTAAAATAGATCAAGATTGGTTCCTTATAAAAACATTAAGCAACATATTAACCAAGGAAAACATGAAATTGCCACAGAGCTACATGCTTACGCCGTTTTATAAGCTTCTCTTGAGCCAGACTGTCCAGTCGTTGCTTCAAGGCTTGATTCTCCAAATTCAGAATAAGATTTTGCTGATCCAGAAATTCGAGCTCGGCAGAAAATTCTAAGCCTTCTGACTGTTAAAGTTGGAAGATGGATAGAAAAAGAAAAGAAAAAAAGGCAAAGACATTTTTTCATCAATTTCTTTTCCCCTTAGGTATTCAAGGTTATTTTAAGTTCTCATTCAATCTCGCTAACTTGCCTGCAATGCCTGGACATGTTTCTCAAGCTCAGCAATGTACTGGAGTTTCCGGACCCTTGAACGCTGAGCATATTGCCTGTAATACAAGACAGATTTTAAGATATATGAACTTGCAAAATAGAAGCATATTCACATGTTTTTTATTATTGATTAGAAGTGTATAAGTATAGACTATTTTTATGCACAATTAAACATCCTTTCGTGCTAAAAGGCCTTTTCGTCACAAAACTACAACTAGCCATTTTTTGTATTTCGCACGTAGATGATCTTAACTAGGAAATTACAAGCAAACATACAACTTTTATTAAACATACAAGAATAAGGTAATATAACATTATTGATGTATAAGCAATAACATGAATGATAAAGTGTAGCTTTCTTCTACAAAAGAAAAAAAAAACAAAAGGAGCAGCTAATGCGAAAGAAAGAAACCTTCACTATTTAACACACTCAGGAATTCCTGAAATATTTACAAATCCAGTGGAGCAAGTTCAATTGTACATACTATGTTAAACACCTTAACCACATTTTCGTATTAGAATCGTCAAGCAAGCTATTCTTATTTGCCAGAATACAAAGTTGAGAGGATGGTGGGCACCATGAAGCCAATTGGAAGATTCTCCCTATAACCAAAAGGGAAAGCCCAAGACATGCATAAGCAAAATCTTAAGACGAAAAAGTAGTTATGGCCTTATTTCAGCAATGTGTATGTACCCATATCTATCTTGTGCACGTGCATTATGTGATACACATAATAAATTTCTATCTTCATTTCCGTTGTTTTCCTCTTTTTTCATGACAGGTCATGACTGAAGCTGTGCAGCACAATGCCATATACCACCATAGGTATTAGTCCAGATAGTACTCAGTACCATGTTAAAACGATCAAAAACCTTGATAAAAGCATGACAAACAATTATTTGACTGATAAAACTGTACTGATTGTGCTTTGACTAACTCGCTTTTCTTTTATGCAAATCACATATGATCTGGTCAAAGATTATTGACTTATAATTTTCCTATAAGTTCCATGGCTGAACCACTCCTACTGAAGTTCAAAGCTTTGCTGACTCCTGTCTACTGAGACAATTGTCTTAGATGGTAAATATGAGTTGGAATTTGTGTTTGTAGGTACTGCACAACATGTATATGTAAGAGAACTATTACTTCTCTAGGAGAAGGCCAATTACTATGATCTCCATGATCAAATAAATTACAGCATGCTTGGGCAGGCACAGATTAACCTAAGATTTTCAACATAGGTCTTAATCTCGATTTTGGTGATAACAAATATAAAACTAATATTTGAGCAAGAAATATTTTTAGGCTCCAAGTCGGTTTGCGCGCGACGCCCGCAATGGGAAAAATCGGAGAAATTAGAAGGACGGTCGTCGACGCTCGGATTTCATCGGGAAGATAGAGTTTAGGTTTAGGGTGTCTATATTTAATGTAATATCCTCTATTTGATGCATAAGGACACTAAAACCCGAAACCTGAAACCCGAAACCAAAACCCGAAAAATGAGCAAACTGCAAAAATCGACCAGACTGTCACTCGTTTGTCACTCGTTTGTCCAATGACATTTCGGCCGACCCTCGGTCAATCGAGAATGGTCGAACGAAGAGCCCAATAGATCTTTTTAGATCCGTTGAACGGCTCTTTTTGAGCCCCTACCCTTTGGATCTCTATAAAAGCTCCCAAGACAGCCTTCCTTATGACCTTAATTATTCATTGAGCCATTTTGACAATATTTGCAAGCTTTCTTGAGTCATTTCATTCCAAACCCTAGTTTCTATGTTAAAACCTTGATCTTGCCTTTCAACCTTCAAGATTCATCTTCTCAAGGC
The DNA here is from genome assembly GCA_034359265.1 of Canna indica. Taxonomy (NCBI): domain Eukaryota; kingdom Viridiplantae; phylum Streptophyta; class Magnoliopsida; order Zingiberales; family Cannaceae; genus Canna; species Canna indica. Next base: position 53,509,438 of record CP136892.1, read on the forward strand.
ATCAAGAGGACTAGGGATTCGGTTTTGGAGCTAAGTATTTATTGTTTGTTCATTTGCTCCATTTATTCTTGTATTTTGTGGTTTATTTCTTTGTATTTAACGTTGTGAAAACCTAGAGTGCTACGTGAGTGAATTGGTTGACTTGGTTGTAAGGCATAAGTCCACTGGTTTAGTTAGTTTACTAGGATTAGAATGTGTTGTTCGAGTTTGAGGTTGAATTGCCTTCGGTGTGAGAGCGGAGATTTTCGATGTAGAGTCCTTATTGCAAGGAAACAAATTATAATCTAGTAAAGCTAAGTTGAAAATCGTGATCGGGGTGCTCAGGTAATGGAGTAGGGAAGGATCTCGAACCACTATAAATCTTCTTGTTTGCATTGCCTATTGTGTGTTTACTTGTTCATTATAGCTACTGGCCTTCCGCATCTACTCATTTAGTATAACTTGTGAATTGCCTCAAGATTTAAGAATCAATTAAAATTGAATTTAGGCTTAAGTTTTAGATAACACACTATTCATCCCCTCTATTGTAGGCTATTTGACTTAACTAACTCCTTCAACTTAATTTGATTCAATTGTTACATCTCTGCTGCATGAGCTAATAAATTCAGAATGTAATAGATCTCAATGCAACATGTGAGATTGACCCATAAAACAAACAAGGAAATTAGTGAAAAGAAGGTAAGAAGCTAAATAATTAATTATAGATCATTCAAATATTAAAAAAAAACAAAATTGCATAGGAATAAAGAAAGTTTATCTAGTTTTATTTTACATTTGTACAATCTATACATGCATAGTTGTAAATCATGAGAGGCGCACCAAGGCGGAAAGGGCTATTGGAGCCATGTCGTAAGGCGCAAGGTTACGACGGGCGCCATCATGAGGCGAGGAGCAAAAGTAAAATATATTTATAAAATATATTTTGTACACAAAAATATATGTTTCTAAAATAAAGTCACCTAATTTAGCCTCTAATGAAATAAAGATAATAAGTCTAATTTAGCATCCAATTAAATAAAGATAATAAGTCAAATTTGTTCTTAAAGAACAACTCAATAAGTACTCATCAACTTGAACATCATTAAAAAAGCAACAATTAAAAGAACACAAAAAACAAGTACGACAAGCTAATGAACTACTCATCATCTAGATGCAGATGATCATGGTCTTCGATCATCTTTATCGATCTCATAGTCATAACATTTGGAATACTCAAAAGGATAGTTCTTCCTTCTCCTCCATCTTCTTCTTCTTGAGACGATTCATTATAAGTGTTGGACTGACCATCGGCGGGTTGCTTAATGGAGGATGGTCCATCGCCGAAGTTGAAACCTAATGGAGGAGGGTTGCCTGGAGCTGAAACCTGATGAAGAAGGACTGGACGAAACTGAAAAGGAAGAAGACTCGTTGGAAGCTCAAAACTGAAGAAGAAAGAAGGTATGTCGGGTGCTGATGGGTGGCAACTGAAGGAGGGTGTCGAGTGCCCTAAGTTTCTAACTTTTCTTTTTCTAAAAAAACAAGCGCGCACCTAAGCCCTTGAGGCGACATGGGATTGCCTCAAAGGGTAAATGGCGATAGCCCCAGAGCCTCGGTGCGCCTTGCGCCATGTCGCACTTTTAAAACTATGTGTACATGTATGTGAACCTACCAAAGTCGTGAAGACAAATAACTTATCAAAATCTTTAAGACTTTGGAAGGTTCACATACATGTGCACATTGTACAAATGTGCAACAAGAATAGTTCTCTTTGCACACAACATAAACAATATAACAAGGTTAATATCTAAATCTATCTACTACTTCACAAAATCTATTTTCTTTATAGCTTTTCATTCATATATGTTCCTTTTGGCCTTGATTAATAAATATTCTTAGTTGAACACATCTACCAAATTCACAGAAAGAGGAAAGCAACCTCAACTTACAATCAGGCACTGTTCTCTTTCTATGCTTCATTATTACTGAAGTTTAATATCATTTGGCAGGTGTAAAAGGTTCTTCTATTAGTCAGAACAAAGTTATTTTTACATGTTTTATTCACTCTAATTCCAAAGGTTCTCTGTGAAAGACTTGGGAACACAATTATTTTATTCATGAGTTGTCTAACTAGTATGGATTATTTCCTCCTATAAGTATATCTGGAACCATTTCCCTCATCTATAATGCACTGTGCTTATGCCAGTAAAAGTTCAAGAGCAAAAGTTCAGATATATTATCTAGTCTGTAACCTCCCATAAACCATCTCATGTATGCTCTTAAAATGCCCACGTAAATAGAGAATGTCTTTGCTAACTGTGTACAACTACCAAACCTACACTAGCACAGTAAACAATCATAAATCATTTCAATTACAAGTTTTTTTTTGTTAAGTTAGCACTGTGTGAAAAATATTTTAGTGTTTTTGGTTTCTTAGAGATTAAGATTGAACTACCTGTAGTTACTTTTCCAGCAAGTAGTTATCCTGCATGCATTTGGTTACCCATGAGTAGTTTAGCTGCAGCATGTGCAAGTATAACTTAAGAGGCACTCAGCGACCTAGACATTCAGGTAGATAGGTCAAGTATGTGTATCAACAGACAAAGACTATGCAAGCTGCAAGTGAACAAAAGGTAGCTGAATCCTAATTTTTAATTTTATGGGAATATATAAATTATATACAAACTATATAACACATAATAAGATCAAGGATTCAAGTGCCAGTCTAATACCTTCATATAAATAATCCAGTCACTGTGAATGTGTACACATGGGGAAGTTGTATACTGAGACATATAGGTAGGTAATAAAAGAGGGAAGAGGATATGAAGAAGATGAGAAGAGAGGGAGAGGAGGAGACAGAGACAACAATGACATGACCGTCTCATCTGGTCATTAAACTATTTCCATTGTTTTTCTTTCTCTTGAATGTTTCCATGTTGCTTGCCTTGCCAAGGATCGAGTCCACGGCCTTTGAGACTGCTGAGTTGAAGAAGTTTCAGACTCTGGAACAGAGTTTCCAGAGTGCTTCTTCTTCCCTATGTTGGCTGGCCGCACTTGTTCCAGGAAAACAAAGGGGGAAGAAAGGAGAGAATGAAGTGGGAGAGAGAGAGAGAGATTTAAGAGAGAAAAGGGTGAGAGATGAGAGATTCTGCTGTAAAAGTTTTTGTCCCTTTTTCATTACATGATAAGGTTGTATATATAGTGTAGTCAACCTTTACAAGCATTTTGACCACTACATGCACTCTTCGGGGAGTGGAAAAAAGAAAAAAGAAAAGAAGATAAACTCAAATATTACCTGCCTAAACAAAGACCAATCAAAATATTGAATTAAGCAAATCTAAGGATAAATGCTAGACCCACTAAGCTATCTAAGAATAAATGTTGGACCCACTAAGCAACCTTCCATCATCATGTACTTTGTTTTTTCCTCTCATACTGCTGGCCCCATCTTGATCCTGGAGATGTGCTTGATGTGGGGTCAAGTGGTGGAGTTTGAAGCCTATCCATAACAGCACCTCCCTCCTTGAGAGTGAGCTTGTCCCCAAGCTCGAAGTCAGGAAAGCGAGCATGAAAATCCTCAATTTTTCCCAGGAAGCATCGGTCGGCGACATACCATCCCAATGTATGAGCACTTGGAGGCCTTTTGCAGTTTCTTTTATGTCCAGAATAGCCTTAGGAGAAGGGAAATTGTCAAGGTCGATTTCGACCGGTAGGACTGGTTCGGTTGGCACTGCACCTTCCTTATAGCGTTTTAAAAGAGACACATGAAAGACCGGATGGATTTTAGAATGAGCCGGCAGTTGGAGCTCATAAGCTACAGAGCCAATACGTCGCTTCACTGAAAATGGCCCATAAAATTTAGGGGATAGTTTTTGTGAGCGCCTCTTAGCTAAAGATTGTTGACGATAAGGGTGTAGCTTTAATAGAACTAGATCACCGTCTTCAAACTAAACCTCACGATGTTTGTTGTCGTAGGAGCGTTTCATAGCTTGTTGGGCGTGGAGGAGGCGATTACACAATAGATGGAGAACTTGGTCCCGTTTGCACAGCTCAAAGTCAACCGCCTCCAACCGAGCAAGTCCAGCGGTATAAGGAATCAAGCGAGGGGGAGGCCGCCCATATACAGCTTCAAAAGGAGATGTTTTAAGCGCGGTGTGGTATGCCGTATTATAACAGTACTCCGCCCATGGAAGCCAATGGAGCCACTTTCTTGGTTTGTCGCTTGTAAAGCAACGGAGGTACAGTTGTAAACCTCAATTCACAATTTCAGTTTGACCATCAGATTGTGGGTGATAGGCCGAAGAGAAACAAAGATTGACTCCACTCAAGCTCAAAAGCTCTTTCCAGAAGGAACTAGTGAAGACGGCATCGCGATCACTCACCAAGGTTTCTGGAATACCATGAAGCTTAACTATGTTATCAAAGAAGACGCGAGCCACGGTAACTGCTGAATATGGGTGGCTCAAGGGCAAGAAGTGACTGTATTTAGAAAAACGATCCACCACGACTAAGATGACTGATTTTCCATTGGATGGAGGAAGTCCGTCGATGAAATCCATTGAAACGTCGGCCCAAATTTGTGTTGGAATGGGCAGCGGCTGCAGGAGTCCTGAGGGCCGGAGGTGTTCTGACTTATGTCGTTGACAAATGGAGCATGAAGCCACAAACTGTTGGATTTCTTTTCGCATGCCTGGCCAATAAAATTCAGAACGGATACGCTGTAATGTGCGTTGATATCCCTCATGTGTTGCATTGTGGAAGGTGGAGATGATCTTGGGGCAGAGGGAGGAAGGGGCAGCAATGTAGATTTTGCCTCTAAAACAGAGCATGTTGTTTTGGATTGACCATAGAGATGGTTGAGGTCCTTGTAAGGCTTCTCTTCTTTTGTCCAATAATGTGAGATTAGTTGCAGCTTCTGTTTGGATTTCCTTGATTAAAGATGGGACAGGTTCTGATATTGCCATCAACATTGGATCTTTGCGAGGTTGACGAGATAGTGCATCTGCTGCCCGGTTGAGATTGCCGGATTTGTATTGAATGAGGAAGTCGTAGCCCAGCAGCTTTGAAATCCAGCGTTGTTGTGGGCCTGTCACCACACGTTGGTCAAGTAAAAACTTAAGGGAATAGTGATCGGTGCTTACAATAAATGGAGATCCCCATAAGTATGGCGTCCAATGACGAACAGCTTTGACAAGGCCAATTAACTCCTTGTAGGCTGGAAGATAGTGATATTTTTCAGCAAGGGGGCGGCTGTAGTAAGCAATTGGCCGACCCTCTTGTTGTAGGATGGCACCAACTCCTTGATCTGATGCATCACATTCAATGACAAAGGGTTTGGAAAAATTTGGAGTGTGAGAACAGGAGCAGATGTGAGGGCCGATTTGAGGTGAGTGAATGCTTCTTCGGCTGATGTCTTCCATTTGAACGAGTTTTTCTTCAAAAGAGCTGTTAGAGGGGAAGCTAAGTGTCCATACCCTTGTATAAATTTCCTGTAATACCCCGTAAGTCCCAGGAAACCTCGTAGTTCTGTTGGTGTTTGCGGAGTTGGCCATTCAACTACTGCACGTATCTTTGCTGGATCGGTGGCTACACCATTTTTGGAAATATTGTGACCTAAATAACTGACTTCTCGGGAAGCAAAGATGCATTTTGATTGTTTGACAAATAGTTGCTGCTGTCGGGGAGATCAAAGACTTTTTGTAGGTGTTCCATATGAGCAGCCCATATGCGGCTATAAATGAGAATGTCATCAAAGAAAACTAGGACGAAGCGGCGCAGCCACGGGCGAAAGATGTCATTCATTAAGGCGTGGAAAGTGGAGGGGGCATTAGAAAGACCAAAAGGCATTACCATAAATTCATAGTGGCCATGGTGTGTACGGAACGCTGTCTTTTCGATGTCGTCAGCATGCATGCGAATTTGATGGTAGCCCGCTCGCAAGTCAAGTTTGGTGAAGAAGACGGATCCATGTAGTTCATCCAAGATTTCGTCAATGACGGGAATAGGATATTTGTCTTTTACTGTTACTGCATTTAAGGCTCTGTAATCAACACAAAATCTCCAAGTATCATCTGCCTTCTTGACTAGCAGCACTAGTGCAGAGAAGGGAGAAGAGCTTTGGCAAATTAGTCCCTGTTCTAGCATGGTTTCACATTGTTTCTCGATCTCGTCCTTTTGTAGGAATGGATATCTGTATGGTCGGACCACCACTGGGGCTGTTCCAGGAAGTAAACGGATTTTGTGTTCATGGTGACGTACAGGGGGAAGGCCTTTTGGTTCGGCAAATATGTCGGCATAGCTTTGAATGGTGGCAGCGACCTCCGGAGAAAGAGAGAGTGATGGTTGGATTGAGTGAAGGCTATCTTGGTGGTGTATAGCTTCGTGCCCTCGTAGGTGAACTGTTCTTCCATCCACCTTGAATTGCATTGAAAGAGCATCAAAATCCCAAGTAATTGGGCCAAGGGTCTGCAACCATTCGACGCTGAGGATGATGTCGAATCCTCCAAGAGGTACCATGAAAAATTCTGCTCTAATCTCCTCTGTTCCAAGTCGCAACATCAATGGACCGTCAATTTTGATGCCAATTAGTCGGGAACCATAGCTACTACCACTGTGATGCGGTGGTCTTCTAGTTGAGGTAGTTGTAGCTTGCTGGAAAGGTGAGTGCTAATAAAATTAAGAGAGCTGCCAGAATCCAAGAGTATACTTACTGGAATATGCCCAATCTGCCCAATAATCCTCATAGTTTGGGGCTGCCTTACACATTGTACAGCCATTAAAGAAAGTTGATGAGCAAGTTCCTCTTCTTGTACTTGTGGTTCAGTTTCATCCTCTTCTTCATCTTCAATTATTTGGATGGAAAAAAGCTTCTTGCATTTATGTGCAGGACTACATCTTTCATCACAATGAAAGCATAGTCCCTGGGCTCGTTTGGCAGCCATCTCAGCGCTGGATAAAGTTTGAACAGGTAGCCGCCTTGTGGAAGGAAATGCACTTGGTCCTCGGGGTTGAGATAGAGTTTGTCGGGGATGAAACTTGGGTGGTGTAGGCTGCTGGTACTGTTGTTCAAATAATTGAGCAAGACTCATTGCTCGAAGGAGATTAGTCGGCTGGAGAGCCTTCACATGAACTCTTATATGAGGTTGCAACCCACTGATAAACATGGATGTCAAGTACTGTTCTGGTAGGCGCTCTGCTTGTGGAAGTAGTCTTTCAAACTCCTTTTGGTAGTCGGCTACTGTCTTCCGTTGGAGCAGCGGGTGGTGAAGCTCTCTACAAAAACAGGCCAAGTCATGTTGGGGTTGCGTCCGTCGAAGTAGCGAAACCACGTTTGAGCTTCTCCATCCAAGTGGTAAGCCACCAATTGCAAACGATCCACATCTGAAACTTGGTGGTGGCGAAAGTAATACTCACAGCAGGATATCCAGGAAGTTGGGTCGCTCGTTCCATCGCATCGAGGAAATTCGAAGCGAGACCTTAGAGATGCTGTGATTCCTCGAGGAGGGGCCCCTAGTAGGGATTCTTCAGCCCGTCTATCTCCAATGAGTAGGGGAGCCGCTGTCCGGTCTGGAGGCAACCGCGGGTTCATATTGTGCTCTTCGGGAAGGAAGCATGGTCGGGTTGCATGACTACAAGATTCTTCGGGAGGATGAAGTGCTAAGCGGACCCCTTCCAATTCTTTGGAGATGAATTCGAGCCTAGCCACCACTAGCTCTCGCTCTTGGGCATGTTCGACACGGTCTTGCGCTTGTTCTTGTTGCATGGACTTGAGGAGAGAAATGAGCTGTTGTTGCTAATCGTCGGCCATGGAGGGTCGTGATGGCTCTGATACCACTGTTGTTGCTTGCCTTGCCAAGGATCGAGTCCACGGCCTTTGAGACTGCTGAGTTGAAGAAGTTTCAGACTCTGGAACAGAGTTTCCAGAGTGCTTCTTCTTCCCTATGTTGGCTGGCCGCACTTGTTCCAGGAAAACAGAGGGGGAAGAGGGAAGGAGAGAATGAGGTGGGAGAGAGAGAGAGATTTAAGAGAGAAAAGGGTGAGAGATGAGAGATTCTGCTGTAAAAGTTTTTGTCCCCTTTTCATTACATGATAAGGTTGTATATATAGTGTAGTCAACCTTTACAAGCATTTTGACCACTACATGCACTCTTCAGGAAGTGGACAAAAGAAAAAAGAAAAAAAGATAAACTCAAATATTACCTGCCTAAACAAAGACCAATCAAAATATTGAATTAAGCAAATCTAAGGATAAATGCTAGACCCACTAAGCTATCTAAGAATAAATGTTGGACCCACTAAGCAACCACTATCTCCACATCTTCCATCATCATGTACTTTGTTTTCTCCTCTCATACTGCTGGCCCCACCTTGATCCTGGAGATGTGCTTGATGTGGGGTCAAGTGGTGGAGTTTGAAGCCTATCCATAACATTCCACATCCTCTTCCCCTCTTCCACCAATATAGAAGTAATATACCAAAAGGGTGTGAACTTCTTGAAATGGTTAGTCACTAGTGCTTGGTTGGACCCATGAAAAAAGAATGATTGATCATTAACCTGTGTTTTAAAAGAGAAATATTTTGATGAACAAAATCATCCACCATAATTGTATTGTCATATACCTCTCAGATCTCTCCTACAGACAATAAATATTTGTTTGCGTGTATGTTGTGCTAGTGGTGGTGGTCTCAATCAATCTTGAAGCCCATACTTAAGAATTTCTAGAAAAGTGACCTTGTGTAAGATATGGTTAGGGTTAGTTCTCGAGTCATCAAGGACATTGACAAACAAGCTAATATGAAAGTTACTCCTATTTTTCAAGAGTTAGCTTCATGTAGCAGTATATGGAAAGAAGTCTTGATTCTTGAAGTTGTTTAACCATTAATATTAATGAAGAGGAAGTATTAAAGTCACTGTACCAGAATTTGCTTCTCAAGGTTTTAACTTTTTTTTATCCCACTTTTTTAGCAATGAAGGTCTTAAGCCTTTTCAATATTGAGATTTTTCATGTCTCTTGTCTTAGTAATCCAGGTTTAAATCAGGGGAGCAAATCAGCTGATGTAGATGGGCTTTCAAATGATACCTTTTTTAATTAACATACATGGAACTCCATGGGATCTTGGGGATTCTGCAATAAAAATTGAAAAAACAAAGTAGAAAATATTTCCAAATGTGTCAATTTGAGTCTATTCAGATCATGAGTTGGAGGGGTTTATTGTGACACATTAAGATATATGCACAATAATAATGAAAATAGATTTTGGTAGCATCCCAAGCAAGTGTTCTATAAGAACTTGCCATGAATAGATGAATGGTGACCACCAACTAAAAGGAAATTCTTAGATTGTCAGAAGTTCCTTTGGACTCTAGCCCACACCTAAAGCAATATCATGAATAAAAAGGTCCAATTATGGTTAGTTCATCCAAAATAGCCTTCACGAAGATTATAAACTCGGGCATGGTCTATTGCCAACATGATGCAGGAGAAAATTCTTTTTCTTTTTATTTTAGAATAAACTTATTATCTTGGTCTTTCTTTTACAAATAAAACAAGTTGTCACATAGCAAGCATCTTCCATGCCTATGGCAATTATCTAGGTTGCTCATAAAGAGAAGCCAAGTAAGAAAAAGGGAGATGCTAAATTTTCTCCTGAATATTTAGACATGTCACTAGAGATGCTTTTCAAACATCACTAAGATGTTCGAGAATGGGAGATGACTTTCTTGTACTCATGCAATTGTAGTGCCTCTAATACCAAAATGGTTATGAGTCTGGTTTTAAAATGGCACCAACTTGTACCTCATTGTTATCATACAAAGTTATGCACTACAAAATGCACGTTTAAGATCATTCCACACTATTCTCGTAAACTAGATGAATGTTTTCATTGTTTACACACTTACTAAACATTATTTAGAGTTTGGTGCCTATATAGTCCCTTTTTTGCAAAGGGTAACTGGTTAAACTGTTAACGCAGGACTTGACATGGATCTTAGCTGTCAACGACAAACGCCCTTTTAAGGTAACACCTTCCTTGCGTATATAGCCTATATCACTTGGACAACTACACCATTAGGATTAATCTATTTGACTTTCATTTTAACCTCAGGATAATGTTCAATCTTAATTGGAAATATTCAAAGGAATATTTTGTTGTATACAAAAAGCTCATTCAAATGTCAAATTAAAAATGTGGACGATGGTTGAATTCCAATTGTGAATACAGTAGAATTCAATCAGTGAGTTAAAAGTTCTCATTACATATTATTTACTCAAATCAAAGGATGGGAAATATGGAGTAGGATAGCCAAGCAGCTTTGGTACAAAAGGTGCTATAGCATCTAGGAGATCTACCTCTTGACTGTTCAGATGAGAAACCAAATCTCCACTGTTTAGGCATTCTTAAATATCTCAAGACCCGTAAGAAACCTTGTGAAACGGTAGATTCCTAGCTATGGAATCAAGAGTGCTACTCTCAATAGGTACATGATAACCAAAACTTAGTGAAAAATCGACTATGGATTCATAGGGCTGCATCCAGAATCAATCCCAAGTCCCAACAAGAAGAATTTTTGTATTTAAGATTAAAAGAAATGCAAACAGAAAGCTTACAGAGTGACCAAGTGGGGTACAAGGTCAAGTGGAAGAGCTCTGGAGTCCATATGAAATAGATGAACACATCAAACTAATGATAAAAGATGCCAAATATGATTGTTTCCAGTTATCCAGTAATCCTAGTCATACAACTCAAACAGGTATATTCTCAGATCAGGATCTCCAATCTGGAAGATATAGTTCTTGCAAGTAATCTTTTCCCAGAGGAAACATTAGCTACTGTGAGGGAAACTGAAAGAGCAATGTTTTTGCAATATTGTATCACTATGACATGAATAGTAGCAGATTAGAATAGCTATGCTTTATTTCAGTCTGTTAAATGGCTGAATGATGCATAACTATGAACAAACGGAAACAAACCCAAATATCTAGTCTAATCACTTTTGGCTCCAAATAATGTTGTAGATTAATAACAATCTTTTATATCCTTTTAGTACATACAGTTATGTTAATCTAGCATAAGAAAAGTTGAAAATAATGCCAGAAACTGGCTGTATTTGGCAAATTTATACATAAAACTATGTAGAGTAAAGACCGCCAATGGACTCAGAGAACCCTTGATATTCATGATTGCAAATCCATGTAGAGTATACTTTATTGTGGCTCAACACAAACCAGGATAATTAACATATATGTCATCATGAAGTTAAAACCTGTTAGTATTCATCATGTGAACAAGATTTTCAAAAGCTTAAGCTATTAGGAAATGATCCAATTTACTATTAACATCCCCTCAAGGTCAAGCCTGACAAGGCTTGAATCATGGGCCCATAAGTAGGCTGAATTAAGCAGCAAAGCCCACACACATATAGAAGTGAACTATATTATGCAGCAGAGTCCACACATAATAATTAAGAATAAATTAGATGAGGGAGGTTAACCCATGACCTCTTGGCTCTAATACCATGTTAAAATTCATTGAGTGATCAAGATTCTCGAAAGCTTAAGCTATTATGAAAGGTTCCAATTTACTTTTAACAAAATCTACTTAAGTTAGTAACACTGCTCATGATAAGTAATTTAAGAAAAAGCAAAGAGAACTAAATTACAACCATAAGTTCAGATTCCAAATCAATCAGATTATGGGAATAAAACTTACTGTTTAACTCGCTTCGTATCCACCTCTGCCAACTTCAAATGAGAACCATCCTTCTTTTCAGAGGAACCTTTTGAATCTTGGGTACAATCTGGATGCTCATTCTTTTCAGCAGTATCAGGTTTCAATTTATCAGATTCTGTGGGGACACAGGCTGACAGTTCATCACTAGTCTTTTCCTTTTCCACAATAGTTCTGCCAGGATAGTTGACAACATTCCCTGCAGATTCCCATACTCTGTGTTGAGGCCTTCCAGATGAATTTGTTGCTGGGTAATATGGAGCATGCTGTACATCTTTATGGTGATCTGGTTGCTGTGAATTCCAAGGAGATAGTGCTGGCAAAACTGAAATTCTCGGTTGCTTGAGTTGGTCCTGATCTACATTACCAATGGTGGCAAAATTGACCCCATCCAAGTAGGCAAAAGAGTCACTTGTTGAACGACGATGAGCCCCCTTCTTCACCGGTGTATCTGGTTCATTAAGCAAGTCATCAAGCCAGGAAGGTTGCTCCTCAATGAGAAAGCTTTCCGAGGAAGTGCGCTGGTGCCTTTGCCCCTCTTTTGGTCTCGGGATGCATTTAGATCCTATAGATCCATGCTCACCATAAGATGGGGACACGGTTGGAAAAGGGCATTTTGGAGGAAGGAATGATTGTTTCCCACCAGGAGCTGAGCTCCTTGTGTTAGCAGCAGCTCTCATATTCGCCATCAACTATTGTAGCTCCAAACTGGTGAGATTGCACCAAGTCAATACAACTAACCAACCAAAAAGAATTAAGAACTAAGTGTTATTACGAAACTGCTATATTTGATATTGAAATTTTCACCTGAACCAAAATAAATTCAAACGAATCTAAAAGAAAACATATAAAGCGTCCAGATGAAGAACATTACAAATGTATTTGAACTCTACACGCAGATCTCATAAGAAAGTAAATGCCGATCCGAAATCCTGGTCATTCTATACAAACGAAATGCTGAAAGATCATGTTTTCACTCGCTAGCATGGATTATCAGAAGAATCAAGGAAATTTAAAACGGATCATCATAAGGTCCCTACCATATCATGTTCTATATCACGAATCATGCAAGAAAACTACTGTGAACAGAAAATTCAGGCTTCGAAAAGTCAGACGAAATCAAAATCCGGCATAGGATCAAGCAAATTCCAATTAAATTCCTTCTTTTTCTTGAAAATTTCTGTCTCCAAGATCTGAAGAGCGAAAGGCAAATCACAGGATCAAAAACATCCAAATCGAATCGGACAGAACCGAAAGCAAGGGAAGGAATATTACTAACCAAGTCCACACGAGTCCTTCGCTCCACCCCGATTCGATTCGCCGAGATCAAACCCTAAAAGAGGAACCTTTTAGGATTTGAAATGGAGGGAGGAGACCTCTCAGAGAGAGGAACTCACAGGAACAAATATTAAAGGAAGAAGGCGAGAGAATAAAAAAGAAAACGAATTGCCAAAATATCGCGTATATTTGTTTTTCTTCGCATTATATTTATTGAAATTTACTTCTAAATTCTAATATTAATAAATTTAATATTACTATGATCAGGGTACGCTCACCGTTTGTATGTTAACCGCTGTGTTGGAAGACAGTTGGATCACAATGTCTTCTAGTTAACGGAAGTTAATTGGAGTATTCATAGTTCTAGTTAACGGAAGTTAATTGGAGTATTCATTATTTTTGTAGTGAATCCTACAAAAAAAAATCATGTATTTAGAACCATAATTTGAAATATATATATATATATATATATATATATATATATATATATATATATATATATGTTTTACGAATTTAAAAAATAACTTTTAATAAAATCATTCTTCTTTGGAACTTTTTAATTAAATGACAAATATAATATAATCAATTTCCTACTACTGCAAATCCTAAGCTTTATTAAAGCGATCTAGTTTGACTTAAGTTAGGAACTTAAGAACATTAAGATCAATTTTGTTTCGTTGGATAATAGATAAATTTAAATTCATTATGTAATTAGTGCATAAATTAAAAAAAATAAAATTAGAAAGATATATAGCCGATGTAAAAAATTCTTATTCAATACTTCCTTATTTAATATCCTATCATATCTAGTATAGCAAATATATTATAAGAACATGTTTATTTCATGAAATAAAGAGGATGGGATAATTGATGAATTTATATTCATTATTTATTTAGTACATGAATTAGAAGAAAGTAGAATTAGAAAAATGTAAAATTAATATTATATTTAATGCACATCAAATTTTTTAAAAATATTATCCAATACTTTCTCAAAAATATCATATCATATCCTATCATATCATATACTATTCAGAAAAGTAAACATATCATAAAAAGATAATTGATATAAATAAATTTTAAATTAGATAATATGAAATATTTAAAAAATTTAATTTAAAAATTATTATATTTTTTTAAATAATTTTATAACATAGTCATTACATGATGTACAACGACGCGATAATTATACACATAAGACATATTTTATAAGATATTTTATAAAACATTTTACAAGCACTATAATCGAAGATCAAACTCTCGACTCATTGATAATATAACTTGATGTGTAACTATTAAGGCGCACCAAAAGAGTAAATTTCTCCTAATGATTCATTCATGAAATTTATACTCGGAGACGTTTGAAAGGAATAAGTGTCGTCGCACTTGTACTAAAAATCGTCGTAAATTAATTTTTCATTTTTGTTTCTTTTTGAAGCATCATAATAAAAGGAAGTTGAGGTGATGTGCAGCGCACGTGCGCAAGGACCAGTGGTTATAATGGTGTAGAAATGTGACAGCTATGGAATAGTTCAGCTTGGTTGTTTTGTTCGCATGGATATTAGAAGATGCCCATGTGTTTGCACCAACTTTGCAAATTGCAATCTGACGTGGAAGGGAATGATTGGTTTTGTAAACCATTCATGATCACTGCTTTCTTTTCTTTTTTTTTTCCCTTTCTAATTTTACTTAGAATCATAGCCATAGGATGAACCGGTGGAGGAAAATATAGGCCAGATTTAAATTGACTTCAGAGAAATTAATAGAAAAAATAATAATTTGTGAAGATAATTTATCCATTGTTCTAGAATAGGAAGAAGAATGTTTGAGAACCAACGAGTGACCAGAATATCTATTATGACATTGATGATCGCAAGCGTACTAGATATTCCTATAAGCTTGTGTGATTTATTATTCATTAATGGTCGAAGTTATTTTGGGAAACAAATTACGGAGGAGACAAATATCTCGCATTTTAGCATTTGACTCGGAAAGTGGGAGATAGCTGGCCGATTTAATTCAATTCTTTTTTGTCCAGCGGTTGACTTTTATATATTATCATTAAAATTTGATACACTTTACCGGTTCAAATCTGGATCGAAATCAATTCTTTTCAGATTTGTGTAGTGATTTTTAAACTTTTTCTAAAAACAAAACAGTAAAAAATTTATTGATTAAGATAGATCACGAGCTAGAAAAGATAAGATATTTTGATCGAGTACAAAATCCAACTCTAGACGGCGAACAATAGGTGTTCTTGCCTGAAGTTGGGGTGATACGATCATTTGCATCTCCTAATCCGGTACAACTCCGACGAGAGACCTACAAAGACACTCACTCTGACACTCAAGTAAGAAGAAATTCTAGATAATGAGTGTGGAATTAGAATCGAGAATATATCTGATATGTCTCGTGTCTATTTTATGGTGAAGGTTAGGGATATTTTGGGCGATGATATCCTAAATCTCACGGGGATGTGCCCGGAATGGGTCAAGGTTTATCTCGGAGATTTCGGGCTCATTACTGATGAACTTATGGTAATTATTGAAGGACGTGGGTGTCCTTGTTTGGCCGGAAGAAGTCCTCGGGCTAGGTAGTGTATGGCTTGACTTGAATCTGGTTCATGAGTATGACTGTTGTCAGGCTTGATCCGGCCGGGCCCAAAATGCTAGTCTAGTTCATAGCCCCCGAGTTTGGTCGGAATCCGAGGACTTTGTGGCGAGCTCTAGTAGTGCATCGATTTCCGACCTTGGATTGACATATGAGTATTTGTCATGTTCCTTAGCTAATTTGCTGGAGTAGGAGATCTTGGTGTGTGTCATTTTTGTCGTCTCGCGACTCTTCGTTTTTTGTAGTTAATGTGGCGATTGTGAGGAGGAATGTGTGCTTTCTCGTATGTCTGACGTTTGCTCAGCTTTTAATTCTGACAGGAGGATAATTATGAATTTGGAGATTCGATTGCTGGTTGCTAAGGCACTCGAGTGCTTGCTGCCGATTAACGGACCTAACTCTATTAGCGAGGAGCGGCCAATGGTCGTTAGATGTGGAGACCTTTCTTGGGACTATAAAAGCCTAATGTCTCTTCCTTTTCCTGCGTACATGAGTTTTGGCATGGAGTGGGAAGTGTTGCGAGTTTTAGTCCCTCTAGGAGTCAGCCTTGGGCTGGCAGTGAGTAAATCAAATATTGTCGTGGGTTCGCATAGCGAGGCTTATGAGAAAGGTGGGAGGCGCAAGGTGGGGTGTGGCGATCGAGATGGCTGGGAACCCGAGGCGATGGATTGCGATAAGTTCGCACCGCAGGGCTTCTGAAGCAGCGGGCACCTCTTCCGCTCAGAACTTGAGAGGGGTGTTGAGCGCTTGCCTTTCTTCTGAAAGCCCTAGCCGCGGAGTCGGCCCTACTTCTAGAACCTCTCTCTGACTCGGCATCTCACCCTCTTTCATTTTGTATACCATTGTTCATGGCTAGCTCGTCCTAGGGGAGAAAATACTCCCTCTGGTGGTTCTGCTTTGACTTTTGCCTTCCTTGGTATCTAATATAACCATGAGGCGCTTTTCTCCAATAGCTTTCTCGTTGTACCTTTCAATACTTGTTCTTTGCTTTACATTTCCCTTTTGTGAATCTGTGAATGTATGTCTACACTTCACGGGTTTGAATATATATATCCATATTCTTTTCTGTGATGCTTCTTTCTTGTGGCTTTTGCACACTTCTTGTGATGTTTCGCTTGTTCTTGGCCTGGGCGTTGGACGATGCCGATGTTATGTGGTCGGTTGACTCCATCAAAGTCGAGCACGACGTATGAAGCCGTTCTTTGTCTGAGTATGGTGTTGTCGGGTCGGCAATTGCCAACATTGACTAGTTGGTGTTTGCTTAGGGTTTTCAACCTTGGTCTTAATCTCGATTTTGATGATAACAAACTTGGAACTAATGATTTCATGGGAAAATATTTTTAGGTTCCATATCGATCTGTGTGTGATGTCCCCGATCAGAATAATAGAAGAAATCGGCAAGGGCGCTCGTCGATGCTCGGGATTCATCGAGAGGTTTGAGTCTAGGTCTAGAGTGTCTAGATTATATGTATATCATCTATTTGATGCACAATATCCCAAAAATCGAAACTCAAATCCTGAAAACTTGAAAATCAGAAAAATCAGAAAATGGCCCAAAATTTTTCAAAGGTTAAGGAGCTCCTTGGAGGGCAACTTGATTTAGATATTTTTTTAGCACCAAAAGTTTCGGTAATTGTTCCATTGGTAGAAACTAGTTAAAGACCAATTTTTAAGGAATTTTTGAAAACCTTTAACTTATCCATATTTGACCTAGGAGATTTTAAAATTTTTGATTTTCGTAAATTAGTACTAGAACCCAAAATTTTGATCCTTAATGAATTTAATTTTTCTAATTTTTTATTGAATCCAAATGGGGGTATTTCTTTATTTACATTTATATTTTGAAATTAATGGAGAAGAAAAATAAATAGGGACATTAACTTAAATAAAGTACTATGACTGACTTGATAACGGAAGCTGCGTACATCATTGCAAGCGAAGCCGCAAACGAGGGAGTGTGGATAAAGAAGTTTATCACTAGGCTGGGTGTTGTTCCTGAGGTTGACGGTCCAGTTCTTGTTTGTTGTGATAACACTGGGGCTGTTGATCAAGCAAAGGAACTAAGATCTCACTACAAATCAAAACACATCCTCAGACAGTATCACTTGATCCAAGAGATCATTGGAAGAGGTGATATAAGTGTCGAGCGCGTTGACATGAAAGACAACATAGTAGATCCGTTCACAAAGCCATTACCACTGTAGTAGTTCGATCGCCACATAAATTGTATTGGTACACTACAATAGATCAGTCTTATAGTCACAAACTTTTATCCACAAAACACACATTTGTGTCAATAAATTCTTTTGTAGCCACATTTAGGAGATTCGTGACAATTGCTTTTTTCTTTTGCCACAAATATGAAGCATCGTGGCAACAAAGCATGAGACTAGCGACGAAGAGCATATTAGTTACCACCAATATAAGCTCGTTGATATACATTTATCGCCAAAGCGTACTTTTTGGCGTCATTTGTATTTTTTATAACAAAGCAAATAATTTGTGGCTATTGATGTACTTAATAGCCACGGGCGCTCGTGGTTAGTAGTTCACATCATTTGCCAGGCTACTGATGTACTTCATAGCCATCAGCATTTCGTGGTTAATAATTCACAAGATTTGCCACGAACATGCATTCGTTAGAAGAAACATATTTTTTGCCACAATCATATTTTGTGGCTATCTATTTACCGTCAATGGATATTTATTTGGTGTCACTCTATATTCTTGTGACGATAATAGCATTTGTGGCTAATGATTTACTTACTAGCCATGAGAATTTCGTGGTTAGTGGTTAATAACAATTGCCTTGATTGTATATTTTTTAGAAGAAACATATTCTTTACCACAATCATTCATTGGTATAAATTTTGCGCCAAAGTATATATACTAAAATTTTGTTTAAAAAATATCATAACATATACTAAAATTAATTCTTTTATTTCTAAATCTTCCAAATTAGTTGATCAAATAATTTTCAATTTTTATATTCCCAATTTAAACTACCATAGTTCTCACAATAATTTGGTATTATGGATTACATCCATTCTCACATTTGTGTATTATATCATTCACCTCACGACTTTATAAGGTCACATAAATGTCAAGTACAATTTTTTAATTTATCCTAGTAAAAACTCTTAATTTTAGCATAAACATTCATTATTTTTCTTAGACTCGACAATTCATGCCAAGCCGAGCATAAACATCTAAAGTTAAACCCTACCACCAGTCGCACTCCTCACCCCCCTCCATGTTACTAGGCGTGGCAAGTTTATCTGCATCCGTCAACTAAAAATTATATTCACATCATATCTGATCCATATCTACATGTAAAAACATATATGGATGCAGATATGGATCTAAAAATCTTTATCTGCACGGATGCGGCGCGAATACAAATATGGATGTGGATCCACACCGTATCGCATATACTAAATTACTATTTTACCCATATAATTATATGTTAAGTTATAATTATAACTTATAAGTTATTAAACATGTAGGGGCTGACATGTAAGTTATAGCAAATTAGGGATGTGCTATACAAATATGGAGTTCCTCGGTAACCCTAATTTGTAGGGTATCCCTAAATTATAGGGATTGACACATGTTAAATCCTAATCAATAAGAATTTAATTTATAGAGATAAATTAAAGTTTATATTTAGATGGATTTAATTAATTTTAAATTTAATTATAAATCCATTAAATATAAATTATTATTTTGGAGGCAAACCCGGGAATTTAAATTTTCTAGAAACGTGTGCGTGGACGTCTGGAAACGAGGATAGAAGTAGCCAAATCATCCTTAGTATAAGGTATATTGCTAAAGTCGGTCGCTGTTTTCGAGATGATTTGAATTTTCTAAATCGTTTTTTCTGTTGTGCTTCTTATTCCCATCCCAACAGTGGTATTAGAGCCACCTTTAATAATTTTTTCGTAATTTTATTACTCGTTATTGTTGCGTTTACAAACCATTCGCTCCCTAAACGTCATGCTGCTCGGTTTTTGTTTTCGGGGGTTCTTGAGTCATTCTTTTGGCTCCATGGTTCATGTGATGAATCCGGGTGGTAGCCTACTATCCAAACTTGTCTTGGACAGATTTCGAACTCAAGAAACCCATGGGTTCATGGTTGAACAGACTCGAAAACTAAAATTTTCAACATGTGTTGTTTGGATCATTTTGGGTGGAAACGTAACCCGATTAGCGCGTTTTCGGATTATGTTTTTTTTCCCTTAATTGTTAAGATGCATGAAAGGATGATTATGGATGAGCCCTATGTGCTGTGACTGTGTGTAAAAGGTGGTTGTGTTAATTGCTTGTAAATTTATGAAATTTCAGCATTGTAACTTTTGAATAGGGCATGCGTACCCCTGCCTTCCTCTTGAGAATTCTGATTGTAATCTTCTTCTCCCTCTCCTTAAACCTTTCCCCAAGGGTTGTTTGGGGTATTCTTCTTTTAGTTTTGTAAAATTAGAAGTTTAGGGGTAGATTCTCGACGAGCACATTTGCTGCCCCATTTTGGTGCGTGCACGGAGAGGAGGTGTTTAGCGCCATGATGATGACTACTTGAACCCCAGGAAGCACTGATGGAATCGGCAACCTACAAGATATTTTTGGGCAGCCCCCTGGCGAGACGGAGCTCCCTAAAACCCTAGGATGATGGCCTTGGTTCGCTCGGTGACTCGGGTGAAACCCTTAGAACATCCATAATTATCCTTATTTATTTTATGCTTTTATTTATTGCTTTTGCTTCAATTGTTGATAGCTTAGATAATTATAATTGCAGGAAGAAACCCTCCAATAATATTGAGTCCGAATGGCTAAGATATTAAGAATATCAATCACGCCTTCCATCGTCATGAGGTACAAGTGTGTCTATTGTCACAACGGGTTTGTTGTGCAAACATAAGGCCTTTTGTGCTAATAGAAATCTAGCATCTCATATGGCACATACCCTTGTGTCTCTACTACTAGCTTGAATGTGACTTACCTTGTTGAGCAAACTCAAGGGTGGTTGTTTTCTCACTAGGGTAAACAAACGATGGGTCCGACTCAACTAGGGCTCCTTGGTTTGTTGTGCAAACACAAGTCCATGGTAACCCTAGAGACAAAAACTTGATGGAAGTCGCATAACGATGTGATCGGTCAAGAGTTACCCACCCATGGACCTATTAGGGTTTATCGTGTTAAATGCGAGACCCGAGTAGGAGAAGTGGGATTCCATCTTTCCCTAAGGAAGTCTACCAATGAGGGCTTCCCACTTCCCAATAGGAGGGTCATTTGGGAACTGCAAAATTTAGTGGGAGTCATGATTAATCAAAAGACCTCAATAATCATGCATATAACATATCTGCTCTTTTATGTCTTTCCTTTTCATTGTAGCATATTCAACATGTCATCTACACTGTCATTGCGAAGCATACTTGATGTAAATAAACTCACTAGACCGAACTATATCAATTGGTTGCGAAACGTGAGGATTGTCCTCACCCAGGAGAGACTTTCCTATATTCTTGATAACAGGCCATCGGGTGCCCCTTCCCAAAGGGCTATCGAGGAAGTGAGAGCCACTTATAAGAAGTGGCAAGATGACAACACTACTATTCAGTGCATTATGCTTGCCTCTATGTCTGATGTGTTGCAGCGACAACATAAAAAGATGGACGCAACGACCATCCTCTCTCACCTCAAGGAGTTATACAGTGAAGAGAGCCGGACTGCTAGGTTTGAGCTATCAAAACAACTCTTCCAGGCCAAGATGACAGCAGGGACCCCTGTTGAAACTCATGTTCTCAAACTAATCGATTTGATCGAGAGGTTAGAGAAATTGGGCGTAAACATAGATAAGGGGCTAAGTTAGGACTTAATACTCCAATCCCTTCAAGAGTCATTTTCACAGTTTATCATTAACTACCACATGAACAAGCTGGACACATCGCTTCCCGAGCCCCTTAATATGCTGAAGACTGCTGAGTCCCACCTTCCGAAGGAAAAGGACAAAATCTTGTTAGTGGGTAGTGCCCATAAAAAGGTAAAGAAGCGCTCTGTTAAGAATAAAGTGAAAAACAAAGATGTGAAATCCAAGAAGGATATCAAGAAGAAAGGGAAGAAGATGCCTAAGGGCACCTATTTTCATTGTGGTAAAGATGGACACTAGAAGCACAACTACAAGGAGTATATTGCAAAAGTAAAACAGAAAAGGGCTTTTGAAGCCCCCACTGCAGGTGCGTTTGTTATTGAAATAAATTTATCATTACAAAATTCTACTACATGGGTATTGGATACCAGTTGTGGTGCTCATGTTAGAGAAGGTTTAGGATTGGATTGTTGAGAGACTTCTTGAAGAGAAAGACTCTAAAGAGCTCCTCTTGATCTTCATGGGTGGCCGGCCATCAAGTTTCTCCTTCTCGGGTTTGTGAAGCTGAATTGAAGGTCTCTTCCTCTTGGGTGTGTCATCTCCTTCATCTTCTTGGAGGAGTCCAAGAAGGACAGCGAGGTATTCCTTTATCTTCCTTTTGTTCTGTGGTTTTCTCATCCACTCTTCCTTCCATTTGGTGCTCGGTTCTTGGTGGAAGGGAGGGCTTCACCTTGGCACGTTTCGGGATTGAGATTGCCTCTCCGTTGAGCCACAACGAGTCTTGGTGTTCGTTGCCCCTTTGTTACGAGGCGCTTGGTGTGGACCTTCCTTGGAGGACGTGCGTGTGGACGTCTTGAAATAGGGATATGAGCAGCCATACCATCCATAGTATAAGGTATGTCATTTTCTTCTACTTATAGATTGAATTTCTTAAAAATTACTAAAGTCGATCACTATTTTCGGGATGGTTTGAATTTTTTAAATCGTTTTTTACGTTGTGCTTCTTATTCCCATCTGAACCGTCTCTCACCTCGCTGCTTCGTCGTCGCCGGATCACCACGACATCGCCTCACCTTGTCGTCCCCGCCTCACCATCGACCTCGTCTCCCTCCCGCTTACGGTAATCTTTTTTGTTTTTGTTTCCTCGCTGAGAATCTATAATGCTCTCGACTCCCTCTCCCTCTCACTCTCTCAACTCCATCTCCCTCTCTCTCTCGACCCAGAATCGGATCACTCCATAGCTGCTCTAACGCCACCTCCACAGTCCGCCGTCGACCGTAATCTTGCTCGGTTGCTCCCTCTCTCGGGCCTTGGCTCTCTCAAAAAGACTGAGTGTTATGCCGAGTGTGAGACTGAGTGTTCTACCAAGATGAAAGAGATTATTTTGAAGAAACAGAATGAGCTTGATCAAATTTACAAAAGTGTTCACATGAATGTTGATGTTGAAGGAGCAAGACAAATGCTCATCAATGTTGTTGACTCTGGTATTTTTCAAATTTTATCGTAATAAAATAATAGTATATTACTTGAATTTACTGGATCGCAAAGTAGTTTTTGTGTACCTACTACTATAATATGAACAACTTATTAGTCTTATTACTTCCTTGTATTGTATGTTATCCATGGGGCATATGTGTTGGGTTGTTATGTATGCTTTTATATGGTTATGGTGCTGCAAGATTATTCATTGCATCTGTCCGATAGTGCAACTTGAGTTATAACTATTCAGTACATTACTATTAGTTTTGAACTAGTGGAAAGCCCACGCGTTGCATAATTATATGTACCTATAACTTAAATTTAAATAATTTTAGAAATCATGACAAAAAATTACTATAACTAATTTGAATTAAATTATACTTTAAACAAAAATATTTGTACCTAAATAATTAAAAAATAGTATTAAATATCATATATGTGAAAAATTATAAGCGTAGATCACAATAATAAATAATAACTTAATTGTGGTAAAAAAATATTAACTTAATTGAATTTATATGATTATAAAATCAAAATATTGACATCTTTTTAAATATAATTTGAATTTTTTACTTGAAATTTAAAATCAAAATTTAACCCAAACAAATCAATATATACATAAAATGTAAAAAATACATGCGAAAATAGAAAAAATAAAAATAATTTTTTTTAACAAAGATAGAAAATCACAATAAATGATCATACTAAGAATCGAACCCTAGATCTCTAGGCAACATCAACAAGTTGCCACCAACTGTCCACAGTTAGCAAAAATAAAAATAATCTTACATGTCAAAAGTTGGTGCCGAATTTTGAGTTCGAAATTCTAAGTAAAAATAATTGATTAGTATGAAAAAAATATTAGCATAATTGAAATATAGAGGAATAAAAATAATGAAGTTATATATAGATGATAATCTTACACGTAATAGGATCAATATAAACATACCTTATCAGAAAATGAAGGCAGATTCTTGTGAGGATATATTATCAGAAAATGAAGACAGATTCTTGTGAGGATATATAGTCCTTAAAATATCTTGCAAGAAGTTTGTTATTTAACTACATCCCCAAAACTGTCATGATCTTATGTCAATTAATAAGCAATTGAAGTATAAATAGATGTATGTGTTACCTTGTTTTCATCCACTAATTTAATTGGAAGGTGTAATAGATCCTGTTCAGATTGAGCAACTTCAATCTCTTCATCATCTACTATCACTACTAGAAACTTGGTCTTCAGCAACGGCTATCAGCAACGGCCGCTCAAGCCGTTGCTATTTGCAACGGCATTCTTACGGCCGTTCGAGCCGTTGCAAATATGTTGTATCTGCAACGGCTTTCTAACGGACATGCGAGCCGTTGCTGATAATGTTAATTATCAGCAACGGCTTTCTAACGGACAAGTGAGCCGTTGCAAATGATAACTTATCAGCAACGGCTTTCTAACGGGTGAGTGAGCCGTTGCTGATAAGTTTATATAGGTCGCAGATCGCGCCCGCCCCCCTTCTTCCTCCCGCTGCTGCCGCCGCCGCTCCTCTCCTCGCCTCTCACCGCCGCTGCCGCTGCTGCCGACACCGACGACGCCGACGACTCCTCCCGCTGCTGCCGACACTGTCATGTATGTGCCCTCCGGCTGCCGTCTCTTCTCGTTGCGGCCGGTAGAAAATCCGACCGAAACCCTAAAAATAGGGTTTCGGCCGGCGGCGGTCGGCCGATGGCCGCCGCCGGACCTTGTACATTGGCCGGACAGTGTGTCCGGCCAGTGTACGCCGGCGCCGGAGTCCACCTGACTCCGGCGCTGGAATTTGTAGTTTAATAATATTTTATTATTGTTTTTTAATTGTTAATTAATTGTTAATTAATTATTTAGATTAATTATTTAGATTAGTTATTTAGTTTGTTAGAATAATTTTTAGAGTTTAGATTAATTTTGGAATTATCCACTTCGGACGCGCGCCGGAATCGTCCAATTCGGACTCGCGCCGGAATCGTCCAATTCGGACTCGCGCCGGAATCGTCCACTTCGGACGCGCGCCGGAATCGTCCACTTCGGACGCGCGCCGGAATCGTCCACTTCGGACGCGCGCCGGTATCGTCCACTTCGGACGCGCATCAGAATCGTCCACTTCGGACGCGCGCCGGAATCGTCCAATATGGACTCGAACGGTCTCGAAACATTTAGAAAATAATCATGCATCCGACGAGTTCATATGTTTCACGTACGCATCGACGAGTCGGATATGATTTAGCAAAACCTTAGATCCATTCGGGGATTGTATGTTCGTGTAAAAGAAGTAGATGATCTTTTATACGATGTACAATTCTTGAATTGTCCCTGATTGGATAATTTGGGAATATAGTTATTTGTACTGCACTTGCGTTTTTATTTTAACTGTTATCTAATTATTCTAAATTTCGACAACATCTCTCTTGTTCTCCGATACGCGCCCAGATGATATGCGTATTCGGAGAACTATAGGGAGATGCTGCTGAAATTTAGAATAATTAGTTAACAGTTAAAATAAAAATATAAGTGCAGTTCAAATAACATAAATCCCGAATGGAATAGGACAATCTCACCTAAAGACATTAACCAAAGAAATTGTCATTGATTGACAGAATCATGTCGGCTGATCGAAGTTGGATGTACCGACGTCTTGATCGTGGAGCTTTAATGAATGAGTTTCGATTAGGCGTAACATACTTCCTAAATTTCGCCTATTCGAATCGGAATTTCGTTAGCATGGGTGATCAAATCCGATGTCCGTGCTGCATTTGTTCAAATGGACGATTTTTGGATCGGGAGACTGTCACTCTGCATCTATATAGCAAAGGATTTGCACCAAGATATTTCCTATGGACTTGTCACGGGGAGTCACGCAAAGTCGGGACGTCGAGCAATCCTGTCGTTCAGACATATGGTGAATCTTCCTCTGCTGGTGCTTCTTCATCCAGTCAATGTAATCCCTATAGAACTATGATACTTGATAGTCTTGGGGGTCAATTCCACCTGAATGATAATGTTGATCGGCCAGTTCTTCAGACATCAGTCCCACCAGATACTACAGTGGTTGATATCACAGAAGTAGGGGCTGCGGTAGAGATTGAATTACCGAATAAAGAAGCCGCAGAATTTTACGAGATGTTGAAAGCTGCCGATGAACCTTTGTATGAAAATTGTCCTAAATACACTAGGTTTTCAGCAATGACACAGCTCTTAAACATCAAGGCCGATTGTAATATCAGCGGAGTTGCGTATGATCGGATTGCTGGATTGATTAATGGAATGCTGCCTATTGATAACAAGTTTGAGCCTACTTTTTATAAGACTAAAAAGCTAATGAGAAAATTGGGGCTTGGGTACGAAAAAATACACGCGTGCCAAAATAACTGCATTTTATATTATAAAGAAAATGTGCAGTTGGATAAATGCCCTGTATGTCAACACCCTCGTTACAAGGAGAAGAAATCGGTCCGACAGAAAAATATCCCGTTTAAGGTGCTTCGGTATTTTCCACTAACACCGAGGCTTCAAAGATTATTCATGTCGGAAAAGACAGCCCCCTACATGAGTTGGCATGCAAGAAGTCGTGATGATACAGTAATGACTCATCCATCTGACAGTGAAGCATGGAAACATTTGGATACATGTTATCCTTCATTTGCTAGGGATACTAGAAATATCAGATTGGGATTGTGCACAGATGGTTTTAATCCGTTTGGACATTCTGCAACTCCTTATTCAGTTTGGCCAGTGCTGCTGACAGTTTATAATTTGCCACCGTCAATGTGCATGAAAGATGAATTTATTTATCTTTCGATGATTATTCCGGGTCCTAAGGGTCCGCGAAAAGAAATTGACATATTTCTCAGACCCTTGATAGATGAATTGAAAACATTGTGGACTGAGGGAGCTGTCACTTATGATTGTCATCGGAAGCAAAACTTCAATTTAAAGGCCGCGGTCTTGTGGACAATCAATGATTTCCCCGCGTACGGCATGTTGTCGGGTTGGAGCACTCACGGCCGACTCTCTTGTTCGTATTGTATGGAACACTCTAAATCAATCAGTCTTCAAAACGGACGAAAAATCTCATTCTTTGATTGTCATCGTCGATTCCTACCGGTTAATCATCAGTATCGAAGGAATCGTAATAAATTTACTAAGGGCAGAGTCGAAAGAGATGGGCCACCACCGATGTTGTCTGGTGAACAAATGTTAGCACGTGTTTCAGCACTTCCAGATATAGTATTTGGTCGCAATGAAAGAGTGTCAGGTTTTGGCCAAACACACAACTGGGTGAAAAAAAGTATCTTTTGGGAATTGCCCTATTGGAGTTCATTATTGATTCGACATAATTTAGATGTCATGCACATTGAAAAAAATGTGTTTGATAATATTTTCAACACTTTGATGGATATTTCTGGAAAAACTAAAGATAATGTCAAAGCCCGACATGATCTGAAAATACTTTGTAAAAGACCAGAGTTGGAGTTACAAGAGGTCAACGGACGATATCTGAAACCGAAGGCCCTATATGTGTTAAATAAACAACAGATCAAAGATGTTTGTCAATGGGTAAAAGAACTCAGATTACCCGATGGATATGCTTCAAACTTATCTCGATGTGTGAACGTCGATGATTGCAAAATATCAGGGATGAAGAGCCATGATTGTCATATATTCATGCAGAGATTACTTCTGATCGCATTTCGAGATCTTCTACCTGATAATATTTGGGGTCCGTTGACTGAATTAAGTATGTTTTTTAGAAGCATCTGTGCAAATGTCCTTCGAGTCGAAGATATGTCTACACTTGAAAATAATATTGTTGAAATCATATGCAAGCTGGAGCAGTTTTTCCCTCCTGCATTTTTTGACTCGATGGAGCATCTACCGATACACTTGGCATACGAGGCACGAGTTGGTGGCCCCGTTCAATATCGTTGGATGTACTTATTTGAAAGATACATGAATCGTCTGAAGAAAAAAGTAAAGAACACCGCAGCTGTTGAAGGATCAATATCTGAATCGTATATCATCCAAGAAATTTCAACATTCTGCTCATTTTACTTTGAATCGACGGTACAGACAAGATTTGATCGTCTTCCACGTAACGATGACGGGGGTGTTCGACATTCAGATGGATGTTTAAATATATTTTGTCACTCTGGTCGTGCTTTTGGTTCTCGTCCATCTCGACACTTAAGCGATGAAGAGTATCATTTGGCACACTTGTATGTATTACTCAATTGTCCAGAGATTGAACAATTCATTGAAATATTTGACATTGAGATGGTGCAAAAATACTCTATTCACAACGATCAAGAATTGGAGAGATTACGGAATCGTGATTTCCCTACTTGGATTCAGACTTACAGCAAAGATCACAGAGCTGAAATAGATGAAAGAATATTTGAGTTTGTTAGTGGACCGTCGCGACTTATATCGTGCTATAGCGGATATTTTGTTAACGGGTATAAATTTCACACGGTTGAATATTCATTTACAAAGAAGACGATGAATGCTGGGGTCTGCGTGAAAGGGACAACCTATGTTGAATGTGATATGGATTTTTATGGACTGGTGGAAGAAGTGATAGAGTTGCACTACTTCGGCTTGAAATCAGTGATCCTATTTTGATGTCATTGGTTCGATACAACAGAAAGGGGCATGAAAGTTCATCCAAAATATAAACTTGTTGAGGTTAATTACAAATCGAAATTGGCAGCAAATGAGCCTTTTATATTGGCATCACAAGCCGAACAAGTATATTACGCGAAGTATCCGGCTCGAAATAAAGATAGAGCAGATTGGCGTGTAGTCTGTAAGACAAAAGGTAGAGGAAAAATTGATCTGATAGTAGGAGAAAATGATCCTCCTGGTTTCTATCAAGAAGATGATCTTCCTGCTGTGGATTGTATTATTCCAATACTCGAGGATCCAGACACAACGTCAATTCAATTAGAAGTTGAATATGCTGATGATAACGATCATGAAATTGAGGAAGCTGGAGATGAAGAAGAGGAAGAAGAGGAAGAAGAGGAAGAAGAAGAAGAATTCGAAGACTATTATTCAGATGATGAGGAATAATTGTAAAGTATATATATTTTATTAAATATATCTCTACTATTTATACAATAATCTGATTATATGTCTGTTCGACAGATATGTCTGGTCGTGGTTATCGACGCAGGAGAGCTTCGGAGTCTCCGATCGGTGAGACTCCAGCACTTACTCATGCTGCTGATCCTCTTGTTGCTGATCCTCATGAGGATGATACTGCCGAGGCTAGTACATCCAGACGCAGGCGACCACGCGGGCCGAATAGGTGGCAGCCTCCACCAGCCACAGAGTCACGTAGATTGATTAGCATGATTGGGGAGCGGTAATATATCATGAATTATGAATTATTACAAATTCATTATATCATATTTTATGGAGCAGGTTCGAGCAAGTTCGATCATTACAAATATAATATTAAAAAATATTTTTGTTGTGCAGGTTCGAGCAAGAAGAAGTGCCGAGGAGCATTTCTTCTACTATTCGACGATACATGCACGGGTCATGGCCTACGTGGTCTCACGTGCCTAGCGAGCACGTCGACATGTTATGGCGCGAGTTTGAGGCACGTATTATTATTATTTTTTACATGCATGATGATATATTAATATTGGTATTGATATTATTATTTTGCAGGCTCGCTATACATGGGCCGAGGACCAGAGGCCCTTCATTTACGCTGCCTGGGAGGCTATTTCCCGGGCAAGGTACAACGGGCAGCTGGGGCAGGCTCGGTCCCAAGCGATGGCCCGAGCTGGGACCACTAACATCGCGGAGACTCGGGGATACGGCCCCGGTTGGATTACTCCGGATATATGGGACCAGCTCGTGGGGATATGGTCGACGGATCGATGGCAGGAGGTTTCTCGGAATGCGGCTAGAAATCGCATGTCGGGGGGAGCAGCGCGTCACACTGGCGGCTCTGTTGCATTTGCAGTGCACGCGAACCGTATGGTAAGTATATCTTTTAATTATATATTTTATTTGTTACTATGTGTACTAATTAATGTATTTGTTTTGTAAATGTAGACGACGGTGTCGGATGACGGGAGTGTCCAGCGACCCTCCCCGATGGCGGTGTTTGAGCGGACTCATCGTCGAGCATATGGGACGGGGGAGTACATCGACAACCGCGCTGCACACATTGTGGTAATTATATATTTGTTTAAATTATTCATTATATATTTATAATTTAAGTTTTATGATAAATATTAAACAAAAAATCAAACTCGAGTAGGAGATGTACAGCCAGACGGTGGTGCAGCGCGGGGGTACCCCCGAGGACTTTGACGCAGCATCGTGGGTCGAGGCCGTAGGTGGCTGGGACCATGGCCGCGTATATGGCTTCGCAGATAGTGGTCATGCGCGAGCCATGCTAGGGCCACTTGGGGCACCGACCCCTCCGGTCGCTGGTGAGCGGCCGTCCACCTCTAGATCCAGTTATGATCATAGTAGCAGAATAAGGGCTCTAGAGGAGACAATCGCGCGTCAGACTCAGATGATGGAGGAGATGCATGCTATGCTACGCAACATGTCAGGTCATCCTGAAGCAGGCATCTCTTCGGCATCATCTAATCCATCGTCCTCGAGTCAGTCCATGCCGGTGTACACTCAAGCACTCCAGAGCCCGCCATATGATCCAGACCATCCTCCATCGTGATCGTGAGATTTTTTGTTTGGATATTGAACTTGTTACTGAGATATTGAACTTGTTTAACTTATTTTGTTTGGATATTGATACTTCAATTTTGCATTTGAATTGTTTTTATACTATCGTGGATAATTATCAATATAAATATAATTGTTTTGATGTATATCTTGGTGTGTTTGTGATGTGTGAATGAATGTGTGTATGAGGGTATGGGTGTGTGAGTTATGTATCAGATAATGTATCAATGTATCAATGTATCAATGGAAATTTGAAATTTGAAATTTTTCTGTTCCCAGGTATACGTCATCAGCAACGGCTTTCCCACGGCCGTCCGTGGGAAAGCCGTTGCTAAAAGTGTATCGAAAGCCATTGCTGATGACCTACAACAACGGCTTAGCGACGGGGTTTTACTAACGGCGTTGCTACGGACTCAGCGGCCGTTGCTATTAATGTTATCAGCAACGGCTCCGGGTCTGTGGCAAAACCGTTGCTGATAATGTTTTGAGCGATGGCCCGAGCGGCCGTTGCTGATAATGTTTTGAGCGACGACCCGAGCGGCCGTTGCTGATCCGTTGCTAAGTCATCAGCAACGCGACTTTCTGTCACGGCTCTATTGCAACGGCGCGGCCGTTGCTGATTCTTTTCAGCAACAGCTCAGCAACGGCATCAGCCGTTGCTGATGACCATTTTTCTAGTAGTGTATTGTCGTTATGGTACTTAAGATATTTTAAGTCAAAATCTCACTCCAAATGAAAATTTTAATGCCCAAAGAAAAATATTTAATGCAAGTAGTTACTTCTATTTTAATAAACAAAAAGGTTTTTTACTTGTTTTTATGTAGAAATTTAATTTCATATAATTTATGAACATGTTATTGGTGTGATAGTTTGATGATAGTTTGATTCTAGAGAGCATCAAAGAAATAGAATATGAAAGAACACAACTGTTTTCCTTCGTTCACTTTCTTATTGTAGATTTATTTTCAATACTGCAATCACATCTAAATTGCTAAAATAAAGAATTAATATATATACTTCAACTATATATTATGTTTAAAATTATAATGCTAATTTCAAACCACAATGAAATTACAGTGAATAACAGGAAATTAAAAAACCTGGAAAAAATACTTAACAATTTATATTGTTCCAATCTCTGCTCACCATACATAGGATCAAAAATGGAGAAAAGTTGCTACATATAGAATGTTGTAGAGAACATTAATCCAAATTTAATTTACAATGACAGTTGGTGGCAACATGTTGAACGTTGCCTAGAGATCTATGATTTGAACCCTAGTATGGTCACCTATTGTGACTTTCTATCTTTGATATAAAAAAAACACAGAACACAGTGCAAACTTTGCATGCATGTAAAATAAATGATACGAACATATGACACACGAAATAAACACAGAACACAGTGCAAACTTTGCATGCATGTAAAACAAATGATACGAACATATGACACGCGAGGGAAAATTTTTAAGCGGAATTCATTTATTCTTCTAAATTATTGGCGTCATTTCTTCTTCTTCTTCTTCTTCTTCTTCTTCTTCTTCTTCTTCTTCTTCGCAGCATCACATGCATCATTTCTTGCGCAAGCGTCATTCGTGCATGCAGCAGCACCACAAGCCGTCGTCATCCATTGTTCACTTCCTCTTGCCGTCTACTTAATTTGCTGAGTTGAGTGAATTGCAATCAATTGCTGTGTAAAGTACTGTTAGGAAGGGATGTGCATTACGATTTCGTGCAAACATCGGTACGTTCCTGGATTGCTCAACATGCATTTCTGGAAGCAGGAGGCATTTCTGGATTGCTCAAACATCGGTATGTTGGATGATGAGGTTTCCTGGATTGCTCGACATGAATTTCTGGACGCGCATAGGAGACATTTATTTTCCATCAAACAAAGCATAAGTTCCAAACACATAAAAATGACTAATGCCCAAAAAATAGGATGTAGAATAACTTATAAGAACAATTCATCTATTTCCTTTTATATATATCAGATTCGTTAAAGCTTCTACATAGTTCTTCTTTGTATCCCTGGAGTGAGATCAGACGTCTGTTAATGTCAAAGGATCTTCAGCTGTTAAAAACAAACAAATGAAAGTACAATTGTAATACCTTTTATTTCGTTTTTTTCTTCTATACCTTTCTTCATCACTATCATGCTTCTCCTCCTCTTCTTCCTCGTCTACATCATCCACTATAAACCCATTCGGTTCATACTCATCCCGCTCTTTTGTTCACGAATTAGAATGCATTAGGCAATTAAAAAACCCTTTTATGAGATCCTAAAAGAGAGGAAAGTCATAACCGAGAGGCTTTGAAATCTCAACTCTACCTTCTTCGTCTTCCTCGTCATCATTTCCCCCTTCAACAACGTCATCGACATCTTGCTCCATTGCTCTTCTCAATATGCTCCTCTGAACCATTGGTATATATAGAGAGAGACGTGACACACAGAGAGAGATAGAGACGTGATTCAGAAATAAAAAGTAATTATTACTTTTAATTATTTTAATTGTTGCAAATTTACGGTTACTAAATGGGGGAGAGAGAGCTAGAGAGAGAGACGTGGTAGAGAAAAAATAGAGGAGATTAAATTTGTGGAGAGGAGATTAAATATGCCACGTAGAGACGTGTGAATTGAAATTGAAGGGAAAGAAGATTAAATGTGCAGACGTTAAGGGGAGAGATTAAGGGGAGCGAGGACATGAGATTAAACGTGCAGAGAGAAGAATAAATGTGATATTTATTAGAGAAATTCAAAAAAATTCAAAAAGGAATAAAATCCAAAAAAATTAGAAAATGCCACATCAGCAAACTTTTTTGGGAAAGTGCCCGGTGGCAAGTGTGAATCTTATATATATATATTATAGGTATGTTGAATTTTCACAATGTGAACTACTTTTGTTCCATTTCCAATCTCTTGTACTTAAGGCAAATCGAATTCTTTAATGCAGTTTCACTTACTACTAAGCTTGATGCATATTGTATTTTGGTGTTTATTATTCCTAATTATTAGTTTTTAGGCTTAATTATATTTTTGGTCCCAAAAATATCATATTTTTTCCTGTTTGATCCCTCATTTTTAAAAACATTATGTTTAGTCCCTCAAAAATTCTTTTCGTTTCCGTTTGGTCCCTCCGTTAACTTTCCGTCAACTTTTGATGTTAAGTGCCAACATGGAATACTAACATAGACTAAAGAGGGACCACACAGAAAAAATAAGATATTTTAAGGGATTAGATGGAAAAAAAAATATTTTAATAACCTAAAATATAACAATATACATTTTAATAACCTAAAACACAACAATATATAATTATATTTTAGATTATTAAAAAATATATATTTTGTAATACCCGGGGTTTCCTAATATAAAAATTTCGTGGTGCAGCCCATTGAGTCGGGAGCTAGTCAGGTCGAGTCACGAGATCACCATGAATAGCAGGTATAATTAATTTAATTATAGCCTATTGTTGGCAATTGGGTGGATGAGTATGTTGGTTGACTCAAGTTGGGTTGAGATTGGGTTCGCGGATCGAGTCGGGACTCGATCCGGGTTAGGTGGAGTCAGATAAGGAGGCTTAAGTGAGTAGATGCGGGTATTCTAGTCAAAAGATGAGGGGAATAAAATCCCTCACCCAAGCCACCGTGAGGCTCAAAAGGGGAGCCGCACACAGCCCAAGGGAGGGGAAGGAGATCATGATTGGCACCGAGCTCACGACGACGCCAGGGAAATCGGAGTTCGTCTTCATCGAGCCCATCTTATGATCCAATCGAGGTGAGTGGTTGGGTTGTTTGTAAGGGGAGGCGAGTGGCCGAACCTCGGAGGCTTTGAAATCGAGTTTTTATGCAAGTTTCTTGTCGATCGATGTGGTTTTCTCATGCTTGGGTTTTTAATGATTCGTATAGCTGTGATCTAGTTGTTTGGATCATATTTTTTTTTGTGTTTTATGGGTTGGCCGAATAGAGGAAATAGGCGAAAGGTCATGCCGAAATTTTCCCCAATTTCCTCGATCATCTTTAAACTCATGGATCATTTTATTTTCGTTAAATGCTAGATCTCTAGATTGATGCTTAAGTTTGGTTGTCGCAAGCATGCCCATCCTCCCTAAAGGGCTCGACCGAGCAAGGTGTTACCCTGCTCAAGTCGGCCGAGCAAGGGTAAGGGTGGAATTTCAAGTTTGATCGAATTATTCATGCGAGGTTTCATGTTTGGGTTGTCTTGATTTATACTTACTTGCGTGGTGTGAGATTTTAATTATGTTATGAGATTGCCGCTCATCATAGAATTTGTTAGTAGCTATAGATCTAGATCCTCATGTTTAAGAAAATGTTCTTGCTAGAACATACATGGATAGGATCTTAGTATTTAAAAGGAAATGTTCTTGCGAGTATGTACATGGATAGGATCTTAGTATTTATAAGGAAATGTTCTTGGTAGTACATACATGGATAAGATCTTGGTATGGCATGTGAATCATAGGAATGTTTCATTTATTTCTAATAGATATGCTTAATTGTTAACTTGTGAGATAATTGCTTACCTTACTAGAATTTCTTTATAAATGCATAATTTAATCATGTTATTGTAGAAATTATGTGGATAATTATGGTAGTAGTTGCAGAATGATTCCCTTATAATTTATGTGTTGTGACATAATTGTATTCAGACATTTCTATACTCACGGCCTATAATTTACTCATAAGGAATCTGACGATTGATGCTAGATGACTATAATGAAACTCTAGGGTGCTTAATTATTCGGAGAACTTGAATGTAGACAAGCTAGGTTTCACACATAGGGAATAATCAGCGGGCACTAGTGTGTAGCTGGTGAGGCTCGGAATAAAGGGACCGAGCACGGGTGAATGTCCGGGATTTTAAATAAGGAAACTTTAGGACACCTTGTTTGTGTAATGTGATTGTGGTGGTCTATCGAGAAACATGGGTAATCGGAATGACTAATGTTTAACTCGGCCAGTGATTGGGTCTTGAGATTGCACCAGCGGGGCCGCTAAGTGTTAGACCCCAGTTGGGTGGGACTAGCTATCCCTACCCCAGTCAGTGTCCAGAGACTAGCAGATCATCCTAGTCGACGGCCCGGAGATTTCTTTGATTCACTTATAGGCTATGTGGCCCGAACGGCCAGTATGTTACTATCCTTGTGTGGTAGGGCTGGTTATAGCCGAATCACTAGACCATGAGTAGGCCCTAAGGGCCGGGTGCCATGTGGCTTAGTTAGGCCGTTATGGCTGGTTACATGAATGTATGGTCTAGGCAGGACGACCCTTGGGGTCGATTGTCATATCTGAAGCAAATTATATCCCTGACTTTATATTATGATGCCTGATATATATATGTGATTATTGGGGATTTACGTTGAGGTTCGGAAGAACCGCTCACTGAGTCCCATATGAACTCACAGTTTATTTTTCTTATTTTGCAGAGCCCGATCAGTGAGTTGAGGCTTGGAGTCATGGTGCAGCTGGAGGGCAGGCAGTGGCGTCGATCTCGTAGCGACGTCCAATAGTCATAGTCTAGAAGTTTAGATGTCTAGATTTGTTATTTTCATACACCGAGAGTTGTTTGTTTTTAAGCATGTATTCGACTTTGAACTCAAGTTGTTTCATTTTGTGCTTAATATTAGCAACTTTCCCTTTTATTAAAAATTATGAACTTTCTTGAAATTCAAATAAAGCTGCATCGTTGTTTTCTATTTGTGTTCCGATTTTTTGTTAGTCAGTGTATGTAGTAGGCTTCAGGGTAGGTCCTAGACCCTGGCCGATCACGCGACCCTGAGTTAGGGCGTGACATATTTTCCATCTAGTCCCTTAAAATATATATATATATATATTTGTCTCTCTTTAGTTCATGTCAGCATTCCATGTTGACACTTAACATCAAAAGTTAATGAAAAATTGATGGAGGGATATCAAACAGAAACGAAAATAATTTTTGAGGGACTAAACGACACTACAAGAGATTATTTCTTTAGTGGCAAATAAGTTGTAGCAACAAGATAATTGCTACTAAATAACTTAGAGGTAGATCATTTAACTATTATTAAAAACTCTACAAAAAAGTTATAAATTTCAATATATATGTAAACATTTAGTGGTGAGTATTTTTATCTTTACCGACAATTGTATAAATTGCTTCTAAAGTCTTTAACGACAACGAATCTTGTGTGAATTCATTAATTGCTGGTAAAAGTTTTTGCGACATTTACAATTGCTGGTAGATGTCATAACATTGACCGCTAAAAGGTCAAATTGTAGTAGTGCAATTTTTTTTTTTAAATGAGGGACCAAACAAAAAAAAAAATGATATTTTGATGGACGAAAAATATAATTAAGCCTAATTTTTACTATCATTTTGTAGGTCTAGTAGAGAACCTGACTTTAAAAATAAAAACCTAGAAGAAGGAGAAATTATGAATGCCATTTATGTATGACAAGGTGAACATCTGGTGCTAGAAATATTTCTTAGACTTTCAAAACTATTGCTTAGTTTGATTTATATGCCTTCTTTGTTATTTTGTGCTTTATAGGGACGGTTGTTAGATAGCTTGGAAGAATGCATAACACCAGGCAACAAAGAGAAGAGCAGAAACGACGCTCGCAGGTTGGCTACATGTTTTCTTTATGCTAATATCTATATTTAAGATTTCCTGTCATCACCATGAACACCTTGAGCAATTGGTTGGGTGATTATTTGTTTCTTCTCTTTAAGTCTGACTTTCTACATTGTTGCTCCAATATGTTTACTGGATTGTCATCATGCAAGAGTATCAACATTGGATACTTAATATAAAATTTTCGTCAAGAGAATTCATAGTGATTCTACTAAATAACGTCATGCGTTGTCTCTAAGTGCTTTTGGTCCTCATTCTGTACCGGAACAGAAGAAGCTATGAGTTCCAATTGATTGATCTCTTCATTGTATTGGTTAGTTTTCTTGTGATGGAACAAAGAAGAAATTAAAATGAAGGAATAACATTTTTGTTCTTAATTAGATTATAATAGAAATACTCATTTGATTTGATTATTTAAATAATAACAATATTTATGATTAGTGATGCAGGTCTTTTCTACTTGATATCTCCATGATATGTGCTCGCTGATAAAGACCGAAGGACGATATGTTGACGACGTCATAAATTTTGTTGATCACTCATTGTATTTTGGAGTATTGATTAATTTAACTTTTGTTTTAATGTTTTCTTTTTGATGAAAAATTTATATTGTTATTTATGAGATTATGTTTTTATGATATTGTTAGATATGATATATTTGATTTATTGTGAAGAATGATAATTTTTGATA
The DNA here is from genome assembly GCA_034359265.1 of Canna indica. NCBI lineage: Eukaryota > Viridiplantae > Streptophyta > Magnoliopsida > Zingiberales > Cannaceae > Canna > Canna indica. Next base: position 53,547,438 of record CP136892.1, read on the forward strand.
TTTTAATTAATCTCATTATAAGCGGTAAATGTGAATCCAACTTTAATCATAAATGTTTTGTCACTAAAGTAAGATAAATGTTATTTATAAAAAAAAATCGAGATAAATGTTCTGTAAGCATTTACAACAAAAAAATGTGACAACTAATTCTCTCAAGCTTTTTATCACAATATTGATTTTCGTGGCTATCATTGCAATTTGTCACAAAAATATATGAGTGTTATTGTGGCAATCACTCTAATATTTGTCACATAAATTTTGTGGAAACAAAAATTTTCAATTAATAAGTTGTCACGAACTACAATATTAGCCACGAAGCTAAATGACTAATATGCACGAAATTTTCATGGTTACATTTCGTTATAACATGTATTGGTTATGATATCTATGTGACTAAAACACATTTTGTGATGAATATTGCATGAGGTAATTACCATGAACAATGTTATTCACATTCGTAATTGATCAATACTAACAATAACTTTCGTGGCAAATATATATATTATTTTCACGTACTACGATGTTTGTGACTATTGATCAGTAGCCACGCCATTTATATTCACAAGTACTCAACAAAAAATATTTCGTGACAAAAAAGTTGTAGCCACGATAAATTAACTTGTAGCCATGAAAAATTATGCGGCAACTGACCATATCTGTTGTAGTGGTATTAGATACCGGAGTGATTGACTATAAGTAAAAGTGGGAGATTGAAAGAAATAGTATCCTTAGCCAATCATATGTTGATATGTTTAGGGACTATTTATGGTTAATGAATAAATGAGGCATTATTTCATCATATGTTGCATCTTTACATACTGTTAATTGATTGTGATGAACCCCATAGACTCGGGGTAAATGATTCTAAGATCATGATGAGATCATGCCAGTGAGTAGAACTAGAGGTCCTAGTTCTAAATGTTCCTGATCGTAGGATCATCGAGTATGAGATCTGTGATTCTGTCAAGACTAGTGCACTTGGTATATGCCCTATTTGATAAGGGGTAACTGATCTCGCAGTTACCTATGAGGAGTCATTAATGTACAAGTGCATGTACTCGTTAGAGAATGAGTTCACTAAATGGACCAGTTGAGGAATGCCAAATGGAATCCTTACATGAGTGTCAATAGGTTGTTCCTCAAGTGATAGTGGGTGCAAACAATCCTTTGACCTGAGATTGTTATGGTAATCCTGTGATTAACAATCTATTGCTTTGGTGTATTCACTGTGTGGCTCGCAGAGTCATTTATCGGGTACTACTGGGCATAGTGAAGCTTTTATGAAGGTAGGTGAGCAACCAACAAGGAATCAATTACTCCTAGTAAGAGGAGATAGTCCTATGTGCTCCTGCAAGTGTCGACTCGGGAATCTCTGGCCAGAATTGATATGAAAGTCGGAAAAGGGTTTATGATGATTCATGGTTGAGACGATAACTTGACAGAGTGGAATACATATGAATTGGTATTAGGGTTTGACATGACTTTCGTACCCTAGCCGTATTTAAGACATTGTAATAGAATGATTTAGTTACATGGTAACTAATCATCAAAGGGTGTTCGTTCCCTACAGATTGAATCTCACACTATCTGGATAGTAATTGCTAGACGTCAATCTTGACATGTGAGTGGAGTCTCACACGACCGCACTAGAAGGGTTTATTGATGGCTCGTGAAAATTCAAATAGAAGGAGTTCTATCAAAAATAGTTCTATTGAATTCAACTCTCTGTCTTGCACGACTCACTGCTGGCTTAGTGTGGGGCCCAATGGGTCACACGCAAACCAACTTCCCTCGTAATGGGCTTTATGGGATAAAGCTTAAATGCGACACTTAATGTTACTAGCATGAGTATGCTGTGATACCATCACGGTTCTCGTCTACGGACAAAATCGGAAAGGTCCAATTTGAACAAATTATAACTACTTAACTACTTGAGGAAGGAGTTCCTCGGAACCCTAATTTGTAGGGTACGACACGCGATAAGTTAGACCCAACCCTGGTCTGGCTCAATTGTTGAACCGAACCAAACCCATGGTACGGTTCAAGGAGTCAACCAACCCATGGTTCAAGGTGGGCCGACTCTAGTATGGTGGGAAACTTAATTTCTGTTTTGAATAGAAATTCCGATTCGAATTCGAATTCGAATCAGGGGAGACCAAGCTCTCCCCTCGGAATCCCAATTTATGGTCGGGATTCGGTTGGAGGCAAACCTCGGAATTTTGAATTCCCTGATTAGTTCAAATTTGAACAGGGGGTCGGCCATAGTAGCCGCCCCTATGAGATTATTCAAGTGGTGTTTGTTGAACACCCCCATTTCCAATTAATTGAAAATTAATTTCGAATTAATCTCAAAACAATCTCCCCACCTCCAAACCCTTAACCGCTAGATTTTTACCTCGTCGAAAATCACTACCGTGTTGGATCTTTGGAGTTGCAAGGTAGTTTTATCTTGTGTCAATTTATTTTGGGTTTTCTCATCCTCTTCTTCCTTTTGCTCACTTCCGGTTCTTGGGGTTGACCCCTATTTGGTGGCCCCTATTTGGTGACCCCTATTTGGGGTTGGCCCCTTTAGGGAAGGGCTGGCCACTATTTGGTGCAAATCGGAGTTCGAGAAAACATTCCGTTGAGCCACGACGAGCTCGAGAGGTCGCTTCCCCCATGTGTTACGAGGTGCTTGGTGTGGACTATTGGTGGAGGACATACACGTGTGCATCTCAGATTCGGGATCAGAGCAGCTCGTTCACCTTGCGACTTAAGGTATAAAAACTGATCCTTCCTCATGTATCAAATTTCTTAAAATCACTAAAGTAGATCGGAGTTTTTAGGATGCTTTTAAATGTTTTAAAATGCTATTTTCTGTTGCGTTTCATCTCCGCATCTCAACATAATTTACACCAAAAAATCTCCGCTCTCATTCCGAAGGCACTTCCACACTCGAAAGTCTCATCCTTCGTACCAAAATCACTCTCCCACCTCAAAACCTAATGGACAACAAATTTAATCCTAGTAAAGTAACTAAATCGGTGGACTTAAGCCTTACAACCAAGGCAACCACCCAATCAAACAACCTAGTAACCTAGGTTTTCACAACTTCAAGTACAATGAAATAAACAAGAAAATACAAGTATAAATGGAGAAATAAACCAAACAAATTATAGTTAGCTCCAATACTGAATCCCTAGTCCCCTTGATGCCTCCAATTGATGAATCGTTGAAGAATCAAGGCTCAACCAAGGATAGATGATGAAACTAGGGTTTGTAATGAAAAGTGGCTCAATCAAAGCTTTAATATCACATATAACGTTTCAAGAATAGTTAAGATCAAGAAGGAAGGTTGGGATGAAGTATTTATAGAGAGCCAAAGGGTAGGGTAGGGTAAACCACACACAACGGCTCAAAATAGAGTTGTTGCCTTCTGCCAGTCGATCACTGGCCGATCCTCGATCAGACGATGATCGACCGATAACCTACTATTTTGGGCAATTTTCTGATTTCAAGCCTTATCTATATTTCTTAACTAATGTCTTTATTTATTTTCCTTCTCCATTAACTTTAGAACATAAATATAAATAAGGGAATACCCCGCTATTTGGATTCAATAAAAGTATCTAAAAATCAAAATCCTTAAGGATCAAATCCAAATTTGGGATTCTAGTACAAATTTGCGAAAACAAGAAATTTTAAAATCTCTCGGGGCAAATATGAATGAGTTAAGGGTTTCCAAAAATTCCTTAAAAATCGGTCTTTAATGTATTTCTATCCAAGGACAATTACCGGGACTTTTGGTGCCATGAAGATGTCTAAATCATGTAGCCCTCCAAGGAGCTCCCTAGACTTTGAAAATATCTGGGTTGTTTTCTAATTTTTCTAGTTTTTAGGTTTTCGAGTTTTGGGTTTTGGGTTTTGAGGTCTTTTTGCATCATGAAGAGGATTATACAAGTATACTAGACACCCTTAACCTAAATTCTATATTCCTGACGAAATTCGAGCATCGACGATCGTCCTTCCGATTGCGGACGTTGTGTGCAAAGAAATATGAAACCTGAAAATATTTCTTAGGCAAACAACTCCCACTTCTGTTTCTGAGATGGGGAATTTGAGTTCCAAGTGGGGAGTCGACACAATGGCTCCTAAGTAGTTTAGTGAGGGTCGCCCTAGGATCATGTGATATGGGTTGGGGTAGTCAATGACTAGGTATTAGACATCTATCGATTTGGTCTTCGGTGGAGAGCCTAACGTCATCGTTAGCCAAAAGTAGCCTTGGACGCTGACTAGTTGTCCTGAAAACCCAAAGAGGTCCCCGTAGTAGGGGCAGAGTGAAGCTTCAGTCAACTATATCTTTTTGAATGTCGAGTAGAATAGGATGTCGACTAAGCTTCCTTGGTCCACCAGAACTTTCATGACAAGCAAGTCACTAGCAATTACAGAAATGAAGACAGAGTCATTAAAATTTTTATCAATCATTTGGAAGTCAGATTCATAGAATGATATTACTGGGGTTCAGATGTGATTCCTTTGGGTGAGTCACTTCGTCGATCGACATGATGGCGCGGAGCGACTCCTTTATGGCCGAAATCGTCTTGTCTCCTCCGGCGAATCCTCCAGCTATGTGGTCGATGACCCCATGAATTTCAGTGCTCGGTTGGCCAGTTTTGCGACCATCTTTGTCGCCCCCTACGCTCCTCAGTGGTGGCGTTCTACTCAGACTTTGGCGTTGGGAGCCATAGTCATGTCGGTCCCGGCTGCGGCTTCTCCTATGGCTAATGTAGCGCTTGAGGCAACCTTCCCTTATTAGGCGCTCGATCTGGTCTTTGAACATCACACATTCTTTGGTGGTGCGCCCATAGATGCGGTGGAACTCACACTTCTTACTTTTGTTAGCATTAGGCGGGGGTTTAAGCTTTCCAGTGTTGCTGGGATGCTTGAGCAGTTGCAGATTGTAAATCTCCCAAAGAATAGATTCCCTTTTGGTGTTTAGTGGGGTGTACTCGTTGTATCTCGGGCTAGGTTGGGAGAGCGGCATCCCTGTTCTGCCACTATCCTGGTCGTGATAATCTCGATCTTCGCACTTTTTATCAGGCTTTTTAGATTTCTTATCCTCGGCACCATCTTTAGTGGTATGCTTGTCGGCCTTTTTGGTCTCTCGGAGTTCTTTCATCTCCATGTAGCACACTGCTCGTTCTCGAAAACTCGACCATATTCCTTGGTTTGGACATGGTGATTGGTCTGCGAACTATCCAGGCTTCAGACCATGCTTGACGGAATATAACTCGACATGAGGGTCGAGGTTAGGAATCTCCATGGCCATGAAATGGAATCTTTTTAAGTACTTCCTTAGCAGCTCGTGTTTTCCATGCTTGATGTAGTGGAGCGAATCCTCAGTCTTGGAGTAGACCCGGGATAAGGAGAACTAGTTGGTGAAGGCTTGGGAGAGCTTATAGAAGGTGTGAACCAACCTTGGCGGGAGGGTGGAGAACCATAGTAGTGTGGCCTTCTCCAAAAAGGTGGGGAAAGCTCGATAGAGGATGGAGTCGGTTGCACCATTGAGGAGCATCATCGACCTAAACATCGTCAGGTGGGTGGTTGGATTACCCATGTTATAGTAAGGTTGGTGAGTGGTTGGTAGTTTGAAGTTGTCGGGGAGACAAACTACCATGATGTGCTCGACGAAGGGTTCCGAGTCGACACTGGGGAAGGAATAGCTAGCCTCTGTGACCCTAGTTCCTTCTTCTTCTCTCTGGTGGTGCGTGTGGGAGACCTCATCTTGAAAGGTAGAGGTCGGCCTCCCTGTTCTTATGAGGTGGCTATCCTCGTTATGTTCTGAGCGGCGATGGCTCATGCTCGGTTGGGTGTTGCTCCCTAGATTGCGTGAATGCCTTGACCTGGGCTTTCAATCTTTGGTTCTGCGCTTGGATATTGTTGATCACGCGTCGTAGCTCTTTTGGCGTTGGGTTTGCGGGCATCGGAGCGTCACTCCTCGCCATTTTAGCGTCTCCGGGTAGATGGGGAACACCGACGCTCCTAACAGGGGGACCTACAAAGGCACCTCGACGCTCAAGTAGGAAGGAATTCCAGATGGTAGGCATGGAATTAGAATCAAGAGTATACTTGGTGTGCATCGTGTCTGTCTATAGTGCTGGTTAGGGATGTTTCAGGCGATGATGACTCCCGAGATCTCACGGGGATGTGCTCGAAATAGATCGATGTTTATCACGAAGATTTTGGGCTCATTACTACCGAATCCTTGGTAATTGATGAAGGACGTGGGTGTCCCTATTTGGCCGGGTGGAGCCCCCGGGCTAGGTGGTGTTTGGCTTGACTTGAGTCTGGTTCATGAGTGTGGGTGTTGTCTGGGCTCATTTGGACGGACCCAAAGTGCTAGTCCAGCCCAATAGGCCAAACCCGAAACTAAGGGAATTCTCCGCCATAATTTGCTACCCAATGGGCAGCTTTGTTGTAGTTCATGTCAATGAAAGAAAGTGAAAATTTGTTACATTGAGAGGCCAAGTAATTGACATTAGAAACAACAGTAGCATTATTCCAAGGTAGTGAACGATGTTGTTGGTCGATAGCATTAATAATGATCTTGGCATCAGATTAAATATGTACTATTGAAAAATAGGTATTAGATGCATATATTTTTTTTATATACCAAAAAGTGAAAGCATCTAGATTAAAGCCTGACAGAGCCAGGACCAAAAAGGTCATTGTACAAAATTTCCTCCAAGTCAGGAGGATGAATAGACGTCCAAACCAAAATATCATGGTTCAGTCTAGCCCTATTTGCTGCCCAATGGGCAGCTTTGTTTGCTTCGCGATAACAAAATATAAAGTTTTCAAAATTACATTGAGATGCTAAGAAGAAAATATTCGAGACCACAGAATTGATTTCCCACGATATTTCCAACTTTTTGTTCAACACGTCAACTAAAATCTTGGAATTAGTCTCCACTTGAAAATGCGGGAGAGTTTGATCCAAGGCAAAAATTAGGCAATTCTTAATTGCCAATGCTTCCAAAAACAGAGCCGAATTGCCAACCACAAAAGTGCTAAAAACAAACGAACAGATGCCCTCAGAAGACCTAATCACAACTCCAATGCCCCCTACATTGTTTACAAATGATGCATCACAATTGATTTTTAATAGGCCATGCGGCGGAGGATTCCATTTAACCACAGAAGATTTACGTAATGAATTTCCTTCAGGCATTAGTATACTGAAATATGATTCAGTAAAGACAATTATTTGAGTTACTAAGGCTAGGGGGGCAGGCTACCTAACTTCATGCACCAAGATATTTTTAGCGTGCCAGATGTACCAACATCCATTAGCAATTAGAGTGTGTCGGTTGGTGGCTCCCCTTGGATGTGGAAGGTTAGAAAAAAAACTAAGTGCTTGGATCCCAAACGGTCAGAGGGCTAACACTAATGCCCATCTTGTTTTGGAGTAAATTCCAAATATTTTGGATGAAAGGACAAAAAAGAAAGAGGTGTAAAATTGTTTCAAATACAGTATTATAAAAGGGGCAAGTGTCAATAGTGCTTATGCCCATATGAACTAGTCTAGATCTAGTAGGAAGTCTAAGATGAAACAATTTCCAACAGAAGAGCTTAACTTTTGGAGCGGTGGCAAACTTCCAAAGGGAGCCCCACCTATTGTCTAAGTGCTTGGTTGAAGGTACATGACTTCTTAGAAACTTATAGACGGATTTAGTGGTAACTCTACCCCCGACGCCTTTTTCCAGATGAATTGGTCATCATTGGGGTTCATAGACAACTCAATCTGGGTAATGGAATCCATCGCCAAAGGGCCAAAGCAATCATTACACACATTCATATTCCAGGCATGCCCATTAATTAACGTATTTACATTTAAATCAGCACCAAATAACTCAACATTAATGAAGGAAGATTTCGGAAGAAAAGGTAAGTCAAACAACCAATTATCCAACATTAAAGAAGAATTATTGCCACTATTAATTAATTTTAAACAGCCTGGAAGAAGATGCTCAAAAGCAAATCTAAAAAGACACCAACTCCAAGAGCAATTTTTATCGGGTGAAAACAGAAGTCTAGGGTCCCTATATTTAGCCCTTACTAAATTGATCCAAGGGGTTGATTTATTGTTTAAGTAGTCAAACATTCGTTTAGCCCGAAGGGCAGCACCCTTATAATGTAGGTCATGAATACCCAGTCCTCCAAGCTTTTTAGGGAGAGTGACAATTTCCCAACTCAGAAGGTGCAAGCCTTTCTTATCCATGGAAGAGGACCAAAGAAATTTTTTAATTGAACTTTCAATTTTGTTAAGCTGGCTTGAAGTAAACTAGGAGACAGTCATTGAGTGCAAAGGGATAGATTTGAGGACTCAATTAATTAAGACAACTCTACCCGCCTGAGAAAGAAAGTTGGTTTGCCAAGCACCTAATTTAATACTGATTTGATCCAAGATTATGTTAAAAGCTTGAATTGGAGGCCTTCTAGGAGCAATAAAAGTCCCTAAGTATTTGAAAGGAAAGTCCGCAGTTCTCATGTTTAAAGCATTAGCAACTTGTGTTTTTATATTTCGAGGAGTGTTTTTAGGGAAAAAAATTTCAGATTTGGTCAAGTTGATTGTTTGACCCGTGAACTGAGCATATTTGTAAAAAATTCCATTGAAAGCATTTATATTCTTGGAGTTGGCACGAAAGGTTACTAAAATATCATCAACATACATTAGATGACTAATCTGAAAGCCTCGTCTGATTTTGAAAGGGCTAAGTTTTCGATTCTCAACAGTTTGTTTGAATAACAAGGTCAAAAGCTGAGAGACTAAAACATAAAGGTAGGGTGACAGAGGGTCACCCTGCCTCAAGCCCCTTTTAGAGGCAAAGAAAGGGGAGAGCTTTTGATTAAGTAAACAAGCAAAATTAACAGTTGATGAGCATGTATAAATCCAGTCTATAAAAATCGTAGGAAAGTTGCAAGTCTTAAGAATAGAAAGGACTGAATTCCAACTAACTTTGTCATAAACTTTAGCCATATCTATTTTAATCATCACATAAGGGTTTTTGCCTTTGGAAGCATACATCGAATGAGCAATTTCTTGGGTCAATAAGATATTAAGATAGCAATTTCTTGTAAGATAGCATAAGCTTCACAAAGAAGGGGTGAAACAACAATAATAAGTTTTATGTTCTACAAAGACAAACATTTGACAATAATACTAATAGCAACCAAATTACTATCTTAGGAAGCATCATAGCAGATTTTGATCCAGCCATATTGCGGGAGAATCCTTTTAGATATAGGATGCTGTTTTTGCCTTTTGCCTTCAGCAAATTATGCACATACACAATATAATTAATGAAAGGCTTGAATAGGATGATGTGCACTGTGTATGTTTATAGTGAAAGATAAGGGATGTTTGACGATAATATCTCTCGGAATCTCATGGGGATGTTCTTAGAATGGGTTGATGCTAATCCCGGAGTTGTCAGGTTCATAATTAACGGAACCCTTGTAATTAATGAGGACGTAAGTATCCTTGTATGGCTGATTGGAGCCCTTGGGCTGAGTAGCGTCTAGTGTGACTTAGGTCTGGTTCATGAGTGTGCCCTCTCCTGGGCCTAATCTGGCTGGGCCTAAAGTGCTAGTCTAGTCCACAACTCCCGAGCTTGATCAGAGTATGAGGACTTCATGCCGAGCTCTAATGATGTGTCAGCTCTTGACCTCAGTATGATGAATGAACATCGTTCGGGTTCCTTAGCTAAGGCGCTGAATAGGAGACTTCAGTGAGCATTGGTGTTGCCACTTTGCGACTCTTTGATTCCTATAGTAAATGTGTTGATTGCGTGAAGAAAGAGGGCGCCTTCTCGTGTGTCTGTCGCCTGCGCAATCATTAATCTTGACAGGAGACAATTATGACTAGAGATTCGATTATCAGTTTCCAATGCACTTGAGTGCCCGTTGTTGACTAACGGACGTGGCTCCATTAGTGGGGAAGTGGTGAATGGCCGAAGGGGGTTGGCCATGCTTGGGCCTATAAAAGCCCCATGTATCTTTATCTTTTGTATGTATAAGTTTTGAAATGGAGTGGGAGGTATCAAAAGTTTTCGTTCCTCGAGGAGTCAACCTTGGGCTGGTAATGAGTAGATCAGAGATCATCGTGGCTTCGCACCGTTGGGCTTAAGAGGAGGGTAGGAGGTGAGGGGCAAGTTGTGGTGACCGAGATGGCCAGGGACTTGTGGCTGGCAGCTTGTGGTTGGTTCGCACACAGGGCTTATGTAGTAGGTGCCTCCTTCACCGCAAACATGAGAGGGGTGTTGCGTTGCCTTTCGTCTAGAGATCTCAATCGCCAAATGCCTACTCCTTTTTGTCAATGATAGTTCCAGGTCTTTTCTTGTTGGGCCTACTATTGGTGATGTCAGAGCTGATGGAACCAATTTGGGAGACCTTAATCATCGACATTGCCCTCCTCCGGTGGTATCGCCGATACTTGCTTGTGGTCCATCAACTTCATGCCTTCGAAAGTTATCAGATGTGATTGTGCTCGGAGGAGTATTTTTTCTTCATTGTCGTATCCACCTCCTCTCCTGATGGTGGTTCTTCACTATTGCATCGTCGGTGTATTTTTCTCCCAGTAGCGATTTTGTACTACATATCTTAGTAACTTATTTTCCTGTTTGTGCATCACCCTCTTTGTGGGCCTGTAAATGTATGTTTTCCCCTTGTGAGGCTTTATGAATAAAAAAACACATTTGTGCCTTCGTAATGATTGTGTCTTCTATTTTTGTTTGTTGCTCGGCCTTTTCCTAGCCTATATGTTCGGCGATGCCGGCGTTGTGTTGTCGACTGATTTCATCGAAGTCGATCATGGGTTTGTGCCAAAAATAGAGTTAAGGCTAGGGTTACATGTTTAGCAGTTGTCGGTTCCCTTCAAAGGTGTTTGAATTTGGGAGATAGGGCACTGAGACCGAGAGTAGTGGCGCTGAGGCCGAGGATCAAAATCGGTGAATATCGAGCTCGCGAAGAGCGCGCTTCGAATCATTGAGGGCACGGGGCCCAAGTCTCCGATGGCGCTGGGGTCTAGGACTAGACTCGGTGAAAACCAAGCTCACAAGGAGTGCGCTTTGGGTTGTTGAGAGTGTGGGAGCTCGTTTGGTGGCATTGATGGCTGACGACCACATTCGAGATTGAGGAGGCCATTGATGTGCCGCACAAGACAGGAGCTATCGTTGTTGTTTGGTAGTGTGCCTATTGCGGGATCGTGGAGGTTCCTCTGTTGCTTACTAGGGAATAGTTGTAGACAATCTGGACACAAAGAGATGTGCAGAAAAAAGAGAATAGTATTATTAAATAACTATCCAACAATGATGCATGAAGTCCCATCTAGTGATGTGCTAGTCCTGCGTGTGCTGGTGCCTCGTTAAAACCTTTCGGAGGGAAAAACCCATGGGAGAAGACCGCAATGAAGGAAAAAGATACATCAGCCATTTGTAGTTTAAGGGAGAGTGCTTAGTTGTAGTAGGACCGTAGGGAGGCCGCATTCGTGGGTGTTCTCGCCCAGAGAATTTGATGATTTTGTACGCACCTTTTCCCGATGTCTTTGGTGACTCTGTAGGGGCCTTTCCAGTTCGGGGCGTGCTTCCTCTCCTCGGTTGTCTTTCTTTGGAGTTCGATCTTCCTTAGTACTAGATCTCCCTCTCTAAAGTTTGTTGGTTTGACATGCTTGTTCATATTTCTGAGCTATTTTGAGCTTCATAGCTTCCTCCCTAACTCCGGGAGCTCTTGTTCTTCCTCGATGAGGTCGAGCTCGACCTGCCGAGCTTATGAGTTATTTTGTTCGTTGAAGGTCATTTGATAGAGGCTGGGCTCTGCTATCTCGATGGGGATCATGACCTCTACTCCGTAGACGAGCCTGTAGGGAGTTTCCCGAGTGGATGATTGGACAATTGTGTTGTAGCCCCATAGCACCTCGATAGCTCTTCGGCCCAGTGCCCCTTGACTTGGTTAAGCTTCTTTCTGAGTCATGTTAGGATGAACTTGTTGGCCGCTTCGCTAAGCCATTAGTTTGCTGGTGCTCGACCGAGGAGAAGAGCTGCTGGATGTTGAGGTCCGAGCAGAATTCCCGAAACTGCCTATCCGTGAACTGTGTGCCATTATCGCTAACGAGTTCGTGAGGTACGCCATACATGCAGACGATGTTTTTCCATACAAACATCTTGACCTTTTCGGTCGCAATCGCTGCTAAGGGTTCATCCTCTATCCATTATGTGCAGTAGTCGATAGCTCCTACCAAATACTTGACATGTCCGGGTGCCAGAGGGAGAGGGCCAAGGATGTCAATGCCCCACTTGTGGAATAGTCAGCAAATTTCTGAGCTATATAGCAGATCAGAATGCTTTTGTAAGATTTTAGAGAACCTATAACACTTGTCACACCTTTTGACATGTAGACCACACTCTGCTTTCATAGTTAGACAGAAATATTTGGCCTGGAGGATTTTAGCCGTTAAGGATCTTCCTCTGATGTGGTTGCCGCAAATGCCTTCATGTACTCTTGCCATCACTATGTCTGTTTGTGGTCGACTGATGCATTTGAGCAATGACCGGGAGTGTCCTCTTTTGTAGAGTTGGTTATCGAGAAGGGTGTAGTAACTCGCCCTTCTTCTGAATTTGTTTGGATTGGATGTGTGCTCTAGTATCTCCCCTTGATTGAGGTAAATTATGTACAAGGTCCTCTAGTCGGTAGTTTTCTCAACTACTTGGACTTCGATCGCGATGTCGGTCGATTGGATGCTCGATTGGCCGAGGACTTGTTGTATGACCGACTTATTGTTTTGGGGTTTCCTACTGCTGGCGAGCTTGGATAACATGTCAGCTTAGGTGTTTTCTTCTCGAGGTATGTGATGGATCACACAACCATCAAAGTTAGTCATTAAAGAATGTACTAGGGAGAGATAACTTTCTAGAGAATGGTCCCTCGCTTGGCAGTTGTCGTTGACTTGTCCTACGACAAGTTGTGAGTTGCTTCTTACGATCACTCTCTAGGTTTTCACATCTCAGGCGAGCTTTAGCCCGGTGATTAGGTCTCCATACTCCACCTCATTGTTGTTCGCTTTGAATTGGAACTGAAGGGACTGCTCTAGGGTGATTTCGTAGATGATCTCCAAGATGATGCCAGCTCCGCTTCCTTTTTCGTTGGAGGCACCGTCCACAAACAACGTCCAAGTTTCAACCTCATCGGGGGTGCCTTCAAAGTCTGTGAATTCAACAACGAAATTCGTGAATGCCTGAGCCTTGATGGGGCCTCTGGGTTGGTACTCAATGCTGAACTCTGAGAGCTCCACTGACCAAGATATCATTCGTCCAGCGAGCTCGAGCTTGGCCAGGACCTATTTGATTGGTTATTTTATGCATACCAGAATATGGTGACTCTGGAAGTACGACCTTAATCTTCTCACCGAGATGACCAGGGCGAAGGTGAGCTTTTCTAACCTCTAGTATGTGGTTTCGGGGCCTTGGAGGACCTTGCTGACGAAGTAGATCGGTTTTTGATCCTTTACCTATTCCCGGACTAGCATCGAGCTGAGGGCGCTTTTTGTGACCGTGAGGTAGAGGAATAATATCTCTCCATGTTGTGGCTTATCCATAACTAGTGGGCTGGCGAGGAAACTCTTGAGCTTGTCGAATGCTTATTCGCACTTCGCGTCCCATTGGAAGTTCTATTTCTTTCTCAGGATTTTGAAGAAGGGTGCGGCCCCGTCGGCCGACCTGGAGAGGAATCTTGACGGGACGACCAATCTTCCCATGAGCTGATGCACCTCCTTTATGTTGCGCGGGCCACACATCTCTTGGATAACCTGACATTTCTCAGGATTGGCCTCAATTCCTCGGTTTGTAAGAATGAAACCAAGGAATTTGCCTCCATGGACTCCGAAGGCGCACTTCTCCGAGTTTAATCTCATGTTATAATGTTTGAGTTGGTTGAAGATCTCGATGAGATCACCATAGTAGTCTTTGGTGGTCGGTGTTTTGGCGACCATGTCGTCCACATACACCTCCGTATTTTGACTGATCTATTGCTCAAAGATCTTGTTCATTAGGCGTTCGTATATAGCCCCTACATTTTTGAGATCGTAGGGCATTACCTTGTAGATAAAGTTGGCATGCTCGGTGATGAAGGCTATTTTCTCCTCGTCTTCCAGATGCATTCAGATCTGATTGTTGTCTAAGTAGGCATTAATGAAGCTCAGGTATTGGTATCTCGAGGAGCCATCGACAAGTTTGTCAATTCTCGATAGCGGGTACGAGTCTTCCGGCAGGCCTGGTTGAGGTTGGTGAAGTCGACATACATTTGTCATTTTCCTGAGTGCTTTTGACCATGACGACATTTGCTAGCCATGTGATAAATCTAATTTCTCTGATGAAGTTTGCCTTCAACAATTTTTCGGTTTCCTCGAGAGATGCTTGCTGGCGCTCGACCTCAAGCTTTCTTTTCTTTTGTGCAACAGGCTTGACTCGGGGTTCGATGGTGAGCTAGTGGTAGATGACTCGAGGGTCTATTCCTAGCATGTTGGATGGCGTGCATGCGAATAGATCAACGTTATGTCTTAGGAGAGTGCCGAGTTGAGCTTTGAGTTCAAAGGGGAGGTGAGCTCACACGTAAGTCACCTATTTGGCGGAGGCTCCGACTTGTACAGGTTCAAGGTCATTAGCGGGCTAGGGCCACCCTTAGACATCTCCTCTGGGGTCCTTTTGGTCTGCATGGACCACTCTCATTTCCGTGTCTGTGACAGGGAATTTGATTGCTAGGTGGGGATGTTGGGTCGGTGAGGACCGGGCAAGCAACGTAAATTTTGTGCAGCGAAAAAACAAAAACTGATCCTCTACCCAAGTGGTCCCATGCATCTCGGTTAAAGCAATACAAGTTTAGGATTTATACCTTTGTAGACCAAGTTTCGTCTTCACCTCCGGAAATCCAAGATCACAATCTTGCTTCAGATCCAAGGTGCTGTTAGTGAAGAACACCCTCAACGGTTAGCACACGAATGAACGGGATGGACTAGGCGGCTTCCAATTGCTAGCTCGGCTATCTCGAACTCATTCTGGTCTGGTTGAGCACGAAACTCCTTCTGAGCTCTCCCCCCCCCCTCTCTCCTTTGGGTGGAGGTTGGTTGCCATAAAGAGAGCTCGGCTTCCTTCAATAGGAGGTCGGCTTCCTTTCACAATGAGGTTGGCAGCCACCAAATGTAGATCATATACCTATCTAAACCATATGTAGGTATTTATAGATGCATCAATAATTATGGATCGCGTCATCACAGCCGTTGATCAATTTGGGGCCATATCCGGAATCTTAAAATGATTTTAATACCTAAATAAAATATATCATTAATATCAATTACCAAGGATGAGTTTCCTAAATTTAGGGCCATGCCGATTATAATTATGAAAGATACATTACCTAAATTTTAATCAACACAATTCCAATTTTAAAATCTAATTTAAAATTGAGAATAATTAATTTCGATTTAAAACTCCCTTTTAAATTTGAAATTGATTTCCAAATATAAATATCAAGAGAGAAATAATCAATTACTTATCATGTGGATCTAATCCTATGAAAGTAACCTAAAGCCTAATTCAATTTGCTCTATGCGTGTGACTCTATAGTCTCACTTAACATTGGCAGTAGGCCCAAATCTTATTTGTGGCCCACAAGTCATAAGCGGCCTCTACCAAAATATTATGACTAGCCAAGTCAAGTGAAGTCGGTGATCCGAGCAACCTAAGAGGAAAAAATTCCTTCACGACTATACATATTCCTCTGCATGAATTATTCTATGTCCAACTGTAGTCCTTATTACCATCCGGTTAAAGATGATGTTTGACTAGGTCTAAACACAAAATTTCTAATGTAGGAATCCACTGTGACATACTGTGGGATATACTAATGATATTAATCCATGTAGTATTCTCACGGTGGGTCTGTCCAACACCATGTTCTCCAACATGTATCTATGATCTGACTTTAATATCTCATATTCATGACCAGTAAAATATGATCATCATCAGTTAGACTGCATACTAGTCTTCATTCATTATCGTTCAAATGATAATGACCGAGTAGGGAATGTTTAGAACAATATTCCAACTGCCTTAAGGGTTTTATTATCAAGTCTCTTACTTGATGACCATTAGGTGTAATCAACTATTTAGGGAATCTCTATCAAGTTAAATATGCTCAGAATAAATAACAAGTTAAAAAAGCTCTCCATTTATTAAAAAGGAAAACAACAATGTCAATATTATTCCATTGGCCTAGGACACACTACTAACAGGGAGTCAATACAATGGCTCCCAGGCTATTTAGCGATGGCTGCCTAGAATGATGCGATAAGGGATGGGGCATTTGACGACCAAGTATTGAACGTCCGTCGACATGGTCTTTGGTGGAGAGCTGAACATCATTGTCAGCCAGATGTAGCCTCAGAAGCTGATCCATTCTCCCAAAAAGCAGATGAGATCTCCATGGTAAGGGTGGAGTGAAGTTTCATCGATGTGCATCTTCCTGAACATTAAGTAGAACAGGATGTTGACTAAACTTCTCTGGTCTATAAGGACTTTCATGATAAGAAAATTTCCAACGATTACAGAAGCAATGACAGGGTCATGTAAAATTTTATCAATTTCTTGGAAATCATATTCATATAATGATATTACTAGGTTTGCTTGTGTGGGCTCTACAGGTGGGTAGTGTCTTCGACTGCCATGATGACTCAGAGCGACCTTTTTCTGGCGGAGCTTATCTTGCCTCCTCCGGTGAATCCTCCCGCTATGTGATCGATGACGCAATAGATTTCAGTGCTCAGCTGACTGGCTTGGTGGTCACCGTGGTCACCTATCAATTTCTTGGCAGTGGCGTCCTGTTCGGACTTCAAAGCTAGGAGTCGTAGTTTTGTCGATCTCGGCTATGACTTCGTCTGCAGCTAACGTAGCGATCGAGGTGGCCTTCTCTGATTAGGTGCTCGATTTGATCTTTGAGCATTAAGTATTCATCAGTGGTGTGCCCAAAGGTGCGATGAAACTCACAGTTCTTACTCTTGTCGACATTAGGCGGGGGTTTCAACCTCCCCATGTTGCTGGGAAGCTTGAGCAACTGCATGTGGCAGATCTCCAAAGGATATCTCCCTCTTGGTGTTTAGTGGGGTTTATTCGCCAAATCTGGGTCTACGTCAAGAATGCGACCTTCCTCTTCTACCGCGATCCCGCTCATGGCGATCTTGGTCTTCGCCCCTTTTGTTGAGCTTCTTGGACTTCTTGTCCTCAATATCATCCTTGGTAGTCTGTCTATCGGCCTTTCTGGCATCTTGGAGTTCTTCCATCTCCATGTGGCATACAACCTTTTCTCGAAACTCGGTCATACTTATTTGTTTAGCCAGGGTGATCTGGTCAACAAATTGCCCGAGCTTTAGTCCGTGATTGATGGAGAATAGTCGGTCGAGGTTTGGGATATCCATGGCCACTGCATGGGACCTTTTTATGTAATCTCTGAGTGATTCATATTGTCCCTACTTGATGTAGTGAAGGGCGTCCTTGGTATGGGATAAATCCGCGACGAGAAGAACTAGTTGGTGAAGGCTCAGGAGAGCTCTTGGAAGATATGTATAGACCCAGATGGTAGGGTGGAAAACCAAAGCAGCGCGGCCTTTTCCAAGAAAGTTGGAAAGGCTCGGCAGAGGATAGAATTGGTAGCGCCGTTGAAGAGCTTCATCAACCTGAACATCATTAGGTAAGTGGTTGGATCGCCCATGCCGTCATAGGGCTGGAGTGTGGTCGACAACTTGAAGTTGTCAAAGAGACGAACTGCCTTGATATGCTCGGCGAAGGGTCCCGAGTCAATAGTGAGGGGAGGAGCAATCTTTGTGGCCCTGGTCTCCTCCTCTTCTGTCTGATGGTGTGTGCCGGAGACTTCATCCCGAAAGATAGAGGTCGGCCTCTCGGATCTCTCCAGGTGGTTGTCTTCATCATGCTCTGAGCGGCGGTGCTCGCGCTCGGTTGAGTGTTGCTCCCCCAGTTGCTTTAAAGCCGGGATTTGGGCTATTAAGCTTTGGTTGTGCGCTTGGAGGTCAGTGACCATGCGACATAGTTCTTTTGGTGTAAGGTTGATGAATACCAGAGCGTCAGTTCTCGTCATGTTAGTGTCTCGAGGTAGCGGGGGAACACTGTTGTTAGGAAGACAACCGAGCCAATCCACCACCCGAAGTCACAGAACAACAAGACAATTATTCAACAAGCCCACGACCAACTGCACATCCAACTGACCTACACCTCGGTCAAGGTTCGAACTCCTGAGTCGATAGTGGTCCATCCAGCCAATAGCTTGGTCGAGATAGCCAACGTCATGGCTCCAGCAGAAACAATGAGGCTTCGCCCCTTGAGGACGAGCATCAACGAACAAAACAACTCAGAAGTCTGTGAACTAGACCTCACAGAGGAACAAAGGCTCAACCGAATCGAGGAAAAAGTAGTTTATCCGCCTTAACTATAAATGGTCAATGCACTCTTTCCCCTTCACTACGATTTTCTCCCACATGGTGTTTCCCTTTGAAGGTTTTAACAAGGCATAACCACGCGCGGGCCGAGTGCCTCACTCGGAGGAAATCTAGTGTATTAACAATCTCTTATTCATCCAATAAAATTATTTCCTTTCTACATATATGTCTGTGTGCATCCAAGAGACTTACCGCTATCTTGCTATGCATGATGAAAGAATCCCTATGACTCACGGTAGGAACGCTGCCTCCCTCCGGCCTCAGTGCCACTACATACGGCCCCATCGCCATTACCCCTGGTCTTTGTGCCCTTGAAGACATCAATGACCCCAAGCACATTCTCGCGAGCTCGATTCGACACCTAGTCTGGTCCTCAACCTCATCGGTACTCCTTCCGACCCCAAGCGTGGTCCCGCCTTACACTCCCCACGAGCTCGGCTTGACTTCAAGTGCGGTCCTTGGCCTCAATGCCACTCCTTCCGACTCCAATCGTACTAACTTACGCTCTGTACGAGCTTGACTTGACCCGAAGCTCTACCCTTGACCTCAGCGGCACCCTTCCGACCTCAAGCGTGATCCTGCCTTATGCTCTCCGCAAGCTCGACTTGACCCCAAACGCGGTCCTTGGCCTCAACACCACTCCTTCTGACCCTAAGCATGGTCCTATCTTACGATGTTGGCATAAGGTTTCCAACCTTGATATTAGTCTCAGTTTTGATGATAACAAACATGGAAATAATGTTTGAGCAAGAAATATTTTTAGTTTCCATGTCAGTTTGTGCGTGACGTCCGCGATCGAAAAAATCATAGAAATAAAAAAAAATCAGCAAGAACGCTCGTCGATGCTTGGGATTCATCGAAAGTTAGAGTCTAGGTTTAGAGTATCTAGATTTATTGTAATATACTTTATTGGATGCATAAGGACTCCAGAAATAGAAACCTGAAAACCTAGAAATCAGCGAACCAAGAAAAATCAGCAAACTGCCCAAGTTATCTACCAACTTCCCATCGATCACTGGTCCACCTATGGACGATCGTCGATCGACCGACTGGACACTAGTTTGTTAGTATGTTTCCTATCGACCCTCGGTTGACCGAGAGTTGACCCATGGCCGACCGAAGCTGCCAAAGGATCTATTTAGATATGTTGAACGGCTCTTTTTAAGCCCATGCATTTAGGATCTCTATAAAAAGACCCCAAAACTTGTCTTCCCAGCTACTTGATGCTTCATTGAGATATTCCTTCATATTTTCTAAGCCTTCTTGAGCTATTCTTTGAGAAAATCCTAGTTTTTAGTTGAAACGTTGATTTAGCCTTTGATCTTCATTGTTTCATCATCCAAAGGCATTAAGAGGACTACGGGATCACCGTTGGAGCTAAGTATTTATGTTATTGTATTTATAGCTCCAATTACTTGTATTTTTTGTGTTTATTTCATTGTTAAGTGTGTAAAGATCTAGTGTGTAGATTTTGAGTTTGATGATTGCCTTGGTGTAGAGGCCTAAATCCACCAGTGTGATTAGTTTAGTAGGATTAGTCGTGTTGTCCATAGGGTTTGAGGTGGGAGAGTGCTCTCAGTTGGAAGACGAAGACTTTCGGGTGTGGAAGTGCCTTTGGTGTGAGCGCGGAGACTCTCCGGTGAAAAGATTCTCATTGTAAGGAAACAAATAAATCTAGTAAAGCTAAGGGTACTTAGGTAATGGAGTGAACCACTATAAATCTCTTTGTTTGCATTGTCTTTACTTGTGTTTGATCAATTGCCATATTTACTTTGCTTCCGCACTCATCAAGTTAAAATTGAGAATTAACCTAAGTAACCAAGCATCCGATTAAAACCAGATTTAGGTTAATTTTTAATGAATACATTATTCACCCCCCCTCTAGTGTAGGCCATTCGACTTACATATGCTCCCGCGAGCTCGGCTTGACTCCAAGCGCGGTCCTCGGCCTTAGTGCCACTCCTTCTGACCCTAAACGTGGTCTTACCTTACGCTCCTTGCGATCTCGACTTGACCCCAATCGCAGTTATCAGCCTCAATGCCACTCCTTCAATGACCCTAAGTGTGGTCCTACCTTACGCTCCCTACGAGCTTGGCTTGACCCGAACAAAGCTCCTTAGCCTTAGCGCCACTCCTTCCAATACAAGAAATATGACATTTCTTGAGGGCCAAGACCCCCATTAAAACCCTTCTTGGCCCCCACTAAATCCTTTTAGTGAGGGCCACCCAGCCCTCAAATGTCCTTGAAAAAAAATACCTGTACCAACAACCAGGACCCTCAGAAATAATAGTTTTCTTGGGGGCCACGACCCCCCGGGAAATGGTAGTTTTCTCGGGGGCCAAGACCCCGAGGAAATGGTAGTTTTCCCGGGGGCCAAGATCCTCAAGAAACATAATTATTTTTCGAGGGCCTAGACCCCCAAGAAATGGATACATTTCTCGGGGGCCAAGACCCCCATGAAATGGATCTAATTTTCGAGAGCCGAGACCCCCAAGAAATGAATCTTTCTTGGGGGCCGAGACCCCTCAGGAAATCTCCCTGTACAATATAGCTAATTACTAAAATACAACTTTTCAAAAACTAATTTTCTAATTCAAAAACCAATACATAATTACACCGCAACCAAAAATCTAAATCCATAGAATAAGAGTTAATTCTACAAACTATAAAAGAGTATTTGCATAAAAGAGTATAGATTAAAATTCAAACCAAAATCTCAATACATTGAAACATTAGTTACTACAAACTATAGAATAAAAGTCTAAATTATCCTTACATCATTCATAGAGTAAGATTCTTCATCTTACACCAAACAAATCTTTTTTCACGTGAATTGTTCCCTCTCTGATTCATTTCCTCCTTGAAAGCAAGTAGTATATCCATCTTTTCCTCTGGTTTCTTCCTTTCCATTTCCGGCCATTTCTATTTCCATCCTCTCCTCCATCTTCCTCCTATCATCATCTATTTTCTTCTCCAATTCGTATATCTTTGTTTTTAGCTCTGCGTTTTGAGTGTTAGCAATTCGAAGTTGGGAGGCAAGCTCAATGTGTCCAGAGTAGTCCCAAAGGCAGTGGTTGGAGTTGGACCTAAGCCATAACCACGAGTACGATTATGCCTCTCAGGTCCGACAACTTGGCGATAGATTTCATATTTGGTAGTAGGTGTAGAAGAATCCGACTCTTGAGCTAGAGCCTTGAACTTATCCTGCAAAAAAGTTCAATTTTATTACATTTATCCCATAAATTTAAATATATATAAAAAATAACATTAGTAATTACCGCAATCTCTTGTG
Source organism: Canna indica (assembly GCA_034359265.1). Taxonomy (NCBI): domain Eukaryota; kingdom Viridiplantae; phylum Streptophyta; class Magnoliopsida; order Zingiberales; family Cannaceae; genus Canna; species Canna indica. The sequence continues at coordinate 53,569,266 of CP136892.1, forward strand.
CAGTAGTTGAATTCAAACTAGCATCACTTTTTGTGTGAGCAATACAAAATATTTTTCAACTTGAGGATTCTCGATGCTCTCGATCTATTTCAGTATGTACTAGTACAAGAATTAATCATCATTTTAATTGTTTCCCTTAAATAAAACAATTTAAAATGTAGTAATAAATATGCTTAGTTATACCTGCTCTGCTCGAATCACATCATAACTTTTTGAGCCCGTATAATGAGAGAGTACTTCTTCCCCCGATTTTCTTTATTTTGCGCGCATATTTTCTGTAACAAATGCAACTCATATTTATAAAACATAATTTGGTCTATGAGACTTATAATTATGTTTTTGTTTCGAGTTGGGTAACGATGAAATTGAAGAAGTTTATATTCATATATGATGGTTGATGCTATTAAATATAATGACTGCAAAAGATGCTAAATACAGAGATTGATGGATAATAAGAGCTTCAGAATTTGGGTTGATCTAAGTCTTGAGTTTTGACGTTCTTCCTTCAGTCTTGAGTATATCCAACCTATTCTCTCTAAATCCTATATTCTAACCTATTTTCTCTAGACCCTATATTCTAATAAGATACAGTATATCTAACAAGTAGGCTGGCAAAGCAATTTGCTCTAAATATAACTAGTGGCACGTTGAATATATTACATTCTAATGTCAACACAAGTAAAAGGTTACTGTGGTAGCATCTACACAAAATAAGAACATGAAAGAACCCATTTCATTCTAAGCAAGAATTGATGCATTCCTGCGATTCTTTGGTGCAGAACTAGTGATCCTGCAACCAAAAAGAAAGGATATGTTTGTGCGCACTGATCCTAGAAAAAAAAAAGGAATTAAATAAGGTTTTCAAAAAATCTTCTCAAAAGTCAAAACTAGATATTTCTTAAGGTTTTCCTGCACATCGAAAACTCTGTGCACAAGTCCTCCAAAACTAGTTATTTACATAGAAATTTGCCACAATGACTGATCTTATCTGTTGCGACATTTTCACATTAATATGCATACTTAAGGGATCTGGCAAACTTCCACATTAACGACAAGAACTTGAGGACTTATGCGCAAAATCAAGAGTTCAGTGGAAACAGAGAATTCAAAGGTATCTAAAGATTCAAGTTTTACCTCAAAAACTTACTTTACTCAAAGAAATTGACAATGTATCAAAAACTTACTTTGTAAAAAATTTGAATTTCCATGAACAAATGAAACAAACACTTCAAGCTGCACAACATTATCCCAATATATTGACATAGGCTTTTTGACAGGTCATAAACTTACGAAATGATAGAAATTAAATAGCAGTAACCATAAACAGCAGTAGAAATCATCTACTTGCTCGGAAGATGGAACATTGACGACTAGCTTAAGAAAATAGTAGACAAATTCTTTATACCTGAGTGGTCTCATGATCATGATATTCAATAAATATTTATTCAGTTGTCTCATACTTATTAGTTGTCTCATACTTATAAACTGAGCGCTTCAATTCATACCTGCAGTACTACTTGTAGGCTCTTCATTTCCCTTATACTGCATTGCAACTCTAATCAAATTATAAGGATTAGAACACAATGATATTGCAAAGACAACAGCACGCACGGCAGAACAAATGCACAATTTGATGTAGAAACTATAGAATGTTGAAACTATATCCTGAAACATAGAATACTCATCCAAGTAGCAGGTGGAATCTGGATCAGAAAAAAGTATTATTTCTATCATTAAGATGAAAGTCCTCAGAACTGATAAAGATCATATGTTATAGGCATTGCAAGAATAATGCTAAAACCAGTTCTATAGTCATTGGAAAATATAATGTCTTCTTCATGAAAAATATATTCAGTTAATTCGATAATGTTGTGCAGACCAGCTCTAGAAGTATTACAGTGGTTTGATAATCTGAATATTAGGAAGAAAAATGGGTCTTCCTGCAAGGATCCAAAAATCCAAACGCCTAAAAGAAAAATATATAATACCCAGAGTTTCCTAATATAAAATTTCTCGTGGTGCAGTCCATCGAGTTGGGAGCTAGCCGGGTCGAGTCGCGTGCTTGCCTCGTATAGCAAGTAAAAATTTATTTAAGTCTTATTGAAGTGTTAGTGGTTGAGTGGATGATCATATTGTTGACTCAAGTTTGGGTTGAGTTTAGTCCACGGATCGAGTCGGGACTCGGACCGGGTTAGGTGGAGTCGTATGAGAGGGGTTTAAGTCATTGCATAGGAGTAAAAGGGTCAAGTGATGAGGGGAATAAAACCCCTCATCTTGGCAGCCGTGTGACTCAAGGGAGGAGCCGCACGCAGCCCAAGGAGGAGAGGGAGATCGGTGCCGAGCTCGCGTCGACGCCGGGATCTCAGAGTTCGTCATCTTCGATCTTGTCTTTAGATCAAATCGAGGTGAGTGGTTAGTGTAGCTTTTGAAGGGAGGCGAGTGGCCGGCCCTAAGAGATTTGAGATTTGATTTTTCTTCGCGAGTTCTTACCGATCGATGTGTTTCTTCGAGTAGAGTTTTAAATCGATGTATGTATCTGTGATTTTATGTATTAGGTCGTGTTTTCTCGTATTTTATGGGATGCTGAGTTGAGAAAATAAGGGAAAGGTCATGCCGAAAATTTCCCCAAAATTTCCTCGCTCGTTTCGCAGCCCGTAGATCGTTTTGGTGTTCATGATATGTTAGATCGATGGATTTATTTTGTGTTCTTGTTGCAGTCATGCCCCTTCAATTTGAGAACTCGGCCTAACAAGGGTTTACCCTTCTTAAGTCGGCCGACCAGTGGTATGTGTGGGGAGTGTGGACTGCTTGAGTTAAAATGCATGATTCCAAGTTGTGTTTTCTTGTTAAACATTAGATCCGTAGACCAATGCATATAAATTATGGATGAAATTTTAGCCCCTTCCCATCTATAGGGTTCGGCCGTGCAAGGGTTACCTTGCTAAAGCTTCGACTGAGCAAGGGTAAAGGGGGAAACCGAATGATTTTGAGTAGTTGTTCATACTTTCCCGTTCGATGCTAATTCATATTCATGTTACAAAAATTTTCGCTTATCATATGAATTGTTTAGTGATAGATCTACATCATCACATTTTGGAAATGTTCTTGCTAATGCTTATATGGATATGATGGTTATGGTATATGTATTCAAAGAAAGGTTTTATTTAATTCCTCATATCATGTTTAATTATTGCTATTCTTAGTGTATGTTCCTTATTGGTTTAATCACTGAATTATTTACCTTTTTAATTCGGTTTCTTCATGATGTTGCTACCCATGATTAATTTGGTAGGTGACGTGACAATGGTAGGCCGAGTGCCTTCATAGTCGGCAATTTCGCTCAATCTAGGGAGAATGGTTTAGGTGACTAGTGGTGACATTTAACCTAGATACAAGATATACTTACTAGGCTTTTCCTTTAAGAAAACAATGTGACCCTGGGGTAAGGGGTCGGATATGGGCAATGCCCGGAAAGCAAAACACAATATACTTGCACAATCTGATTTTGGTTGTGGTTGATGGTCTACTGAGAAGTGTCATTAGCCGAATGGCTATTACACGACTCAGCGGTTTATACGGTCTTGAGATTGCACCAGCGGGCCCACTAGGTGTTAGACCCGAGTGGCGGAGGAGGGTCTTGAGATTTCGTCAGTGGGCCACGCTGACGATAGACCTGAGTGGGTGGGACTAGCTATCCTTAACCCAGAGGATATTTGAAACTAGTGGCCATCCTAGTTCACGGATCCGAAGCATAAAAGTTTCTAATTGAGGAGCCCGTAGGGGCTGGTTTGAGTAGGCCGACCGGCCGGGTTAAGTAGAAGGAAGAACCGAATCTTCTATATATACTTTAGGCCATTATTAGCCGAGCTTTCATCATGGATATGGGTCCGATAGGCCGGTTCATCCACTCATCCGTAATGGCTCACTAATTATTTATGGAATGTGATTTTATATTAATTCCTTATATATGTGATTGCCGAGGTTTTAAGTGGAGGTTCGAAAGTACCGCTCACTGAGTTCCTCGTGAACTCACGGTTTTCCTTTATTGTTGTTTTGTAGAGCCCGACTAGTAGGTACGACTTGGTGGCATGGCGTGCAGGAGAGCAGGCGTGGGTGCAGATCTCATAGCTGATAGTTGTTAGTCGTAGTCGTGTCTATTAGAGTATGATGTATGCACTGTGTTATTTTTTGTAAAACTTGAAATGTTTTATTTGGAAAAAACCTTCGGATGTTTATTTGAAACTTGTGATGTTTTAGAACTTGGTGTAATCAAACTGATTTCGAACATTTAATAAAGTTGGTATTGTTGTTTTGGTCATTACTTGATATGTTCTGGTTATCATTTTGTGAGTTGTTGGTCAGTGCATAGGGTAGGCTTTGGGGTACTGACTCGTACCTTGGCCGGTCACGCGTACCCTGAGTCGGGGCATGACAAAATACCAAAATGAATAAATCCAGAAAACACAAAGAACACCAAAATTTACGTGGTTCGGCCCGGCGGGGTATCGGGCCTACTCCATGGGGAGAAGAGGGCACTTGATTTTTATTAGAGAGAGGAGGAAACACATCCAGTACAAGAGATCAGAATAAAACTGATAACTAAACTATAAAAGAAAAATATTGCCTGGACTTAGATATTTTTCTGCACCCCGAAATCTGCATTCCTGCTTCTGCCTGGAAACTATGGATGCGGCGTCCTTGATCTTCTTATTTTTGCCTGAGATGGTGTGAAGGGGAAGAGCACCGCCGGAAAAGGAACCTTGCTTGAGAATGGAGTAGATGGGATGTCGGGATGTTTTGGCACTGCATATTAGGCCCCTATTTATAATAGAGGGGAGCCGACTCATTGTGCATGATTCGGCGGCTACAAATTTGCAGCGCTGTTCAATTTGATCGGACGATAGAGCATTTGATTTTAACTATTAATTTAGATGTTTTGGCCGAATTCTTCGTTGCAGCAGAATATATCAATTTCCAATTGAGGCGGTGGCGATCCTGTGCAAAATTGTCAAAGATGGCAGTTGAGGGATAATGACCCGTGTGCGCATGAGAGAAACCTGGCGCTGCGCGTGCATTGCACGCGAGCGCCATGTGATATGCTGGCCCACGTGCAATGCACGCGGCCGCTTGGCGTGTGGGCTGGGCTCGGCCCAGTTGTCCGGCCTGCCTGGGCCGGTCCGAGCCCATAGAAGCTGCTGCCTTTTTTTTTTCTTGATCCACTTTTGACCCATTTCAAATTCGGGTTTAAATCGAATCAATCCTCACAATTTTCTCCTTTGATGAGATTTGAGCCCGATGTAGCTTTCTCCTCTTCTCCCAAGAGCCCTGTAGGGCTAACCTCAGCCTTGAATCAGTGATCAAACTTGGCCGTCGGTAGAACTTTAGTTAGCATATATGCAGTATTGTGAGCCATGTCAATTTTCTAAAGCTTTATTTCTCCTTTTGAAAGAATGTCTCTGATGAAGTGGAATCTGACATCGATGTGCTTTGTCCTTTCATGGTACATCTTGTCTTTTGATGATGAAGTGCACTCTGACTGTCACTATGCACAACTATGTCCCCATTTTGAGAAGTTAGTTATTTTATCAAGTTCCCAAGCCAAATTGCTTCTGTAATAACCATGTACTCTGTTTCGGTGGTGGAGAGGGCGACAGTGTGTTGTAGGCCGGCTTTCCAACTTACTGCAGTTCCTCCTATAGTGAATATATAGGCGGTGATTGATCTCCTTTTATCAAGGTCACCGGCATAGTCCGAATCTGAATATCCTACAAACGATTCATTAGTTCCACCGAAAACAAGATTGGCTTTAGAAGTACATTGTAAGTAGTGCAGTATCCATTTTAACCGCCTCCCAATGTACTTTCCTTGATTTGCCATGTATCAGCTCACAACACTGATTGCATGTGCAATGTCCGGGCGGGTACAAATCATGGCGTACATAAGACTGCCAACTACGCTTGCATAAGGTACCTGTGACATACAAATTATTTCTTTTTCATCATTCGGGCATAGAAATCCTGATAATTTGAAGTGAGCCACAAGAGGTGTTTTGACAGATTTTGCTTCTTGCATGCCAAAGTGTTCAACCACCTGCTTTACATAAGTCTCCTGTGTTAGGTATAGCTTTCTTGCTTTGCGGTCTCACTTTATCTCCATCCCAAGGATTTTTCTTGCAGCCCCAAGGTTTATGTCAAATTCTCCTTTAAGGTGTTTCTTAAACCTATCTATTTCAGTAATATCTTTTGTTGGTGAAATGGTCACACTAGTAATATCTCAAAGAAATCTTATAGAGATGCAAGAAAGTGACAGGCATTTTTCTACCCGTTGGCGACGCCGGGTCGCTTGTCGGTCGATCGTCGGTCGACCGATCGAGCGACTGCGGGCATACTGTCACATTTTGGCATACTTCGATCGACCGACTGGTCGACCAAATTAGCTACTGCCAATTTTTTGCCATATTCGGTCGATCGAATTGTCTTCTGCCCGATTTCCTTTTCTGTCAATCGACCGGTCGATCGACCGAATCTGGGCAGAGCAATTTTCCCGTGTATTTTTCTTGTGTGCTTCATTTTCGGGTTTCGGCCTTCAGCGTGCATCAACTTGGAGAGCTTTCCATGTGTTCTTTAGACTCGTCCAAGACATCTTTGGTGCACATGTCGAACTTCTAAAGATTTCCACGATGAACCCGAATGCGTCGATCAATGTCCTTCCGATTTTTTGATTTCTTCTGATATTTTTGATCGAGGACATTGAGTGCTAACCGATATGGAACCTGAAAATATTTCTCAATGAAACATTAGTTCCATGCTTGTTATCATCAAAACTGAGATTAAGACCAAGGTAGAAAACCTTAGGCCAATATCTTCACTACTACGTTTTGGCTCTATGGCCACGCTACCTTTAGGAACGGCTAAAAAAGTGTTCCCATACATCACTTATAGGAACGGTTTTCCAAAACCGTTCCCTTAGCCATTATATTATAGGAACACCAAAGAAACCGTTCCTGTAGATAATATATGGGAACAGATTTTGCAACCGTTCCCTTAGACTATACTATAGGAACACTTTTAGTAACCGTTCTCTTAGATTGTATACTATGGGAACATAAAGGAACTGTTCCCATAGTCTGTTTCCTTTTAAAATTAACCTATATAATTAAAAAATAAAAAAACTCTTACCATTTAATATTTTTCCTCTCCCGCGTGCTGATCGACTACTCGATCTCTTCTGCCCTAAACGCACCGCTCTACTACGGCGACCTCCCGACGCCACCGCTCTGCTACACCGACCTCCCGACGCGATTGCTTTGCTGCGCCGACCTCCCGACGCGACCGCTCTGCTGCGCCGAACTCCCGACGCCACCAGGCCTCTGCTGTGCCGACCTCCCGAGTCCCGACGCCACCACCCGTCTCACACTCTCATAGCACCGATCGCCGACGATCCTTCCTGTCGTCAGTCATCGTCTCCCGCCGACCGGTAAACACTCCCCTCCCCCTCTCCCCTGTCCCCTCTCCATTTACTGAGTGTCCTTAATCGATTGAGGACAGCTTTGTTTTTGCTATCTCAGATCATTTTCCATCTCCCGGTATTACTAATTCATAATATGCCATGTATGATTTTGTTTTCTTTTATGTGATATATCTTTCATTTTCTGATTTTCCATATGCCGGTGTGATTGATTTTGATCTTGAGTTTATGTGATATATCATGTATCCTTGTTCATTTTATTAAAGATCATGTCCAATTCATAATAGGCTTTATGATTTTGTTTCATGTTGAGGTTCAATTGATTAAACCTTATTTTTCCATCTCCCGGTATTGATTTTGTTATTGAGTTTAAAAATATATTAAAATCTAACAATGCCTAGAGTGTCAGGAATAGTTTGATTATGGTGATATGCTAACTTGGGTGATAGATTAATTTCCATAACTTGTACGTATACACTTGTATGGGCATAAGTTTAATTAGTTTGAATTATTCTTGTAGATGCTGATTGAGTGTAAAGGTGTTGAAAGATCACCGTAGTCTTGTGTAGTTTCATTTGCAACATTAAAATTATTGTAGAATATTTAGAGCTAAAATTTCATATGACTATCTATTTCTTTTAGTGAAAAAATAGCTTGTATTTTTTTTAAGGAGAAAATCATCCCTCAAATCATGTTGAACTCAGGACTAGGTAAAGGAGGCAGTGCACTCCTAACCAGGAGCCCGAGAACAACCATGTTCTCTCGGATGGCTAGAATCTTTATTTACCCCTGGGAAAACTTAGGACTAAGCCTTACATCTGAAAGGTAAAAGAAACTGAGGCTAGCATTTAAATAGTTTAACCTCGATGCTTCCTTTAAGTGTTTAATATTTATTAGCTCAGCTTTCAATAGACACTTCCAGGAATAGAATAGGCTTGATATGATTTTGTCGTTTTTGACCATTTGATTTTTTTCTTTTCGTAGTTAAGTAAAATCAATGGATAAGGAATGAGTTCAAATGCCGAGATATAGTGCGGAGTATATCAATGGTGTGCAATGTTTCCTACATTTTGCTTATAATAAAGGAAGGCCTCAGGGAGGAGAGATTTTATGCCCTTGTGCTCAATGTGGTAATGGTCGTTGGTTAACAAAAGATGTAATATTTGAACATTTGATAGACTATGGATTTCTAAAAGGCTACACTATTTGGGTAAACCATGGTGAGGAGTTAACCATGCCCACAGAGGAGGATGACATCGATGATGGAGAGAATTGCATGGATGATATAGATGCACTGTTGCATGATAGATTTAGAGAAGTGGCAGAAGAAGATGGAGTTACAGAGGGGCCTAATGAAGATGCCAAAAAGTTTTATAATTTATTAGAAGAGGCAAACAAGGAATTGTACCCCGGTTGTAAAAATTTCTCTACTTTGTCCTTCACCATTCGGTTATATTTGATGAAGTGTCTCTTTGGCTGGAGTAATGTGTCATTCAATGCACTCTTAGAGCTACTAAAAGAAGCTATGCCAGATTTAAACATCCCCCAATCTTTTAATAAAACAAGAGCCATGATAAGGGACTTGGGCCTTGATTATAAAAAGATTGATGCTTGTCCCAATAATTGTATGTTATATTGGAAAGATCATGAGAAAGACAAGTCTTGTCATCTTTGCGGTGCTTCACGGTGGGTTGAGAATTCTCAGGCAGAGAATGAGCTAGAAAATCCCAAGCAAGGCCACAAAGTAGCGGCTAAAGTTTTAAGACACTTCCCGTTAATTCCTAGACTTCAAAGGTTGTTCATGTGTGAGAGGACTGCAGAATTAATGAGGTGGCATGAGGAAGAGCGGACAAGAGATGGGAAGTTAAGGCATCCTGCTGATGGCGAAGCATGGAAAGACTTTGATGAGCGTTATCCTGATTTTGCTAGTGACCCACGCAACATAAGACTTGGGTTGACTAGCGATGGATTCAATCCATATAGGACAATGAGTATTTCTTATAGTATATGGCCGGTAATAGTTATGCCGTACAACCTTCCACCATGGTTATGTATGAAGTCGGAGTATTTTATGTTGTCCTTAATTATCCCTGGACCACACTCTCCCGGGACTAATATTGATGTGTACTTGCAACCATTGGTTGAAGAGTTGAAAACTATGTGGGAGCTGGGAGTAGACACATATGATGCTTCAAAGAATCAAACTTTTAAGTTGTGAGCAGCCCTTTTATGGACTATTAGCGACTTTCCTGGATATGCTATGTTGAGTGGTTGGAGCACAAAGGGAAAATTAGCATGTCCATCTTGTAATTATAACACAAATTCGGTTTACCTAAAGCATAGTCGAAAGATGTGTTATATGGATCACCGTGTTTTCTTGCCGATGAGTCATAATTATAGAAGAAACACACGGGATTTCAATGGAAAAGAAGAACATAGGCCTGCTCCTATTTTGTTAGAAGGGACACAGATCTTGGACTTGTTGCAAGACTTTGTCAATTCATTTGGGAAGATGCAAAAGAAAAGCAATGGTCCTTGGAAGAAGAAGTCTATTTTTTTTGAATTGTCATATTGGAAGCATAATAGACTACGACATAATCTTGATGTCATGCATATTGAAAAAAACATCTTTGACAATGTGATAGGTACTTTATTGGACATAATGGGGAAGACAAAAGATCATGTTAATGCTCGTTTAGATTTGCAAGAGTTGGGAATTAGAAAGAAACTTCATCCGAAACCAATGGATCAAGGCAAGAAAGTAAAGTATGCAAAAGCATGCTTTAACATGAATAAAAATGAGAAGTCTATTTTCTGTGGTGTTCTCAAGGAAGCATTAATATTAACATGCATTAATATGTCATTTTTCAATTTAACATGCAATTAATATTAACATGCAAATGTAAATGAACAATATAAAAAACTATCATACATTGATATATTTCCATATGTCATCCTTGTTCGATACGGCCTTCCAATTGGTGTAAATCAAGGGACACCAATCTGAATTTCGTGCCACGGTTCCCAAAAATTGGCTCAAGTCTGAAACAGCTTTCTCATTGGGCCCAAGTGGTTGTGCTTCACTTTTGAAAATTATTTCTTGTCGCTCCTCTAGCGATCTTCCATGAATTCTATAGCACATTGTCTTCCCTCTTGCTTTCTTTTTTGATGTTCCTAATTGACATAACAATAATGATTTAAAAATAAGCTAATTATAGAATTCCATATAATGACATAATATACCTTCGGGAACATGTTCCAACTCATCGGGTATATTGTGCTCTTCCTCAACATCTGCTTCCTCTTCTAGCTCATCGGGTATATTGTGCTCTTCCTCAACTTGTTCCATGTCATCTTCTCTACATTCCTTTTCTAGAGGATCTTTTTCTAGCACTTGCATACCCAGCTTCTCACGATATTCAACCATTGACATTGATGGACACAAAGGTGCAGTCTTTGTCTTCTTTGTTGCATACCCATGTCCTTGCTCATGGTTACCCTTTCTTTGTTGATCTTGAATGGTTGGCCTTTGTTGCTGTTGCACTTGGGTAGACCTTTGATATTGAATGATTGGCTTTTGTTGTTGTTGCACTTGAGAAGACTTTGTATTGGAATTGGAAAGAACTTGTTTTTGAGTAGAGGATGTGGGTCTTTGATCTTGAATGGTTGGTCTTTTTCCTCTATTTTGAATATCAATAGAAATGACCTGCCTCATAGTAGAAGCAGTAGGTTGAGTGGGGACTGCATCCTTGGGCTTTTCAAAGGATGTCTTTCCTTTCTCTTGGACATTGATATTAGAGATAATATTCTTCTGATTGGCCTCTACAATTTGTGCGACTGAGTCCTTCTTATTTTGTTTTGAGACTAAACCATATCTTATGTTTGGATTTAACTTCTTATTCTGCTCAATCTTTTCACATTTAATTTTGTAATGTTTGGCCGCTAACTCTTTGCTTGACTTTGCTTGTAGTGGAAAATCCATATCAATTCTTGTGATAGAGAGGTTTAACAAACCTGAAAAAAGGGGGAAAAGATAAATATATTAGTATCAAGAGAGAATGCAAAAAGGAATACATGACTTTGCTAGTTGTCATGGATCCATGCCTACTGACTTGTTAGACTTATTACCAGGATGGAGCTAAATTGATTGATTGGTTGGTTGATTTAGCTTCATGCAGGAAAAGAGAGATGTGCATATAAGAAATCACCAAGAGTTGCTGTATAAGAAATCAGTTTTCAGTAAACTACAACACATGCTTTCTTAAAATTTAATGGAGAGATGCTCTCAAGTTTCACTACCTATCTTGGAAGCTGCAACTAGTCCATGGAAGTACACTGCACGAGGAGAGTTAAAAGAGAGATGTGCAGATAATTATGCAGCAGAATTATTACTAGTTAGTATTGAATGGAATCAAGCAAATTGTCTAGTAGTGTTTCTATCTATTGTCTCCATGCTTGCAATGTCAGGGAAAACCTATTCTTTTTCCTTCCCTGAAGCTTTCTTATTTATAGCTGTCAGAGTAAATTTCATACAATGTATCACCAAGGGTACTTATAGCTTTTAGTTACCACAGGTCTGGCTCAATATGTTTGGACGTGATCAATCAATCCTGGAGTCCCATGTTTGGTGAGGCAATCGGAGTTCAAATGCTTTGAATTTATGTTGATAGCTTAGCATGTAAAGCATGAAGAGTTATTTGGACTTGCCCTTATAATAAGGTTTCAGCTAAAATCTAATAAGGTTTCAGCTGAAACCTGATAAAGTTTGAGCAATGAAACTTAAATAGTATACATGCATAAAACATTTATCAATATGTTATTTATCAGTATACATGAAACCAAGCTACTGTATCATAACTGTTTTATAGTTCGGGAAGCCTAAAACTTCAGCTTTTATGGTAATCTTCAGCTAGTGAATATGGTGAATAGCAACAGTTGGTATTTAAGCTCAATATGGTAATCTTCAGATTACTACCTTTAAGTAATAGAACAATTAGTCTTTTTTTATTCTGTAAGCTTAGATTACTACCTTAAGTTCAACTGAAATCAGGTTGAGATTAAGCTGATTAAGCTTGAGATTACTACCATGGTATTCACTCTCATAAACAGAGATTAAGCTTGAGATTATTGCAGAAATCAGGTTTCAACTGAAACCTTATCAGGTTTCAACTATGAGGTTTCAACTGAAACATACTGATATTTAAACATACTAAAACATACTGATAAACATCAATCTCAAAGTATATTTAGACTTGAAACCTGAACATGATAATGAAACTTGTATGATTTCTGAAACCTAATAAGGTTTCAGCTGAAATCTAATAATCTTCAGCTCAATATGGTGAATAGCAACAGAACTATGGTAATCTAAGCTCAATATGCTGAAACCTAATATGGTGAATAGCAACAGTTGGTATCTAAGCTCAATATGGTAATCTTCAGATTACTACCTTTAAGTAACAGAACTATGTTATTTATCAGTATACATGAAACCAAGCTACTGTATCATAAAACATTTATCAGGCTTATAACAAAGCATGGTAACAGAATAGAAACCTAATATGATGACCATATGGTAACCTAATATGGTAACAGGCTTATAATGAAACTTGTATGATTGCTGAAACCTAATAAGGTTTCAGCTAAAATCTAATAAGGCTTCAGCTGAAACCTCATAAAGTAACAGAACACGAAGCATGGTCCACTGCCACCAATCTGATATTACACTCTGAGCTTACTAATGAAAGGAAACATCACATGCATAGTTGTATATGATGGGGAAATGAGTTCAAACTCACCTTGTAATTATCAAGAGCAATCCGAGTATCAACAGATATTGCTGTTGTCTTTCAATCCAGAAAGCAACATCAATATCTTTCATTCTTCTCTGAAACAACCTCTGAATCAGGGGCTTGATTAGCTATTCCTGCACTGAATAATTTCTTCCTGCACTGACCATAAATTTTCAAAAGCAATTGCAAGTAGAACATGCGAGCAAGAAAAAAATGACAGAGAACAGAGATACTAGTTGTCTATATGATGACCATAAGCAATATCTGCAGTTTTAACTACAATGTAGTTTTCTTTTCCTGAAATCATGAACTAACCTAGCAAGTCTCAAATCCTGTTGTTGAGGACTCCAGTGAATATGAGGTGCTTTCTTTCCAAAAGAAAAGAAAAAGAAAAAGAAGCTGACAAATTCAAATAAAGGCAAAAGGCAAGCATTTTATTGGCATCTTTAACCACTTAAATTTACTGGTTGAGAACCGAACTGTTGATCTTCAAAAGAAGCTTACATTAAGAAAGTATCTGCCCATTACATGAAAAACAAGCAGAAACTGATAGTGCAGAATAGTCAGTTGGCTGGCGTGGCTTGAAGATATTATATATGTTGAGACCGAGTAACTATCCGTCTGGTTTGCATTTGTAAAGGAGAGTCACTAGAGCAATCTGGTAGAATATGTGGTTCAGAATTAGATGGAGCAGTACCAGAGATGGTAGTTGAGGGAATTGGTGGAGAAGAAGTTTGTGTGCTTACTGAGGAAGGAGAGATGAGGATAGGTGTTGGTGAAATATCTGTATGTGAAGATGGTTGAGGTGGGTTTTTAATATCAGTCCAATGTGTTATATTTTTTGGACAGATACGAGTTAACTGTTTGTAGCTTGAGCTAAATGGAAAAGTGTCTTCACTGAATTTGACATGGCGGGATATGTGTATTTTGAGGGTGGAGAGGGAAAGGCATATGTACACATGACTAGAACCATTAATCGTGAATGTTGTTTGATACCAGACCCCTTAAATCTGCCTTGACAGCTGGAATTTCTATTTCAACACTATCCAATTAACTATGTACTTAACACATGGAGAAAGAGTAGATACACCAATATAATAACATAGTTATATAACTATTGAACCTTTTAATAAAAGAGTTGTTCAATGAAGCTTTAGAGATTTACCATGATTGTGAGCTGAGTGTTCCTTTTCAACGAGATCTGATAAGTATTCTGCACCGATATAATAGCCCTCTTTGTTCAACCGAATCTTCAATAATGAAAAAGAGAGAGTTAGGTCAGGACTAATATTTATAGAAGCATAATAAGTTTATTGCAATAATAATAAAGTATTTATAGAAGCATAATAAGTTTATTGCAATAATAGTAATATAAAAGAATCACCTTATTTTATTACAATATAGAACCATTTAATCAAAGTAGTCCCAGAGCGTGTCATCAAAATCGGATTCTTCTTCGGACTCTATTTCATTTGAAACGGATGAATAATTTTCAACAATTGTAGGCTCTATGTCGTCCCTTGCCCATTCAACATTAATTTCATCATCAGGCAAAGACAAAATTGTGATTGGTTCTGACTCAATATTATATGTTTCTTCTGCACAATATGATTGGTCATTCACATTAGGAATCTCTCTATGAAGAATTTTCATAACGTAATACCTATTGTCTTTAGAGGGATCGCGAACATAGAAGCACTGTTGGACTTGAGAAGCTAGCACAAAAGGATCATCCATATAACATTTTTTATTGAAGTGAACACAAGTCAACCCATACTTTTCTGATTCTACTTCAAACCAATCACATCTAAACAAGACAAACTTGAAATTACCATAATAGTCTAACTCAATTATTTCATTTATTGCACCATAATAAGTAACTGCATTCGTCGTCGGATTTTGATCCGTACTACTAGCAAAGCTTTGAGTGATTGACACCAAAGTGACACCACTATTTTGTGTCTTGCGACTTGCATCACGCTGCGTAGTATGAAATTTACACCCATTGATAACATAACCCGAAAGCCTTCTTGCAACTTTATTTGGGCCTCTACACAACTCCTTCAATCGATCAGGGACATCCTCCTCCATTGCACGATTTTTAAACCACTCAATAAAATCATGGCTTTGACTTTTTGCTTTGGTCCACTTTCTTCCTTTCTTTTGACTTATGATAGTCTCATGTTCACTACATGAAAATTATTTTGTTACAACAATCATTCAATTGAGTTTATAAACAAATTTTTAAGAGCAAAGAACAATAAAGGTCTCTATAGTTATTTACTTAATGTAAGGCTGAACTTCATCACAATTGAACAAGATATACCGGTGGGCTTGGTTCTTCTCATTGTTGTCCATCGAAAATAAATTACCTTTTTTCTTCCCTCCTATAGGACGACCCATGGGTAAAAAAAAACTAGGAAGTTTAGTATCAAAAGACTCACATGTGTCAGCATTCCTTTTCACTCTGTTCCACCGTGTCTCCACATTAGAGTTCATATAATTTGAGCAAAATGTCAAGCATTCCTCAACCAAGTAACCCTCAGCTATTGAACCTTCCGGACGAGCTTTATTGCGCACATAAGCCTTCAACTTTCCCAACTCTCTTTCTGGTGAATACATCCACCGAGAATGAACAGGACCACCCAATCTTATCTCATTTGGTAGGTGAATAGGCAAATGAAGCATTACATCAAAAAATGAAGGAGGAAAAATCCTCTCTAATTGGCAAAGTGTTTCAGCAATTTCAAATTCTAAGATCTCTAAATCGTTCACATCAATAACTCTTTGACATATGGAACGAAAAAAAGAACATAAACGTATTAAAGGGTAGGCCACTTGGTGAGGAAGTGTGATAATCATTGCTATTGGCAACAAGTAGTGTAGCATGAAATTGAAAAAGAATAGACTTAATATTAAAGAGTTATCCTACCCAATTGAAAAAGAATGCATGTTTTGCTTCACTTTGTAGAAAAAGTTCATCCTTCCAGAAATAGGGAAAGGGGTTGTGTTCAAAATTATGGATGAAGCTTGGAGGAAACACAAATCAAAAATCAAGAAGGAATATTTTGACAATTACGTAACAAATAGCGAGAGGATAAAAAATCGTCCTACAGACATTCCTCTCGAACACTTCAAGCAAATGATTGATTACTGGAGCTATGAACCCATCCAAGTAAGTATCTAGGTTTCATTATATAACTATGAAAATTATAAAGATTTAGCGGAGTTTGGTCTGCTTAGCGGATTTAACTATGAACACTTTAGCGAAGTTTGGTCTGCTTCTAACCTCAGTGAAATCACCTATGGATTTCTTACTTGCTTTTCATATGGTTATTGATTTTTTCTGGTTGCATATATTTAGTTTTTTTGTTATTGATGTAGGATATATGCCAACAAAATAGATTGAACAGATCACAACAAAAATGGAGGCATCGGATGGGCAATAAAAGATTTTCTGTGATAAAAGAAAAATTGGTAATATTTTTTTGCACGGTTTAATATTTTGAATTTTAAAGTAATGTCAATATTATGTTTTAACTCATTCTTGTAATTTATATAAAGCATGCTCAAAAGAATGAAGAACCCAGTCAAGTTGAGATGTTTGTTGAAATTTTGACTAAGGACGGAAAAGCCTTAGATGATGAAACTGAAGAGACAATTGTGAGTTTTTCTTCTAGCTATTGTTTTATACTTAATTATTTATTATTATCACTAACATTATTAAAATGTACATTTTAGGAAAAACTTAAAACCATGGTTGAGCATAATGGGAAACCTGCTGCTGAGACATTTCAATCTATGTTTGGGAAACAGAAGTCAGGAAGGGTGCGTTGTTATGGAGGAACAATTACACCCACAATCTTAAAAAAAAATGAAGAAATGGCAGCAATGCAAGAAAAACATGATCAAGAGGTGAAGTCTTTGAAGGAGCAACATGCAATAATGGAAGAAAGACATGCAAAAATGGAAGAGAGACAGAACCAGATGCAACACCAAATGCAAGGAATGCAATCTCTTTTGAAGACATTTATTACACAGGCAAACCCAGATTTGGACATAGAGGCTATAACAGCTCTGTTGGCACCACCAACTACTCCAAGGGATGCCAATAGCATCTTTGGTTCTTCTACTTCCACACATCATCCTCAAAATCAGGTAATTTTAGTTTAATATATGATTATGGAGTCTTCTGATCATTTTTAATTATTAATTGATTTTTGCAGGAAATGATGAATTGAGATGATCAAGAGGACTTGGCTAATGGGAATGCTAGGCTTAGAACAATTTCATATGTTTGTGAACTTTATTTAGACTTAATTGTGAAATTATGGAATGGGAATACTATAATTGTGAACTTATTATTCAATTAAATATATTATAAGTTTGAATGAAATTTATGTTTTCGAATCTATGTTTGTGAAATTGTATGGTTGTCTATGAAATTGTATGAGTGTCTGTGAAATTGTATGGTTTACAGGAATATATATACATTTTAGGAACAAATATGAACCTGCGCACAAATAATACAAATATGAACCAGCCTATAGGAACGGTTTTTCATCATTCCTAATGTACTATAGGAATGGCTCTTAGCCGTTCCTATAAGATTTACCTATAGGAACGGTTAAGAACCGTTTCTATAGGGTGGAACTATAGGAACGGTGTAAAACCGTCTATAGGGTGGAACTATAGGAACGGTGCAAAACCATTCCTATAGGGTGGAACTATAGGAACGGTGCAAAACCGTTCCTATAGGATGGAACTGTAGGAACGGTGTAAAACCGTTCCTATAGGGTTGGTTTATAGGAACACTTTTGTAACCGTTCCTATAGGCTGGACCTATAGGAACGGTTTTTTTGGCAGCGTGACCATAGGGAAGAAAACCGTTCCTATAGCCTAACGGAATGGCTGATTTGAGTACATATGAGAAACCGTTCCCATAGGTCTATGGGAATGGTGTTTTATCTTTTGGGAACGGTTTTCAACCATTCCTATAGATTAAAAATATTGTAGTGCTTTTGCCACAATAAGCATGTCATCAACGTAAAGACACAGATAAATCATAGAGATAACTGATTCTTTAAGTAAACACAACTGTCAAAGGATGATCTACTGAAACCAATACCAAGCATAAACTGATTAAACCTCTTATACCATTGTCTGGGAGATTGCTTGAGGGCATAGAGTGATTTCTTTAGGAGGCAAACATGATCAATTTTATTTTTCTCTTCAAACCCTTCTGGTTGTGTCTATGTCATTTTATCCATATCCATATCCATATCCATATAAATTTTTCATTCTTAATGCATGGAAACATGTCATACCTATTCCTAAACATGTTTATGAAGTTTGGACTTAAAATGAAGTGTCCAAGTCGATTTGATGACTTGGGTCAAATTTTTTCAAGTTTAAGTCCCCTAAAGTGATCTAGTTATCACCTTGGTCATCTACACATGAATTTTCAAGTTTAAATACCAAGACTCATGTGATATGTGTATCTAAACATGTTTGCCAACCACTAACTCAAAATGAGGTCTCTAATAAAGAATTTCAACCTAGTCCGATTTCATTCAATATCAACATCGTGAAATCGCTTAAGTATCGAAATTTTACCTACTCATGAAATTTCATAGATTTATCATGCAGAATCAATCATGAGTATAGAGACATCATTAAAGCAGGAATATTCAACTATTATACTAAGATTTTTGCAAAATCGAAACCATACCTCATTCTTGGAATTTCCCAAACTTTTTATTTCCTTTTCCATTTTCAATAACTTGCAAGTATACCTCATTAATAGTAATCAAACCATATCTACTAGCAAGTTATCGCACTAAATATCAAAGATTAGGATCAAATATCATTTTCAAACACCTACTTTGCTAAGTAGTAGAGATTCATTTACAAATAAGTCAAAGTGATACCGAAATGAATCAAAGAGATCTCAAAATGTGAAATTTTGAAAAATAGATCTCCAACCCTTCCTATTGGTTGAAAACCGAAAGGGCATAAAGAGCCTAGGATTTAAAACCGTAAGGTCGCATTAGCCCTTTATAGGCTACATAGGTCTCCGAAGAGACCGAAAATCAAAAAATCTAAAACCTTTTTGAAACTCATATCAAGAGCGGAAAATCTACTAATATTAAGCATATATCAAAACATCAACTCTAATTTAAACAAGTAGATATAGGAGATGATACCAAAGTGTTTGATGCCAAAAATTTCATTACCCAAGGCATCATGATGACTTGAAGTTGCAA
Source organism: Canna indica (assembly GCA_034359265.1). Lineage (NCBI taxonomy): Eukaryota > Viridiplantae > Streptophyta > Magnoliopsida > Zingiberales > Cannaceae > Canna > Canna indica. Next base: position 53,588,791 of record CP136892.1, read on the forward strand.
CTTTGAAATGGTACAATCTTTGAATCCCCAAGCAACTTCAATCAACCAACTTCATCTCACCCTTGTGTGGTAGCTCCCCCTACAATAGAGCATGAGATTTTTGGTACCCAAATAGTTTTGGGTCCTTGGGGGTTAGAGGGCTTAGGAACCCAAAGTGTCTTTGCCATACTTGGATTCATCTTAAAAGCGCAATCATAAATGGCATGCCCGTAAACACCACAACAAAAGTAATGTCCATTAAATTTCTTTTTGTTTTTGCTATGGACATGAGATTTATTATTAGAATGCTTGTCATTTGAACTAAGATGAGCATGAGCATTCTTGAGAGAAACATTCATCTTCTTATGATCATGAGGTCTAGATGTAGAATACTTAACATGATAAGTATGAGATTCATGAGTATTTTCAAAAGTGTTATTTCTCCTTTTTGGATTCTTAAAGGTAGAAACTTTTGTAAATTCATTTACCTTTTTACTCAATACTAAAACCTCCTTTTTCAAGTCATCCATGGATTTATATAAAGCATGCATTTGAGATTTTAACATATGATTTTTGAGTTTTCATTTTTCAAAATCTCATTCTCAATTTTGAAACCATTTTTCAAGTTTTCATTTTCAAGCTTTAAGTCCTTAAGCTCAAGTTTCAACATATCATGACAAGGATCAAATGTGCTAGATTTCAATTTCTCATTTTCTAATTCTAGAGCATAGATATGTGAACTAAGTCTAGAATTCTCCTTTTTAATCCTTTTGTTTTCCTTATGCTTTTTCAAAACCAAGGCATACATGTTTTTATACTCATCCATTAATTCATCATAAAGCAAATCATGAGAGCTAGATGAGTTAATGCTATCATTTTCATTAACATGACTAGAATGAGAAGAGTGTACCTCATTGTTATCATTCATGAGGCAATCTTTTGAGATGACTTCGTAGTCATGACAAGAGGATGCTTCACTTGAGTGTAATGAGGATGTGGAAGCATTTGACCTCTTCTTTGCCTTGTTCTTCATGGTAGGGCAATTCTTCTTTACATGCCCACATGGCATATCACCTTCCTTTTTCGATTTTTAGTGCTCCTATGACTAGAGACACTTTGGGCTTCAAAAACCATGTTAGTATTTGAAGGATGACCATTGTCATCACTACCTTGAATAAAAGTTTCTAACTCCTTGATTTTAGCATAATCATATAAGACATTTAAGCAAGCCCAAATATCGAATGCAGAAGTACAATGTATGATCTTTTCAAAGATATTATTTCCCAAAGAACAAAATATGCAATTTGTAGCTTTAGCATTTAATTCAAACATATCAATTTGTTCTCGAGTCCATGCATTCATGTCTTCCTTAGGTTCAATATATTGGATTTTTACCATGTTAAAAACACCTAAATCTTGAGTTTTTAGGAAAGTGTACATTCTACTCTTCCAAAGACCAAAGTTAAACTCATCGAACCTAGGAGGTATAGATGCTACCAACTCTAGTGGCATTTTCCCGATCGAAGCTAGATGTAGAGGAGATGATAAATTCTCAATCTACGACCTGCTCTGATACCAAATGTTGGTGTAATGGCTACACTAGAGGGGGGGTGAATAGTGTGTTTGCTAATCTTTTAAACTTAATTCCAGTTTCAATCGTTTTCTTGATTACTTATGTTAATGCACTATTCAACTACTAAATGAATGCAGAAGCGAATAAAACAAGTTGAGTAATCAAAATGCAAAGTAAGCAATACAAACAAAGAGATTTATAGTGGTTCGGCCCCAATGCCTACTTCACTACCTAAGCACCCCGCTTAGGATTTCCAAACTAAACTTTACTAGATTAATTGTTTCCCTTACAAAGAGGACTTTATATCGGAAAGTCTCTGCTCTCAAACCGAAGGCACTTCCACACCCGGAAGTATCCCGCTTTCCTACCGAGAGCATTCTCCCACCTCAACCTAAGGGACAACTAAACTAATCCTAGTAAACTAAGTTTACAATGGTGGATTTAAGCCTTAACACAAAGGCAACCACCAACTCAATCAAACTTAGCAACCTAAGTTTATACACTTGATATACAATCAAAATAAATAACAAAATATAATAACAATTGGAGCAATAAATCAAACCACAAGTACTTATCTCCAAAAGAAACTCCCTAGTCCTCTTGATGCCTTGAGAAGATAAATCTATGAAGCTTGAAGGCTAAATCAACAAGTGGAGATCAAAACTAGGGCTTTTGCAAGGATGGCTCAATGGAAGCTTGTAGAAATGCTTAGGATCACTCTTTGAGGCTTGGAAGCATCATCGGAGGCTTGGAAGACAGTTTGGAGTGGGTATTTATAACCCCCTAAACAAGATGGCTCGTCAACTAGCTGATTTCTACCTGTTGGCGACGCCCGATCGCTTGCCGGTCGATCGTCGGTCGACCAACCGAGGGATCGAAGGCATTCTGCCCATTCTAGGCATCGTTCGGTCGATCAATCAGTCGACCGAAATGCCTTCATCTCCTACCGGTCGACCGAACCTGGGCAGGGAAGTTTTTTTGCTTGTTTATTTTTTTGCTCGTTATGCTCGTTTGTTCATTTCTGGATTTCGTCTTTGTTAAGTCTACTTATATAATATTTCTTAACTCTAAGTTAATAACTTTAAAACATAAATATTATATAAGGATTACCCCCATTTGGATTCAATAAAAATATCTAAAAATCAAATTCTTAATAATCAAAATCTAACTTTTGGGGTCTAGCACAAATTTCTGAAAAACAAAAATTTTCTAATCTTCCGGGTCAAATATGTGTAGGCTAAAGATTTCCAAAAAATCCTTAAAAATATCTCGTTATCTAGTTTTTACCTAAGAAATAATTATCGGCATTTTTGGTGTCAAGAAAATATCTAGGTCATATAGCCCTCCAAGGAGCTCCCTAGGTTTAGTGAATTCCAAGGTCATTTTCTAATTTTTCGATTTTTCATATTATGGGGTTCTGATTTGGTTTTTGGGTTCTTATGCATCATCATGAGGATTTACAATATAAGCTAGACACCCTAGACCTAAACTTTAACTTCCCGAAGAATCCCGAGCGTCGACGAGTGTCCTTGCCAATTTTTCTGATTTTTTCGATCGCGGACATCGTGCGCTAACCGACTTGGAACCTGAAATAATTTCTCAATGAAACATTAGTTCTATGTTTGTTATCATCAAAACTGAGATTAAGACCAAGATTGAAAACCTTAGGCCAACAATATAGGTATACTCCCTTACCCATGCATTAAAAATGTTTTATAAGTTGATGGGTTAAAACATAACTTAATTAGTATATCTCAATTATGTGATAATGGGTGTGTAGTTATTTTTGAAGCATCTAAATGCATCATTAGAAGTGCACTATCTAATGACATTGTTTTTATTGGAAATAGACATGAAAATGTATACACACTAGTTTTGAATGTTTTACCTAATCCTCATGTTAGATGCTTAGTAGCCATGGAAAATGATTCTTGGTTGTGGCATAGAAGGCTAGGACATGCTAGCATGAGCCTCATCCAAGAAATAACTTAAAAGGACTTAGTTAAAGGAATACCGAAGATAAAATTTGAAAAAAATAGACTTTGTGATGCATGTCAACATGGTAAACAAGTCAAGTCTTCCTTTCATAGCATAAATCAAGTCACTACATCTAGAACACTTGAATTTGTGCACATGGATCTCTTTGGTCCATGTGATGTTGCTAGTCTAGGTGGTAAATTATATTGCTATGTTTGGGTTGATGATTTTTCGAGATTTACATGGGTTTTCTTCCTAGCTAAGAAAAATGAAACGCTTGATTTCCTTAAAAAGTTTTCTAGGAGAGTTATAAATGAAAAAGGAATTTCAATTTTGAAAATTAGAAGTGATAATGGAGGTGAATTTAAAAATGAAAATTTTTAGAATTTTGTGGTGAATTAGGTATTGAACATACATTTTCTTCCCCTAGAACCCCTCAAAAAATGGGGTGGTTGAGAGGAAGAATAGAACTTTACAAGAAATGACTAGGGCTATACTTTGTGAAAATAATCTGCCTAAATATTTTTGGTCTGAAGCCATAAATACTTCTTGTTATGTGCTAAATCGTATTTTATTAAGACCTAGAATTAAGAAAACTCCTTTTGAGCTTTGGAATGATAGAATCCCAAGTGTGGGATATTTTAAAGTTTTTTTATGTAAATGTTTTATCTTAAATACTAAGGAGCATCTAGGAAAATTTGATTCTAAATCCGATGAAAGTATTTTCCTTAGATACTCTAATAGTTCTAAGACATATAGAGATTATATCGTAGAACTATGATTATTGTAGAATCCATGCATGTTACTTTTGATGAAACTAATGATTCTTCAAGAAATATTAAGATTGTGAATGTAGGTGAGGAACTTGAGGAGTTGACCTTTCATGATAAGGAGGTTGAAGATCAACCTAATGAGGAACCACATGATGAATATCCTTCACCCTCATCTCTACCTCAAGTTGGTGAAGAAGAAGAAGCTCTACCACCTCTTCCAAAAGGACACCGGTTGATAAAGGACCATCCAATTGATCAAGTCATTGGAGAGCCATCAACGAGAGTGGTAACACGTTCTAAACTTAGAAATATTTGTCAATATGTAGCTTTCATTTCTCAAGTAGAGCCTAAAAACATTAAGGAAGCCAAAGAAGATGAGTTTTGGGTTATTGCCATGTAAGAAGAATTAAATCAATTTGTAAGGAATGATGTTTGAGATAACTTGCTTCACCAACGACCTGATCCGTTGCTAAGCTATTGCTGAAGACCATCAGCAACGACCCTGCCCGTTGCAACGCTACCATGGCAGAAGAGCGCGTCGATGATAACTTAGCAACGAATCAGCAATGGTCACTCCAGTCGTTGCTAAAAATATTATCAGCAACGGTTCCACAACGGGTCGCATCCATTGTTGATATCATTATCATCAACGAATCAGCAATGCCGCGCTCCTATTGTTGATATTTTTATCAGCAATGATTCAGCAACGGCCCCACGGTTGTCGCAGTTATTGACATTAGCAACGATCCACAAGCCATGGTAAAGCCGTTGCTAAATGGTTGTTGCTAAGCCGTTGCTGTAGGTCATCAACAACGGCTTTGAGGTTGCGGCCCAGGAAATACGATACACTTTTAGCAACGACTTTCAAATGGATGACCATGGGAAAACCGTTGCTGATGATGTTAACCTGTAACTGAAAAAATTCAAAATTAGAAATTTCCATTGATATATGTATATAAATCCTGATACATAACTCACACACCCACCATACACACATCCACATCCAGATATACATAGACATCCATACACAGATATATATCAAAACAATTATATTTATAAATTATATCTACAATCGTATAAAAACTATATGAAATCAAAACAATTGTATCAACACGATACGAATCAATATCAAAATATAGCATCTCCAATATAATATCAAAGTAACAAGTAACAAGTCAATCAAGTCAAGTCATAAAACATAGCATCTAAAATCTCACCGCGGCGGTGGAGGAAGGTCGTGATCATACGATGGGGTCTAGAGTGGTTGAGTGTACACTGGCATTGAATGGATCGATGATGATGGATTTGATGTTGAAGGCATGCCAACTCCGGTATGAGCTGAGATGTTGCGTAACATAGCATGCATCTCCGCCAGCATGTGACTTTGATGTGCGACCGTCTCCTCCAGTTTCGCTATCCTCCTGCTCCCGATCATGAGTCCTGGAGGTGGAGGGCTGCTCACTAGCTATCGGAGGGGTCAGTGCCCCAAGTGGCCTGAGCACAGCTCGCGCATGGCCACTGTCTGCAATTCTATAATTGCGGCAGTGGTCCTAGCCACCTGTAGCCTCGACCCACGCTCCCGCGTCAAAGTCCTCTGGGTGCCACCGCACCGTGTCATCGTCCGAGTGTATTTCTCCTACACGAGTTTGTATTTTTGTTTCATATTTTTCCTAAAACTTCAATTATAAATAAATAATGCATAATTGAAACAAATATACTTACCATGATGACTGCAACACAGGTGTCGATGTATCCCCCGCCTTATGTCCTCGGCGATGGGTCCGATCGAACATGTCCATCGGGTGCCACAGACCCGTTAGGCATCGCTGTCATCTACATTTATAAAACAAATACATTAATTAGTACACAGAGTAAGAAATAAATATATAATTCAAAATAAGGTATAATACTTATCATGTGTCTCGCGTGTACTACAAATGAAATAGAGCTGCTAGTGTGACACGCTCCTCCCCTGGACTTGCAGTTTCTAGCCACGGTCCTAGATACCTCCTGCCATGGCTCCGTGGTCTATATTGCCACGAGCTGATCCCAAATATCTAGAGTAATCCAATCGGGGCTGTATCCCCGAGTCTCCGCTATGTTTGTGGCCCCAGCTCGGGCCATCGCTTGTGTCCGAGCCTGCCCTAGTTGGCAGTTGTACCTCTGCCTAGAAATGGTCTCCCACGCATTGTAAATGGAGGGCCTCTTGTCCTCTGGCCATGTATAGCACTAGTGCAATTAACTTGACCAAAAATCCTGCATTACACTCTAGGACTAAACACATTGACCTAAGGCATCACTTTCTTAGAGACAATATAGCTAAGGGTAATATCTCCATAGAATTTGTACCTACCGGTAAACAATTTACAGACATATTTACAAAACCCTTAAATGAAGAAAGTTTTACCAACTTAAGGATGCAATTAGGAATTTGCAATCTTCCATATGCTTAAGTTTTCAAAAATTTGCATGCCTTTTTGAAAAATCAGTTTTTAGTGTAGTATCATCACACTCATGTAATGCCTTTTAGTGGGGCTTTGTGACTTATCGATGTTTGCATTCCATAGGCTCACATTGGTAGGGAGGACTATAGTGGTAGATGATACTTGGTTTTTATGAATTTCTTGGTTTTCATGATGAAACTCATTAATAGTACCTTGCACTCTTGCCTTTTTTGATTGATGTCAAAAGGGGGAGAAAAGACTTGGTCACATTTGTTTTGTAATGCATATAGATAGGGGGAGTCATAAGTTAGATATGCATGTTGATAGGGGGAGTATATGTTAGTTTTCTATTTGGTTTATCAAGAACTCATAAATGAACACTAAAAATTACTTAAATTTCATGTTTTGTTTGTCATCATCAAAAAGGGGAAGATTGTTGGCCCAAGGGTTGCCCCTATGCCTCGATCTCTATTTTGATGATAACAAACATGAAACTAATGCATTTGTAAAGTTTTGAGTTCAGGTTGATGGTACGATACGCGTGCGAACTTCGTTCGAAAAAATGCCAAGAAACGTTAAAAATGGCTCCAACGACGATCGCGTAGAATCCTAGGATTAGAAATAGAAATCAATGTAATATTCCTCTAGGATTTTATCCTAAACTCAACTGTAATAATTTCCAAGTCAAAACTTGAAGACGAAACCCGAAAACAAACATCGCGTGAAAAATTAGCGAAAAACAACAAAACTATAGGTTCGGTTAATGGGCGACCGATGGTCGGTCGATCGGCCCATCAGCCGGCCATCGACCGGAGAAGCCCCAAAACTCACAGTGGGCTCCGGTCGATGGCCGGTCGCTCGGTCGGTCGACCGGCCTTTGGCCGGCCATCGACCAAGCGGTGCCAACGAGCAAAAAAATGCTCATTTGGTTATTTGTCCTAGTGAGGGGTTATAAATACCCCTTATAAACACTCACCTACTTGGTTCTACAGTTCTTTAAGCCTTCAAGAGAGATTACTAAGCCCTCTAAAGTTGATTTCCACTCTCGATCTTCAACGATTAATCTTCTACTTGGAGTGCTCTTCGCGTCTCGACTCTGGCTTCAAATCGCACCATTCGAGTTGAGGAATTGGAGGCTTTGAAGGCTAAGAAAGGAGCACACAAGCTTGGTTCATTTCCTTGCTCCTTTAGATCTTGTTTTCCATTGTTATTCAAGTGTGTTTTTCATTGTTAGCTTGTAAGGTGTGCTAGGTACACATCTTAGGGTTTCTTTGTAGATTTGTGTTTTGCCTAAGTGAATAGGTGTTGAGGCATTCTCAAAGGGTTGAGAAATGAGTCCTCATTGTATTCAAAGGGAAACACTTAGTCTGTAAAGGGGTTTGGTTAGAAATCCTTGGTGTGGAGCCAAGGTGGTGGAGTAGACGGTTGACCGAACCACTATAATCAATTGTGTTTGCATTTCCTTGATTACTTGCTTTCATTTGATATATTTACTTGTCAAAGCATCATACTTAAAAGAACATCGATTTGGATGTGAACGGGTTTGAATTAAAAAGAATTAAGTTAAACCTAGTTTTAGCTACACACTATTCAAGGCCCCCTTCTAGTGTGGATATTTGAACAACAACTTGGTATTAACTAAGCAAGAGAAGCTGACAGTGGATAGACAAGCAAAAATCCAGTCAATAAATTTTTCCAAAAATTTAAAGCCTTAAGCATGCAAAGTATGCCGACCTAGGATAATTTGTCAAAGGCCTAGGATAATTTGACCAGTATATAGGGATTCTTCCCTTTAGAGCTGTACATGGAGCGGGCCAATTCTTGGGCTATCAAAATGATGTCATGTATACTACAGCCTTTAATAAAGGCGAATTGTTCTAAGGAGACCAATTTAGGCAGGAAACCACTAAGCCGATTAGCTAATACTTTAGCAAGAATTCTATGATTCAAATTACAAAGGGAGATTGGCCTAAAGTCCATAACAGTTGTAGGGTTGGAGCATTTAGGTATGAAAGAAAACATCATTTTGTTCCAGTCAAGCAGTAAAGTTGCAGAATTTGAAAACACATCCAAGCATCACATAAGAGAAGGAGAAACAATAGACTAATAGTGCTTGTAAAACTCCCCGGTGAAGCCGTCAGAACCTGGACTTTTACCGTTAGGCAATGAGAGGGTAACATTCCCCACTTCCGAAATCGAAAAAGGCACAATTAAAGAATTAGCAGAAATGCCATCCATGCAAGCAAGGTTAAAAGAACCAGTGATATCAGAGAAGTTAGCATTAGAAACATACCACAAGTTCTTATAAGAAACCACAAAAGCATTCAAAATCGAGTTGTCATCAACTAAAATAGAACCATTATCAAGAGTAGTGGATGAGACCTTGTTAATTCTACGTTTCATGGTAACCACTCGGTGAAAAAAAGTCGTATTAAAATCCCCGTCCTCAATCCATTTCAATTGGCATTAGACCACCATTTTAATGAAATTTGCCTTTGCAAGGCATTAGCTTTGTTATACAGAGCGTGCAAATTAAGTTCAGTAGCATTATCAAGAGTAGAATAAGCATCCAACATTTCCAAATTTTCAATTTCACTACCCACATAAGCCAAGGAATTTTCTAGTAAGCCTAAATGGTTACGGTTCCAATCCGAGAGAGAAAAACGAGTAAATTTTAAACCAATTGTGAATTCAACTTGAGGAGTAAGATTAGGAGGAACTTCCAACCAAGCATTGTTAACAACCACAATAGAGTCAGAATACTCCACCCAAAAATTCTGAAATCTAAACAGATTATTGGATCTAATCGACTTAGCAACATTAACCAAAAGAGGGCATTGGTCGGAAATTTCACGTGGCAAATATATGCGCTTGATCGAGACAGAATAAAAAAATGCAGCCAGGCCGTATTGCAAAGAGCTTGGTCCAAACGAATTAAAATTTGAGAAAGCCCTGAATGATTATTGGTCCAGGTGTACGAAATACCAGTGAAACCCAAATCGACAAGCCCATTTTAATGAACAAAATCACGAAAATCCCAAACAGGTTTGGAAAGACGAAAAGGGAGACCCCCTTTCTTTTCATAGTCATTTAAAATACAGTTGAAGTCGCTACAAAAAAACCAAGGAAAACTCGAGATATCCAAATTCGTGAAAGCAGCAAAAAAATCTGAGCGAGTAGACGGGTTAACACTAGCATAAACGGTGGAGAAAAGAAAGGGGGGTAAGTTTTCAATACTAACTATCATAGAGATACACTGCGGTTGAACAACGAGAACATGTACAGTGAGCACCTTGGTGTTCCAGGCCAAAAGAGTACCTCCGGATGCCCCCGCCGAGGGTTGAGCTACCCCACACCAGTTGTAGCCAAATGATTTAACAAGGTTAGAGGCGACACTGAGATTACAATGCGTTTCTTGAAAAGCTATCAGATTAATTGAAAAGTTGCAAATTAGAATACGTACCTGGTCCCTTACCTGCCGGCGCCAAGCATTGTAGACATTCCAACATATGCAATTCATGTTGAACCTTCGGGTGGGGGATCGGGGCAGATGGCCATAGAGGAGGCCAGATCAGAGGAGCTAGAAGGATCATGTTGGTCTAAGGTTTTCAACCTTGGTCTTAATATTGATTTTGATGATAACAAACATGGAACTAGTGATTTCATGGAGAGTTATTTTCACGTTCCATATCAATTAGCGCACAACGTCCCCGATCGAAAAATCAGAGAAATTAGAAAATTGGAAGGACATTGGTCGACACGTTCAGGTTCGTCATGGAAATTTCTAGAAGTTCTATGTATGAACCAAAGACGTCTTGGACAAGTCTAGAGAACATATGGAAAGTTCTCCAAGTTGATGCACACTGAAGGCCGGAACCCGAAAATGAAGCGCGCAAGAAAAATACACAAGAAAATTATCCTGCCCAGGTTCGGTCAACTGATCGGTCAACCGGCAAAAGAGGAAATCGAGTAAAAGGCAATTTGGTCGACTGAATGCTGCCAAAAACTGGTAGTAGGCAAGTCGGTCGACCAAACGGCTGACCGAAGTATGCCAGAAAGCGGAGTATGCCTTCGGTCGCTCATCGATCGCTCGGTCGACCGACCGACGATCGATCGGCAAGCGACTGGGCATCGCCAATGGGGAGAAAAATGCCCGTTGGCGAGCCTTGGTGTTTGGGGGTTTGTAAATACCCATCCCAAACTCATTCCTAGCCTAATGGTGATGCTTCCAAGTCTCAAGGAGTGATCCTAAGCATCTCCTACGCCCTTTCATGATCAAATCCACAAAACCTAGCTCTTGATCCCTCAACTCTAGTGTTCTTCATTGAAGGGGTATTCAAGCTTGCTAGGCTCAAGAAGAAGAGGTGTCCTTATTGTGATAAGTTCTCTTTACTCTATTCTTGTGATTAAGGTGTTTTTATTTTATTTTGATTTGATTTACTTGAGTTTGTAAAAAGACCTAGTGTGTGGTCTTGTGTGTAAGTGGTAACTTTGGTGTAGAAGGTGTAAAACCACTTGTGTAAACTAAGTTAGGAGTATGTCTTAGGAATTGAGGTGGGAAAACTCACTCGGTAGGAAGATGGGATACGTCTGGGTGTGGAAGTGCCTTCGAGGTGAGTGTAGGGTATTTCCAGTGTAAAGTCCTCAATTGTAAGTTACTTATAATTGGATTTGGGTGTGAAATCCTAAGAACGGTGCTTAGGTAGTGGAGTAGGCATTGGGGCCGAACCACTATAAATATCATTGTGTTAGCATTGCTATCTTTATTTATGTTTAATTGTTTTATTATTGCTTCCGTATTTAGTCGATAAATTGCAATTTGCCTAAGTAGTTTAAGAAAAGATTTAAACCGGAATTAGGCGAAAAGAATTTAGTTGACACACTATTCACCCCCCTTCTAGTTTGACCATTTCAACAACAGATTAAAGGTGCTAGGAGGGTTGATCACTTCAACACCGCGAGAATGTTTCAAGCATCCATGTTCTAGAGGCAGATGGGAGGAGCTAGGTGGCTTTGGTGCTTTAAGGGACGAGCAGGCTTCAGGGGGGTTGCCGGGAGAAGATCTGGATGAGGAGTGATGAAGACAAAAGACATGTCCTGGATTATTTCGTTTATGGATCGGTGCGGAGGGGCAGAGGCATCGTCCATGGTAGCAGAGAGGGGCGAAGGGAGGAGGAGGGGAAGCGCCAAATGGGGAGGAGGGGGAGATCGAGAGATTAAGAGGAGCGGGTGAGGTAGATGGATGCGGGTAAGAGGGGGACCCGATAACAGTCATACCTGAGTGAGCCCGAGAGGCAGATGGGTTAGCGGATCCAAGGGCCTTGGGAATCCAAGCTCGGTTGCTCGACGGTTGGCATGCCCGCGAAAGGGTGCGAGGCACGAGGGAGCGAGACATGCGGTGCCAGAAAGGAGATTGCAGGGACAGGCGAATCCGGTACAGAGGTAGTCGAGGGGGGCCTCGGGCAGTGGGAGAAGACAACGTCATTAATGCCTTGCCCCGTGTCAGGAATTGAAGTGTCACGAAGGATCTCCCCATCTGTCAGGAATTGATTGTCAGGGGCAGGCGTCACGCTGCGGGCACGTGCAGCTGCAAGTCTAGGACAAACACGTGTTGACGAGCGGCCACGTTGGTCCTGCCTCCCTGAGGCAGAACACAAGCGGCCAAGTGCTCCCTTGGTTCGGCGACGGCGAGCCATAAGGACCCAAGGTCCATAGGCCAGCTCTACTGGGGGAGCCAGAGGAGTGGGAGCAGAAGATCCAAACACAACATTCAAATTCGGCGAAACAGCAGAAGTAGGTGCCACCTTTGGAGTGGCAAAAATAGGGGAGGAAACTGGGGAAACCTTAGAAACACGGGACGAGCAATCCGATTTACGGCGTCTGATCAAACCACAGCAAAAACAGACGAACGAGAGTTTCTCATAAGAAATGGGTTGGAAGATTTCCTTACGAACTTCGTTGATCCACAAGCCTTGCCTCAAAGGGAGTGCAAGGTCGATCTCAATGCAGATTCGCACGTAACAACCATGCTCAAAATAGAAGGAGCGATGGTCGATAGCCAAAATAGAGCCCATCGACTGAGTTATCAAAGAGATGCAATCGAGATTCCAAAATTCGAGGGGCAACCCAATGAAGCGGACCCAAATCGGGGCAGACAAAAAGATTTCACACTAGGGGCGGAAGAGGGGATGCCAGGGAGTAGGGACCCCACTAAGAGCATTCGTAGAAAGTCGAGAATCGCGAAAATGAAAAAAGAAATAGTCATCTTCTAAATCCATTATCGAAACAAAGCCGAACTCGGAAAAAACCCGTTTAAACCAGGAAGCAACGACGGGAAGAGGGGGGGAGGGGCTTTGCCAAATTTTTTTCCAATAAGACTACCTTCCCAGGGCTCCGACCAAGCGCGGAGCTACTGGGTTGAAAAGTTAACAGTGTCAGGAGTTGCCGCATGAATCTAATGAATAGTAAGATTGGAACTTACCTGAGAGCGAGAGCAAATATCACCTTGGAGTCTCAATTTGTTTCTACATGAGGTGGTATAGAGTCGGAGTTCGCCGCGCGATGGTCAACCCTGAAGAAGAAAAGGGTCCTCTGCCAGCGACGGTGATCTCACCGGATTCTTTATGGAGGGAGATCTAGACGATGAATCGAAAGATGGACGATCTTATTCTGGAGGTACGACATGCGGTGGCAAGGACAAGCCCTAGCGCCGATGTTGCCGGCACCTCAACCCGTCCGAGGATTCGCGATCAGCTCCGACCCCCAAATGTGGGATCTCAATCTTTCAATCAAAGACTGGAGCATCTCGAGTTCGAAGAAGCAGCAATGCATCCACCACGAGCCATGCCCTATTTACCAGAGATGGATTCAGATGATGAGCTGGAAGCTACTCTTGCTGTTCCTCCATTCCGCAAGATTCAACCAATGCTACCCTATAGGAATTCCTCTCCTTTTAGCCATCAGGGCAGGTATCATAACAATTCTGAACCTTTCGATTACAAAATGAAAATTGATATACCATGTTTTGATGGTCACTTGCACATAGAAGACTTTTTAGACTGGATACACAATGTAGAAACTTTCTTCGATTACATGAACATCCTTGATCATCAGCAATGCAAGTTAGTATCCTGTAAACTAAGGGGGTGCATCAGCTTGGTGGGATCAACATCAACAAAATAGGCTGAGGGAAGGAAAGGAAAAATTCAGAACTTGGTCTCGTATGAAGCTGTTAATGAAAGCAAGATTCCTACCAAACAATTTCGAACAAATACTTTACCAGTAATTTCATCATTGCCAACAAAAGGGGAGAACGGTGACTGAATAAACTGAAGAATTTTATAGGCTAAGTTCACGAAACAACTTGCAGGAACCTGATGCCTAGCAAGTAGCCAGGTATATCAGTGGTTTAAACATTCCAATTTAGGAGAAGTTGGAGTTAAGCATTGTGTGGAACTTAAATGAGGCAGTGAACTTTGCTTTGCAGGTGGAGAAGCAGCTAAACAAAAGCTCTAATAAACCACCAAATAAGTGGAGAGCTGTAGCTGATCTTTACATTGATAGGTCGAAGCAAACCACATCCCTTGGTCAGCCAACAATTCAAATCAATGTGAAACCTTTGCTAGCTTCAAAATTGACTGAAACTAACCAAGTTGATAAGTCTCCATGTCAGCAAGATAGACCAACCTGTAGGCTTTAGGTTTTCAACCTTAGCCTTAATCTCGGTTTTGATGGTTTTGATGATAACAAACATGGGACTAATAATTTCATTGAGAATATCTTTCAGGCTTCATATCAATTAGTGTTCAATGTTCTAGATCGAAAATATCGGAAGAAATCGGAAATCAGAAGGACATTAATCATCCTGCTCGGGTTCATCGCGGAAGATTATCGAAGATCGACGAGTGCACCAAAGTCGCTTGGATGAGTCCAAAGTTCAAGTCAAAAGCTCTCCAAGATGATGCTCGTTGAAAGCCGGAACCCAGAAACTAAGCGCGGAAGAAATAGGTTGAAAAACTAATTTCAGCCTATGTTCGGTCGACCAAGCGGTCGACCGAATAGGGTAAGAAAGAAAGGCCCAGCCATTTCGGTCAACCGGTCGGTCGATCGAACACTGCTAAAAAATAGCAGTGGGCACTTCGGTCGACCAGTCGGTCGATCGACAGTGGCTGGTTTTGGGCAGTAGGCTTGGCGGTTGACCGGTCGGTCGACCGACCTATTGAGAGCTGAAGACGCGAGATCTCGTCGGTCGATCGAAGGTCGGGAATGAATAGTCACGTTTGGGTGGTCGACCCATCGGTCGACTGACAACAGACAGAAGAGAAGTGGTCGAAAGACCGATCGACCAGTCGGTCGACCGACTATTCGACCGGTGGCCTATAACGGATAGTTTTCTATTCGTTGAACAGCCGTTTCTTCACCAAGGTATAAATATACCCTCATATGATTCTTTTTAGCTTCTTCCTTGATCAACATAGAGTTTTTGAGACATTAAAAGGAAGATTTGAGTCTTCCAAAAGATTGATTGAAGCGCGCCCTGTTCTTCATCGAGTTCTCCTTCAAGTGCCGTCTGCTTCCTCAACTCGGGATTTAATTCAAGCTCAACGATTTGGCCGAGTTGGAGGTTTTAAGGCTTGGAAAAGAGTAGATAATTTTGTCTTACTTTAAGCTCTTTTCCCTTGTAATTTTAACTGTTATTCGAAACTATTTTTATCTGGGTTTGTGAAGACCTAGCTGTTAGGTCTTGTCGTGTGAAGTGGTATCCTTGGTGTAGAAGGAGTAAAGCCACTCGTGTAAACTTAGAGCTTACTAGGATTAGTTCTAGTTGTCCCTTAGGTTGAGGTGGGAAAGTGATTTCGGTAGGAAGGCGGGATACTTCCGGGGTGTGGAAGTGCCTTCGGTTGGAGAGCGGAGACTTTCCGGTGAAAAGTCCTCGTTGTAAGGGAAACAAGCAATTAATCTAGTAAAACCTAGTTTCAAAATCCTAAGCGGGGTGCTTAGGTAGTGGAGTAGGCATTGGGGCCGAACCACTATAAATCTTGTGTGTTTGCATTGAATTCTTATTTGCCTTAATTGCTTTATCTTGCTTTCGCATTTAATCGCATAATTGCAACTTGCCTAAATGATTTAAGTAATCGATTAAAATCGGGTTTAGGCTAATCGAATTAGTAAACATACTATTCCCCCCCCCTCTAGTGTCGCCATTTCGTCAACACAACCAAGCCTTATCAGAAACCTTTTCCACTCAAGTGTTTCAAATGTAGTCAACCAGGACACAAATCTAGTGATTGTCCAAGGAGAAAGTTCCTAAATGTGGCTAAACATTTGGAAGAAGAGGAGACCACTGTGGAGACTATCTGGGGCAAGAGTTTGACAGTGAGGCTCATCTAGTAGGGGATGTAGGAGAACTACTTATCTGCATTCTACAGAAACTTCTCATCGATGAAAGGCACCAAGTGTTCACTCAAAGAAATGAGATCTTTAGAATTAGGTGCATAGTACAAGGGAAGGTCTGCAATTTAATAATAGATGGTGGCAGTTGTGAGAATGTAGTTTCCAAGGCCATGGTGAAGGCCTTGAAATTGACTACAGTGCCACATCCCAACCCCTACAAAATAGATTCAGAGAAAAGGGGAGTTGACATAACAGTGAACCAGCAGAGTTCAATCATCATTTCTATTGGCACAGCTTATAAAGACCAAGTGACTTGTGATGTTCTGGATATGGATGCTTGTCATATATTGCTAGGCAGACCTTGGCTTTATGACAGAGAAGTCACACATCTGGGGAAGGAAAATACTTATTCCTTCATCTAGAATCAAAAGAAGCTCACTCTTCTGCCTATGTCATCTTAGGGAAATCAATCTAAGTCAGTACAGAATCCTTCTATTGATTCTTCTGTTCCAACTGATACTGTTCTAGAGGTGCAGACCAGAGACATCATTATGGCCTTAGTTGTCAAGGACCCAAGGCCAACTAAAACTTACACTGCCCCGGAGGAACTCAAGCCACTATTGAATGAATTTGTTGATTTGCATCCTGAAGAATTACCTGCATAACTTCCTCCAAAGAAGGACATCCAACATGGCATAGACTTCATTCCAGGATCCAGTCTCCCTAATTTGCCTCATTATAGAATGAGCCCAAAAGAACATGACCTACTGCGAAGTATAGTTGATGATCTCCTCATGAAGATATTGGTAAGTCAAAGCACAAGTCCATGCGCAGTACCAGCCTTACTAGTGCCAAAGAAAGATAATACTTGGAGAATGTGTGTGGACAGTAGGGCAATAAATAAAATCATAGTGAAATATAGATTCTCCATTCCAAAGATTAGAGGACATGCTAGACAAATTGGAAGGCTCCACATTGTTTTCAAAGCTGGACCTTAAAAGTGGATATCACCAAATTCGAATCAGAGAGGGGGATGAATGGAAAACATCATTCAAAACAAAGGAAGGCTTGTATGAGTGGCTTGTCATGCCCTTTGGGTTGTGTAATACCCCAAGCACCTTTATGATACTTATGAACCAGATACTCAAATCTTTCATTGGCAAGTTTCTGGTTGTGTACTTCGATGATATCCTCATTTACAGTAAGACCAAAGAAGAGCACTTACAGCAGCTAGAAAAGGTGTTCAAAGTCTTGAGAAGCAACAAATTGTGCCTCAATATTCACAAGTGTGAATTTCTAACTGAAAAACTCCTATTCTTAGGCTTCATTGTAAGCAAGGATGGCATTCACACTGACCCAAAGAAAGTGAAGGCCATTGTGGAATGGCTACCACCTACCAATATAACTGAGCTAAGGAGCTTTTTGGGATTAGCTACACTCTATAGGAGGTTTATAAGAAGTTTTAGTGAGATAGCAAGACCACTCACTAACAGTTTGAAAAAAGGAAACTTTGAATGGCGATCAGCTCAATAGACAAGTTTCAATCTTTTGAAAGATAAGCTCACAACAGCCCCAGTTCTTTCTTTGCCGAACTTTGATAAAGTATTTGAGCTTGAAACAGATGCTTCAAAAGTAGGAATAGGAGTAGTACTGATGCAAGAGAGAAAACCTATTGCTTACTTTAGTGAAAAATTAAGTGAAGCAAGGCAAAAATGGACAACTTATGAACTTGAATTGTATGTTGTGGTGAGGGCCTTTGGGACACACTACTTAATTCAAAAGGATTTCATCCTCCATAGTGATCACCAGCCCCTAAAGTATTTAAACTCCCAAAAAAAGTTAAATTCTTTGCATGCCAGTTGGTTAGAATTCTTGCAAAAATTTCAATACACTTTCAAACACAAGAGTGGCAAGACAAACAAAGTGGCTGATGCTTTGAGTAGAAAGAATTTCATTCTCACTACAATGCAAGTGGAAGTAACTAGTTTTGAATGTCTCAAAGAACATTATCCTATGGATGAAGATTTTAGAATTATTTGGGAGAAATGTAATAACAGTGAAAGCAATGGTGACTTCCACATATCAGATGGGTTTCTTTGTAAGGGAAACAAATTGTGCATACCCAAAACTACACTCAGAGAGCATCTTATTGAAGACCTGCATGCTGGAGGACTGGCAGCCCATTTAGGGAGGGACAAGACCATTAAACAGTTGACAGATAGATACTATTGGCTGCTTTTGTAGAAAGATGCTGGATTTATCAAAAGGCCAAAGGACATGTGCAAAATACTGCTTTGTATTGTCCATTACCAGTTCCAGAAACTATCTGGGAGGATCTATTCATGGATTTCATCCTAGGGTTACCTATGACAGTGAGGAAAGTTGACTCTATCTTTGTAGTGGTAGATAGGTTCTCTAAAATGGCCCACTTTTTGCCATGTAAGAAAACCTCCGATGCAAGCTATCTTTTCAGGGAGATAGTGAAGCTTCATGGTATTCCCAAGTCAATCACATCCGACGTGAAATTTGTGAGTCATTTCTGGAAAGTACTCTGGCAGAAGTTGGGAACTAAGTTGAATTTCAGTAGCGCTTACCATCCTCAAACGGATGGCCAAACTGAAGTCATCAACAGGACATTGGGAAGCATGCTTCGATCCCTTGCAATGGATAAGCCACGACAATGGGATGCAGTTCTCTCTCAAGTTGAATTCGTGTATAATAGCATGACAAATAGGACAACTGGGAGGTCTCGCTTTGCCATTGTATACACGATGACACCAAACCATACAATTGGCCTTATGATAATAAAAAATGAGAAGAGTCAGGAAGCTGCAACTTTTGCTGAAAGCTATGTAAATGAGCCTAAGAAACTTTAGCAGACAATTGAAGCTACTAACCAGAGGTACAAACTTGTAGCTGACAGACACAAAAAGCTGGAGATTTATCAGCTAGGGGATTGGATAATGGTTTATCTGAGGAAAGAAAGGTTCCCTGTTGGTACATACAACAAGCTAAAGCCAAAGAAAATTGGACCATTTCAGGTCACTCAAGTTTTGGGGGACAATGCTTATGTAATTGATCTCCTTAATGACTTCAAGATATCTCCCATCTTCATCGTATTTGATCTCTTCCCTTACATGCCACCTGACGCAGCCTTGCTGGATCAGTCAGAACTCGTCCACGAGTTCTCTGGTAGTAGGGAAGATTTGATGCAGGAGCATCAGTTGGAAACACAGGTCATAGCTTCGCAAGAGAATGGTTGAGCTTCACGGTAGAATCCAGCTGATTTCAGTATCAATTAAAGTCGTTGGAGCCAGATGGTGATGCGTGTCTCATCCAACAGCGACATTTAAACTTTGTTTCTTTAAAGCTGGAACTGCCACGTGTCTTTAGTTTTAAATACTAGCAATTGCCATTTGAATTGTAATTTTTTTTGATATTTTTTAATCTAGTTTTCATTGAACTGAGATCGTCTTCTGCGATCTATGTAAACTTTGTTGCAAATCAGGAATTTGCTTGGGATTTCACAAATTTTGATTCCTCTATTGGAATCTCAGTTTGTTTCTACATCAACAGTTCTTTGATTGCTGCATTGAGCAATGTTGTTTATGGTTTATTACCTGTACCTCTTGGTGCACATGTATGCCTTATGTATCTAAGGCCTCGTTTGATTGACATGGGAAGTAAATTCCTGTGAATTAACTTTCCACTTATGTTTCTTGAAAAGTAGCAAAAATGTGTTTGGTTGACAAAAAACTAATTCATAGAAAATGTAACTTTCCACCCGTAACATATTTGGTTGACATGGGTACTTCATAGGAAGAATATATCAAATGACCAATATATCATTTTTTACTAATTAATATTTCAATATATATATATATATATATATATATATAATAAATTTTATTTGTAAATTAATATTTTAATATATATATATATATACACACGTAAAATATAGTATAATTTTTCATATATAACTAATATAATATAATATTTATTATATATATATATAATAATTTTTATTTGAAGTTGATATAAAAAGAATTACATATTTTTGCTCAAAAATAAATTAAAACAAAAAATAAGTCAATAATGTATGAAAAACCTAATCTCATAAAGTTAACATAACTTATAAATTTATCATTAAATGCAAATGTGAGGGTACAAATATTTTTTTCTTTCAAATACAACTCAGGAAGTGCAACTTACCTAGGTCCCCTAGGTAAGTTACTTCCTGTATTTTGTAGGAAGTTACACTTTCTGAGAAAATTGTACTTCCTGTAAAATGCAGGAAGTCTGTCAACCAAACAAGATCAGAAAACACAGCTTCCTGGGAAGTACAATTTTCTGCAGAAAATTATGTCAACCAAACGACACCTAAGTGTAGAGTTCCATATACGTATTGGTTGTTTATTCATTAGCATAATATTTAATATTTTAGCTGCTTGAATATGAGATCTCCCTTTCCTTGTGCGAGGAAAGTTCTGCACTTGTAAAATTGGATCAGGCAGGTCAAAATATTAATCATCAAATAAACACATAACTGGATTTGCCCACTTAAAGATAGTTCTTGCTAGAGTACATTAGCAAGTTTCAATATCTCTAGTTGGGACTTGAACAGCTAGCAATTCCAATTCTGTAGTTGAATTTCTTCCTGATTTTATGGCATTCAAATTCGAATGCTAATGCGGCAACAAGCATATGATAGCTTTTGTTCGCTACTTCTGCATTTCATGAAGTTTGCAGGCTGTCTATGTCAATTGAAGGATTTGCCTATGGCAGCTCTGAGAAGAGTTGTGTTGGTTCCTCCAAACCAAGAACATCAGCCAAGGTACCCCAATCTGCAAAACATAGTAAATTTTTTATTCCTGACAAGTAAAATACTATAAAATTAGGTTCATATTCTCATTTATCATTGGATTTTGATTAGATCATTTCATGTCCCCAATTAAGCTACTCATAGTTAATTACTTCGCGCTCAATTATGTACTATTTGTTAATTATGTTGTTCTTGTATACTTCAATTAACAATGGAATTCACTACAACAATCTGATTAAATACAGGCGGATTAAAATCGACGCTCATGGCGAGCGTCCGTTTTAATCTGACTTAATTCCAATTAAACGCATCTGAAATCGGCGCCACTTGACTACTGTCACGGGCCAATTGTTTTGTATGGAAGAACCCGTGTGGCACCCTTGCATCCCGTGCAAGGGATAAGCCTATCATCCTGAATTCGTCCCGAATTGGACTTCCGACTTGACATCGCGGGGCATGCGTTGGTCCATGTACCAATCTCAGGCTCCATATCCACGCTCCTAAAAGACCATGTTGGCCGAATGGTATTGAAAGCGTAAAGTAAAATAACAATTACAGGACTATGGACATAAGAAAACATAAAACTGGGTGTAGGATGAGCTCTGCAAGTTGTCTTAGGCGAAGATCGACTGGTCGCACGCCTATATGGGCCGCTCGTTCGTCTCCGCCCAAGGCAACCACTTTGTTTGCCAACGCTCTCCTACATTATACATGAGACCCCTAAACCCCAAGTGTCACGCCCAAGATTCTCAAAAGCACGATGAACATGACAAAATCGTGGCCATGCGCGATGGTGATTTTCCATGGCCACGGCCATGACGAATGCAGGAAAACTGCTCTACTTAGCCGCATTGCAAGCACCAAGCACCAAATGACCTCGAAATGCATCCAACTTGTACCGTGGGCCCT
Organism: Canna indica; assembly: GCA_034359265.1. Classification (NCBI taxonomy): domain Eukaryota; kingdom Viridiplantae; phylum Streptophyta; class Magnoliopsida; order Zingiberales; family Cannaceae; genus Canna; species Canna indica. The sequence continues at coordinate 53,610,661 of CP136892.1, forward strand.
CAAGGATCGCATAAAGGATTTTACAAGTACGAACTATAATGAAAGCCAAAATTACATGGACGTGAAAACATATTTACAAACATGTAGGGAATATTCTGCCATGATCCGTCGTTGCTCGGGCAAATAAAAAAGTCCCTAACATCTGCCTCCACTTCAAGCTTCGACGTCCTTGTCGAACTTGCCTCGGCCGCACCGCCTTTTCGCATATGCTGCAATTGCTGAAGTGAATTATTCACACGTAGTCGAAGGGAAGACCCCCTGAGTAACGACATGTCGAGTTTCGCCATGAAGTCCACCACCAGGAAATGACTACTTGGAAGATCGTTGAGTTTCATCATCTCTTGTTATTGTGAGAAAGGGTTTTGAGATTCGCAAACTCGTTGTTGCTGGGCAATGAGAGTCCCAGACTTGTGGAGCAAACGAGCGCCATTGAGCAACGCTCGCTTGTAGGGACACCAAGAAGAGGCTACTTGATTCACCAAGTCTCAGTCTTGCTGGGCAATGAAAAGTCATAGACTTGAAGAGCATACGAGCAACGCTCGTCTCGGATAACATCTGGGTGTCGTTGTGCAACACCAAAGTGATGAGTAGTTCCGTGGCCACACCACACTGGAGCATTTCCTCCACCACCGTCTTGAACCGATCATTGCATGCTCACTCGCCTCCCGCAGGAGTCATGGCGCTCTCCTCCGAGCCCATCTCAACGAGCTTCAAGTCTTACAAATCACTGCTTGCTCACTCGACCCCCGCAGAGGTCATGACTCTATCCTCCGAGCCCATAGCAATGAGCTTCAAGTCTTACGTTGCTCCTTGAACCACGACTTGAGAGATTTTCTCCAACCGGGTCACGACGTCTGCCAACTCTTCGCACTACGAGCATTGCTGCCACACCACAGTTGTTCTTCACTAGTGCTTGGTTCGGACGTGTCAATCTTGCGTCTTAGAGGCCATCTTTCCTTACACACCAACCTTGCGACTTAGGGGACATCAACCTTGCGCACCAACTTGGCATCTCACGAGCAATCTGCTCTGCGCAGCGTCTTAGGGGTCATCAGCCCTGCGCAAAAACTTGGCAGCTCACGAGCCATCTGCTCTACGCTGCGTCTTAGGGGTCATACGCCATTCGCACCATACTTGGCGACTCACGAGCCATCAACTCTACGCTGCGTCTTAGGGGACATCGTTCTACGCACCATCCTTGGCGACTCACAAGCCATCGGCTCTGCGGTGCGTCTTAGGGGACATCACCCTGCTCACCATTCTTGCGTCTTATGAGAGAGTCTATTTTGTGCACAATGTGCGTCTTACTAGAGATCTGCTATGCGCGGGACTTTGCATCTTAGGGGCCCATCTACCTTGCACAAAAGTCACGATCTTTGCATCGATCATCGACTGCTTGCCTCCTTGAATACCATAGTCGGAATGTCCATCGACTGGTTTCACTACATCAACACCTCGAGTGCCATAGACGGAATGTACGTCAGCTATATCCGCATCGAGGGCTCCCACACTTGGAGGCTTGCAATTCTCGCTCTGATACCAACTATCACAGGCCAATTATTTTATGCGAAAGAACTTGTGTGGCACAATTGCATCAGCACCCTTGCATCCCGTGCAAGGGATAAGCCTATCATCCCTAATCTGTCTTGAATTGGGCTTCTCGACTTAACATCGCGGGGCATGCATTGGTCCACGTAGTAACCTCGTGCTCCATATCTGCGCCCCCAAAAGACCATGTTGGCCGAATGGTATTGAAGGCATAAAGTAAAACAACAATTACAAGACTATGGACGCAAGAAAGCATAAAGCCGGGTGTAGGACAAGCTCCACAAGTTGTCTTAGGCAAAGATCGGCTGGTCTCACACACATATTGGCCGCTCGTTCGTCTCCGCCCAAGGCAACCGCTTTGTTTGCCAACGCTCTCCTACATTATATATGAGACCCCTAACCCCCAAGTGCCACTCCCAAGGTTCCCAAAAGCACAAGGAGCATGACAAAATTGTGGCCATGCATGTTGGTGATTTTCCATGGCCACGACCATGGCGAATGCAAGAAAAAGCGCACGCACCAAGCACCGAATGACCTCAAAATGCATCCAACTCGTACCGTGGGCCCTCGGGGATCGAACAAAGGATTTTACAAGTATGAACTATAATGAAAGCCAAAATTATATGGACGCAAAAATATATTTACAAACATGAAGGGAACATTCCGCCATGATTCGTCGTTGCTCGGGCAAATCGAAAAGTCCCTAACACTACGGAGTGTATACCAATTTAATCCTAGTTCAATCCGACTTAATCCCAATTAAACTCTATGTTACGACCCGCTTGATGGGATAACTAACTCATCAACTTCATGGGTCAACCTATTGGCCCAATTAAAATGCTTAAGCTGAAGTTGATAGTGGTACACTCATCAAGTCTTATAAGCCAATACCACATCCAACATACTCTCGATGTGGGACTAAATCGGGGTATTACAATCTCCCTCACTTATGTCTTGACGTCCTCGTCAAGACCTAACTCGAGTCTAACACATAGCCCAGAATCACACCCAAGTCGGCAACATGTGAGGCCTAGCCTAGTAGCGGCTCCACCCCTTCACCCGGGCAGCCCTTTCTCACATAGGCTCCCTTACCATGCCTAGGACTAGGTCCTGCTCTGATACCATTTGTTACGACCCGCTTGATGGGATAACTAACTCATCAACTTCATGGGTCAACCTATTGGCCCAATTAAAATGCTTAAGCTGAAGTTGATAGTGGTACACTCATCAAGTCTTATAAGCCAATACCACATCCAACATACTCTCGATGTGGGACTAAATCGGGGTATTACACTCTATATGTGGTATATGGAGTATATACCACATATGAAGCATGCATGCATGCATTTCCTAACTTTCTTGTTCCATGTGTAGGAATCTTAGAGTAAGGAGTAAGGAGTAAGGAGTTATCTTAGAGTTAAATAATGGCCTATCAATGGCCTCAGGTGTAAGGAGTAAGGAGTTTTATTAGAGTAGGGAGTAAGGAGTAAGAATGCATGCATTACGTGAAGCCTACATGATGGCCTCAGGTGTAAGGAGTTATCTTGGAGTTAAATAACATTTTCCTTTCTTCCAACCAGTTATGCATCACTAATTCACTATGATTTAAATTTGTAATAATAATTCAAATGAAAAAATTCCTTGCTCTTTACCGCTGCTGATATTGTACTTAGTGGAGAGCCATTCTTGTCTCCTTGTTTTTATTGAGATTAAATAGGAGGACAATGAATTCCATGCTTATGTTCATTGTCATACGAAACATTGAAACTTGACCCTTGAAGAATCTGGTTCTCACCATTCCACATATATAGGAAAACAGTAAGCATACATATCCATTGATCAAAGTTCAGGGGGCAAATTGAGATTTTCTTAACAGAAAATATCTAAATCGATGTTAATTTGTTGACAGGTCTTCTCAAATGCTGCAAAGGTTCTCAAAAGGCTTGGTTTAGAAGACTGCTTTGAAGGTGTGATCTGCTTTGAGACACTCAATCAACCACCACCAGGCACTGATACAAGGAAGCACATTGGTTCGAGTAAAATACTTTGCAAGCCATCTTTGGAGGCCTTCCAAGCTGCAATTAGGATTGCAAACATTGATCCCAAGAGAACAGTAATTAGAGATTTATTTTTCCTTCTAATTAATGACACATAAAGATATGTACTAATATTTGAAAGTTTTTTGGCTACCAGATCCTTTTTTATGACAGTGCAAGGAATATTGAAGCAGGAAAGGCAGCATGGTTTTATACTGTCCTTGTAAGTAATATGTAAATTCAATGAAATTTATTATCAGTATCATATATCTATATATAAAATAGATAATTCAGGGTTTTATATTGTCCATGTAAGTTTCTTCTTCTTTTCTTTCACATAATCACAATAATAGCATATAATTTGGTATAAAGTTAGCAATTTGTTCTTGCAAAGATTAACAATATTTTGGTTTTTTGCTTTGTTTTCTCTTGTTATAGAAACTTTTTGTGCAGATGAATTGGTTGCACAACATGTGAAGCTTGATGGTGTTGTCACTTTAGTGGACTGTAAGCATGCTATGCAACATTTGAATGAAGTGAAATCAAGGTAGGTTTGTCTCTTTACTTTCTTCTTGATAATCTTCTCTAGAAATTGTAAATATGGTATGATATAAAGGCTTTTGATCATAAGCCTACATAGGATTCTAATATCTAATTATGCTTCTAAGAAATAGCTCAAGGAGCCTAATGGTGGTCTTTCTGGGTTGGCACATGTACTTATGAGTGTAGAATCCAATGATATCAATTCAAAATATTTAGTCAGGGCATCTCACTACTAAAAAACTAGCTTTTTGCGATGGCTAGTTTGCGACAGCAGTGGATGCGGTCGCAGATGCGACGGTTCTACGACCGCCGTCCATTGGGATCACGGAGTAGCAGGTTGGTGACGGTAGTGCGACCACCTCAAGTGTCGTCGCAACGTAGCGACAGTTTGGCGATCGCGTTTTTGCGACCACTAGTGCGGTCGCAAAGCCGCCCGTCTTTAAAATTACTTAGAGCAACCAAATCTTAGTCTCGCGCTCACACTCTCTTTCGCTCTCTCGCACCGACGCCGACCCCGACGTCGATCACCGGTCTCTCTCTCTCTCTCTGTGTGTGAAGCCCTAGTTTTACTTTCTTGACAAGCCGTTTGGATTGCACCAGTTTTGGAATTATTTTATCATTTTTTATGTTTGAAGCTTAAACTAGTTTGTTCAAACTGATATATTCTTTTGGATCACATCCTCCTTTTAATTTGTTCTCCTTGTCCTTTTACTTTTGTTGACAGCTTGATGCGTGGAATGATCATGCGTCCATGTGCCATCCAACCAAATTAATTTTCTTGCCTGATATATACCTTTTTCTGATGACGACGATAAATATATAACTATGCATACTTTGTTTCAGTATATATAAATATATATATGGTTCAAGTATTTGCTGTTCAATTTACAGTGTGATTTGATATCTTTTATCAACATGAATGAAGATATATGCAGCTTGAATTATTTAACATAACTTTGTTAGTTCTTGGACTGTGGGTTGACATCATTATTCATTAAGAGTTAACTGAGTATAATTAATTCTTTTGTGAATATTAAAAATGTTGCATTGACTATTTTTAATCTACTTTCTGTAGGCTAAGTTAATGCAAGTATAAGTAATAAGTTTGATTCTATTGTCACTGTATCTGTTGTGAAAATCTCTTCTTTTGATGACTTTAAAGGTCTAATTATTTGTAGATATATCACTGACAAGTTTTCCATATTTCTTATATGAAATTCCTGGTATATTTTAAATGGATCAGGATGATATATAGTTATTTTTATATATCAGTTTGATGATGAGCAAAGCAAACATGCTATGCCTCCTATATGCTTTTTGCTGCTTCCTAAAATCGACGAGTCTGCTTTCCAAGTCCTGTAATATATCCACCAATTAATTCGTATTTGTGATTACAAGTTTCACTATATCTTCCATTTGTAATATGCTTAATTTTTAGTATAAATTCCTCAAATTATCAAATAAGAAAGAGTTATTAGATGATTTTGTCCAACCAGCACTCACATCATTATGCATAATGCACAAAGCACTGATATTATTGTAATGGCTATTCAGATTTATTATGGTCAATCTTTTATGATTTCTTCCAAGTCCTTAACCCTCACCATCAAAACATGGCACAGAATTATAAAAGCATACCAAACATGCAATGTCTCTGGTCCTTAACTTCTAATTATTGAATGCCTAGTTGATTGTGCCTTAATCCACTTTATGTGTAATTAGATCTCTGTGTTTTTCTTTATTTTCCTTTATTAGTTCTATTTTTTTGTTTAATTAGTTTCTGCCTTATCATAACTAATGAACATAGTCAATCTTCAACAAGGCTCCGTGGAGATTGGGATGCAAGAAAACTAGCTTTGAGTTATTCTAAGAAAAAGTTTATGTTTTTTCTTTATTCTAATTATAACAAAGTTATTCTAAGAAAAAGTTATTTAACATCTTTGAGTTATTCTAACAAAAAATTATTCTAAGAAAAAGTTCTAAGAAAAGAATTAAAGTATGGATCTCTGACTGTGGGCTGAAATTATACTACTTTCATCGGTATAATTTTCTATCAAAAAATTATTCCAAGAAAAAGTTCTAAGAAAAGAATTAAAGTATGAATCTCTTTGACTGTGGGCTGAAATTATACTACTTTCATCAGTATAATTTTCTATTTTGTTGTTCTGTTGTAATGTATATGCAATTAGCTTACGAGTTGACACTAATTAATTATTGCGGCCTGCATATTCACTTTTATCAGTCCTGATATACATATATCAAGTGTATTTATTTCCTCTTTGTTGCATTAATATGGTTGAAACATTGGATTAATCCAACTTAGAATAAGTTCTACAAATTAGTTTGCCTTGGAGTAAGAAATAATTTTATTGAGGTAAAAGCAAAAGAAAAGGGTAGGTAAAATGATAGTTCTACCATAAAAAAGGAATAGTACGTACCTGATTCAAGCATCAGGCCTAAAACTCTTACTAGATCCTAGTCATCAATATATGTTATAGTCTGAAAGAAACCAGGATAACAAGTTTTGGCACATACAAGGTATTAAAAGGGATGACGAAATTCAACCAACTTAATTGATTTGACTTCAAATTTTCATTTTGCCATGACAAAATTATCTTTAGTACTAAGCAACCTATACCTCCATTAAAGTTTTGCCCGCATAACTTTGAGTCTCATATCAGTTTTAAATTAATGAAACAATGTTAAGTTATATTACAAGTCCGATACTGTATTTGTTTTACTGATTGCTTCGTTCACACTGATAGCCATGTGATTTCTTGAGAATTAGAAGCCATTCAAGTTGTGTACCTTTTTCATGTAAGGATAATATAGTAAATGAAAGAATGCAAGTAAATTATTATTGCTGAAACTGGAAAAAAAGAATCACAGACATCAAGTAGATCGTGCTTAGGTAGATCTTTTACACACTAAATTATAGTAAAATTATTTAGTTTTCTTGCCTCCTCATTCTAGACATCAAGTAGATGCTTCCAATTTTAATTTTCTTGTGCTTAATCTGAAAATAAGAATCTAAAACAGCACATCGTGCTTAGGTAGATCTTTTACTATATTATAGTAAAATTATTTTTCTTGTGAGTCTCATCTCTCCATATATGCACATATTATAGTAAAATTATGTATGAAAAATTGTAATACAGCTGTTCACATTGAGTTGGAAGAAAGTTCACCTCCATATTCTAGTTTGCATCAGATGAAACAAGTGCTAGAGAATTAACACTCTTTCTTATAACTGGATTATTAGCTAAAATAATACAATGTTGGATCATAATCTTTTAAGTTTAGGTCCTTTGTAAACTTCATAATTTTCTGATACTTTATAATTACTTTGCTCTAATTAATGCATAATTATGTTTTGCTTAGTTGAAGTTAACTCTATTAGTACTCTATTCTACACTATTAATGCATAATTTGTTAGTATAATTTTAGGATTGAAATTGAAAATAATATTATGATTCGTGAGTTGATAAAGTGACATGAACTTGTCGACCGTTGGATCATAATTTTTTTTTTACAATACCTTAGATCCCTTCGGAGATCGTAAAACTTATAGATTCTTTACGATTTCTGAATTATTCTTGATCGGACAGTTTGTGATCAAAATTATTTTACTTGCAGTTAAATATATTTTTTGACATTCATTTCAGTTAGAAATTCTAGCAAATATCCATTGTTCTCCAGGTATTCGCCCAGATGATATACATACTTGGAGAACTGTACAGAAATGCTGCCATAATTTTGACTGAAATTGAATGCTAAAAACAATATTTAAATGCAAGTAAAATGATTTGATTCCCGAATGGAATATGACCATCCCACCTATGAAGATTTCTAAAGAAGTGATTGTTGTGATATATCATGTACAGAATCATAACGGAAGATCGTAGTTGGATGTACCGTCGGATGTATCGTGGAGGTTTACTTGAAGAATTCAAGAGGGATGTTCAGGAATTTTTGAACTTCGCATATTCAAATCCGCAATTTGTCAGTGTTGACAAAATCATATGTCCGTGTCGACGGTGTGTCAACTTGTTCTTCCTAAACTGACAGACAGTGACATTGAACCTATACAAAAATGGTTTCATGAATCCTTACTATCGATGGATTTCACACGGGGAGTCATTTATAGGCATGTCATCGTATGAATTAGGAGACCAGTCGTCTAATATTGGATTTTCGTCCGCAACTCATATGACATCTGATGAACAGCAGTATCGAAATATGGTCTTGGATGCTCTGGGCGGTCGTGAATTCCAAAGGTTGCCAATGCCTCACATAGAATTAGGAGGTAAGTCGTCAAGTACTGAAGCAGCAATGTATATAGAGTGTGAGCCATAAGTACAACTGGAAATTCAAATAGAGTTACCAAATCCAGAAGCATCACAGTTTTATGATTTAGTGAAAGCTGCAGATGAACCATTGTATAAAGGCTATGATGAATATTCAAAGTTGTAAATAATGACTCAAATGTTAAATATTAAGTCTGACTGCAACGTAATCGAGATAGCATATAATCGATTTTTCGAGCTTTTTCACAAAGTGTTGCTAAAGATAACAAACTGGAGGACAATTTCTATAAGACGAAAAAGATGATGAAGAGACTTGGTCTAGGGTATCAAAAAAATCATGCATGTCAGAACAACTGCATTCTCTATTACCGTGAATACGCAGACTTGACCCAGTGTCCAACATGTGAACATCCACGGCACAAAGAGAACTCTTCGAGTAGGCAGAAAGATATACCGTTTAAGGTTCTTCGGTATTTCCCGATAATTTCCAGATTGAAGCGGTTATTCATGTTTGAAAAAATAGCCCAACATATGATATGACATGCTAAGAGTCGTGACCCGAATGTTATGACTCACTCGTCTGACAGTGAAGGATGGAAACATCTTGATCGATGTTATCCATCATTTGCAAGTGATCATAGAAATGTCAGACTAGGGTTATGTACCGATGGGTTCAATCCATTCGGTTAATCATCCACTTCATATTCTGTTTGGCCGGTGCTCCTCACAGTCTACAATTTGCCGCCATCGATGTGCATGAAAGATGATTTCATATTTTTGAGTATGGTAAACCCACGACCAAGGGGACCAAAAAAAGAATTGGATGTATTCCTTCGATCGTTAATTGACGATTTAAAGAACTTGTGGGACGACGGAGTCATCACTTATGATATTCATCAAAAAAGGAATTTCAATTTGAGTGCCGCATTGTTGTGGACAATTAGTGATTTCCCGGCATATGCTATGTTGTCTGGTTCGAACACACACGGGAGGCTTGGTTGTCCGTATTTTATGGAACAAACAACAATATTTAGTCTTCGGCATGGACAAAAGATTTCATATTTTGACTGTTATCGTCAATTTTTGCCACTTGATCATCAATACCAGAGAAATAGAGATAAATTAATTAGGGGCAGAGTGGAAAAAGACGGACCATTTCCGCGTTTGTCTGGTAATCAAATGTTAGCTCGGGTTTTTGTGTTACCGAACATCACATTTGAAGAGGTTGACAGAAATAGTGGTTTCGGAGAAAGACGCAATTGGGTAAAAAAAAAAAATATTCTCAAAACTGCTTTACTAGAGCTCATTACTAGTTCGGCATAATTTGGATGTGATGCACATTGAAAAGAATGTGTTCGAGAATATTTTTAATACAGTGATGGATTTTACAGGAAAAACAAAAGACAATGTAAAGGCAAGAATGAACTTAAAAGTATATTGCAAACGTCCAGATTTAGATCTACAGGAGGTGAATGGCAAACAAGTGAAACCGAAAGCCTCTTATGTTCTCAGTAAGCAACAACAGAAAGATGTTTGTCAGTGGATAAAAGATCTCAAATTACCAGATGGCTATGCATCTAATTTAGCTCGATGTGTCAATGTAGATGAAGATAAAATATCAGGAATGAAAAGTCATGACTGTCATGTGTTTATGCAGAGACTACTCCCTATTGCATTCCGCAATATTTGGGGTCCATTAAACGAGCTTAGTTTGTTCTTCAGAGATATCTACACCAATGCCCTCCGTATCAAAATATATGAAAAAGCTAGAGAAAAATATCGTAGAAATTCTTTGCAAATTAGAGCAGATATTTCCACCTGGATTTTTTGACTCGATAGAGCATCTACTAGTTCACTTAGCATACGAGGCAAGAGTCGGTGGTCTGGTTCAGTATCGGTGGATGTATTTATTCGAGAGCTATATGCAGAGGTTAAAAAGGAAAATAAAAAATACAACCGCGGTGGAAGGTTCAATAAGTGAAGCTTATATAATTCAGGAGATATCAATTTTTTGTTCTTTCTATTTCGAGTCCAATGTGCACACAAGGTTGACTCGTCTTCCCCGAAATGATGATGGGAGAAATGTGAACGCTATAGATTGTCTACCAATATTTTGTTTTCCTGGTCGTGGTTTGGGCTCACGTCCATCGAGATATTTAACTGAAAATGAGTACCATCTTGCATAATTATATGTACTGATGAATTGCCCCAAGGTTGATCTTTTCATTCAAAAATTTGACATGAAAGTTCGTACACAGACACCGAATATATCTGAGGAAGAATTACAAAACAAAAGTACCACAGAATTTCTAAATTGGTTCAAAACTTGGTCGAGTGAACATATTCAAGAAATAGACAACAAATTACTCGAGTTAGCATGTGGACCGTCACGACTAGTGTTATGCTATAATGGATACTTTGTGAATGAATATAAATTTCATACAAAGGAGTACTCAACCACAAAGAAGACAATGAATGTCGGTGTTTGTGTCAAAGGCTCCACTTGGATTGATTGTGATTGTGATTTCTACGCACTGCTTGAGGAAGTACTTGAGCTTCAATATGTTGGGTGCAAAAAAATAGTGATATTCAAATGTCACTAGTTTGACACATTATCTCGGGGGAGTCAAATTCACCCAAAGTATAAGTTTGTTGACGTTAATTTCAAATCAAAGTTAGCATCGAACGAGCCTTTTATTTTGGCATCACAAGCACAACAAGTATATTACGCAAAATATCCAAGCAAACGAAGAGATAGATCGGAATGGTGGGCAGTGTGTAAGACTAAGGCACGATTGAGGATTGATCCAATGGCAGAGGATAATGATACTACAAGATTTGTACTAGGTGATTTTTATCAGGAGGATGATCCTCCTGTAGTTGAAGTTGTGGGTCAAAGACTTGAAGATGAAAATTTAGTCGTTGCACAAAGTCTATCTGAAAAAAATGTTGATGTTGAACCAAATGATGCAAAAGATGAGAATAGTTGTGAAGATCAAGAGACAAGTGAAGAAGAAAATGACTCAATCAATTATTATTCAGATAATATCGATGATTATTAAATTATTTAATCAAATATTATTAAATCATTTTTAAAAAAATAAAATACACATTTGCGACGACACAACAACCGCGCCGCCGTCGCAAACGACGTATCGAAGTGGTGACCAAAAGCGGTCGCAATTGTAATTGCGACCGTATTGCGACGGAAAGTGCGATCGCAGAATCGTCGCGGAGCTAAAGTTTGCGACGGCAAGTCACGATCATAGTGCCATCGGGGAGATAATAGTCGTGACGACAAATGAAGGTCGCAGATGTCGCAAAATATTTTTATTTGCAACCACGGCTGTGGCAGTTGCAAACTTTCTACGACAAATTCTTTGGCTACTGATCTTTGCGATTGCCCCCCGCCGTCGCAGAAAGTTTTTAGCGATCGTTTTGCGACGACAGTGTCCATCGCAGAGGACCAATTTTTTAGTATTGTCTCTATGTAGCTACAAGGCAAGCAAATTCCTAAGAATTACCATTTTGTACATTGAAGTATTCCTATTTTGTTCATCTATATTTAAATGAAAATATAAATCTATATACTTTATCTGGATAGCTATGAGTATATGATTGTGATACTCTTAAAGGTGGTCCATGAATAGCTATAAGTATAGCAATACAGAGCATACACAATTAGTGACCACTGAGCATACAATGTGTGAGTATCATTTCTAGTTTAGTTTCATATAGCTTTTATATATATATATATATATATATATATATATATATATATATATATATGAGGATGATATAGATGATATAGCTTATATATATGTTGGTTTACCTAGCTGATATATATTTGGGATGATACGTGCATTAAGCCTTTGTTTAATGGTTGTAGGTACCATTATACTTTTCCATCATTCGGTAAAGTGCATAGCTATGCTTTGGACATTTCTGCAAAGAAGATATGGGTCAATTTATTAACTCAAAAACGAGTTTGAATTCTTAGACGATTTGGTGGACTTTCCTCCTGATTGTTGTAATCTTGATGTTGTCATTTAAATCAAAACAACAAAACTAAAATGTTTATACATAAATGTTGACATCTAAGGCTGTACTCATGTAAATCTTTCAGTGGTTTACTTGTATATTTTGTTATCGAGAAACATTAGCTTGCGTAAAGTTTGATGAGTAATCATTTATACTTGTATATTTTTAACACATTAATGAAAGTGAATTAGATGTTCTCAATAATATCTCATTCATATCTTCTGCTTCTATATCTTTTGATCCATATGTATTATAAATTTTAAGATATTCATTGTAGATAAATCAGTAAATAATTCTAAAAATGAGTTAATGATTTAATAACTATTAGATTAAGTTTTCTAATTTTTTAATTTTTTTTACCAAAGATATGTATTTATTTTGATTCTAATGTCCAATACAAAGGTTCCAACTGGAACAGTAGCATAAATATACAATGGGGATCTCCCAAAAAACACAATCACAAACAATTATACTTAAAAGTATCGAAGATAATGTCGTTTGAAGCCGGCCATATTCATAGGAAAGAGAACTTGCAACACTCCAAATTTCTTGATGGGAAATATCTTTGTTTTCAAAAACTTTTGCATTACGGGCAAGCCATATCCTCCAGATAATGAAAGCCACCAACATCATATGATCAGTGTCAGCCCCTACTAATTTGAGCTTCCGATAAAGTTCTAGCCACCATCTCCAGAAGGACTCAGTGGGAAGATTCCAATCCTGCTGAATGAAAGTAACCCCCTGCCAAATATGAGCAATTTCAGGACATAACAAGAAACAGTGCTGATCGAACTGACTCGGCTTCCCTATTACACTGCGGGCAAATATCCACTACTTGGGAAAATCGTGCCTTCAACTTTTGTCGAACAAGAATCCCCTCATGCATTAATTTCCAAATAAAGGTCTTGACTTTAGGTGGTGCTTTAGTGTCCCATATGGAGGTCCACAAATCTTTGTTTGTCAAAATAGTCGGCCCCTCAGAAGTCGGGGGATAAAAAAACTGAAAAGAAATGTTATATCCATATGCCACCGTGTAAGATCTATTATTCGTGAAGGCCCAAATGAGCTTATCCTCTTGGAGTGTAGGAACTATTTGTAAGATACCCTCAGCCACCTCAGGTGAAAAGGATCGTCTGACCAAATCCTCCTTCCAAGATCCATCTGCATTCAGAATCTAACGCACCAAAATAAGAGTAGGATCAAGACATGCACTAGGAGACAAAGTATAGGGATAGCACTGAGATAACCAAGGATCATTCTGAATGCGTACCGCTGCCCCTGTCCCAATCCGCCATCTTAATTCTTTGTCTATCACGTACCTTCCGCCCCTCCAAAAGACTCCGCCATGCCCAAGAAGGATTGGCTCCAACTGAAGTCTTCATAAAAGATACAGTGCGGAAGTACTTATTTTTGAAAACTTTATGGACCAAAGAATGCTCTCTTGTAAGTATCCTCCAAGCATGTTTCCCAAGCATTGCCAAATTAAAAGCTTTGAGATCCTTAAAACCCAATCCACCTTCTTATTTAACTCCACACAAGACATTCCAGTCTATCCAGTGCATTTTCCTTTCATTCCCTCTCTGACCCCACCAGAAGGAAACCATGGTTTTCTGAATCTCCCCAAGTAATGTGTAAGGAAGTTTGAAACAACCAAGTGAATACAGCGGAATGGCTGTACCCACTGCTTTAATGAGAACCTCCCTGCCACCAATTGACAACAAAGAACGCTTCCAATGGTCGAGCTTCTTAGTGACATTCTCTTTAATGAAATCATAAGCAGCGCGTTTGGATCTTCCCACCACGGAAGGGAGGCCAAGGTACTTATCCTGAACTCCTACATGCGGAACCTATAACAGAACTGCTAACTGCTCTCTAACATGCTGGGAAGTGTTTCTATTGAAGAAAATTGATGACTTATTCAAGTTAACTTCCTGACCACTAAAGTCCCCATATACTTTCAAAATATTTAGCAAGTTTCTGCATTGAGCTTCATTGGCTTTACAAAATAAAATGGAATCATATGCAAATAGCAAGTGAGTGATTGAAGGAAATGTGCTATTGAGTTTCACCCCACACATCAACTGATGTTGCTCTCCCTGATAAAGCAATTGTGTGAGGCCCTCCGCACAAAACAAAAAGAGATACGGTGATAGAGGATCTCCTTGACGGAGACCTCTAGATGGTCTAAATAACCCATACGGATGTCCTTCAATTATAGTAGAATAGGAAACAGATTAGGGCCTAGTTCGAGAAACCTAAAGCACTCAGGATGCCCCCAAATTGCACCCAATGCGGCCTCCAACGTCCCCGCACTGAACGCGTGATAGGCAAGGAGCCGACCGACCAAACTTTTAGAACAAGCATCAATGCCATCTTTAATATCATCATCCTCAATGATCACTACATCATCCACTGATTGAGATGAATCCCGCCGATCTGCAGACGCCATAGCCCGCCCCCGCAGACCACCTCCACCTGAAGTCGCCGAGGCCACCACAAAATTCGTCAAGAAGACGAAGAGAACTCTACGCCAGGAACCCTAGCAGAGCGCACACACCCCAACCCGAGGCACAGAAGAATTAATTATTTGCTAAGTTTTTTAATTTATTAATTGAATAACATACATGACAGAAAATAAATTATTTATAAAATGTATGATATGTACATTTCATCTTAATATAAAATGTATATTTATAAAATATTTAGTTATAATATATAAAATATTTATATATATAGTTCACTATTTTATATTTATATGTAATATATATATAATACATTATATAATAATATATATATATAATTAAAATAAATGAATATATATATAATTAAAATAAATGAATATATAATAGTTAATTAAATATTTTAAATATAAAGTATATATTAATAACAATATTTACTGACACCATCATTAATGGCCGGGTGTTAAATACCCGGTGCTATCATTAATGGCACCGAAGTAATTAATATCTGGTGCCATATTAATGGTGCCTGGTATTAATACCCGACGCCTCCATTAATGGCGCCGGGTATTAATACCCAGCGCCACCATTTAAGGGAGCTTGGTATTAAATACCAGGCGCCTCCACCTAATGGCGCCCGTTTTTACATTTTTTCATAATCTATATTTGGCACTTAAGTCGGTGTTTCTAAATGTGCCTAAACTCATGCTTAGGTTCAAAAAAAGTGTCGGTTTCTTTAAAAATTATTTAAAAAAAGTGCCTAAACTAAATCACAGGCAGGTGCTAGAGATGGCTCATCGGTCCACTTACACTATGCATCCGGGAGCCACGAAGATGTATCGGGACCTAAGGCAGAATTATTGGTGGAAAGACATGAAAAGAGAGGTGGCCGAGTTTGTGTTTAAGTGCCTGGTGTGTCAGCAGGTGAAGGCAGAGCATTTGAAGCCGACAGGGTTGCTCCAGAACCTAGAAGTACTAGAGTGGAAATGTAAGAAGATAAACATGGATTTTATGATGGGATTGCCAAAGTCTTCGCATTTTATACCGGTCAGGATGAACTTTTCAGCCGAGCAGTATGCAAGGCTATTCTTGGATCGAATTATCGTATATCATGGTGTTCCTGTGATGATCATCTCAGATTTGGGTACTCAGTTCATAGATCATTTTTTGTAGTCGTTCCAGGAGGCTTTGGGCACTCAGGTTCGGTTCAGTACTGCGTTTCACTCTCAAACAGATGGTCTGTCAGAGTGAACTATTCAGACGCTGGAGGATATGCTGAGAGTATGTGTCCTAGATTTGGAGGGCAATTGGGAGAAGCACTTACCTCTGATTGAGTTTTCCTATAATAACAGTTATCACGGCAGCATTGGGATGGCCCCATTTGAGGCATTGTATGGGCGGAGATGTAGGTCGCTCGTAGGATTGGTTTGAGGCAGGGGATTCCCTTATGATGGGACCTGATTTGGTGGAGGAGGCTTTGGAAAAAGTGAAGCAAGTCAGAAAGAGACTGTTAGCAGCTCAGAGTCGCCAGAAGATGTATGCGGATGGAAAGGCCAGGGAGGTAGAGTTCGTCGAGGGGGACATGGTGTTCCTCAAGGTGTCCTCTATGAAATGGATGGTGAGGTTTGGTAAGAAAGGAAAGCTAAGCCCTAGGTTCATTGGACTGTTTCCTATTCTCAGGCGCAGGGGAGTTGTGGCCTATGAGTTGGCCTTACCTCCTAGTACGGATCCAGTACATCCAGTGTTCCATGTGTCTATGCTAATAAAGTACATTCGGGATGAGTCCCATGTGATCGAGCCTACCGTAGTGGAGGTGGATTCAGCAGTCTCTTACGAGGAGCGACTAGTTGCGGTGCTAGATCGACAGATCCAGAAGTTGAGGTCCAAGGAGATCCTCTTGGTTAAGGTCAGATGGGAGCACCATTCTAGCCTGGAGGCCACCTGGGAGGTGGAGCAGGATATGAGGGAGAGTTATCCTTCATTGTTTGATGATTTGGTGAGTCCTTAATTTTTTTTTCCGAAATTTGAGGATGAATTTTCTTTAAGGAGGGAGGATTGTAATATCTTAGATATTTTAATTTTATTTTTCCTCTTATGTTTGTGTTTGCCAGCCTAATAGACTAGTTCGAGGTTGAGCCGAGTCGACTCATAGTCCAGTGCGAGCTTGCGAGCTCGGGTAAGTAGGATATGAAATATGTGAATTAGGCTTGAGTAGTTAAATTTATTCAATTTGATGTTGTGTATGCCTTATTGTTTAATTATGTTTATGTGGAAGTGCTTATTTAATTGCTTATGATTTATTATGAGATTAGAATAAGTTTATTTAAGTTAATTTAAGTTAGCGGTTCGTGTTCGGCTTAAGGTGGATGTGGGCTGGATAAAGGGTTTAGAGGAGTTAGGGTTGAGGAGGGAGTATAAAACCAGCTACACCAAGACTACCACCAAACTCAACAAACCTAGCAACCTAGGTTTACACAATTTTGAATACAAAGAAATAAACACGAAATACAAGTATAAATGGAGCAAATGAACAAACAAATAATTCTTAGCTCCAAAATGAATTCCATAGTCCTCTTGATGCCTTTGGATGATGAAACGATGAAGATCAAAGGATAAATCAATGTTTTAACTAAAAACTAGGGGCCCCTCTCCTTGGCTTGTGGCTCCTATTTTTGGAGTCACCCAAAGTTTTGAGAAAGGGAGCCAGCCGCAACCAAGCCGCCAACCGACACCCCCTCTCCTCTCTTCCCTTGGAGCCGCCGCCACCTAGAGCTGAGCCACCCAAGCCTTCCCTTCTCCTCTCCTTCTTCTCCTTCCCTGTGGAGCCGAGCCGAGGGAGCCACTAGCAAAGCTAGCGGCCCCCCTCTTGCCCTCCTTCCTCCTTCCCTCCTTCCCTCCCCTTGGAGCCGACAGCTTGGGAGGAGCCACCGCCTGCCCCTCTTTTCTTTGGGGTTGAGCCACCGGATTTCGGAGCCGAAATTGAAGGCCGTCGATTGCATTTTCTTCTCCAATCCTCTTTCCAAATTATGTGAGTGGTTTTACCCTCTCTCTTTCGGGATTTCTTCGAATTCTTGAAGCCGTTCTTGGCGGCTTATCGTTCTTGATTTGTTTCGATGATTTCTTGAGTTCTTGTAGTGTTTTCTTGTTGTTTGTGCTTGAGGAGGCCCTAAACTCTCCCCTATGGGGCTCGACAGCCCTAGGGTAAACCTAGGGGTGCTCGACCAAGGGGGAAATCGGGGTTGCCCTCAAGGTGTTCGATGAAATGCCCGAATGAACGTTCTTATTTCCTTCATGTGCAAATCTTAATTTCTTTACCTAAATAGGTTCTTGATTTATGGATTGCATGCCTTAGATTTAAATCTGTGATTTTTTGGTAGAAATCATGTTATAGGATCAAGATCTTGATATTTATGCCATGGGGATTCTTGGGAAGGGGTTCTTAATCTTGATGTTTGTTTCTTGATTAAGGTGTTGTAGATTCTTGTTAATCTTGATTAATAAGCATGAAATTTGTGAAATTAATCTTGAGATTAGTATTCTGTCCTGATGAAAATTAAGGATTTAATTTTTGTTAATTTTCGGATTTAATTTTATGTTATGTTGAAAATTGAATGTTGCTGGAATTTTATATTGAGATGATGAATCTGTGCTATTTTTAGATTACTTGCTATGGTGTGTGTATTACTCTGAATATAGTCGTGTAACCTATCGTTTCAACAAGAAAATATAGTTTGGAAACATAGGACACACTTTGGAGACTTGATTCGGGTTAGATACATCAGTTTCGGGCAGAACAGTAAGCTAAAATAAAACCCTAATATGGTTGACCTTAATTTTAATTTCATAATTAAAATTGTGAAGAGGGTCAACATAATTTGTTATGAATCAACAAATCAAGTTTATGCATGAAATAAAATCACACGGATTTATGACATTACGGATCTAGGAGTTGGGATCGGGTATTGGAGTGTTGAGACACTTTCTAATAGGAACACCCATGAGACACCGTAGGAAAGACTTGCCTTAGGTCATGATGCGCCATATCTTTATGAATGGCGGAGAGGCTCGTTGAGGAGTCGGATTACGGGTTAGGCCTGGGAGGTTGGATGACTAATTCCCAACCCGCAGAACAAGTTTGGAGAGCCTTTTCCAATTGTTCTGGTTTGGCCTCGTGAGATAAGTTCAGAAGACCTTTCCTGATTATTCCTATGATATCTTTTAGGAGTAAGCTCGGAGGCCCTACCCGATTACTCCTATGATATCTTAAAGAGGCTAGTTAATTCAGACAGGCGAATCCCGATTGTCCCTACGCGTCTCGTGGAGCAAATTCAGAGGGTCTTTCCCGATTGCTCCCGAGTTTATTTATACTAGGATAAGTTCGGAGGGCCTTCCCAATTATACTAGTATGTGTTGTTGCCTTCGGGCATGGTAGGCTTCGGTCTGATGTACTCCACTCTTGGAGGATTGGATGCCTTGAGGCATGAGTGGCCAGTTGGCCTGTTAGCTAGTCACACCTTCGTGACTTTACCTCCTCTAGAGATAGATATATTCTTGTTATCTCTCTGATGTTTATTTGTGGGGGTTAGAACTGCTCATTGAGTTCTTTGAACTCACCCGTTGCCATTTGATTTTTGTTTTGCAGAGCCTGACCGATGAGGTGGGTTTGAGCACTTGGCGCCGCTGGAGGGCAAAGGAGCCACATGATCTCATAGCAGTCCTAGTTAGGATCGTAGTCGAGTATTTTGGTAGTGGTCATGCACTTTTATTGGTTTGATTTGGAGTTGTAGCCCCTGAGGGCATTTATGTCATTTATTTCAGACTTTATTGTATCTGGACTTTTCAAATGTTGAACTTAATTTGTTATTTCCGCATTTTGCGTTTCAGTGGAACTACTTGTAATAAACTCTGTTTTAGTTTCTTTTCATTTCAAATGAAACTTGTTATTTCTTTCCGCTATTGTTTATTTGTTGAGTTGTCATGTGCATGGTTTAAGCTGCGAGGTATAGGCACGTATACCTTGGCCGATCACGTGACCCTGAGTTGGGGCATGACAAATGAAATACTTATCAGCAACGGCTTTGCAAAGTACGCGCGGCTGTTGCTGATGATATGTATTTATTTGCAACGGATCTGTAACGGATAAGTAAGTCGTTGCTTATGAGTTTATTTAACTCGCGATCATGCCCGACGCCCCCATTTCTTCTCTGCTACCCGACGCTGCTGAACTACCGACATTGACTATTAAAGGATCCCCGACGCCGATGCCGCCGCCGCTGCGCCCTCCACGTCAAAGCCTCTAGGCATTATTTTCTTCATCCTCTTCTCCTCTAGTAGTTAGTGCTGACTGAAACCCTAAAACTTAGGGTTTTAGCCGGCCACCAGACCTATGTCCAGTGTCCGACAATGGACATTGGACGTCGGCATCGGAACAGTAAATCTAGGGTTGTATTAAACCCTAATTAAAATATATTAGGGTTTAATTAAACCCTAATAAAATTTGATTAAGGTTTAATTAAACCCTAATCTATATGTTAATCCGGTTAGTTTTTAATTTTTAATTTTTATTAGTTCAATTATTAATTAGTAATTAGATTATTGTTAATTAATATGTTAATTGTTAGGTTAATTGTTATTAGTTTTTTAGTTAATTGTTATTGTTATTAGTAACTAGAATAGGTTATTTAAATTAATGTTAATTAAATTAGTAATTTTTTAATGTTAATATTAATTAGATTTAGATTAACTTTAATATTTTTTTAATGTTAATTAGATTTAGATTTAGGTTTAGGTTATATCTATTAATTAATTTTAGTTTAGATTAATTAGATTAAATTTAATGTTAATATTTAGATTTAGATTAATTAGAATCGTCCACTTTGGACTTGCGTTGGAATTGTCCACTTTGGACTCGTGCTGGATTCCTCCACTGTGGACTCGAACCGGCATCCATAAATTTAGAAAATAATCATTCATCTGACAAGTTGATATGTTTCACGTACGCATCGATGAGTCAGATATGATTTAGCAAAACCTTAGATCCGTTCGGGGGTTGTATGTTCGTGTAAAAGAAGTAGATGATCTTTTATTTGATGTACAACCCTGGAATTGCCCATAATTGGACAATTTGGGAACATATTATTTATATTGGACTTTATTTTTTCTTTTAACCATTAACTCATTCTTAAATTTTGGCTATTGTATCTCTCTTGTTCTCCGATACGCGCCCAGATGATATGCGTATTCGGAGAACTGTGGGGAGATGCTGCCAAAATTTAGAATGAAATTAACAGTTAAAAGAAATATTTAGTGCAATATGAATAATATGAATCCCGAATGGAATAAGACCATCTCACTAAAGACATTAACTCAAGATATTGTCATTGATTGATAGAATCATGTCGGACGATCGAAGTTGGATGTACCGACGTCTTGATCGTGGAGCTTTAATGAATGAGTTTCGATTATGCGTAACTTACCTCTTAAATTTCGCCTATTCGAATCCGATGATACATGTATGGGGCATGGCCCACCTGGTCTCACGTGCCCCATGAGCACTTGGACATGCTCTGGCGTGAGTTTGAGATACGTATTTAAAATGTTTATGTACATGATAATTAATATTGGTATTGATATTACTATTTTGCAAACTCGCTATACATGGCCAGAGTACGAGAAGCCCTTCATTTACAATGCGTGGGAGGCCATTTCCAAGCAGAGGTACAACTGTAAGTTGGGGCAGGCCCGGACACAAGCGATGGCCCGAGCCGGGGCCACAAACATAGCGGAGCGGTAGCAGGAGGTATCTAGGACTGCGGCTAGAAACCGCATGTCCGGGGGAGGAGCGTGTCACACTAGTGGCTCTATTTCATTTGTAGTACACGCAAGACGCATGGTAAGTATTATACCTTATTTTGAATTATATATTTTATTTGTTATTAGTTTATTAGTTAATTGTTATTGTTATTAGTAATTAGATTAGGTTATTTAAATTAATGTTAATTTGATTAGTAATTATTTAATGTTAATGTTAATTAGATTTAGATTAACTTTAATATTTTTCTAATGCTAATTAGATTTAGATTTAGTTTTAGCTTATATCTATTAATTAATTTTAGTTTAGATTAATTAGATTTATTTTAATATTAATCTTTAGATTTAGATTAATTAAAATCGTCTACTTTGGACTCGCGCTGGAATCATTCATTTTTGACTCGTGTCAAATTCGTCCACTGTGGACTCGAACCAGCATCCATAATTTTAGAAAATAATCATTCATCCGACGAGTTGATACATTTCACGTACGCATCGATGAGTCGGATATGATTTAGCAAAACCTTAGATCCGTCCAGAGGTTGTATGTTCATGTAAAAGAAGTAGATGATCTTTTATACGACGTACAACCATGAAATTATCCATAATTAGACAATTTGGGAACATATTATTTGTATTGCACTTTGTTTTTTCTTTTAACCATTAATCATTCTTAAATTTTGGCTATTGTATCTCTCTTGTGCTTCGATACGCGCCCAGATGATATGTGTATGTGGAGAACTATAGAGAGATGCTGCCGAAATTTAGAATGGAGTAAACAGTTAAAAGTAATACTTTGTGCAATATAAATAATATGAATCCCGAATAGAATATGACAATCTCACCTAAAGACATTAACTGAAGATATTTTC
Organism: Canna indica; assembly: GCA_034359265.1. Lineage (NCBI taxonomy): Eukaryota > Viridiplantae > Streptophyta > Magnoliopsida > Zingiberales > Cannaceae > Canna > Canna indica. The sequence continues at coordinate 53,633,277 of CP136892.1, forward strand.
ATTGATTGACAGAATCATGTCGGACGATCGAAGTTGGATGTACCAACGTCTTGATCGTGGAGCTTTAACGAATGAGTTTCGATTAGGCGTAACTTACTTCCTAAGTTTCGCATATTTGAATCCGACGATACATGCATGGGGCATGGCCCACCTGGTCTCACGTGCCCTGTGAGCACGTGGACATGCTCTGGCGCGAGTTAGTTAATATTAGTACTGACATCACTATTTTGCAGGCTCTCTATACATGGCCAGAGGACTAAAGGCCCTTCATTTACAATGCGTGGGAGGCCATTTCCAAGTAGAGGTACAACTGCCAGTTGGGTCACGTGACTGGCTAGGGTATGCGTGCCTATACCCCGCAGCCTATCCCATGCACATGCCAACTTACAATAAATTATGACGGAAGAATAACAGAGTTTATTATGAACGAGAAACCAAACAAATTCTATTTAAGAAGTAAAGTTTTAGCAAAACGTTTTAAAGTGTAGAAGTAAATAAGTCAAAGTTTAGCAGTTTGCTTTAACAATGAAATCTGTATGAAAGACATAAATGTCCCCAAGGGACTACAGTTCCAAAATACAAAAAAATGCAAGTGCATGACAAATCTACCAAAGACTCGACTACGGCCCCTAACTAGGACTACTATGAGATCAATGTGACTCCTCTGCCCTCCAACCGCGCCAAGTGCTCCAACCCACCTCACTGGTCAAGCTCTGCAAAAAAAAATAGAAATAAACAACGGGTGAGTTCCAAAGAACTTAGTGAGCGGTTCTACCAACCCCCACCATAAAAACCAACCACAGATAAATGAATAAGTGCCCCTGTCTCGTACAGGGATAAAGCGTCAAGTGGTATGACTAGCTAACAGGCCATCTGACCATTACATGCCCAAAGGCAAACCAATTCACTTAGCAGTGAAGTACAACAGGCCTCAGCCTACCCGTGCCCTAAGACAACAAATCATACTCAAGGGTTATGAGGATAATCGGGATTGACCCATCCGAGTTCATTCTATAATAGAACCCTTAAAACAGCACAAGAATAATCGGGATTCACCCATCCAAACTTATTCTTTAAATAAAGAAACTCGGGAACAATCGGGATTTGCTCGTCCGAACTTGTTCCAGAAGAAACACAGGAATAATCGGGATTTGCCCATCCAAGCTTGTTCCATAAATAATGCAGAAACAATCAGGATTACAAAATCAGCCTTAAATCAACAATTTCAACCTTAAAAATTATCATAATATCTCGAATATTACAGCAGGCTCGGACATAGGCGATGGCCCGAGCTGGGGACACAAACATAGCGGAGAATCAGGGATACGAGCCCGATTGGATTACTCCTGATATATAGGATCATCTCGTGGCTATATGGTCATGGAGCGGTGGCAGGAGATATCTAGGACTGCGGCTAGAAACCACATGTCCGGGGGTGGAGCGCGTCATACTGGCGGTTCTATTTCATTTATAGTGCACGCGAGACGCATGATAAGTATTATACTTTATTTTGAATTATATATTTTATTTGTTATTAGTTTATATTAATTGTTATTGTTATTAGTAATTAGATTAGGTTATTTAAATTAATGTTAATGTTAATTAGATTTAGATTAACTTTAATATTTTTCTAATGTTAATTAGATTTAGATTTAGTTTAGATTAATTAGATTAATTTTAATATTAATCTTTAGATTTAGATTAATTAGAACCGTCCACTTTGGACTCGTGCCAGATTCATTCACTGTGGACTTGAACCGGCATCCATAAATTTAGAAAATAATCATCCATCCGACGAGTTGACGCAGCACGACGCGGGAGCATGGGTCGATGATGCAGGTGGTTGGGACCATGACCGCGTCTATGGCTTTGCAAACAGTGGCCATGCGCGAGCCGTGCTCGGGCCACTTGGGGCTCCGACCCCCCCCCCCCCCCCCCCGGCAATCGGTGAGCGGCCCCCTCCACCTCCAGGATTAATGATCAGAACATGAGGATATCAACATTGGAGGAGATGGTCGCACGATAGAGTGAGATGATGGCTCATCAGAGTGAGATGATGGCTGAGATGCATGCCATGCAGAGACAGATGATAGGTCAGTCCAGCGGTGTACACACAAATCCATTGTCATCGACTTAGTCCACGCCGGTGTACACTCAAGCACTTCAGACCCCGCCGTTTGATCCTGACCTTCCTCCACCGTTGTAGTGAGATTTTGTTGACTTGTTACTTGGATACTTAGTGATACTTACTTGTTACTTGATTGACTTGTTTAGATATAAATTCGTATCGTGTTCATATGATAGTTTTGATTTTGTATAGTTTTGATAATATTGTGCATAATTATAATTATAAGTATAATTGTTTTGATGTATATATGGTGCATTTGTGAATGTATATGTGAATGTGAATGGATGTATGAGTTATGTATTTGGTTATAAATGTACAATGAAAAATTCTAATTTTAAAATTTTTCAATTACATGTTAACATCATCAGCAACGGCTTTCCCACAGCTAACCGTGAGAAAGCCGTTGCTGAAACTGTATCGAATTTACTGGGTCGTAATCTCAAAGCCGTTGCTGATGAACTACAGCAACGACTTAGTAACAGCCTTTCAACAATGGCTTAAGCACGGCTAGACGGTCGTTGCTGATGTCAGTATCTGCAACAACCACGGGGTCGTTGTGGAACCATCGCTGATAAAAATATCAGCAATAGGAGCGCGACATTGCTGAGCCATTGATAATAAGGATATCAACAACGGATGAGTCCTGTTGCGGAACTGCTGCTGATAATGTTATTAGCAATGGCCGTTGCTGATTCGTTGCTAAGTTATCAACGACGCGATCTTCTACCACGGCTGCGTTGCAACGGGCGGGGCCGTTGTTAATGGTCTTCAGCAATGGCTTACTAATGGTCTTCAGCAATAACTTAGCAACGGATGCAGCCGTTGGTGATGCTTATTATTCCAATAGTCTAGTGTGGTTTGCTTCCCTCCCACTAGGTTCTATTCATTCCTTTGAAGACCTCTCACACGTCATCCTCAATCGGTTCACCACGTCATGGGTCTATCACAAGATAGAGGCTGCCCTCCACTATGTTAGGCAGGGGCAACATGAGCCCACAAGAGAATACCTGAATAGATTTCAAGCCATAGCAGCCGAAATTCCCAATCTCTACCCACAGATCGAGCTCGGGCTAAAACCCAGACTCTATGCCGACTAGATCGCCCTGACCGAACCCAAAGACATGGCCAAAATCCAGGAGAAAGCCGTTAGCTTCATAAAGATGGAAGAACTCTAAGAAGCTAAAAAGACTAACTGGCAAAATCTCAAGGCCATTGTCGAAGACAAAAGGTCCAGAAAGGGAAACGGGAAAAGTGAATAACGCAATCGCCAGGAACAGAACAATGGCAGAGGGCCGAGGTCACCACCTCGTTTGAGTGCCTAATTCAAAAGGTATACTCCTTTTAATACTAGGAAGGAAACCATCCTACGTGACATCTATCACCTGAAGCTCATCAAATATCCTGCCAAGGCGGGAAAACAAAAGCTATCGCTGAATGCTGACATGAGCAAGAAGTTCACGTTCCATGACACCTATGGCCACAACACTGAGGAGTGTGTGGTACTGGGTGATCAATTGGAAGACTTAGTGCGAAGAGGAACTTGGATAAATACATCTACCCCCAGAAAAAGAGAGGTTGAAGCAGAAGCCGCGACCCTAGGTGACGAAGCTGGACACCCCCAAATCCCCACTCGAGCCATAGAGAAGGCAGCTGAGCTGACTGCTCAGGAGACAAACCCCAAGGGATCATCAACTACATCGTCGGTGGACTTACGAGGAACGGAGAGTCGAGCTCCATCAGGAAATGATCTTTTAGGACAATAATGGCGGTCAATAGTTCCACTCGACCACACCGACCTCCCTCAATAACCCCGGTAATTTCGTTCTATGAATCCGATTTTCATGGAACTAACCAAAATTTGCACGACCTGATCGTAATATCTATAATTGAAGGAAATTTCATCATCAAAAGGGTCCTAGTCGACCAAGGCATCTCAGCCGACATCTTTTTCCACTCTACTTACGATAGGATACAATTAACATAAGCCTCACTTATCCCATGCAAGGGAGACCTGGTGGACTTCTCCGGAGAAAGAGTTGACGTCCGGGGGGCCATATGGCTAAGAACTACATTCAATTCTCAGCCAAAGGCAAAAGCAATTGATGTACAATACCTTGTCATCAACATCCCCAGCCCATATCGTATGATCCAAGGACGATCATCCTTGAATATTCTGGGGGCAATCATATCCACTCCCTACCTGGTGTTAAAATTTGTTATCTTGGAGACAGAAGTACGTGTGCTGCACGCCGACCAAAAAAAAGCCTGATGGTGCTACAATGAATGCCTCAAGCCAAAGGTGGTCGAACCAAAGAATGAGCTTATCAACCCATAAACAGAGCACATGCCTTGGTCGGGATGAGACATGCGAAAGCAACCCCGACCCTACCCTTGTAAAGAAGTCAAGGCATGATCAAATCATCACAATTAAGCTCAGAACAGAGCACTCTTCATGTACACGCAATTTTCTTATTACTCAATAAAATTGCATTACCCACATTTTTCTCAGTGTATGCTCAGGAAAATCTATGGCTATCTCGCCACCTTAAATGAGTATCCCATTATTCGAAACCTATTTGAGTCCTCACGTGCGAGCTCAAATGTTTTGCCCTTAGGATCGATACTTTCGTCCCCATAGCCCAACACTCCACTTAATGACTAGAACTTAGTTTGCACCAGTCTGATTCATCAGCCTCAGTGCCTATTCCTGGCTCCCTACGCCCTGAATGACCTCAAGCGCGCTTCTCGCGAGCTTGGTTTTTACCGAGTCTGATCCTCGGCCCCACATGTGTCCTCCGACTCAGCCTGGCGCACTATAAAATGAGTTACTCAACTCTTTACACGTGGTTCCGCCTTACGCTCCTCGGTGAGCTCGATCTGAACCCCCGAGTCCAGTCTTTGGCTATCACGCCACTACTCCCGGCCTCAAAGACCTTACTCGACTCCTCGCGCGTTGTTCCGCCTTACGCTCCTTGGTGAGCTCGGCTTGAACCCACCAAGTGCAGTCCTCCGCTACTGTTAGTGTTGGCCTTTTATGAGATTGGCTATATTGGGCAAAAGTACACCAGGTTAATTCTCAGTCAACTAGGAGAAGTTCTACTTATATTGAAGAATGTTTCAACTATGTGAGGACAATTTCAACTACTCCTGCAATCTATGGATTTCAGGATAAGGATGCAGCTAATGAGGACTTTCTTTATTTCCTACAGATAAGATGACTCTTGGCCTGCAATCATCATTAATTATTTTATTGCCCGATAAATTTTATGAGTAGATGAGAGGTCCTCTTTAATATTTCTGGGTGTTACTCCATTTGATCTTTATGGTCATTATGTTCTAGTGTTGACTGTTTGTTTTGAACCGATGACTGTAGGTTATTGAACTGATGGTATCAATAGTTATGTCAGCATTGATTCAGATCTATCAGTTGTCACATAAAAATTCCGATGGAAAGATTTGATTTATCAACTCATGTGTGCGTACATTGTGTTTCCAGTTATTTAGAGGAGTTGAGACTGTTGAGTGCAAGACGACAACAATCTACCTTTCTTATCTTCGAGTGAAGATAGTTTCGGGCTGATAACTCGCTACAACACAAGGATTGTGCTGGATGTCATTGAGAGGCAAGTTGGTATGTACTTGTAATAGCAAATAAATTTTTTGTTATTTCCAATTCACTATATATAGTACTGGTAGTCGGATTTTGGATGTGAAATCCTGAGGACATATATTGTACTTATTGATAGTGGATTGGGCATCTATTCGGTGAGTGCCTCACAAATTAGGTGATAAGTTTTGTCACTGAACTACGTAAACAAACCTTTTGTGTTTGCGTGTGATTTTTGTTTTGGTTATTACTTTGTTACTAGTAGTAGTTGGAATAGCAGTTGCAACTTCCTATTCTACTATCCGTAATAGAAGTTTCATTAGAGACCTTTATTGTCAATTGATATCAGAGCATTTGTGCTAACCTTTACCTGCACAAGATCCTTCATGTGTCTTTTTTTTTTTTTTTAAGGCTCAAGATGGAAGGAATGCTTATGAAAATTTTTGTCAATGTTCCTCTTTTGCTTATTGGAACGAACTATGCATATTGGAAGGCTAGGATGATGGCTTTCATTAAGTCCTTAGATGATCGTTGTTGGGACACTATAGAGATTGGCTACACTCCTCCCACAAGCAGAAATAAAGCCCTTAATGCTATCTTCAGTGGAGTTGATTTTTCTCAATTTAAGTAGAAATAGAGATTGGTGGGAAAGCTAGTATACAGAAGCAGAAATTGTTGCAACAAATTATGATAATAAAGCTCTTAATGCTATCTTCAGTGGAGTTGATCCTTCTCAATTTAAACTAATCTCGGCTTGTACGTTGGCAAAGCAGGCATGAGAAATTTTAGAAATGAATCATGAAGGATCCTTGACGCTTCGGAAGTCAAAAGTTGAAATCCTCAACACCTGATTTGAGAATCTAAAAATGAGAGAAGATGAAAGTATACAAGAATTTCATAGGCGTATCAAAGATCTGATGAACAATACTACCAATCTTGGAGAATCATTCTCTGAAGAAAAGGTAATAAGGAAAGTTCTAAGATCCATGCCTACCAAATTCGATGTGAAAGTTGGAATTATTTGAAAAATATTCTCACAGCGAAAAGAAGAAGAATATTGCATTCAAAGCTATTGAGGATGAGATCAAGATAGAAGATTATTCTGAAGAGGAGATGGATATTGTATTGGCTCTTATGACAAAGAATTTCAAGAGATTTCTGAGAGCTAAGAATAGGGTAAACCATAACTCTCAGTCAAATTTGCGGCTCAAACAACAGTTTCAACCGCCTGAGTCTACTAGTTCAAAATCAAACTTCTCTGGTGGAGAAAATAGAAGAAGTCAATCGTTCGGACAAAAAGATGACACCAAATAGAAGTTCAAAGGTGTCCATTGCTTTGAATGTGAAGGATTTGTACATGTGAGATCAGAATGTTCAAATCTTCAGAAAAAAATCAAGAAGTCTTTTATTGCTACTTGGAGTGATGATGATGAAGAAACTGACTCAGAAGACCATGAATGAGGCAACTTTAGAGCTTTCATAGCTTACATAGATGACACAGTTAAAACTGCCAACACAGATGGTGATCACTGCAAAGTTCATTGTGCAGATAGTCTTGAGGAAGTCTATCAGAAGATGTTTGATAAATGGGTTGAAGTGGCAAAACTCAACAAGTCTCTCAGTGACCAGAACAAGCTTTTAGTTGAAGAAAAAAAGACTCTTAAGGAGAAAATTCAAACCCTTCAAAAACATATTATTGAAAAAGAATACAAAGAGTCTAAGTTGATTTCCGAACTTAAAAAGGTAAAGAAGGAAGTTAGAATGATGAATTCTACTGGTACTCTTAACAAAATTTTGAGTGCAGAAAAATGTCCTTCTAATCATAAGGGACTATGATACACTAGTTTATGCCAGTTGAAACTCCAGTCTCAACTGCCTACTCAACTGAGAAACTCTCATAGAGGCTCTTCAAGAAGTCAAAAGTCTACTACAAGGAAGGGAAATAGGGTGCCCATATGCTACTATTGCAAGTGCAGAGGACACATTATTACAAATTGCTTCAAACTCTCCAACAAACTGAGGAAAATGAATCATATAAATTGCCCAAGGCAAAAGGTTAAGAAAATCTAGGTAAGAAAGTCTGATTTTAACTGCCATGTTGCTTTTATGTCAAAGACCATTTCTTCTTTTGGATCTTGGTATTTCAACAGTGGATGTTCTCAACATATGACACGGAGTCTTGAAAATCTGAAAGATATTAAGGAACACGGAGGTGCAACTGTCACTTTTTGAGATGGAGGATATGGAAATGTCAAAGGAGCTGGAACTCTAAGTGTTCTAGGAATTCCTAATATGGAAAATGTCCTGCTTGTAAAAGGTCTCAAGGCTAATCTTGTGAGTATAAGACAATTGTGTGATCAAAATTTAAATGTTCAATTTACTAAAAATTGTTGCAAGGTTCTTGATAAGGATGGTGACTATATTCTTAAAGGAAATAGATCTATAGACAATTGCCAAAAAATTGCCTACTCTTCTATTTGTCTTTCAGCTATTACTTCTGACATTAATCTATGGCATCGATAGTTCGGTCGTGTTAATTACAAAGATCTCAAGAGACTTGTAAATGCTGAAGCAGTCAGAGACATTCCTAAAGTTTCAAGAGAACCTGAAGTAGTCTGCAGTGCTTGTCAAGAGGAAAGCAGACTAGGCAGTCTCATCGATCAGCAGTTACAACTTGTAGCTACATCTAAACTTCTTGAGCTTCTTCACTTGGATCTTGTCGGTCCCAGGCAAGTTGAAAGTATTGGTGGTAAAAAATATGTCGTTGTCTGTGTAGATGATTTCTCACGCTTTACTTGGACAAAATTCCTAAAAGAAAAGTCTCACGCTTTTAGCATTTTTAAATCTTTATGTTTGAGACTTCAAAATGAGCAAGAACTCCCTAATCGGAAGGTGATCAGAATAAAGAGTGATCATGGAAGACAATTTGAGAACATCTCTTTCTCTGAAGTTTGTGATGAAAATGGTGTATTGCTTGAATTTTCTGCTCCAAAGACTCCTCAACAGAATGGTGTTGTCGAAAGGAAGAACCGTACTATTTAGGAGATGGCTCGTCTTATGCTTAATTCTAAGCGGATTTTTGAAAGATTTTAGACTGAAGTCATCAACACAGCTTGCTAGATCATAAATCGAGCTTATCTTAGACCAGGATCTATTAAAGCTCCTTATGAATTATGGAAAGGTAGAAAACCTAACCTTATATATTTTCATGTTTTTGGTAGCAGGTGCTATGTTATAAATGATAGGGAGTACCTTGGAAAAATGCAAAGCAAGAGTGACGAAGTCATATTTCTTGGATATTCCAAAAATATCAAGGCATACCGAGTATATAACAAACTCACTCAAATTGTGATGGAATCACAAAATGTGAAGGTTGACGACTCTGAAATATACTATAAGACCCGGGAAAATTTCCAAATATAAAAATCTATTTTGGTGCAGCGCGCCGGACCCAGGGATAGTCAAGTCGAGCCTCAGGATCGCCTCGAGTGAAAAGGTATGACTCGACTATTGATGCATGGATTTTAATTGGGTGATTGACCTTCCTTTTATGCAATCATACCTTAAATCAAGTTTAAATCGACTCATGTTGTGGGTTGAGTCGGAACCCAAGTCTAGTTAGGGTTTAGTCGAGTCTTGAGTAGGAGTCAAGTGAGTCAAGAGCCTATATGGAAGGCTAGATGAGGGATTAAAACCCCTCATCCTTGTGTGTGCAACTCATCTTTGAGTCGCACAAGGCAGCCTAGGGAGAGGGGGAGAAGAAGCAAGGAAAAGGGGGAACCTTGGGTCGATCCGGGATTTCGCGCTATCGCCGAAAGATTCGAAGTCGTCGTAATCCGATCTTTCATTCTCCGCAATCGAGGTGAGTGGATGGATTTGAAAAATGGGGGAGGTGGGTAGTCGAACCCTTAGTGGTGATAGGATCGTGTTTTCTCATAATTTTTCGACGAATCGGGTTTTTGTAGTTGTACGTGCATGATTCTTGTATCAATCGATGCCAGATCATTTTGTTTTCTCTTTGTTTTCTCAGATCTAGGGCTGTCGAATCATGGGGAAAGGGGAAAAGTCATGCCAAAATTTTCCCCAATCCCCTTGATGGAAGTAGAGCCCTTAGATGATCATAAATCTATTGATAGAGCATTCTACGTCGTCGATTTCCCGCGTTAAAAGGTTTGTCTTCCCTAGGACTCCTAAGTTTGGCCGAATGAACCCTCAGCCTCATGAGATGGGTTCGGCCAAGGGTAGGGGAAGGGGTAAATTAGTCCTTATGAAAATAAGATATATCGGAGCCGAAGAGTTAAGGTCGGAGCTAAAATCATCTTTCCTTTCATACCCTAAGGGCCATGGCCGAGCAAGGTTTCCCTTGCTCAAGGCTCGGCCAAGCCTAGGGAGGGGGAAAAGGTTGAGCTTTAAATGGAAACTTCCATAAAAAATGTTCAAACTATAGAGGCATGATGATACTTAGAAAGAACACTAACCATAGTAAGTAAATTGATTGATTTATGAGATTGTAGGAATGCTAGCTTAATGACCATCCTTAGCTCATTAAATCTTTTAATTTGAAATGATGTAATAGTTTACCATGCTTGGTATTTCATGTATTTTTGAATTCATTGCTACCTTGCCATGTTAGATAAATTGTTTCTTATTGAGCTTAATTCTAAAGGTAGTGTATAATTGTTATGCAGGAATATTGTGACCATATATAGTAGATGTTGTAAAGTTTGTTTACATTTCTTTAAATTACACATGCTGTCCTAAAATATTCAGGGGCGGAATTCCAAGGTCGATACATGGAATTTCTCACCCAAGATAGTGTATAATATTAGATAATATGTAGGACGTTGCGAGACGCTCAACATATATGGAAACTTAGCTAGGAGATGATATAACTTCTAGGACTTTTAGTAAATATTTTGGAAACCTAGAACTCTTAGGTGTACACATTTTAAAAGGACAGCATTAATTTGTTGACCCTGTAGCCCAAATTAGGGCCAGATACGGGCAATGGCCCGAAAGGTATATAAGGAAACCCTAGGACACTGATTTTGTGATGGGCTTGAGATGGTCCGCCGAGAAGTGTGGAGGTCAGAAATGACCAATGCTTAGCTCGACCAATGTTTGGGTCTTGAGGTGCGCCAGCGGACCCGCTAGGTGCCAGACCCCAGTTGGGTGGGACTAGCTATCCTTACCCCAAACGGTGTCCGAAGACTAGTGGACCATCCTAGTCTAAGGCCCGGGATTATTTGTTTACATCTTGATATGATGTGGCCGACGGCCAGTATGATTCTACCTTGTATGGTAGGGCCGGCTGTAGCCGAGATTTTTATTCCACAAGTAGGCCCAAGGGGCCGGATGCCGGAGGCTTGATAGGCTGAGATGACAGATTTTCATATATTCGGTTTATACAGAATGACCCATGGGGTTAGTAGTCACATTAAATGTAGCTTACCTCCCTAAATATACATTATGTTGCCTTATATGTCATGCGTGAATAACTGAGGATTATGTGAAGGTTCGCTAAAATCGCTCACTGAGTCCCAAGTGGACTCACAGTTTGTTTTCTTATTTTTGCAGAGCATGAGCAGTGATTGTGACTTGTCGACATGGTAAAGCTGGTGGGCGGGAGGTGGTGCCATATCTCATAGCGGCGTCCATGAGTCACAGTCTAGTGTTTCTAGTAGTTGTTTACTTTTCTGCACTAACAGTTGTATTTTGGAAAAAGTTTGTAAAACTTTGATTCTTGAGACATTCAGTTGTTCTGATGTTTGTTTTCTTTTTTGGTTTGAAACATAAATTGTGAATTTTGAAAACCTTTAATAAAGTTTATGTTGAGATTTCTTCTATTGATACGTTCTGGTTTCCTTTATGTCAGTATAGACAGTAGGCTACAGGACAGGATGTAGGCCCTGGCCGGTCACACTACCCTCAATTGGGGTGTGACATATACCAAACACTGCTGACTAACGAGAAGGCAGTTTCAACTGTTGATAAGATTGCCCATAATTCCTCCAAGGCCACTGAACAGTCAGTTGAAATTGCTAATTCAACTGACCATGAGACTAACACTAAATAGGAAGATGAAAGGGATGATTCCAGAGCAAAAGAATCTGCAAGATCTCTTAAGAATCATCCTCTACAAAATGTAATTAGAGATGTACATGATGGAGTTAAGACCTGAAATTAATCCAAGAAAAATCTCTAGGATATGATCAGGTACTCTTGCTATATTTCCACTGTTGAACCTAAAAATGTCAAGGAAGCCTTGAATGATGAACTTTGGATTTTTGCTATGCAAGAAGAGTTACAACAGTTCATCCAAAATGATGTTTGGGAACTTGTCTCAAGACTAGAAAATATTATGTTGTTGGAACTAAATGGGTGTTTAAGAACAAGACTAATGAAGTTAGAAACATTACAAGTAATAAAGCCCGTCTTGTTGCTCAAGGCTTCAACCAAATTGAAGGTTTGGACTATGATGAAACCTTTGCACCTGTTACAAGATTGGAATCCATCAAGTTACTTCTAGCCTTATCCTGCTATATGAAATTCAAACTATTTCAGATGGATATTAAGACTACCTTTCTCAATGGATTTCTCAATGAAGAAGTCTATGTTGAACAACCTAAAGGCTTTGAGAATCCTGCTCATCCTGACCATGTGTACATATTAAAGAAAGCTTTATATGGGCTTAAATAGGCTCTTAGAGTTTGGTATGAGAGACTTGCCCAGTTCTAATTTTTGAAAGGCTACAAGAGAGGAAGAGCAAATCAGACCTTGTTCATTAAAAGAAAGGAATGTCAACTGGTAATTGTTCAAATTTATATTGATGATATAGTCTTTGGTTCAACCTCTAAAATTTATATTAAACAATTTGTCGATGACATGAAATTTGAGTTTGAGATGAGTATGGTTGGGGAAATGAGTTATTTTCTCAGTCTTCAAGTAAAGCAATCTAAAGACGACATATTTATCTCTCAGAGTAAGTATGCAAGAAATCTTATTCATAAGTTTGGTCTAGACAGTTCACAGGCAGTTAGAACTTCTATCTCTACTCATGAAAAACTGAGCAAAGATGATGAAGGCAAGAGCATTGGTCCTAGTCTCTACAGAAGTATGATTGGCAGTCTATTGTGTCTGATTGCTAGCAGACCTGACTTGTGCTTCAGTGTTGGATTGTGTGTCAGCTATCAAGCTAATTCAAAGGAGTCTCATCTTCAGGCAGTTAAATAGATTCTCAAATATGTTAAAGGTACTCTGAATTTTGGTCTTTGCTATTCGGTTGATTCTAACCCCTGTCTTGTAGGATTTACAGATGCAGACTGAGCTAGGAATAATGATGACAGAAAAAGTACTTCAGGTGGTTGCATCTATATTGGAACAAATCTAGTGGCTTGGTTAAGTAAAATGCAAAAAAAAATTCTCTTTCTTCAGCAGAAGCAGAATACTTGGCAGCAGACAGTTGCAGCACACAGCTGATTTGGATGAGGAATATGTTGCTTGATTATGACTTCAAACAGGAAGAAATGACCCTATACTGTGATAAAACTGATAATGCCAGTGCTATAAATTTCTCAAAAAACCGTGTTATGCATTCTTGCACTAAACACACTGATATTCGTTTTCATTACATCAGGGAACTAGTTGAAAGAAAAGAGTTGCAACTGGAATACACTCCTACAAATAGACAAGTTGCAAGTTGCACATATCTTTACAAAGGCGTTGAATGGTGAAAATTTTGAGCAGTTGAGATCTGCTCTAGGACTTTGTGTCATATGAGATATTTTTCCACTTACCTCAATCATTGATGGGTTTCCTCAATTTATTTATTGTATTATTTATTTTCTCTATTACTTGTGTATTTTTGTGATTTATTTCATTATATTTGAACGTGTAAGTAGACCTAGTGTTAGGTCTTGTGATTGAGTGGTATCTTTGGTATATAAGGTGTAAAGCCACTTGTGTAAACGTAGTTACAAGGATTAGTTGAGTTGTCCCTTAGGGTTGAGGTGGAAGAGTGCTCTCGGTAAGAAGGCGGAGACTTCCGGGTGTGGAAGTGCCTTAGATTGAGAGTGAGACTCTTCGAGTCAAAGTCCTCTGTGTAAGGGAATCAATTTAATCTAGTAAACTTAGTTTGGAAATCCTAAGCGGGGTGCTTAGGTAGTGGAGTAGGCATTGGGGCCGAACCACTATAAATACTTGTGTTAGCATTGATATATTGTCTTGTGTTAATTGCTTCATATTTATTGGTTCCGCTTGCGATTAACATTGTGCTTAGCCTAACTAATCAAGAAACGATTAAAATCGGAAGTAGGCGACAAGTTTAGATAACACACTATTCACCCCCTCCCCCCCCCCTCTAGTGTGCCATTTCACCCAACATAAAGGATATCCACAGCCGTTTTTAGGCACCCTTCGCTTGGAAAAAAGAGAAGAAAAAATGAAGGCTCAGTTTGATCTTAAGGCATTCCATTACAATCTCGATGCACCGAACGAAAGCCCAACTATTCAGGTGCAACTGTGTGGGAGCCACGTTAACCAAATTTAGAACACCATGTTCAAAATCGGTAAAGGGTAGACGAATTCCCAACTCCTCGAAAAAAGTCTGGTACTTGAAGACAAATTGTGAGTTGGTGTTACAATACACCCAATCCAACAGGAGGCTTGGAAGACACTCGTAGTCCTCCTTGGTGCCTTCACGAGAGATAGACATGCAAACCCGGAAGGATAAAATGCTATTGAGGCTGGTTAACACCGAACCATTTAACTTCACATCCTCCTGTACCCAGGAGTAGGAATCTGGATCCTTCACCGGCGTCCCAAATTCTGATTTCACTATGACACTTTTTCTCAACATTGCGAAAGCCCTAAAATGGGGACGTGTCAATTCAAACTTACAAACCTAAGATAGGACCTACAAGAACAATGGGGAACTCACATGAAGAAGAAGCGGAAGCTGTGGCGATCAAGCAAACTTCGAAGTGGTTGCCGAAGAAGATCCCTAGAAACACCAAGTCGAGAGAAAAGCTAGACTTCGGAAACGAGAAGGAAAAAGGCTTTATAGGCGACATGATGAATGAAGAACTCCCCCTCATCCAACAGTCAACAATCTTGCCAGAGATAAATATGGACCGTTCAAACAAAAGCAGCGGCTCCCTAGGGAATAAGGGAGAATGTAGAATATATGAAAACATCTTTTTCCGCCATGACCACCACTTGATCCGAGGAAGCAAGAAACCAATTGAAAAGCGCCGCGAAGAAAGAGAATGCCCTATGCCATAAAGTTGCCATACAAGGCTGGCATAAAGCTGCCATACAAGGCGCAAAAGCCGAAGAGGCATAAGAACAACACGACAAAAATACACCAACTCGGCTCACCTTAGGACAAGACAGGAAGCTGCTCCGGCCTCCTGGCCATTTTCTTCAACGCAACCTCTGCGGCCGCCCACTCGCCCAAACTCCAACTCAGTCTTAGCCGTCACCTACTTGGCCTCCACTCTAGTTCAGCCTTTTCGATCGATTGTTCTAGCTCGGCCTTCACAATTGCCCACCTCAGCAAGACCTCCCTGGCCACCAGCTTTAGTTCGGCCTTCACGATCATTTGTTCCAAACTAGTCTCCACGGGCAAACCCTTTCAACTTGGCCTCCGCGGTCGTCCACTTCAACATGGCCTTCATGGTCACTTGCTCTAGTTCCAACTTGGCTTTAGTAGCTACCTGCTTAACCATTATAGTCAACCGCTCAAATACAATGTTTAGCTCGGCCTCCCTGGCCACCCAATATAACTTGGTAGATTTTTTCGAAGACACCTCAGAGATGCCAAAGAACAAAAATCTAACTCTACTTAAAGAGCTCAGCACACAATCCTCCAGACCACGATCGAGCTCAGGGGTTGTAGGCTGGACTAGAACTATAGGGACCGGTCGGACTCGACCCACCAGCGCCCCCAACTTACCTCGAGCCGAACCACATAGCCCTACCCAGGGGCTTCACCTTGTCACACCCCTAAAACCTGACTTGAGTCAGATCAGACGACTCTGCCCGGAGGCCTCACCCGACCATATATGGACATCCACGTCCTTCCAAATCACGAGGGATACGCCATTACAAGCCTGTCATTTTCGGGATCAGCCTCGATCCATTTTGAGCAACATCCCCACGAGATTACCGGGCAGCGTCATCACCTCCAACTACAATATATGTAGACACAAAGCTCCTCAGGTAACCCTAAGTTCCCATTTTCATTACCTCCGCCTGGGAGTCTTCCTAACTTGAGTGTCGGAGTGTCTTTTGTAGCCCCCCCCCCTCCGCTGGCGTCGAACCAGACAAGGAGAGACACCGAACCGGACCAGAGTACTCCAACCAGATATATTACCATTTTTAAAATTACCAGTAATGTTACATTATCATGTTTGGCATGGACTGGTAATCTTCATAGTAATCCACATTACCTTATTGGATAAAAAAAGATTACTAGGAAACTTATATCTTTAAATAAAATACCCTAAAATAAAATTGGAAACAACACATACTAGGATAATCGGGAAGGCCAATCATGCCAATCATGCATACAATTTCCAACATCACATATTCATGTTATCATGCCAATCATGCATACAATCTCATAATTTTTACTAAATAAAAGCTAGCATATATATCAAGAATTCCTTAATCAAAAATCAAGGAAATTAATTAATCTATAGCATCAAGAATATCTAGAACTCCAAGATGAAGTTGCATCCAAGATTCACAAGATTAAATCAAGATTCACAAGACTAAAAATCACAGATCTTCCATTAAACATATGCCCCATGAAATAAGATCAAAATTTAAAATCTAAGCATGGCATTGAAATTAGGAAAAGACTCAAGAACATAAAAAGGATCATCAAGATCATGAAGTCTTCAAGGTGGCTTCAAGAAAATTCGAAGAAAAACCCGAAGAGGAGGGATAAAACCACTCACAAGAAAAGGGAAAAGGATTGGAGAATGATTTCCAATCGACGGCTCCGATTCCGGCTCCAAACTCTGGCGGCTCGACCCAAAGGAAGAAGAAGAAGGGGCGGCGGCTCTTACCAAGAATAGGAAACGGCCCAATGAACCTAGGGCTTAGCTTTTTTTTCTTACCAAACCTCACCACCCCTTTCATTGGGGACACCTTGAGGACCACCTTGAGGAACACCATGTTCCCCTCAGCAAACTCTACCTCGAGCCATGAACTGAGTGCCCCGATCTGAGATAATCATCACCGGAACTCCATGATAAGCGACGATCTGATCCAAAAATAAACTCGCATACTGCTCGACTAAAAAGGTCGTCCTGACTGGTATGAAGTTCGATTTCTTGGTTAGGTGATCCACCACTACCCAGATAGAATCATTGCCTTTCCCGGACTTTGGCAACCCAATCACGAAATCCATGGTTATCTTCTCCCATTTCCACTCCGGTACCCCTAAGTTCTGGAGTAACCCTGCCGGCTTCAAATGCTTGGCCTTCACCTGTTGACACACGAGGCACTTAGACACGAACTCGGCCACTTCTCTTTTCATGTCATTCCACCAATAGTTTTGCCTGAGATCTCGATACATCTTTGTGGCTCCCGGATGCATAGTATAGGTAGATCGATGAGCCATCTCCAACACCTGTCTGTGAACCTCGGCCATATCAGGTACCACAATCAGGTTCCTAAACCTCATAACACCCTCCGAGTCCACACTGAACCCATTATCTACATCTCCCCTCCTGGTCAGATCCTTAGTGAGTACACAAAAGGCATCATCCACCTGCACTGCCCACTACACTCTCAAGTGGGCCACCAGTGCACCAGATTCTGATACTGACAAGACTGCTCCCCCATCCAAACATAGAGCCAACTTCTGAGCCAACGGCCTCCTCCTAACTGCCAAATGTGCTAAACTACTCATAGACTTCCTGCTTAAGGCATCAGCTACCACATTAGCCTTCCCTAGATGGTACATGATCGTGCAGTCATAGTCCTTCAACAGCTCAAGTCATCTTCTCTGCCTCAGGTTCAACTCCTTCTGGGTATGTAAATACTGGAGGCTCTTATGATCAGTGTATATCTTACAAGCCTCGCCAAAAAGGTAATGACGCCACAGCTTCAATACGAACACTACCGCTACCAGCTCAAGGTCATGGGTTGGGTAATTCTTCTCGTGAACCTTTAACTGCCTGGAGGCATAGGCTATCACCCTGTCATTCTGCATCAGCACGCAACCCAAGTTGACTCGGGAGGCATCACAATAAATAACAAAACCTCCTGAACTCGAGGGTACTGCCAGAACTGGTGCCGACATCAAGCGATCCTTGAGCTTCAGAAAGCTTTTCACGCACTTACTGTCCCATTCGAACTTGACCTTCTTCTGGGTCAGGAGGGTCAATGGCACTACAATCTTGGAGAAATTCTCCACAAACTTTCTATAGTATCCTGCCAACCCTAGAAAACTACGAATCTCCTAGACATTAGCCAACCTCTTCCAATTTTGAACTACTTCAATCTTTGTTGGGTCCACTTTTATTCCTTCCTTGAACACAACATGGCCAAGAAACCCCACACTCTCTAGCCAGAACTCGCATTTGGAGAATTTGGCACACAATCTGTGCTCTCTGAGAGTTTCGAAAACTACCCTCAAGTTCTTAGCATGCTCCTCCCTGCTCTTAGAATAAATTAGAATGTCATCAATGAACACAATCACAAACTTATCCAGGTATTTCTTGAACACTCGGTTCATCAGGTCCATAAATGTTGCGGGTGCATTAGTTAGCTCGAAAGACATCACCAGGAACTCAAAGTGCCCATACCTTGACCTAAAAGCAATCTTAAGGACGTCACTATCCTGAATCCTCAACTGATGATACCTTGACCGCAGGTCAATCTTGGAAAACCACTGCACTCCCTGAAGCTGATCAAACAAATCATCAATCCTGGGCAACGGGTATCGATTCTTCACTGTTACCTTGTTAAGCTATCGGTAATCAATGCACATCTGCATGGACCCATCCTTCTTTACAAAGAGCACTGGAGTACCTCAAGGTGAAACACTGGGGCGAATGAAACCCAGATCAAGTAGCTCCTACAATTGGGACTTCAACTCCCTCAACTCAGTTGGTGCCCGATACGAAGGAATGGAGATCGGCTTCAGCCCTAGCTGTAAATCGATACAAAATTCGATCTCTCTTTCTGGAGGTAACCCTGGCAACTCCTTCAGAAACATATCAGAGAATCCGCATACTACGGGCGTCCCCCCGATGTCTCTAGACGCACCTCCACCTTC
This sequence comes from Canna indica, assembly GCA_034359265.1. NCBI lineage: Eukaryota > Viridiplantae > Streptophyta > Magnoliopsida > Zingiberales > Cannaceae > Canna > Canna indica. Next base: position 53,652,306 of record CP136892.1, read on the forward strand.
CTCTGCCGCTGACACAAAGGACAAAAATGACCGACACCCGCCAAAAAGTAACTTTCGGGCCTTAAAAGCTGATATCGCCATCAATGGCTCACCCCTTCCCTCACTCTAGAAGGTAAACTAGGGCATCCCGGGCTTACTAAAGGTCACAGTCATAGCCCTACAATCCACTGAGGTGAAATGGTCCGCCAACTAGTCCATGTCCAATATTACATCAAGCTCTAACATTGGTAGGAGTGTCAAATCGACCATCAGTACATGCCCACAAATGATAATCTCGCAACCTCGAAAGACTGTCTCCGCCATCACAGAAACGCCCGTAGGCGCAGACACCACAAGGGGAAATTCAAGCACAGAAGATATCCCTGACAACTTAGCAGCAAACAAGGCTGATACAAAAGAGTGCATAGCTCCTGGATCAAATAAGACATAAGCAATGGCAGACCCAACCATAATATTACCTAACACCACTGCCCTGGATGCCTCAGCACCCTCTTGGTTCATAGCAAACACCTGTGCAGCAGGCCTCTTAGAACCACTAGCTCGTTGGCCTCCTCCCTAAGTCTGACCCTTCTGAGCTACAGAATCTACTGACATCAGGGCCTTTCCTCTGGTTTAATCAGGATGCTGACTATCCTTATTAGGACAATCCTTTCTGAAGTGTCCAGACTGCCCATAGTTGAAACATCCGTCTAATCGTCCCCAACAAGTTCCCCAGTGCCTCTAGTGACATCGGTTACACAACGGTGGCCTAGATCTCTGCTGTGGTTCTCCAGATGATGCTCCTAGTCCCGAAGCTCTGGAACTATTATGACCTCCGCCCTGTGGTGAATCCGCTGCCCTGGGAGTACCCTTAGAATGAGCTGGCCGACCCCCTGAATGCTAGGGCCGAAACTTCTTCTTCTGAGGACCATCAAGCCTATCTGTCGGTACCATTGCCTCCTTTCGGAGCGCCTTGTCAATGACCCGGGCAAAAGAAGTCTCCTCCATGTAATGGATCAACCTAGCAATCTGCGGCCTCAGTACCTCAACGAACCTCTTGACCCTAGCGATCTCTGTGGCTATCAAAGTGGGATGATACTTCGAGAGGCGTGTGAACTCCATCTCGTAGTCTGTCACTCACATGCTACCCGTTTGACACAGTAGCTCGAACTCCTTCGCCCGCCTGTCCCGGATGCTCATTGGTAGGTACTTCTCCTCCATAGCAGCTCTAAACTCCTCCCAAGTAGCGGGCAGTGCATCTGCTGCTCAGCGGTCCCTCCAAGTATGGAGCCAATCCTTAGCCAGTCCTCTCAGCTACAATCGGATCAGTCGAGCAGTCGTCTTTGAAGAACAACCAAGCTCCTTGCACAACTCATAACAATCTCCCAAGAAACTGGTGACCTCCACCTGCTGATCTGTCCCCGTGTACTCTGGTGGCCTGAATGCAACAAAATCTACATAGGAAGGCGCTCTGGGGGCTCTGACCACTGGTGCCACTAGTTGAACCATCTTTGGTACTGCAGGTGTTGCCGGTACTGGCGATGGCTACTGCCTCAGCTTATGCTCTCTACGGAGTGCCTCTGTCAGCTCTGCCACTTGGGCCTGTAGCTGCACAACTACGGGATCTGGTCCCACCTCCTCCCGGGCCTGCGGTGGTCTTCCCCCGGCCCCGGCCCCGGCCTCGGCCTCGATCTCGGCACTCAGTGGTGGAGTTGCTATGACTACTGCTCCTTACGGCATCAAATGCCTCCATCAATCTAGAAACACCAGAAAAGAAACAATTCAAGATTAATCAATTGAATTCTCCCAATGTTTTGCAAACTAAACCACAACGGGCGAGCGATTTTACCCACCCTCACAAATAAACACAGAGATAACATGAATAAATTCTATCTCTAAAAAGGCAATGTCACAAAGGTGTGACTAGCTACCATGCCAACAGACCACCCATGCACACGACATCTAACTCTCCAAAGAAGTGCATCAGGCCGAAGCCCACCATGCTCGAAGGCAACAACACATACTAGGATAATCGGGAAGGCCCACCGAACTTATCCTAGTAGACAAAAACTCGAGAGCAATTAGGAAAGGCCCTCCAAACTTACTCGATGAGACGCGCAGGGACAATCAGGATTCGCCCATCCGAGCTTGCCCCTTTAAGATATCATAGGAGTAATAGGGAAAGGCCCTCCGAACTTACTCCTAAAGGATATCACAGGAATAATTGGGAAAGGCCCTCTAAACATATTCCATAACACCACCTCGGGGATAATCGGGAAAGGCCCTCCGAACTTATCCCACGAAGTTGAACCAGAACAATCGGGAAAAGCCCTCTGAGCTTGCTCTGCAAGTTGGGAATTTAGCGTCCAATCACCCGGGCGTATCCTATAACCCGACTCCAAATTGAGCCGCTCCACCATTCTCAAAGATATGGCGCATCAAGACCTAAGTCGAGATTCTCCTACGTTGTCTTAGGGGTGATCCTATTGGAAAGTGTCTCAACACTCCAAACCCGACCCCAACTCCTAGACCCATAATGTCATGAACCCGTACGGTTTTTCATGCATACTTTACAAGTTGGTTCATAACAGATTATGCTCACCCTTTAACCCAATTTTAATTATAGAATTAAAATTTAGAACATCTCAATTAGGGTTTTATTTTAGGGTTTTGTTTTAGGTACTGTTCTGCCCAGAACTGCTGTGTCTAATCCGAATCTAGTCTCCAAAGTGTATCCTTTGTTTCCAAACTATATTTTCTAGTCGAAACGATAGGTTACACAACTATGTTCAGATATCTAATCACATAATAACAGAGTAAACAAGAATCAGTCCAGATTCAACAAACAATATATAAATTTCAGAAAAGCTGAAATTTTCAGCACATCATGAAATAAAAATCCGAATTTTAAAGAATTAAATCTCTAAATTTCCAACATCACATATTCATGTTATCATGCCAATCATGCATACAATCTCATAATTTTTACTAAATAAAAACTAGCATATATATGAAGAATTTTTTAATCCAGAATCAAGGAAATTAATTAATCTATAGCATCAAGAACATCTAGAACTCCAAGATGAAGTTGCATCCAAGATTCACAAGACTAAAAATCACAGATCTTCCAATAAACATATGCCCCATGATATAAGATCTAAATTTAAAAATCTAAGCATGGCATAGAAATCAAGAAAAGACTCAAGAACATAAAAAGGATCAAGATCATGAAGTCTTCAAGAAAATTCGAAGAAAAACTTGAAGAGGAGGGATAAAACCACTCACAAGAAAAGGGAAAAGGAATGGAGAAGGATTTCCAATCGACGGCTCGACCCAAAGGAAGAAGAAGAAGAAGGGGCGACGGCTCCTCCCAAGCCGCCGGCTCCAAGGGAAGGGAAAGAGAAGGGCAAGTGGAGGCGGCTCGGCTTGCTGGGCGGCTCCCTCTGCTCGGCTCCATAGGGAAGGAAGAGAGAAGGGGAAGAGGAAACTCGGCGGCTTGGCGCTGCAAGGGAAAGTGAGAGAGGGGTGGCTGGGCTTCTGGCTTGGCAGCTCCTCTCCACTCTTCACACGGCTGGGCGACTCCAATAGGGAGCCACCAGCCATAAATACTTCGTGTTATGTTCTTAATCGAGTTTTATTAAGACCAAAAAAAAAAAAAACACCTTTTGAGCTTTGGAATGGTAAAATCCCAAATGTGGGATATTTTCATATTTTTGGATGTAAATGTTTCATTTTAAATACTAAAGAGAATTTAAGAAAATTTGATTCTAAATTCGATGAAGAAATTTTCCTAGGTTACTCTACTAACTCTAAGGCTTATAGAGTATATAACCGTAGGACAATGATTGTTGAAGAATCCATGCATGTTACTTTCAATGAAACTAATGATTCTTCAAGAAATGTCAAGATTGTGAATGTAGGTGAGGAGCTTGAGGATCTCACACTTCATGATAAGAAAGTGGAGGATGAAGATAATGAGAAGACCCAACATGAAGAACCTCCATCCTCAAGTCAACCTCAAGTTGAAGATGATGAAGAAGAAGAAGCTCTACCACCTCTCCCTAAGGGATACCGATTGGTAAGAGATCATCTAATGGACCAAGTCATTGGAGAGCCTTCAACTGGAGTGGTAACACGTTCTAAACTTAAAAATTTGTACCAATATGTAGCTTTTATTTCTCAAATAGAGCCTAAGAATGTTAAGGAAGCTATAGAAGATGAGTTTTGGGTATTAGCTATGCAAGAAGAACTCAACCAATTTAATAGAAATGATGTATGGGACTTAGTGCCTAGACCTAGTGATCAAACCATAATTGGAACTGATTGGGTATTTAGGAATAAGCTAGATGAAGAATGACTAGTTATTAGAAACAAAGTCAGGCTAGTGGCACAAGGGTACAACCAACAAGAAGGAATAAACTATAATGAAACATATGATCCCGTAGCTAGATTAGAAGCAATTAGGATGCTTTTAGGATATGCTAGCTTTAAGGGTTTTAAATTCTTTCAAATGAATGTGAAAAGTGCTTTTTAAAATGGTTTTATAAATGAAGAACTTTATGTTGAACAACCCCTCGGTTTTGAAAATTTTGAATTTCCAAATCATATTTTCAAACTTATAAAGACTTTATATGGTGTAAAACAAGCCCATAGGGCTTGGTATGAAAGACTTTCTATTTTCTTAATTGAACAAGATTTTAATATAGGAAAAGCAGATGTTTCATTTTTCATCAAGCACCGTGAAAATAACATGCCCATATTATATGCCTACTGATTCTTTAGGTGGGTGACAAGTGAATTCCAATTAATGGAATAACCCTTGAAGAGAAGTAAATGAGACATGTTGATGGATAAGTTGAATCAAGCCAAATAAGTTGCATAAATTGCTTCGTTTTCTTAGGCATTATACCTCTTCCAATCTGCACTTGGTAGCATGTATGTTTCTGAGACACTTCCTCACTTCATCTACTCTATAGTCATACCTAATTTAATAAGTTATGAATTATGATGGTTCCATAGATGAAGGAGATCACACTGTAGAACCTGTTAGGAGGAAAGATTGGGGTTAGGTGAATGAATAATTAGTTAGGTGAATCAAGATCAAATTAACTTGCATGTTTGATGTTCTTCACAATGCAGGATAATTACCTGGAGGAGGCTATGAAAATGAGGAATCTACTTCAGGAATTCCATGAAAATCATGGTCTTCGTGCTCCTACCATTCTTGGTGTGAGAGAGCATGTCTTTACGGGAAGGTTATTGTTCCTTCCTTGGCAGGATTTTCCTTGTTTTTATTGATGGGTTTTTAATTCGGTATAATTTATCATCTAAACAACTGTGGCAGAATGGCAGAATGGGTTTTTTATTTTACTATTGATGATTCAGGACTAATATATATAGGCAAAAAATAATGCTATTTTATTTTGTTGATTATTTGTTAATAGCTATTTGAGTTGGGTAATTAATACCCGGGTAATTAATACCTAGTAATTAATAGTGTCGGGTATTAATTACTCATCTTTATTAATAATATCGGATATTAATTATTCGGCTCTTCACTACGCCAGGTAATTAATACCTAGCGTTTTTTATAAATGGCACAGGGTAATTAATATCTGGTGCCTTGTATTAATGGTGTCGGGTACTAATTATCGGGTGCCATAAAAGGCGCCAAGTAATTAATATCGGGCGCCTTGTATTAATTGTGCCGGGTATTAATTACCCGGCGTCATTCATGGAAGGCGCCGGGTAATTAATTAATATCTGGCGCCTTGTATTAATGGCGCCGGGTATTAATTACCCGAAGCCATTTATGGAAGGCACCGGGGTACTAATTACCCGGGACTTTCTATAAATGGCTCCGGATATTAAGTATGCGGCGTGTTTTGTACCTGATAATCGGCGTTTCTAAAAGAACCTAAATTGAATTTTTAGGCTTAAAAAAGATAGCCGGATTTTTTTAAAATAAGTGTCGGCTTCACTTCATTTTGTTGCAGTGATCCCTTGAAATTGAGCAGTTAGGGAAAGCATAACTCTCTTCAGCTAGTACAATCACAATACTTGAGGTGTGGACTTGGCCATTTGGTATCCACCATTGAACATCTAGCTCATGCCATATACAGGTTACAAAGACCAAACTTTGACTTGGTTGTAGTATAATGTAGTTAGCACCTGCACATCACAGCTAGATATGGGTGTTTGAAAATTTCATCAATGTAAAATATTATTGGCTATCATTAAGAAAAATAAGAGAGATAAATATGAGCTATTATTAGGAAAATAGTTTTCTAATAAACTTGACATTCTGATGAAGAGTTCAATAGGCTTCTTTTGGGTTTTGCAAGAGACATTTTGACTAAATAAGAATGGAAGGCCGAAGAGGTGATTATTTCATTATTTTTAATGTAAAACATAGATTATTTGGTAGTTCATATATTTGTCTAGAGGGTGGGTTGAAGGACCAGTAGCTCAATGTATGGTCATGCTTGAAGTCTTAGAGGTTATTCTTCAACTATTTTTATTCTGTGTTCCATTAATGAAGTTAGTTAAATTAATAGTGATCCTAGTTCTTCATTCTTGCAGACTTAGGAGGCTTCTTTTGTATGCCAAATTGGATAGTATTTGAAGGGACATTTTTTACCGGTTGAAACAAGGAAATGTGACGAAGCTAAAGTGCATGTGACATTTAGGACCTACTTCATTCTGCTACTGATAATAGAGCAGTAAATCTGATGACTAAATCCAAATATACTTCGGATCTTGTATGTTTTTTATCTATGAAGTACTTCTTATCTTGTATGTTTTTGATATAACATTTTGTGTAATATTATAATCTGATGCAAATCATTAATATATTTTTGAATGACTTAAATACTGGCTAATAGTGGTATCGTGAATGTAGGGTGCACTGGATGGTGGACTTGATGTTCCTCACAGTTTGCTGGTTTTAAGAAAGATGAGAAACAACTTGAATGCCCTAAATTCATTTGGTGCCAATAACGAAGAAGATGAGTAATTAAGCGTTATATAGCTTAAGTTATCATCCTTCTGCTCATGTATTCTTTTCACCTTTTACTTTTGCTTCAACGCACAATTTTCTTTTTGGATGTGCTAAAAATGGAAAACAGGGAGCTTGAAAATGTTAATATTATTGTTTGAGGATGTGGTTATGTGATGTTAGCTTTATAAATTTGGCTTGTAACGTGTTATTCACTTTTTAATGTTTCATTTGAACTTTGCAGAAGATTATTGTGTTGACACATTTGATTTTTGAGATTTTATTTATTCTATTCATAGATTAATATATAATATAATATATATTATTCTATATATTAATATGAATTAATATATATTTCATATTAACTAAATAATATTAATTTATTTCAATATAATAGATTAATATAAATAAATATTTATAAAAATATTATATTAATTCGAATTAATATAAGATATTATATATATATATATATTTGAGACGCAAAGGTACGTGCATCTCGAATATCAGTTGGAGACGCTTTTAGTAAAAGCATTGCGAGTTACATTAAAGACTCAATTAAAAAGTGTTTTCACTATAAATCACTAACGCTAGGCATTTGCGTCTCGAATAAGCAAGTTGCATTGGAGGCGCGCCTAAAAAGTGTCTCCATCGAAAATCATTGGCGTCAAGCCTTTGCATCCCTAATATTATTCGAGAGACACTTTTAGTAAACCGTTGCGAGTTGCATTGGAGGCACAATTAAAAAGCGTCTCCACCAAAAATCACTGACGCCAGACCTTTGCGTCTCAAAAATTATTAGGTACATAATGATTCGAGACGCTTGTAAGTAGCGTCGATGAGGTAATTAGTGACGCAAAAAAGCATCCTTAAGAGAAAAAAAAAGACGTCACCATTTGCTATATTTGTTGTAGTGTAAAATGACCTTAACATTTTCTCACGGGTACAAAAATGCCTCTAATATTTTCTCACGGGTACTAAAATGCTCATAACGTTTGTTTTTGAGCTAAATTACCCCTGAAGTTATTGAAAATGGTACAAAAATGACACTAGACTAACTTTTGTTAGGTGAGACTTAAAGAAGATGTCGTGGATGCTGACAAAGATGTTGACTTTACACGTGGTGCATATGCAGAGAGCAACTTGCCACGTAAGCGACACAGAAGAAATCAAAATTGAAATCGAAAATTGGACATTTAGAAAATAAAAACCGAAATTGAAACCATCAAATCAATTAATCGAAAATTTTGGTTCGGTTTCAAACCGATTTTTCAATTAACCGATTTTTTTATTTTTTTACTTACCCCTACGATTCGTGGCAAATTACTCTCTGCATGTGCACCACGTGTAAAGTCAACATCTCTATCAGTATCCATGACATCTCTGTTAAGTCTCACATATCAGAAGTTAGCTTGGTGTCATTTTTGTACCATTTTCAATAACCTCAGGAGTATTTTAGCTCTGAAATAAAAGTTAGGGGCATTTTAGTACCCGTGAGAAATATTAAGGATATTTTTATACCCGTAAGAAAACGTCTTGGCCTGCATGCGCACCACATGTCCACGTCATCAATCTCAATCATCAGCCACATCAGCTCAGTTATAAATCAATTAATGTCGTTTACCTATAGGGGCATTTTTGCACCTAATTTCATAACATAAGGAGTATTTTTTATCCCAAAAAAACTTTAGGGGCATTTTAGTACCCGTGAGAAAATGTTAGAGGTATTTTTGTACCTTTTCTCGTTCAAAAAATATTTAATGGGCAAATTTGCATCATTTTCAATACTCTAGGATAAAGGTGGCAACGGGCCGGGCCCGGGCAGGCACTGCCACCTCCGGGAGGGGCCGAGCATGACCCAAATGTTTGGCAGCCAAGCCCAGCTCGGGCTGGGCCAGGCTCGAGCCGGCCCGAAAATTAATTATTTAATTTATTTTTTTAAATTTAAATTTTTAAAGGTTTAAAATTTAATTTTAAAAATTAATGGTTACGGGTGAATTTTGAATTTGGACCACTAATTTTATTAATCATTGTACTAAATTTTATTATATATTTTTTAACACATTTTTTATATATAATATTATAACGCAGTACAAATTAATAAAGAGATTTTTTAAAAATCAAATTATAATTAAATTTTTATTTATCTTTAATACAAAAATATTCATCCAATGATAAAATAATTTTTTTAATAGACTGCACCTTAAATTGTTGCCTACTTATCTTCTATAGCTAAACTTGTACTCCCCAATGATTAACTATAGAATGATCAAGTCTACGTAATTCTTTTTACATTTTTAATCACCTGTAGTCCCGGTGATTTAACTTGTACTTGGACCAGCAGCACTAGCTTCGCTTGTTTGAGCTTCCTCCTCTCCCGATGATGAAGTGTCGTCTCCTCTCTTATTTTGTAATCTATCTTCAGCATCCAACCAGTCTTTTAAGTAAATGCACATTTCAACCGTTTCTTCACTCATTCGGCTTTTTTTTCCGTCGAGAATTCTATTTCCAGCACTAAAACAAGACTCGAAAACTACTATAGACACAAGAACAGTTAGTATATCACGTGCCATGATGGAAATAATAGGATATGTATTTTGTTGTTTTTTTCCACAATGCTAAAATTTCATTATCATCTATTTCTTCAGAATGATTATGATCTAGAAAAAAAAGTAATTAATTAAAATTAGTAGATTTAGTTTTTTTTATTCTACGATCAAGTTGAGAATTAAAACTATTTTCACCATCATCTCTTAATCTAGAAGAAGAAGATGTTGTCTTATTTGTAATTGTATCACCAAATTTTGAAGCGTAAAATATAAACATAGAATTCAATAAAATCGAAATTTTAATTTTTTTTTCCTTCAACATTATCTAATTCCTTATTGTTATAATAATCATCTAACAACATATTTAAACCATCAATTTTTATTCTAGGATCTAAACATATTACTAAATAAAATAAAGTAGGTATATTTGACCAATACTTTTTAAATTTAGATTCCATTAAAGAAATAATTTGTGCAAATAAAGAATGATGTCTATATGAAGAAAATACTTCACTAATACGAACTATATGTGAAAGAGTTAAATTACATGTACGATAATAAACACCGGAAAGTTGTTCGGTAGCTTTATTAAAAAGTTCTAAAATTTGAGTAATATGCCCAGTAACTAACCAATCATTATTATTAATTGGATCACCAGGCATATTTTGATTGTAAAATATTGTAAGAATCTCTTGATATCTTATAGTAGACATAAACATATGATATGTTGAATTCCATCTAGTAATAACATCACCATTAAATTTTTTAAATGGTTTATTAAAAGATTGACATAATTTTTTAAATTCTTGTGTTCTTATTTTTGAAGAACACATATATCTAATAACATCTCTTATTTGTTCTACATGTATATTTACTTGTTTTAAACCATCTTGTACACATAAATTAAGAACATAACAAACACAACGAACATGAAATAATTCACCATCTAATACTGGTTTAAATAACTGTATAAGGGGAGGAATAACAACATCATTATTACTAGCATTATCAAAATTAATTGAAATTTTTTTATCATTTATATTATAGAAAGATGTTACAAATCTAATAGTAGAAAAAATGGCAATAGAAGTGTGTGGATATTCAAAAACTTTAAAACTAATTATTCTTTTTTGCAAAATAAATTTTTCATCAATCCATTGTGCAGTAACACAAATGTAAGAATTAGTAGTACGTTAACTAGACCAAACATCAGATATTAAAGAATTTTTTGATTTATTATTTTGAAAATTAGTCATTATATTTTTTCTATATATAAAAAATAATTTTAAAGCATCACTTTTCATTATATTTCGGGTAATTTTTTTATATTTTGGTTGTAAAATATTTTGAATCAAACTAGAAAATCTTGGTTGATCAACAAAACTAAAAGGAGATTCAGTTTGAACAATTAATTTTGCAAGTTCTCGACGTTGAAAATCATGATCATACGAAAAAGCTGTTAAACTAAAAGAAGATAAATTAAGAATTTGTTGAGCTTGTGCAACCTTAGTGTCATGACCCTTTGCATGACGTAATAAATGATCAGTTCCTCCGGTTGTTGAAGCCGAAAGAATTTTTTGACATTTTTTGCACCGGGTAGTTGTTTTGGTGCCATCGGGTTCAATAATTTTCTCAAAATATTCTCAAATCATTCTTTTTTTTCTACCCGATTGATATAAATTAATAGATGAACTTATCTCTATATTTTGATTTTGTTGAGTGGTAGGAGTGGTAGGAGTAGCATGAGACATTTCTTCTAATATATTTGATCCAGCTTGTGGAGTATAATCTGAAAAATCTCCATCCGCCATTAGTAAAAATTAAAAATATAAAAAGTATAAATATTATACTAATCAATGAAACAAATTGAAGAGATTAAAAAAAATTAACAACAATCTTGAATCCTTGTCTTCTTGATGAGCTTAAAATGTTGTTGAGAATGATTGTAAATGAACTTAGATTATTGAGAGTAAGAGAGTTGAGAATTGAGAGTTGAGAGTTGAGGATTGAGAGAAAGAGTTGAAGATAAAGATAGAAGAAATGAAGAAGGAGAGGGGGTATTTATAGGTAATTTTTTTTTTAATATAATATCATCGTCGGCCCGAGCCAGACTTGGCTCGGGCCGACCTAGGCCTGGCGCACGCTAGGCCTCCCATGCTCGGGCCAGCACGGCCCGCGTACCCAGCAGGCGAGCCCGTCCTGTCTTCTGGGCACAGCCGTGCTGGGCCAGACCCGGCCCAAACCCGGGTTGGGCTCGTGCCGCACATGGGCTGGCCCAGCCGTTGCCACCTCTACTTTAGGAGCGAATTTGCACATTTTTCAATACTTCGGGGATAAATTTGGCCCTTTACCCTTGAATAAAATTTATATGGTGCTCAGCCAACGTGCTTTATGTCCATTGTACGATTTCTGCAAGTTTGACTTCTACATTTGAATTTAAACAAATATTTTAGTAAATTTCATGAAAAATATAAATTTTAAAGATGAAAAAAAAACAATATTAAAAAATATATATCTTGATTACTAAAATAAAAACTTGATTAAATTTAATTATTGACAACCAGTCCGGCCCGACCCGAAAGTTTAGGGAGAATCCTGTCCCAGTTCAAAATCGAGACGGGACTGGGACAAAATCAGGATTCTTCGTATTCGGGACCGAGACTGGGACACATATTTGCGTCTCGACTAAATATTGGGACAGGACCGAGACATACCAAATCTCAACTCATCCCGACCCGAACTCACCCTTAATATGTTGGTTGTTTTCTTATTACAATAACAAGTGACTAAAGCTGATAATTCATATCTTTGAATAACAATTCAATTACAACACAAATTATAATTGTCAAGCTTATATTTTTTTAATTTTGATAAAGATGATATCAACATCATTCTTATAGTGTTAATTAGAACAACATTAATAATAATATATATATAATATGATTAAATTTGTCACTAAAGTATTGAAAAGGGTGCAAATTTGTCTCCTTAAATATATTTTGGACCCAAATTGTCCTTATCAGTACATAATTGCCACGTGTTATTTTTCACTATAGCATCTTATGTGGCCGAGCTTCACTTGCTATATTGGCTTCCATTTGCTGATGTGGACTTTCATTAGGAAAAAAAGTAAAATTGATCCAATTATGTAACGTCGAGTGTAATTTTGGTTTAAGGGACAAATTTATACTTTTTTTAATTTTTTAGGGTCAAATTTAGCCCTTTTTCCATAGTAAATTGACTATCATAAAATTTGCATGAATTAAAAAACAAATATGTATGTCAACACGTAGAAAAATAGCATAAATTAATTAATCACATGAATTCTGCGTACAATAGATATAGATGTAGCATGACAATAAGATTGACAATAATAAATTAAGGTCAATTATAGTATGTGAGCAAAATTAGCATGATATATTAATTCATGCTAAGTCTATATAGGCTCATGAGTGTGTTGAGTAGATAATAATGTTTAATTCAAAATTTCATGCCATGGTCTAATTTTAAAATAAATTGATCAAAAAATATAGTGAATAAATCAAAATTACCGTGAACCAAAATTAAATCAATCATAAAAGGATCAAATAAGTATGAACCAAATGCAATTAAGTTGAGTCAATCATAATTTAGATTGAACCGATAAAAAATAAACTAAACCAGACAAGAAATTTGGTGAACCAATTAAAAAATTAAATTGAACCGAAGAAAATTAAGTTGAACCGTTGTGAACCAACTGAAATTATTCTAAACCAAAACGAATTAGAATGAACCAGCTTAAGAACCAGTGAAAAAAGGGCGAACCGGATGCTGAATTGGTGAAATTGGGAAGAACCGGTTGCAAAACCAATGAAATTGGTCTGAACCTGCTTCTGAACTGGATTTAGGTAAAAGCATACCGGTTTAATTGAAATAGGAATGAACCTGAACCAGATTCAATTAAAAGACTGCGCTGATGTAATCGAAAATAAAATTGAATTGGACCGGTGTAATAGAAGATGAACCGGTTTTCAATTAAGATGGGGGTTGGATTTAATTTTAATGGATCCGGATCTTGGTTATCTAATGGAGCCGAATCTGACCCGTTAAGATAACTTCTTCCCCTCTCAACTCACGCATGAAAACCCTAGCGCTCCTAATCATGCAGCCGCCGCCTGCATCACCCAAACGCGCCGATGCCCCAACCACGCCTCTGTCGCGCCGCCGTTAGCCTCGCCGCCATCCTGCTGTATACCCCAATCCAATGGACTCAAGGTCACGCCGTCAGCATGCGCTAGCAGCAGACTTTCATGCATGCAGGCAACAACCTCGCCGGCGTCGGAAGACAATGGGGAGGGGGCGGAAGATGAGGGAAATGGGCTGGATACGATAGATACCTCGGCGCTGAGAAATTTTGTGCCGACAACTTCTGCCACAAGAGTGGTGCCGGGGCAATTCCGATCCCGAGTCCAATAACCTTAAGCCGCTTTCCTCTTTCGCCGGCCGAAGCAATCTAGTCACAAACATCGGCTGGCACTAAATCCACAGAAATAATCCCTCCTCCGCGGCCATGTTGCCGATGATCACCAACTAGCCATCGGGGTTGTAGTGGGACGACGATGGCACATGGAGGAAGAGAAGAAGCTGCACACAGTGGATACATATGGATCTCTCTCCATTATTTTTTAAACTTTCGCACGTAGATTAAAAACATTATTTAATAATCTAATTTTTAATTATTTTTTCTTTCTTTTTACTAAATTATTCATAATGTGATCCTTAATTTTTATATTTTTATTATTGTACTCAATTGATGAAAGAAACTTTTATTAGAGATTAAAATTGGTAAAAATTAATTAATACTACGTTGAAAGTTTAAAGTGTCATTTAATATGAAAATTAAAAAAAATCTTAAAAAATCACTTATTATGGAACGGATGGAGTATTTGAGAGGAATTCGAAAAGGTAGCCATACTCAATTTCTTACGGAAATAATTAAGGAGAAAAGAAGAACTGCCGATCAAAACACTCGTTGAAAACATGTATTATTTATGACCAGCACAACTTCGGACGCCGCCTCGCGAGGTGCATTGAGACGGTGCAGAGGCTAGGGCTGGCAACGGATCGGATACGGTGCGGATACTGGATTATCCGTATCCGCACCGCACCCATATCCGCCCATCCGTATCCGCACCGTATCCGCTACGGATGTGAATATGGATATCCATATCCGCACCGCTTCAAATACGGATATCCGCACCGCATTCGTATCCGCACTGTATTTAATAAAAATATATTAAAATAATATATTTAATTTAAAAAATCAATAAATTACTAATTCATTGATCCAAAATAAATATATAATATACTTCAAAATTCATCTTGACATGAAATTACCATAGAGCTCTTATATATATTAATAACTTATATGGGCAAAATAGTAATTCAGAGACGCGGATAGGGGGTGCGGATACGGTGCGGATCCATAGTCATATCCATATCCGCACTATATCCGCGCGGATATAAGTTTTCTAAATTCGTATCTGTATCCATATCCATTTTTACTTGCGGATATGGATTGGATACGGTGCGGATGCGGTTTTTAGTTAGCGGATGCGGATAAAATTGCCACCCCTAGCAGAGGCAAAGGCAATAAATGCACGCAATCAATAAATGCCGAACAAAGTAGCAAAATGCGATAAATGCGAAAGCAATAATCACATATCCCAACAAACATACACATAAAGAGAATAAAATTTTAAAATAGTAGAATCGAAAGAAGGGTTAAACATATTTGGGAGATAAACATTGCAAATTCAATGAAACCATTGCTAAAATATTTGGGAGATAAACATATTAAAAGCATACTTACAAATTCAATGAAAGCTACAAAGGGTTAATAATAATGATTAACATACTTGAATCGCCAATACTATTTGAGATATGATGAACATTAGAAAGCGATTAAAATGGATGAATATCAACTCACATTCACCCGCCGCAAAGAAAATTAGAAATGGAGAGGAGAGAGATCAGTCAACATCTCCTTAGGTCATTTGCCTCTCTATAAATAGCAATATAATATGGGTTATTAAACCCATAAATCCGTGAGTTGGGCTGTGAGTTTGGGATGTGATAGGACATGCATGGCTGCAGTTTGGGCTGTGACTTGGGCCTCACAATTACAAGGTCCTAATTAATTACAAATTTGATTCAATTAAGAGTCAAAATATGATCAATAAGATCATAATAATTCATTAATGCTAATCTACACTAAGATTAATAAAATTAATCCAACAAAATACCCTTAGAAGAACTTGGAAATAAAATATTCATAAAGAAAGGTAGAGGCCAAACCAATGAGTAAAGACTCGATTTTGCAAAGAAGTGCCACTTAGAGCCCACTTGTAAGAAGATACTAAAGCAAAAATATCCTTAGCAGTATTGCCGCGCCTATCCATTATAAAGTGAGCCCACATTAATGAAAATTAGTATTTATAAAAGAAGAATAACCTAATGATCATTTTTCTACGTAAAAGTAAGTTCATTGCAATAATAGTAATATAAAAGAATCACCTTATTTAAGTTAAAATTTATAGAGGTCGTAAACCATTTACTCAAAGTAGTCCATAGTGTGTCATCAAAGTCGGACTCTTCTTCAGACTCTATTTCATTTGAAACAGCTGAATAATTTTCAAAATCAATTTATGTTGTTCATTGCCCTTTCATCATCAGGCAAAAGACAAATTAGCTGCTAGTTCAGATGACTTAATATTATATGTTTCTTCAGCACAATATGATTGGTCATTCACATTAGAAATCTCTCTATGAAGAGTTTTCATAATGTAATACCTGTTGTCATTAGAGCGATCATGGACATAGAAGCACTGTTGGACTTGAGAAGCCAACACAAATGGATCATCCATATAACATTTTTTTATCGAAGTGAACACAAGTCAACTGATACTTTTCTTATTCTACTTCAAACCAATCACATCCAAACAAGACAAACTTGAAATTACCATAATAGTCTAGCTCAATTATTTCATTAATTGCATCATAATAAGTAACTGCATTTGTCATCGGATTTTGATCCTTACTACTAGCAAAGCTTTGAGTAATTGACACCAAAGTGACACCACTATTTTGTATCTTGCGACTTGCATCATGCTGCCTAGTATGGAATTTACATCCATTAATGACATAACCCAAAAATCTTCTTGCAACTTTATTTGGGCATCTACATAACTCCTTCAATCGATCAGGAACATCCTTCTCCATTGCACGATTTTTAAACCACTCAATAAAATCATTGCTTTGACTTTTTGCTTTGGTCCACTTTCTTTCTCTCTTCCAATTTATGAAATTTTCATGTTCACTACATGAAAATTATTTTGTTACAATAATTATTCAAATGAGTTTATAAATAAATTTTAAGGGCAAAGAATAGTTATTTACCTAATGTAAAGCTGAACTTCATCACAATTGAACAAGGTATACCAGTGAGCTTGATTCTTTTCATTATTGTCCATTGAAAATAAATTACCTTTTTTCTTCCCTCCTATAGGACGACCCATGGGTAAAAAAAACTAAGAAATTTAGCATCAAAAGACTCACATGTATCAACATTTCTTATCACTCTATTCTACTGTGTCTCCATATTAGAGTTCATATAATTTGAGCAAAACATCAAGCATTCCTCAACGTAACCCTCAGGTATTGAACCTTCAGGACAAACTTTATTGCGCACGTAACCGTGCAGCTTTCCCAACTCTTCTTCTGGTGAATACAATCACCGAGAATGAACGGGACCACCGAATCTTAATCTCATTCGGTAGGGGAATAGGCAAATGAAGCATTACATCAAAAAATGAAGGATGAAAAATTCTTTCTAATTGGCAAAGTGTTTTAGCAATCTCAAATTCTAAGGTCTCTAAATCGTTCACATCAATAACTCTTTGACATATGGAACGAAAAAAAAAACATAGACGTATCAGAGGGTAGGCCACTTGGTGATGAAGTGTGCTAATCATTGCTACTGGCATCAAGTAGTGTAGTATGAAATGAGCATCATGACTCTTGTACCATGAGACTTTCAAGCCATCTTGGTGAACACATCTTGAAATATTTGCTGCACAACCATCAGGTAATTTTGCTTCCTTGAGGACACCACAAAAAATAGACTTCTCATTTATGTTCATATTAAAGCATGCTTTTGCATACCTTACTTTCTTGCCTTGATCCACTAGTTTCGGATGAAGTTTCTTTCTAATTCCCAAGTCTTGCAAATTTAAACAGGCATTAACATGATCTTTTGTCTTTCCTATTATGTCCAACAAAGTCCCTATCACATTGTCAAATATGTTATTTTCAATATGCATGACATCAAGATTATGTTAATAATTTTCTTTTGCATCTTCCCAAATGAATTGACAAAGTCTTGCAACAAGTCCACGATCTCCATCCCTTCTAACAAAATAGAAGCATGCCTATATATGTTCTTTTTTTCCATTGAAATCTCATGTGTTTCTTCTATAATCATGACTCATAGGCAAGAAAACACAGTGATCCATATAACACATCTTTTGACTATGCTTCAGGCAAGCCGAATTAGTGTTATAATTACAAGATGGATATGCTAATTTTCCCTTTGTGCTCCAACCACTCAACATAACATATCCATAAAAGGGCTGCTCGCAACTTAAAAGTTTCATTCTTGGAAGGCTGCTCGCAACTTAAAAGTTTCATTCTTGGAAGCATCATATGTGTATACTCTCAGCTCCCACACAATTTTCAACTCTTCAACCAATGGTTGCAAGTACACATCATTATCATTCCCGAGAGAGTGTGGTCCAGGGATAATTAAGGACAACATAAAATACTCTGACTTCATAAATAACCATGGTGGAATGTTGTATGACATAAGTATTACCGGCCATATACTATAAGAAATACTCATGGTCCTATGTGGATTGAATCCATCGCTAGTCAACCCAAGTCTTATGTTGCGTCGGTCACTAGCAAAATCAAGATAATGCTCATCGAAGTCCTTCCATGCTTCGCCATCAGTAGGATGCCTTAACTTCCCATCTCTTGTTTACTCTTCCTCATGCCACCTCATTAATTCTACTGTCCTCTCACACATGAACAACCTTTGAAGTCTAGGAATTAATGGGAAGTGTCTTAAAACTTTAGTCGCCACTTTGTGGCCTTGCTTGGGATTTTCTAGCTCATTCTCTGCCTAAGAATTCTCAACCCACCATGAAACACCGCAAAGATGACAAAACTTGTCTTTCTCATGCTCTTTCCAATATAACATACAATTATTGAGACAAGCATCAATCTTTTTATAATCAAGGCCCAAGTCCCTTAAGATATCTCTAGTTTTATTAAAAGATTGAGGGATGTTCAAATCAGGTATAACTTCTTTTAGTAGCTCTAAGAGTGCATGGAATGATACATTACTCCAGCCAAAGAGACATTTCATCAAATATAACCGAATGGTGAAGGACAAAGTAGAGAAATTTTACAATCGGGGTACAATTCCTTGTTTGCCTCTAATAAATTATAAAACTTTTTGGCATCTTCATTAGGACCCTTTGTAGCTCCATCTTCTTGTGCCACTTCTCTAAGTCTATTATGCAACAGTCCATCCATATCAGCCATGCAATTCTCTCCACCATCGATGTTTTCATCGTCCTCCATTGGCATTGATATCACCATGGTTTACCCAAATAGTGTAGCCTTTTAGAAATCCATAGTCTATTAAATGTTCAAAGACTACATCTTTTGTCAACCAACAACTATTACCACATTTAGCACAAAAGCATAAAATCTCTCCTCACCGAGGTCTTCATTTACTATAAGTATAATCTAGGAAACATTGGACACCATTGATATACTCCGCACTATATCTTGATATTTGAATCCATTCCTTATCACACTACTCGAATAACGAGCATTAGCAACAGCTCGATCCGTTGCTACGCCGTTGCTGAAGACCATCAGCAACGGCTAGCAATGGCCGCTCCCGTTGCAACGTAGCCATTGCAGAAGATCGCATACTTGATAACTTAACAACGGATCTGCAACGGCCGCTCACGCCATTATTAATGATTTTATCAGCAACGGTTCTGCAACGAGTTTTACTCATTGTTGATACATCATCAACCACGGCTTAGCAATGAGGCGCGGCTATTGCTACTGCTTTTATCAACAACGGTTCTGCAACGGGGCGACGACTGTTGTAGATATTGCCATCAGCAACAGCCCTCATGCCATTGCAAAGCCTTTGTTGAAAGGCTATTGCTAAGCCATTACTGTTGTTCATTAGCAACTGCTTTAAGTTTGCAGTCGAAGTATTACGATACACTTTCAACAATGACTTTCACACATATAACCGTGGGAAGGTTGTTGCTCATGATGTTAACATATATTGAGAAATTTCAAAATTAGAAATTTCCATTGATATATTTATAACCTGATACATAACTCACACACCCACAAGCACTTTCATTCAAATACACATACATTCACACACACATCACAGATACACCTAGATATACATCAAAATAATTATACTTATAATTATAATTATATACAATCGTATAAAAAATGTACAAAATCAAAAGTATCGTATCAACACGATACGAATCAATATATCAAGTCACAAAACAAGTAACTCTATCAAAGTAACAAGTATATAACAAGTCAAAATCCAAGTCAATCAAGTCATAAAACAATAAAAGCTCACTACGACGGTGGAGGAAGGTCGGGATCATACGACGGGGTCTGGAGTGCTTGAGTGTACACCGGTGTGGATTGAGTCGATGACGATGGATCTGAGTGTACACCGTTGGGCTGACCTATCATCTGTCTCAGCATGGCATGCATCTCAGCCATCATCTCACTCTGTCGTGCGACTGTCTCCTCTAGTGTCGATATCCTCCTGTTCTGATCATTAATCCTGGAGGTGGAGGGTCGCTCACTGACTGTCGGATGGGTCAGTGCCTCAAGTGGCCCGAGCACGACTCGCGCATGGCCACTATCAGCAAAGCCATAGACGTGGTCGTGGTCCCTTCCACCTGCAGTCTCGACCCACTCACCCACGTCAAAGTCCTCGGGGGTGCCCCTGCGCTGCGTCACCGTCTAAGTGTAGGTCTCCTACACGAGTTTGGTTTTTGTTTCATATTTTTCTTAAAATTTAAATTATAAATAAACAATGCATAATTGAAACAAATATACTTACCATGATGAATGCAATGCGGGTGTCGATCTACTCCCCCCGCCCCATGTCCTCTACGGTGAGTCCGCTCAAACACTTCCATCGGGGAGGGTCGCTGGATAGTCCCGTCATCCATCACCATCGTCTACATTTATAAAACAAATACATTAATTAGTACACAAAGCAACAAATAAAATATATAATTCAAAATAAGGTATAATACTTACTAAGCGTTTTGCGTGCATGACAAATGAAAAAGAGCCACCAGTGTGACGTGCTCATCCCCCCGACATGCGATTTCTAGCCGCGATCCGTGATACCTCCTGCCACCGCTTGATCGACCATATCGACACGAGCTAATCCTAAATATTTGGAGTAATCCAATCAGGGCCGTATCCCCGAGTCTCCACTATGGTTGTGACCCTAGCTCGGGCCTGCCCCAACTGGTAGTTATACCTCTGTCGGGAAATGGTCTCCCACGCATTGTAAATGAATGGCCTCTACTCCTCTAGCCAAGTGTAGTGAGCCTGCAAAATAATAATATCAGTACCAATAATAATCAAACTCGCGCTAGAGCATGTCCACGTGCTCACGCGGCATGTGAGACCAAGTGGACCAGGCCCATGCATATATCGTCGGATTGACCCCGATATAGTCCTGGGGACATCCTCCTGCTCGAACCTGCACAACCACAATAAAGTATAATATTATATTATGATATAATGAATTATATATAATTCATAATTCATAATATATTATCGCTTGCCAATCACAGAAATAAGTCGGCGTTGTTTCGCGGCTGGCAGAGGCTGAATCCTGTTCGACCCCGTGTGGCCGCCTGCGTCTCGATGAACTAGCCTCGGCGGTAGGAGCAAGTACGGTTGAATCTGGAGTTTGATCGATCAGAGACTCTGTAGCTCTCGTCCGACGATAACCTCGACCCACCATAACTGTCCAATAAGAATATATATATATATATATACAGTTGAGATAGATTTAATAGAAGATATACTTTACAATTATTCCTCATCATCTGAGTAATAGTTTTCGAATTCTTCTTCTACATCTTCTTCATCTTCTTCAAACTCTACTTCTTCATCTCCACCTTCCTCAACTTCATGATCGTCATCATCAACATATTCAACTTCTAATTGAACTAACGCTATGTCCGCATCCTCGAGTATTGGAATAATACGATCTACTGCAGGAGGATCCTCTTCTTGATAGAAATCATCTATCACACTAGGCATCAGCTCATTTTCTCCCACTATCGGATCAATTCTTCCTCTACCTTTAGTCTTAAAGACTACAAACCAATCTGCTCTATCTTTATTTTGAGCCGAATACTTCGGGTAATATACTTGTTCAGCTTGTGATGCCAATATAAAAGACTCATTTCCTGCCAATTTCGATTTGCAATTAACCTCAACAACTTTGTATTTTGGATGAACTTTCATGCCCCTATCTGTTGTATCGAACCAATGACATTTAAATAGGATAACTGATTTCAAGCCAAAATAGTGCAATTCTAGCACTTCTTTCAACTGTCCATAAAAATTCATATCACATTCAACATATGTTGTCCCTTTCACACATACCCCGGCATTCATCGTCTTCTTTGTAAATGCATATTCAACTGTGTGAAATTTATACTCATTAACAAAATATCCGCTATAACATGACACTAGTCGCGACGGTCCACTAACAAACTCAAATATTTTTTCATCTATTTCAGCTCTATGATCTTTGTTGTAAGCCTGAATTCATGTAGGGAAATCACAATTCTGTAATTTCTCCAATCCCTTATCACTGTGAATAGAGTATTTTTGCACCATCTCAGTGTCAAATATTTCAATGAATTGTTCAATCTCTGGACAATTGAGTAATACGTACAATTGTACCAAATGATACTCTTTGTCGCTTAAGTGTCGAGACGAACGAGAACCAGAAGCACGACCAAAGTGATAGAATATATTTAAACGTCCATCTGAATGTCGAACTCCCCCAGCGTCGTTACGTGGAAGACGATCAAATCTTGTTTGCACTGTCGATTCAAAGTAAAATGAGCAGAATGTTGAAATTTCTTAGATGATATACGATTTAGATATTGATCTTTCAACAGCTGTGGTGTTCTTTACTTTTTTCTTCAAATGATTCATGTATCTTTCAAATAAGTACGTCCACCGATATTGAATGGGGCCACCAACTCGTGCCTCGTATGCCAAGTGTATTTTAGATGCTCCATCGACTCAAAAAAGGCAAGAGGGAAAAACTACTCCAGCTTGCATATAATTTCAATAATATTACTTTCAAGTTTTGACATATCTCTCGTTGCAAATATCTTAGGTTGGATGACTCATGACCGACTCTCTTATCCGTATTGTATGAAACACTCTAAATCATTCAGTCTTCAGAACGGACGAAAAATCTCATTCTTTGATTGTCATTATCGATTCCTGTCGGCTAACCAACAGTATCGAAGGAATCATAATAATTTTACTAAGGGCAGAGTCGAAAGAGATAATCCATCACCTATGTTATCAGGTGAACAAATGTTAGCACGTGTTTCAGCACTTCCAGAGATAATGTTTGGTCAGAATGAAAGAGTGTCGGGTTTTGGTCAAACACATAACCGGGTGAAAAAAAGTATATATTTTGAGAATTCTCGTATTAGAGTTCATTACTGATTCAACATAATTTGGATGTCATACACATTGAGAAAAATGTATTTGATAATATTTTTAACACTTCGATGGATGTTCCCGGGAAAACTAAAGGTAATGTCAAGGCCCGACATGATTTGAAAATACTTTATAAGAGGCCGGAGTTGGAGTTACAAGAGGTAAACAAATGATATTTGAAGCCGAAGGCCCCGTATGTGTTAAATAAACAACAGATGAAAGATGTTTGTCTATGGATCAAAGAACTCAGATTACCCGATGGATATGCCTCAAACTTATCTCGATGTGTGAACGTCGATGATTGCAAAATATCAGGGATGAATAGCCATGATTTTCATGTATTCATGCAGAGATTGCTTATGATCGCATTCTGAGATCTTCTAGCTGATAATTTTTGGGGTCCGTTGACTGAATTAAGTATGTTTTTTACAAATATTTGTGCAAATATCCTTCGAGTCGAAGATATGTCAGCACTTGAAAGTAATATTGTTGAAATTATATGCAAGCTGGAGTAGTTTTTTCCTCTTGCCTTTTTTGAGTCGATGAAGCAACTAAAATACACTTGGCATACGAGGCACGAGTTGGTGGCCCCATTCAAAACCGGTGGATGTACTTATTTGAAAGATACATTAATCATTTGAATGAAAAAGGAAAGAACACCACAGCTGTTGAAGGATCAATATCTGAATCGTATATCATCCAAGAAATTTCAACATTCTGCTCATTTTACTTTGAATCAACAATGTAGACAAGATTTGATCGTCTTCCACGTAACGACGATGGGGGAGTTCAACATTCAGATGGACGTTTAAATATATTATGTCACTCTAGTCGTGCTTTTGGTTCTCGTCCGTCTCGATACTTAAGCGACGAAGAGTATCATTTGGCACAATTGTACGTATTACTCAATTGTCCAGAGATTGAATAATTCATTGAAATATTTGACATTGAGATGGTGGAAAAATACTCTATTCATAGCTATCAGGAATTGGAGAGATTACAGCAAAGATCACAGAGCTGAAATAAATGAAAAAATATTTGAGTTTGTTAATGGACCAGCATGACAAGTGTCGTGTTATAGCGGATATTTTCTTAATGAGTATAAATTTCACACAGTTGAATATGCATTTACAAAGAAGACGATGAATGTCAGGGTCTACGTGAAAGGGACAATGTATGTTGAATGTGATATGGATTTTTATGGACTGTTGGAAGAAGTGCTAGAATTGCACTAGTTTGGCTTGAAATCAGTTATCCTATTTAAATGTCATTGGTTCGATACAACAGATAGGGCATGAATGTTCATCCAAAATACAAACTTGTTGAGGTTAATTACAAATCAAAATTGGCAGCAAATGAGCCTTTTATATTGGCATCACAAGCCAAACAAGTATATTATGCGAAGTATCCGGCTCGAAATAAAGATAGAGCAGATTGGCGTGTAGTCTATAAGACAAAGCTAGAGTAAGAATTGATTCGATAGCGGGAGAAAATGAGCCAATACCTGATGTGACAGATGATTTCTATCAAGAAGGGGATCCTTCCGCAGTAAACAGTATTATTCCAATACTCGAGGATGAGGACACAACGTTAGTTCAATTAAAAGTTGAATATGTTGTTGCTGACGATCATGAAGTTGAGGAAGGTGGAGATGAAGAAGTAGAATTCGAAGAAGATGAAGAAGATGAAGAAAATGAAGAAGAAGAATTCGAAGACTATTACTCGGATGATGAGAAGTAATTGTAAAGTATATCTTCTATTAAATCTATCTCTACTATATATATAATCTAATTATATTCTAATTCGACAGCTATGATGGGTCGAGGTTATCGTTGGACGAGAGCTATAGAGTCTCTGATCGCCCAAACTCCAAATTGAGCCGCACTTGCTCCTGTAGCTAATCCTCCTGCAGCCGAGGCTCGTTCATCCAAACACAGGCGGCCACGCGGGACAAACACGATTCAGCCTCCATCGGCCGCGGAACAACGCCGACTTATTTTTGTGATTGGCGAGCAGTAATGTATTATAAATTATGAATTATATATAATTCATTATATCATAATATAATATTGTACTTTATTTTTGTTGTGCAGGTTCGAGCAGGAGGATGTCCCGAGGACTATATCGGGGACAATATGACGATATTGCATGGGGCCTGGCCCACACGGTCTCACGTGCCCCGTGAGCACGTGCCAGTAGGTATCTAGGATTGCGGCTAGAAACCGTATGTCGGGGGGAGGAGCGCGTCACACTGGCAGTTCTAATTCATTTGTCGTGCACGCGAGACGCAAGGTAAGTATTATACCTTATTTTGAATTATATATTTTATTTGTTACTCTGTATACTAATTAATGAATTTGTTTTGTAAACACAGACGACGGTGATGGATGACGGGACTATCCAGCGACCCTCCCCGATGGAGGTGTTTGTGCGGACTCACCGTAGAGGACATGGAGCGGGGGAGTACATCGAAACCCGCGCTACAGTCATCATGGTAAGTATATTTATTTGAATTATGCACTATTTATTTATAATTTTAGTTTTAGGAAAAATATTGTCACACCCCAACTGAGGGTAGTGTGAACGGCTAGGGCCTACATCCTACCCTGTAGCCTACTATCTACACTGACATAAAGGAACCAGAATATGTCAACAAAAGAAATCTCAACACAAACTTTTTTAAAACTTTTCAAAGTTCACAATTTTATGTTTTCAAACCAAAGAAGAAAACAAACATCAGAACAACTGAACGTCTCAAGAATCAAAGTTTTACAAACTTTTTCCAAAATACAACTGTTAGTGCAGAAAAGTAAACAACTACTAGAAACACTGGACTATGACTCATGGACACCGCTACGAGATATAGCACCACCTCCCGCCCACCAGCTGCATCATGTCGACATGTCACAATCACTGCGCTCTGCAAAAACAAGGAAACAAACTATGAGTCCACTTGGGACTCAGTGAGCGATTCTAGCGAACCTCCACATAATCCTCAATTATTCATGCATGACATATAAGGCAACATAATGTATATTTAGGGAGGTAAGCTACTTTTCATGTGACTACTAACCCCATGGGTCATTCTGTATAAACCGTATATGTGAAAATCTACCATCTCGGCCTATCAAGCCTTCGGCATTCGGCCCCTTGGGCCTACTTATGGTAATAAAAATCTCGGCTACAGCAGGCCCTACCATACAAGGTAGAATCATACTGGCCGTCGGTCACATCATATCAAGATGTAAACAAGCAATCCCGGGCCATCGACTAGGATGGTCCACTAGTCTCCGGACACCGTCTAGGGTAAGGATAGCTAGTCCCAACCCAATAGGGGTCTGGCACCTAGCGGGCCCGTTAGCGCACCTTAAGACCCAAACACTGGCCTAGCTAAGCATTGGTCATTTCCGACCTCCACGCTTCTCGGCGGACCATCTCAAGCACATCACACAATCAATGTCCTAGGGTTTCCTTATATACCTTTCGGGCCATTGCCCGTATCTGGCCCTAATTCGGGCTACATGATCAACAAATTAATGTTGCCCTTTCAAAATGTGTATGCCTAAGAGTTCTAGGTTTCCAAAATGTTACTAGAAGTCCTAGAAGTTATATCATCTCCTAGCTAAGTTTCCATATATGCTGAGCATCATGCAACGTCCTACATGTTATCTAACATTATACACTACCTTGGGTGAGGAATTCCATGTACCGACCTTGGAATTCCGTCCATGAACATTTTAGGACAGCATGTGTAATCTAAAGAAAAGTAACCATACTTTACAACATCTACTATATATAGCCACAATATTCATACATAACAACAATACACTATCTTTAGAATTAAGCTCAATAAGAAATAATTTATCTAGCATGGCAAGGTAGCAATGAATTCAATAATGCATGAGAAACTAAGCATGGTAAACTAATACATCATTTCAAAATTTAAAGATTGAATGAGCTAAGGATGGTCATTAAGCTAGTATTCCTACAATCTCATAAATCAATAAATTTACTTACTATGGTTGGTGTTCTTCCTAAGTATCATAATGCCTCAATAGTTTTAACATTTTAACCACGGAAGTTTCCATCTAAAGCTCACCCTTTCCTCCCCCTAGGCTTGGCCGAGCCTTGAGCATGGTGAACCTTGCTCGGCCATGCCTCTTAGGGTAGAAAAGGGAAAGAAGAATTTAGCTACAACCCTTACTCTTCGTCTCCGATATATCTTAAATTCATGTGGACTGATTTACCCCTTCCCTTACCCTTGGCCGAACCCTTCTCATGAGGTTTAGGGTTCATTCGGCCACAACTAGGGGTTCTAGGGAAGACAAATTGTTTAACCTGTGAAATCGACGACGGAGAATGCTCTAATGATAGATTTATGATCATATAAGGGATCTACTTCCGTCAAGGGGATTGGAGAAAATTTTGGCATGACCTATCCCCTTTCCCATGATTCAGCAGCCCTAGATTGGAGAAAACGACGAGAGAACAAAATGATCCAGCAAGTATTGATACAAGAATCATGTATATATAACTACAGAAACTCGATTCGTCGGAAAATCACGAGAAAACACAATCGTATCACCACTAAGGGTTCGGCTACCCGCCTCCCCCATTTCTTCAAATCCAACCACTCACCTTGATTGAGGAGGATGAAAGATCGGATGATGACAACTTTGAATTTTTTCGGTGATGGTGGGAAATCCCGGATCGACCAAAATCGCCCTCCTTCTTACTTCTTCTCCCCTCTCTCCTAGGCGCTGCCTTGTGCGACTCAAAGATGAGTCGCATGGCACAAGGATGAGGGGTTTTAATCCCTCATCAAACCTTCCTTAATTTCCCTAGACTCTTAATCATGACTCGACTAAACCTGAGCTCGACTTGGGTTCTGACTCTTCCCGCAACACGAGTCGACTTAAACTCGATTAAAGTGGGGAATTTCTTTGGATCTTAGCTTCCTAATTTGGCATTCAAGGATCTCTACCGGCCTTTCCTCGAACGAGATGGCCAAATTTACCTCAATAGAAGAGG
Source organism: Canna indica (assembly GCA_034359265.1). Lineage (NCBI taxonomy): Eukaryota > Viridiplantae > Streptophyta > Magnoliopsida > Zingiberales > Cannaceae > Canna > Canna indica. Next base: position 53,680,743 of record CP136892.1, read on the forward strand.
GCTCGATCACATGCAAATCATCCTTTACATATTTTTGCAACATGGATACATGCAAGACCGGGTGTACTCTGCTCAGGCTCGGAGGTAATGCCAGCTCGTAGGCCACCTCGCCCCTTCGCTTGAGAATGGTAAACGGCCCAATGTACCTAGGGCTCAGCTTTCCCTTCTTCCCAAACCGGACCACCCCTTTCATAGGAGAGACCTTCAGAAAGACTAAATCACCCTCGGCGAATTCTAATTCCCTAGCATTCTTGTCGGCATACATTTTTTGTCGACTCTGGGCCACCAGCAATCTTTCCTTTATGGCCTTCACTTTCTCTACCTTTTCCTGAACCAGATCAGGGCCCACCATGAGTGATTCCCCGGCTTCAAACCAGCCCACCGGAGACCTACACTGCCGCCCATACAAGGCCTCAAAAGGAGCCATGCCAATGCTACTATGATAGCTATTGTTGTAGGCGAACTCTATCAGCGGTAGGTGCCTTTCCCCAGTCGTCGGCCATATCTAGGACGCATGCTCTCAGCATGTCCTCCAAAGTTTGGATGGTCCTTTCTGACTACCCGTCAGTCTGGGAATGGAAAGCTGCGCTGAAATGCACCTGGGTACCCAAGACTTCCTGGAAGGACTGCCAAAACTGGGCTGTGAACTAGGTACCGCAGTCGGATATAATCATCACCAGAGTACCATGGTATGCCACAATCCTATCCAAGAACAGTCGGGCGTACTGTTCCGCAGAGAAGGTAGTCTTCATTGGTATGAAGTGTGCGGTCTTGGTTAACCGGTCCACTTCCACCCAAATGGAATCAAAACCGTCTTTTGACTTAGGCAACCCAGTCACTAGATCCTTGGTGATTTTCTCCCACTTCCACTCGGGCACCTCGAGGTTTTGCAGTAGTCCCGCAGGCTTAAGGTGTTCGGCCTTCACCTGTTGACAGACCAGACATTTGGAGACAAACTCTGCTACCTCTCTTTTCATACCCTTCCACCAGTAGTGCTGCCTTAAATCCCGGTACATCTTGGTGGCCCCCGGATGCATCGTATAAGTGGAATGATGACCCAGTTCCAGAACTTGTCTGCGCACCTCAGCCATATCTGGCACTACGATCCGGTCTTCGAACCTTAGTACACCCTCTGAGTCCAACTTGAAACCGTTCTTTGCATCGCCTCTTTGCACCAGATCCTTGGTCAGCACACAAAAGTCATCCTCCCCCTGCACTGCACGCAGCATGTCCACCAGCGTGGACTGTACCCGCAGGTGTGGCACCAGGACACCTGAAGCTGACACTGATAAGATTCTACCCCCATCTAGGCACAACGCCAACTCTCGAGCTAGAGGCATCCTCTTAACTTCCAAATGAGCCAAATTGCCCGTGGACTTTCTGCTTAGAGCATCTGCTACCACATTTGCTTTCCCCGGATGATACATGATGGTGCAATCATAATCCTTTAGGAGCTCTAGCCACCTCCTCTGCTTGAGGTTCAGCTTCTTTTGGGTAAGCAAGTACTGGAGGCTCTTGTGATCCGTGTAGATCTCGCAAGTCTCCCCATATAGGTAGTGTCACTAGAGACTCAGTGCAAAGATCACTGCCGCTAGTTCTAGGTCATGCGTCGGATAGTTCTTCTCATGAACTTTTAGCTGGCGGGATGCATAAGCTATGACTCTGCCAAATTGCATCAGGATACAGCCCATGCCAACCCGAGAGGCATCACAGAAGACTACAAACCCTCCTGAGCCGGAAGGTACAGCCAACACGGGTGCAGATGTCAAACATGCCTTGAGCTTCTGAAAGCTCGCCTAGCATTTGTCATCCCAAATGAACCTGACCTTTTTCTGGGTCAACCGAGTCAAAGGGGGTGCAATTCTAGAGAAGTTCTCCACAAACTTCTGATAGTACCCGGCCAAACCAAGAAAACTGCGGATCTCAGTCACGCTGGTAGGCCGTTTCCAATTCTGCACCACTTCTATCTTGGCAGGATCTACCCTTATCCCTTCCTTGGACACTACATGGCCCAAGAACCCTATACTTTCCAACCAAAATTCACACTTGGAAAATTTTGCAAACAAGCGGGGCTCTCTGAGGATTTCCAGGACCATTCTCAGGTGCTTAGAGTGCTCTTCCTCACTCTTGGAGTAGAGCAGAATATCGTCAGTGAAGACGATCACAAAGCTATCCAGGTACTCCTTAAATACCCTGTTAATTAGGTCCATGAAGGTAGCAAGTGCATTGGTTAGGCCAAAGGACATCACTAGGAACTCATAGTGACCGTAGCGAGTCCTAAAGGTCATCTTAGGCACATTGCAGTCCCGGATTCTCAGCTGATGGTACCCGGACCTTAGATCTATCTTTGAAAACCATTGTGCTCCCTGCAGCTGGTCAAATAGATCATCTATCCTCGGTAGTGGGTAGCGATTCTTGACGGTCACCTTGTTCAACTGCCTATAGTCGATGCACATGCGCATCGACCCATCCTTCTTCTTCACGAAGAGAACCGGAGCACCCCAGGGTGACACGCTCGACCGGATGAAACCTAGGTCTAGCATTTCTTGAAATTGCACCTTTAACTCCCTGAGTTCGGCCGGTGCCATCCTATAAGGTGGAATGGAAATTGGTTTCACCCCGAGCTGCAAGTCAATGCAAAAATCAACTTCCCTTATGGGCGGCAATCCCGGCAATTCCTCGGGAAACGCATCAAGGAATTCACAGACCACTGGGGTTCCGCTGACATTCCTTGCCTCACCCCTTTCTTCTTCGGCCACAAATATAAAGGCCGGGAAAGATTGGTAGCTGCCCCGAAGCAGCTTACGAGCCTTTAGGGCTGAGATGACCCCTATCGGTTTGCTACCTCTCTCCCCTTGGAAGGTGAACTGCGGCAGCCCAGGCTTATTAAACATCACTGTTTTAGCTCTACAATCCAACATCGCAAAGTGCTCTATCAACCAGTCCATGCCAAGGATGACATCAAGCTCAAGAGTGGGTAGGAGTGTCAAATCTGCACTCAGCACATGGTCGCAATTGCATCGCCTGTAGGCGTTGATACTATCAATGGCCCGTCGAGCATGGAGGGTGCCATTGGCAATTTCGCAACTAATATGGCAGACACAAATGAGTGTGTGGCACCCGGATCAAATAAAACAGATGCAGCAGACGAACATACTAAAATAGTACCTGCCACCACTGCTTTGGATGCCTCTGCCCCATCACGGTTCATAGCATATACCCGCGCAGGCGACCTCTCTGAATGACTGGTCTGCGACCCCTTATTCTGAGTATGTCCCCTCTGAGCTACTGATCCCATGGACATAGGTGACTTTCCCCTAGACTGCTCTGGCTTCTGGCCAGTTACCTCAGGACAGTCCTTCTTGAAGTGTCCGACTCGGCCGCACTTGAAGCAAGCGTTCGTGCGGCTAAGGCATGACCACCAGTGCCTCCGACTGCAGCTGCCACACTATGGCGCCTTAGATCTCTGAGAACCTCCTCCTGACACTGCCAGCCTCACTGACCCGGTCCCTGGGCTCCCACGGCCCCGATTGCCATTCTGCCCTCGGCTTTGCTGATGGTCTGCCGCGGTCATTGCCCTCTCAGAGTGCCAAGGCCGACTGCCAGAACCCTGCAACCGAAACTTCTTCTTAGCTGGCCCGTCATTCCTCTCAAACGGCACCAAGGCTTCTTTCTGCAGGGCTTCATCAACTACCCGATCCAGAGTAGAATCCTCAGTGTAGTGGATAAGCCTACCAATCTGTGGCCTCAGACCTGCCACGAACCTCTTGACCCAGGCAGTCTCAGACGCCACTAGGGTTGGATGGTACATGCCTCCAGACTGGCGCAGCATCTCGAAATCACGGGCGTGCTGGTTGCGAACACTCATGGGTAGGTACTACTCCTCCACAATCGCCCTAAATTCCTCCCACGTGGGAGGTGGTGCGCCAGTTGCCCTGCGGGCCCTCCAAATGTGCAGCCAGACCTTTGCCGGTCCCCTCATCTGAAGATCGACCATACGAGCAGCTGCCTCTGACGAACATCCTAGCTCCAATCCCCCAAGAATTCTGTCACTTCCACTTGACGATCTATTCTGGTGAACTTCGGTGGCTTCAGTGTGATGAAATTAGCATAGGTTGGGGCCCCTGGAGTTCTGTCCACGGGTGTTGTCGACTCTACCACTTCAGGTACCACTAGAACTACGGGCACTAGCTATGGCGGTGGCTGCTGAGGTTGCTGCTACTGTTGCTGCATCTACTGCCTCAGTTCCTGCTCCCTAAGGATCACATCAGTTAACTAATTCACCTGAGCCTGCAGTTGAGTAATCGCTGACTCTTGCCCCTGACCCTCAGACGGCTCCCTAACTTTGCCCTGGGCCTGGCCTCGGCCTCGCCCTCGGCCTTGACGTTCTGTTGAGTTACTGCCACTGTCGGTCAAAGCAGCATTTGGAGCCTCCATTGCACTATCATAGAAAGAAAAAGAGGTTGTCTGTCACATAATAAATTCTTAACGAAAACTCTTTAACTTACTAACTGCATGGTGCGCTGAGTGCGGGAGTGGTCGCCTAATCTCGTAGCATAACTATACCGTATGTCGACACACTAGCATATGTCTCATACGATACCCAACACTGAGTCATAGACAAGACCTAATTTAGTGCTCTGATACCAACTTTGTCACACCCCAACTGAGGGTAGTGTGATCGGCCAGGGCCTACATCCTACCCTGTAGCCTACTGTCTACATTGACATAAAGGAACCAGAACATGTCGACAAAAGAAATCTCAACACAAACTTTATTAAAAGTTTTCAAAGTTCACAATTTTATGTTTTCAAACCAAAGAAGAAAACAAACATCAGAATAACTGAATGCCTCAAGAATTAAAGTTTTACAAACTTTTTCCAAAATACAACTGTCAGTGCAGAAAAGTAAACAACTACTAGAAACACTAGACTGTGACTCATGGATGCCGCTACGAGATACGGCACGACCTCCCGCCCACCAGTTTTACCATCTCGACAGGTCACAATCACTGCTCATGCTATGCAAAAACAAGGAAACAAACTATGAGTCCACTTGGGACTCAATGAGCGGTTCTAGCAAACCTTCACATAATCCTTAGTTATTCATGCATGACTTATAAGGCAACATAATGTATATTTAGGGAGGTAAGCTACATTTAATGTGACTACTAACCCCATGGGTCATTCTGTATAAACTGAATATGTGAAAATCTGTCATCTCGGCCTATCAAGCCTCTGGCATCCGGCCCCTTGGGCCTACTTATGGTAATAAAAATCCTGGCTACAGTCGGCCCTACTATACAAGGTAGAAATATACTGGCCGTTGGCCACATCATATCAAGATGTAAACAAGCAATCCCGGGCCATCGACTAGGATGGTCCACTAGTCTCTGGACACCGTCTGGGGTAAGGATAGTTAATCCCACCCAACTAAGGTCTGGCACCTAGATAACCCACTGGCACACCTCAAGACCCAAACACTGGCCGAGCTAAGCATTGGTCATTTCCAACCTCCACGCTTCTCGGTGGACCATCTCAAGCACATCACACAATCAATGTCCTAGGGTTTCCTTATATACCTTTTGGACCATTGCCCATATCTGGCCCTAATTCGGGCCACAGGATCAACAAATTAATGCTGCCCTTTCAAAATGTGTATGCCTAAGAGTTCTAGGTTTCCAAAATGTTACTAGAAGTCCTAGAAGTTATATCATCTCCTAGCTAAGTTTCCATATATGCTGAGCATCACGCAACGTCCTACATGTTATCTAACATTATACACTACCTTGGGTGAGGAATTCCATGTACCGACCTTGGAATTCCGTCCATGAACATTTTAGGACAGCATGTGTAATCTAAAGAAAAGTAACCATACTTTACAACATCTACTATATATAGCCACAATATTCATACATAACAACAATACACTATCTTTAGAATTAAGCTCAATAAGAAACAATTTATCTAGCATGGCAAGGTAGCAATGAATTCAATAATGCATGAGAAACTAAGCATGGTAAACTAATACATCATTTCAAAATTTAAAGATTGAATGAGCTAAGGATGGTCATTAAGCTAGTATTCCTACAATCTCATAAATCAATAAATTTACTTACTATGGTTGGTGTTCTTCCTAAGTATCATAATGCCTTAATAGTTTTAACATTTTAACCACGAAAGTTTCCATCTAAAGCTCACCCTTTCCTCCCCCTAGGCTTGGCCGAGCCTTGAGCATGGTGAACCTTGCTCGGCCATGCCTCTTAGGGTAGAAAAGGGAAAGAAGAATTTAGCTACAACCCTAACTCTTCATCTCCGATATATCTTAAATTCATGTGGACTGATTTACCCCTTCCCTTACCCTTGGCCGAACCCTTCTCATGAGGTTTAGGGTTCATTCGGCCACAACTAGGGGTTCTAGGGAAGTCAAACTGTTTAACCCGTGAAATCGACGACGGAGAATGCTCTAATGATAGATTTATGATCATATATGGGCTCTACTTCCGTCAAGGGGATTGGAGAAAATTTTGGCATGACCTATCCGTTTTCCCCATGATTCGGCAGCCCTAGATTGGAGAAAACGATGAGAGAACAAAATGATCCAGCAAGTATTGATACAAGAATCATGTATATAAAACTACAGAAACTCGATTCGTCGGAAAATTGCGAGAAAACACAATCGTATCACCACTAAGGGTTCGGCTACCCGCCTCCCCCATTTCTTCAAATCCAACCACTCACCTTGATTGAGGAGGATGAAAGATCGGATGATGACAACTTTGAATTTTTTCGGCGACGGTGCGAAATCCTGGATCGACCAAAATCGCCCTCCTTCTTACTCCTTCTCCCCTCTCTCCTAGGCACTGCCTTGTGCGACTCAAAGATGAGTCGCATGGCACAAGGATGAGGGGTTTTAATCCCTCATCAAACCTTCCTTAATTTATCTAGACTCTTAATCATGACTCGACTAAACCTGAGCTCGACTTGGGTTCCGACTCTTCCCGCAACACGAGTCGACTTAAACTCGATTAAAGTATAAATGTATAAAAGGAATGAGTCATTTGCACAATTTAATTGCATACATCATTAGTCGAGTCATACCTTTTCACTCGATGCGATCCTGAGGTTCGACTCGACTATCCCCGGGTCCGGCGCACTGCGCCAAAATAGATTTTTATATTAAGAAATTTTTCTCGGGTGTTATAAATATGAAACAAAAACCAAACTTGTGTAGGAGACCTACACTAAGACAGTGACGCAGTGCGGGGGCAACCCCGAGGACTTTGACGCTAGAGCATGGGTTGAGGCTGTAGGTGGCTGGGACCACTACTGTGTCTATGGCTTTGCTGATAGTGGCCATGCGCGAGAGGTGCTCGGGCCACATGGGGCACCTACCCCTAAGGCAGTCGGTGAGTGGCCCTCCACGTCCAAGATTAATGATCAGAATAGGAGGAGATGGTCACACTACAGAGTGAGATGATGGCTCATTAGAGTTAGATGATGGATGAGATGCATGCCATGCTGAGAGAGATGACAGGTCAGTCCAGCGATGTACACTCAGATCCATCATCATCGACTCAGTCCATGTCGGTGTACACTCAAGCACTCCAGGCCCCGCCGTATGATCCCGACCTTCCTCCACCGTCGTAGTGAGCTTTTATTGTTTTATGACTTCATTCAGTTCGATATTGACTTGTTATATACTTTTTATTTGGATATCTTAGTGCTACTTGTTTTATGACTTGATATATTGATTTGTATTGTGTTGATACGAAAGTTCTGATTTTGTATATTTTTTATACGATTGTGGATAATTATAATTATAAGTTTAATTATTTTGAAGTATATCTGGGTGTATCTGCGATGTGTGTGTGAATGTATGTGTATCTGAATGGATGTATTTATGGGTGTGTGAGTTATGTATCAGGTTATAAATGTATCAATGGAAATTTTTAATTTTGAAATTTCTCAGTTACAGGTTAACATCATTAGCAACAACCTTTCCACGGTCATCCGTATCAAGGCCGTTGCTGAAAGTGTATCGTAATTCCTGGGCCACAAACTCAAAGCCATTGCTGATGAACTACGGCAACGGCTTAGCAACAACCTTTCAACAAAGACGTTGCAACGGCTAGCGAGCCGTTACTGATTGCAACATCCGCAATAGTCGACGAGACGTTGCAGAACCATTGTTGATAAAAGTAGCAGCAACAACAATGCCTCGTTGCTCAGCCATGGATGATAATGTATCAACAATGGATGTGGCCCGTTGCAGAACAATTGCTGATAACTTATCAGGTACGCAATCTTCTACAACAACCGCGTTGCAACGAGTGCGACCGTTGCTGATGGTCTTCAGCAATGTCATAGCAACGGATCCAGCCATTAGTGATGCTCGATATTCCAATAGTAGACAAGGAACTAAGTCAGGACTTAGTACTCCAATCCCGCCCAGATTTATTTTCCTCGTTTGTTGATAACTTCCACATAAACAAGCAAGACGTCTCGTATCCCGAGCTCCTTAATATGCCGAAGACTGCTGAGTCCCACCTTATGAAGGATAAGGACATAGTCTTGTTAGTGGGAGATGCCTTTGAGGCAAAATTATACTCTGTTAAGAACAAAGTGAAAAATAGAACTATGAAACCCATGAGAAATATCAAGAAGAAAGGGAAAGTTGTTCCTAATGACACCTGCTACCATTGTGGTAAAGATGGCCACTAGAAGCGCAACTGCAAGGAGTATTTTTTAAATCGCCGCTTCAGCTGCGTATGTTAAAGAAAATACTTCGTCATTAAACTATACTTTATGGTATTTGATACCAGGTAAATGATATCAATCATCATCTACAAGATGTTGCAGGAGAAGAAGAAAAGTAGAAGACTTGACAAAAGGCAACTACGACCTTCAGGAAGACGATAGGCACAAGAGTTGTAGCCTTAGCCGTCGGAACCTATTGTATAAGTCTGTTATTCGGCAAAGACCATTGTATAATTGATTTGCTCCAGTGCTAATAAAAGAACATCATTTTTCCTTAATTTGTTGTCTGAACAAGGTTGTGAAACGTTCTTTAAAAAGGCAATAGTTGCCGCATAAACCATTCTGATGAGTTACTTGCAATTGGACCAATTTCAATTGGTTTAATGGTTTTTGAAGTTAATGATAAATATTTTTGTACGAATGCATAAAAGAGATAAAATTAACCTCACCCACTTCTGGCTTTTATGACTTTGGGCGATTATGAATCGCAGTCAGAACTTGAGAAGTGTGTCGCAAGGAGATTCCGATCGAGTGTCTGTTCACTAGACCTGGCAAAAGCTCACTAAGTTGATTAGAGTTGGCCAACATAGGTGTATGCAGGCCGATTATAACTCAAGCTAGAAAAAGATACTCCTACAATATGATTAGGCATGAGTATGTCCACCTACTTTGGCACAAACCCGATACCTTTGAATCATTTAAGGAGCATGAAGGTGAAGTTAAAGAAACATATTGGAAAAAGTATTATAGGCCTTCAATTGGATCGAAGCAAAGAATACTTATCCACTAGGATTCTGAATTATCTCGAAGACAATAAGATTGTCTCTGTATGGACCCCTACTGACACAATGGTGTGTTTGAAAGGAGGAATCACGCCTTATTGGATATGATATGATCCATACTTAGCTTCCAATATCTTTTCAGGAGAGAAGCTATTTTAGCGGCCATAATTTTGTTTGTCTCTGATACACCATATAAGATATGGAATGGCAAGAAACCGAGTCTGAGACCTCTCATGATTTGGGGTTGCCTAGCGTATGATAAACTTGACCATGTGCAAATGTTGAGGCATACCCTAAAAAGTGTTTTGGGTATCAAGTTCGCCAAACTGAACAAAAGGAGTTTTGTCACCACTTTTTGAGAAAAGGAGTTTAGTGGGAGTGTAGTCATATTGTATGACATACTTGTGGGAAAAGCGTTCTCATACTCTAGTTATTTCCCATATGGATTCTCTATGGTACATCTAGGAAAGGCATCCTATATGCTTGACATTAGGATCTATGTGGATAGGTCCGAAAGGACACCTAGTTTACCCCCCAACCCATGTATGTTGACAGTGCTAAAAGAGTTTTAGCATCAAAGGTAGTAAAAGAGGTTACTTGCCTAAGAGTCATTGCATCAGTCTTTCTAAGATGATATCTGCTAAGACACCTGAGGAGAGACAAAAGATGAGTGACATCTACTATGCTTCGGCAGTGGGATCCATCTTGCGATGCTTTGCAATTGGCTTGATATTACTTATATATACCTTAGAGGTATCTAGCAGATTTCTAGCAAAATCATGGAGAATAACATTGAAAAACAATGGAGAACTCTCTCAAGTACTTAAGAAGGATGAGAAACGTTCTATACGACAGTGAAACAATATGATGGTATGAGGATACCGTTAATGGTGGTACAGTAAGCTAGAAAGTGTTCCTAGCTGGGTACTGTAACCGGTAAGGTGACTAAGGCCTTATGCTTTGCTACTTACTTAGCCGCTTAGGATAGCATCAAATAAAGGAATTTATCATTTTGTGGGAGTTGTTCTTGAGGTTGCCAGTTTTGCACTGGTATTGTATGACAATACTAGGACTGTTGCTCAAAGTTAAGGAATTAATATCCTGCAAAGATCGTTGCTTTTCTTAAAAGGTGGTATCACCTCGTCGTTGGAAAGAGGTGATGACTGAAAGACATTATGTCACACCCAAACTGAGGGTAGTGTGACCGGCCAGGGCCTACATCCTACCCTGTAGCCTACTATCTACACTGACTGTTAATAAAATAGAACATATCGAGAAAGGAAACCACAACACAATTTTTATATAAAAGTTTTCGAAATTCACAATTATATGTTTTCCAACCAAAGAAGGAAACCAACATCATAACAAATAGAACATCTCAAGTATCAAAGTTTTACAAACTTTTCAAAACATAACTGCCAGTGCAGAAAAGGAAACAACTACTACAAGAGACTGGATTATGACTCAAGGACGCCGCTACGAGATATGGCACCACCACCTGCACCATGCCGACAAGCCGCAATCACTGCTCATGCTTTGCAAGAAACAACTGTGAGTCCACTTGGGACTCAGTGAGCGGTTCTTTTGAACCTCCACATAATCCACAGTTAGTCATGCGTAACGTATAAAGCAACATAGAATATAATCAAGGAGGTAAGTTACTTTTTAGTGTGACTATCGACCCCGTGGGTCATTCTGAATAGACCATATAAGAGAGACTTGCCATAACGGCCTAGCCTTGCCATCTGGCATCCGGCCCTTAAGGCCTACTTATGGTATAAGAATCCCAGCTACCACCGACCCTACCATACAAGGTAGAATCTCACTGGCCATTCAGCCGCATCATATCAAGATGTAAACAAGAAATCCCGGGCCATCGACTAGGATGGTCCACTAGTCTCCGGACACCATCTGGGGTAGGGATAGCTAGTCCCACCCAACTGGGGTCTGACACATAGCGGGCCCGTTGGTGCATCTCAAGACCCAATCACTGGCGGAGCTAAGCATTGGTCATTTTCGACCTCCACGCTTCTCGGCGGACCATCTCAAGCACATCACACAGTCAAATTTCCTAGGATTTCCTTATATACACTTCGGGCCATTGCCCATATCCGGCCCTAATCCGGTCTGCAGGGTCAACAAATTAATATTGCCCTTCCAAAAACGTGTACACCTAATAGTTCTAGGTGTCAAAAAAATGAATACTATAATTTCTAGAAGTTGTGTCATTTCCTAGCTAGGTTTCCATATATATAAAGCATCTTACGACGTCCTACATGTTATCTAGCATTATACGCTATCTTGGGTGAGGAATTCTATGCACCGACCTTGGAATTCCACCCATGAACATTTTAGGATAGCATGTGTAATTTAAAGAAAAGCAAGTATAATTTACATCAACTACTATATATAACAACGAGATTCATCAATAACCATTGGTACACTGCATGTAGAATTAATTTTAATAAGAACAATTTATCTAGCATGGTAAGATAACAAAAAATTTAACAACACATAGAATACTAAGCATGGTAAAAATATTACATCATTTCAAAATTTAAGAGGAATGTGCTAAGGATAGTCACTACGCTATCATTCCTACAATTACATGATTCAATAAATTAACTTGCTATAGTTAGAGTCCTTCCTAACTATTATCATGCCTCTATTGATTTAGCACTCTAACTATGGAAATTACCATCTAAAGCTCACCCTCTCCCTCCCCTAGGCTTGGCCGAACCTTGAGCAAGGTGAACCTTGCTCGGCCATGCCTCTTAGGGTAGGAAAGGAAGAGGAGAATTTATCCCCGACCCTAATTCATTGTCTACGTTATATCTTAATTGCATATTGACTAGTTTGCCCCTCCCCCTATACTTGGCCGAAACCTTCTCATGAAGTTTTAGGGTTCACTCGGCCAACCCTATGAGTTTTAGGGGAGACCAGTTTCTTAACACGTGAAATCGACGATTAAGAACACACTATTCATGAACTTGAGATCATCCAAGGGCTCTACTTCCGTCAAGGGAATTGGGGAAAATTTTGGCATGACCTTTCCCCTTTTCCCATGATTTGGCAGCCCTAGAACTTGAGAAAACGACGAGGAAAACAAGACGATCCGACAAGAATTGATACAAAACAATGAATACCCAACTCCGAAACCAAGATCCGACGAAAACTCGTGAGAAAACACATCCTAACACTTCTAGGGGTTCGGCTACTTGCCTCCCCCAATTCTTCAAATCTAACCACTCACCATGCTTGAGGAAGATGAAGGATCAGATGATGATGACCTCAAATTTTCCGGCGACGGCGCGAAATCCCGGATCGACCAAAATATCCTTTCCTTGCTCCCTCTCCCTCTTTCCCTATGCGCTGCCTTGTGCGACTCCAAGATGAGTCGCACGGCAGCATGGATGAGGGATTTTAATCCCTCATCTAACCTTCCATTTTGGCCTTTGACTCTTACTCATGACTCGACTAAGCTCGAGCTCGACTTGGGTTCCGACTCTACCCGCAACACGAGTCGATTTAAACTCGATTAAGGTATAAATGCATAAAAGGAAAGAGTCATTTGCCCAATTTAATTGCATACATCATTAGTCGAGTCATACATATTACTCGAGGCGATCTTGAAGCTCAACTCGACTATCCCCGGGTCCGGCGCGCTGCACCAAAATAGATTTTTATATTAGGAAATTTTTCCCGGGTCTTACAACCTTCCCCCTTAAGGGAAATTCGTCCTCGAATTTACTTGAATAACAAGGACTTACCAGCTCTTCGAATTAGGAAGGGTAGCGCTCTCTCATGCCTTGCTCTACCTCCCAAGTGGCCTCTTGCCCGGAATGGTGTTCCCAACTAACCTTTACCAGGGGAATTTCTTTGGATCTTAGCTTCCTGATTTGGCGGTCAAGGATCTCCACCGGCCTTTCCTAGAATGAGACGGCCGAATCTACCTCAATAGAAGAAGGTTCGATCACATGCGAATCATCTTTTACATATCTCCGAAGCATGGACACATGGAAGATCGGGTGTAGTCTGCTCGGGCTAGGATGTAGAGCCAGCTCATAGGCCGCCTCGCCCCTCCTCTTGAGAATGGGAAAAGGTCCAATGAACCTAGGGCTCAGCTTTCTCTTCTTCCCAAACCAGACCACCCCTTTCGTAGGGGAGACCTTCACAATGACTAAATCACCCTCGGTGAATTCTAATCACCCTCTGGGCCGTCAGCAATCTTTCCTTTATGTCTTTCACCTTCTCTACCACCTCGTCAACCAGATCAGGACCCACCATGAGTGATTCCCCGACCTCAAACCAGCCCACCAGAGACCTACACCGCCGCCCATACAAGGCCTCAAAAGGAGTCATTCCACTGCTACTATGATAGCTATTGTTGTAGGCGAACTCTATCAGCGGTAGGTGCTTCTCCCAACCGTCGACCATATCTAGGATGCTTGCTCTCAACATATCCTCCAAAGTTCGGATGGTCCTCTCTGACTGCCCGTCAGTCTGCGGATGGAAAGCTGTGCTGAAGCGCCCCTGGGTACCCAAGGCTTCCTGGAAGGATTGCCAAAACCGGGCTGTGAACTGGGTACCACGGTTGAATATAATCATCACCAGGGTACCATGGTATGCTACAATCCTATCCAAGAATAGTTCAGTGTACTGTTCCGCAGAGAACGTAGTCTTCACTAGTATGAAGTGTGCGGTCTTGGTTAACCGGGCCACTACCACTCAAATAGAGTCAAAATCGTCTTTTGACTTAGGCAACCCAGTCACTAGGTCCATGGTGATTTTCTCTCACTTCCACTCGGGCACCTCGAGATTTTACAGTAGTCCCGTGGGCTTGAGGTGTTCAGCCTTCACCTACTGGCAGACCAGACAATTGGAGACAAACTTTGCAACCTCTCTTTTCATACCCTTTCACCAGTAATGCTGCCTTAAATCTCGGTACATATTGGTGGCCCTCGGATGCATCGTATAAGTGGAACGATGACCCAGTTCCAAGACTTGCCTACGCACCTCAGCCATATCTGGCACCACGATCCGGTCTTTGAGCCTCAGTACACCCTCTGAGTCCAACCTGAATACGTCCTCTGCATCGCCTCTTTGCACCAGATCCTTGGTCAGCGCACAAAAGGCATCCTCTCTCTGCGCGGCATGCAGCATGTCCACCAGCGTGGATTGTACTCGCAGGTGTGCCACCAAGGCACTTGAAGCTGACATTGATAAGGTTGTACCCCCATCTAGGCACAATGCCAACTCTCGAGCTAGAGGCCTCCACTTAACTTCCAAATGAGCCAAACTGCTCATGTATTTTCTGCTCAGAGCATCTGCTACCACATTTGCTTTCCCCGGATGGTACATAATGGTGCAGTCATAATCCTTTAGGAGCTCCAACCACCTCCTCTGCCTGAGGACTAGCACCTTTTGAGTTAGCAAGTACTGGAGGCTCTTGTGATTCGTATAGATCTCGCAAGACTCCCCATATAGGTAGTGCCGCCAGAGCTTCAGTGCAAAGACCACTGCTGCTAGCTCTAGATCGTGCATCAGATAGTTCTTTTCTTGACCTTTCAGCTAGCGGGACGCATAAGCTATAACTCTGCCAAACTGCATCAGAACGTAGCCCAGGCCAACCCGAGAGGCATCAAAGTATACTACAAACCCTCCTGAGCTGGAAGGTACAGCCAACACGGGTGCAGATGTCAAACATTCTTTGAGCTTCTGAAAGCTCGCCTCGCATTTGTCGCCCCAAATGAACCTGACCTTTTTCTGGGTCAACCGAGTCAAAGGGGCTGCAATTTTGGAGAAAACTGTGGATATCAGTCACGCTAGTTGGCCGTTTCCAATTCTACATTACTTCTACCTTGGCACGATCTTCTCTTATCCCTTCATTGGACACTACATGGCCCAAGAACCCTACACTTTCCAACCAAAATTCACACTTGGAAAATTTTGCAAACAAACGGTGCTCTCTGAGGGTTTCCAGGACCATTCTCAGGTGCTTAGAGTGCTCTTCCTCACTCTTGGAGTAGACCAGAATGTCGTCAATGAAGACGATCACAAAGCTGTCCAGGTACTCCTTAAACACCCTGTTCATTAAGTCCATGAAGGCAACAGGTGCATAGGTTAGGCCAAAGGACATCACTAGGAACTCATAGTGACCGTAGCGAGTCCTAAAGGCCATCTTAGGCACATTGCAGTCCCGAATTCTCAACTGATGGTATCCGGACCTTAGGTCTATCTTTGCAAATCATTGTGCCCCCTGCAGCTGGTCAAACAGATCGTCTATCCTCAGCAGTGGGTAACGATTCTTGACAATCATCTTATTGACCTGCCTATAGTTGATGCACATCCGCATCGACCCATCCTTTTTCTTCACGAAGAGAACCAGGGCACCCCAGGGTGACACGCTCGGCCGAATGAAACCCAGGTCTAGCATTTCCTGCAATTGCACCTTTAACTCCCTGAGTTCGGCCGGTGCCATCAATGCAAAAATCAACTTCCCTTTTGGGCGCCAATCCCGAAAATTCTTCGGGAAACACGTCAGAGAATTCACAGACCACTAGGGTTCCGCTGACATTCCTTGCGTCATCCCTTTTCTCCTCAGCCACAGATACGAAGGCCAGGAAGGATTGGCAGTCGCCCCAAAGCAGCTTATGAGCCTTTAGGGCTGAGATGACCCTTATCGGCTTGCTCCCTCCCTCCCATTGGAAGGTGAACTGCGGTAGCCCAAGCTTATTAGACATCACTATTTTAGCTCTACAATCCATGCCAAGAATGATATCAAGCTCAAGTGTGGGTAGAAGTGTCAGATCCCCACTCAGCACATGGCCGCAGATGAGCACTTCACAGTCTTGGTATATTGAATTTGCTAGGATTGCATCGCCCGTAGGCGTTGATACTATCAATGGCCCGTCGAGCATGGAGGGTGCCATTGGCAACTCTGCAGTAAAATTGGCAAACACAAATGAGTGTGTGGCACCCGGATCAAATAAAACATATACAGCAGACGAACATACTAAAATTGTACCTGCCACCACTGCTTTGGATGCCTCTACCCCATCACGACTCATAGCATATACCCGAGCAGGCGGCCTCTCTGAATGACTGGCCTTTGACTCTTACTCATGACTCGACTAAGCCCGAGCTCGACTTGGGTTCCGACTCTACCCGCAACACGAGTCGATTTAAACTCGATTAAGGTATAAATGCATAAAAGGAAAGAGTCATTTGCCCAATTTAATTACATACATCATTAGTCGAGTCATACCTATTACTCGAGGCGATCTTGAGGCTCGACTCGACTATCCCCGGGTCCGGCGCGCTGCACCAACATAGATTTTTATATTAGGAAATTTTTCCCGGGTGTTACACATTAATGTAGATTAAACTGATTACCACAGCAGCAAATTCGATCACCACTAAAATTTAGTATACAAATACTTGGATGATTGGCTAAAGTGCAAGTGTGAGATTGAAAGGAAAATGTGTTTAGGGACTATTCAAGGGTAATCAACTTAATAAGATAACTTTTTCATCATATGATACATCTTTATTCATAAAGATTATGATGAACCCAATAAACCCGAGCAAATAATTTCGAGGTCATGATGAGATCATGCCAGTGAGATTTGGAATCCAAATGCCCCTTTTCTAAATGTTCCTAGTCGAAGGATCACTGATTAGGGGATCAGTAATTTCGGATAGACTAGTGAACTTGGTATATGTCCTATATGATAAGGGGTAACTGATCTCACAATTCCCTATAAGCCGTCATTAATGTACTAGTGCAGGTGCTCATTAGGGAATGAGTTCACTGAATGGATCTGCACGAGGAACACAAAAAGAAATCCTTACATGAGTGTTAATATGATGTTCCTCGGGTGATAGTAGGTGCAAGCAGTCCTTGGACCTAAGGTTGTCATGGTTACCTTGTGAGTGACGACTCATTGCTTTGGTTCTATCCCTATGTGGCCCACAGCGACATGTGTCGGGTATTACTGAGCATGGGGAAGCATTCATTGAGGTTGGTGAGCAACCAACATGGAATCGATTACTCCTAGTGAGAGGAGATAATGTCCTATGTGTCCCTATAAGTATCGACTCGGGAATCTCTGGTAAGGTATTACTGGGCATGGGCAAGCATTCATTGAGGTAGGTGAGCAACCAACATGGAATCGATTACTCCTAGTGAGAGGAGATAATGTCCTATGTGTCCCTACAAGTATCGACTCGGGAATCTCTAGCAGAGAAGACATGAAAGTTAGGAAGATGTTTCTGACATTTCATTATTGAGATGACATCTTGGCAGGTGGAATACATATGAATCAGTATTTGAGTTTGACACTTCTTTCGTACCCTAGCCATCTTTGGGACATTATAACTGAGGGATTTTTGTTGTACGACAACTAATTAATCACCGAAGGGCGTTCGATCCCTGTAGATTGAACCTCACATTATCCGGGTAGTCATGACATGTTGCTAGACGTCAATCTTGACTTGTGAGTGGAGTCTCTCATGAACACACTAAAGGGGTTTAGTGGAGGCTCGTAAGATTCGAATAGAAATCATTCTATCGGATTCGACTCTCCGTTATGCACAACTCACTACTGGCTTAGTGTGGGGCCCAATAGAGTCACACACAACAGGCTAACCTCGTAACAGACTATATGAGATAGAGTCCGAATGCGGCACTATATGTCTATTAGCATGGACAGGCTGCAGCTCGATCACGGATCTCGTTTACGGACATAATAGGAAAGGTGTTTCCTATAGGAACGAACTTGCGAGGAAAGAGTTCCTCGGTAACCCTAAGTTGTAGGGCATCCCTAAATTATAGGGATTGACACATGATAATATTTTATGTAGTTGATTAAAATTAATTATGAATTAACTATTTAATCAACTACTTGATCGAGAATGTATTTAATTATGAATAAAATATAATTTGATTTTGAATCAAATATACATGGTGGAAAAATTTGTTTCTAACCATGAGCCTAACAAATTAATTGGGAATTAATTTATTTGGATAAATCCTAATTAATAAGAATTTGATTTATGAAGATAAATCATAAAATTAATAGATATATGATTTATGAGGATAAATCATAACTATATTAATTAAGAGGAAATCAAATTATTTAGATAAACCTCTTTCCTATTGTTTAGGGGATTGATTTATTTAGATAATTATCATTCTTGTTTATAGGCTCATTCTTGTTTATAGGCTCTTAATTTATAGAGATAAATTAAAGTTTATATTTATCTGGATTTAATTATTTTCGAATTAATTATGTAGCTAATAAAATATAAATTATTTTTGGAGATAAACCCCGAAATTTTGAATTACGGGGAGACAGTCTTTAGGGGACCGGGTCTACACTAATATAGTGGTCGAACACCCCATAGAGAGGGGTTAGTTAATTAGTTCTTCATCTTCTAGGAGAAGATTAAGGACTTGATTCTTTAGAGGCTTCTTGAAGAGAAAAGCTCCAAAGAACTCCTCCTCCTCGCCATTGGTGGCCGGCCATCTACATCCTCCTTCCCCGATTTTTGCGAATCCAAAATTGAAGGTGTCTTCTTTTCTTGCGTGTGCCACAATCTTCATCTTTTTGGAAGAGTCCAAGAGGATAGTGAGGTATTTTCACCTCTTGTCTTTTGTTCTGGTGTTTTTTCATCCTCTCCTTCCTTTTTTTGGTGCCTGTTTCTTGGTGGAAGGGCCGGCCTTACCTTAGTAGATTTTGGGATTGAGAAAGCTTCTCCGTTGAGCCACAACAAACTTCTCCGCTGCCTCTATTGTTGCGAGGTGCTTGGTGTGGCCTATCATTGGAGGACGTACACGTGTGCATCTCAAGACGGGGATAGGAGTAGTCATACCAACTACGGTATAAGGTATACCTCTCATTGATTGTTGCTAAAGTAGATCGTTATTTTCGGGATGATTTAAATTTTTTAAATTGCTATTTCCGCTGTGTTTTTTATTCCCATCCCAACAATTAGTTCAATGATATTTCTTGCAGAATTGATTTACTTCTAATTATATTCTCTATAGTAGAGGCTCATGAACACCTTTTAGTGGCAAGTTTGAGGTTAGTGAATGTTAATTATGTTGGATTACTTGAAGTGATCTTTTGGCTTCTCTTTTGAGCGTTTACTTTCATGCAACTATTTGCTTCTATGTACATGTTTTTTGTTAATAAGACTGTTGCTTTCTTCATAATAAAGAAACAAAGATCCATCATTACCACAATTAGTCAATCAACTACCAAAAATACTTGTCGCTGAAGGAAAGTTGAACTTTTCATGCTCATTTAATATCGTTTAGTTTGATCTCATAATAAATTAAAATAATTGCAAATGACTGCTTTTTGTTATTTTTCATATCAGATTTTCCTAGAAACTTCTAAATTCCTTTCTGGCATTTCATGCTTCTCCTTGAGTATGCTCAGTATCAGCCTTTTGTTTCGGAATCATATCTGATCAATATTCTTGGGCCCTTTATTCTCTTATAGTGCAATTCATTCAAAAACCAGTATAATTTATTCTCAAGAGACTTCAAAGATTTAAGAGAACTTTTGGTGACCCATATTTAAATTAAGATAGCAGACTAATAACCAATCTGGCAATGTGCATTGTTCTCTGCTTCTGGAGTAAAAAAAATGATATTTTTTTTTTGACCAGTAAAAAAATGATATTTCACTATTCAATTTATGGACTGAGTTATTCCCAGCCTTGGCAAAAAATGTTAGGTGGTATTTATTTTCCCTTGAAGAAGAAGCAATTAGCCTTGAACATAATATGATGGCATTCTTGAGAACATGATAAATTCTGAATATATCAGATGCTAAAATGGAAAATAAAGAGACAATAAACAGATGGATTCTATCAAATTACTGAGGGGAAGGGGAAAATTAAGGGAGAGGGGAGAGGGAGAGGGTTTATCGGTCGGCGGGAGACGACTACTGATTCGAGCGGAGAAGACGGCAGATGGGATCGTCGAGCGGAGACGACGACAAGAGCGGAGATGATTCGAGCGGAGAGATCTTTGGCGGCGGGAGGGATTCGACACAATACGCAGGAGGGATCGTCGGCAGGAGATGATTCGACACAATACACAATGAGCTCGAGAGTGTTTAGGGCGAAAGCAAAGAGTGAGCGGGAGAGGAAAATATTTCACATAGATTAAATGTATAGAGTTTAATGTATATTGGCATAGTATAAAATTATGAAAGGTCATAATTTTATTGGACTGTCTATTCCATTGTCTATTTCATACTAAACCCTATACCTGAATAAAATTATAATGAAGAGTGTGGTCCAGTGTATATTGGATTGTCTATTCAGGCATAGTATAAAATTCAACATACATAACTGGTCGAATAGAGCGTGGTCTAGTGTATATTGGATTTTGTTTGGGAGAGGAATATTTTCCAGGCATAGTATAGCAAAAATATTTTTGATGAGGATTTAAGGAAAATATTTTTGTTGCAGAGAAGGAAAAATAAATTACAGAGTTTATTTTTGTTGTTTCATTTTTTATATAGGTTTTAAAAGGGAACGATTTTTTAATGTTCCCATAGTATATAGGCTAAGGGAACAATTTCTTTATGTTCCCATAGCATATAGGCTAAGGGAATGGTTTTAAAATCTATTCCTATATATTGGCTACGAAAATGGTTTTTTTTATATTCCTATAATATATTGGCTAAGGGAATGATTTCCAAAACTATTTCTGTAAGTGATGTATGGGAATACTTTTTCAACCGTTTCCAAAAGTGGCGTGATCACAAAGCCAAATTATAGTAGTGAACATTGATCTCCCGATGAATGATTCCTTGTGTGAAATCCATTAATAATGCCGAGGCGTGAAACCTTTTTTCTATAAAGCTGCAACTTCAGAGACTCTTAATTGATGGATATCTTGAATTGACACACAGATGACACCTACACCTAATCTAGTTATATCAACTAATAAATTTTGAATTTGGGAAAGCAAAATTTAAAAATTCATTAATTAACATCACTCTTAAATTGTTTAAGTAACTCTTTCTAGTGCATTTGATGTACATCCAACTACAATCTTTCATCCATCATGATTCAGAATTTCAATTAAATTAACTAATTTATACAATTATTTTAAGTTTACATAGATAGGGTGGTCGTATGCATTCGGGAATCATGTAATTTAAGCTATATTTAAATATTCTTTTTGTTGGCCAAAGGTTTTCAACCTTGATCTTAATCTCAGTTTTGATGATAATAAATATGAAATTAATGTTTGAGCGAGAAATATTTTCAAGTTCCAAGTTGATTTGTGCGCGTCGTCCACGATCGGAAAAATCGAAGGAATTGGAGAAATCGGACGGACGGTCGTCGACGCTTGGATTTCTTTGGGAATATAGAGTCTAGGTTTAAGGTGTCTAGCATGTGTTGTAAATCCTCTTTATGATGCAAAGAAACCTCAATACCCGAAACCAAATCCCGAAAACCAAGAAATCAGTAATCGGCAAAAATCAGCCAGAACGCCACTATCGGTCGAATCTCGGCCAATCCTCGAGTGACCGTCGGTCGATCGGAGAGGTTCTAGAAAATTTGCAGAACCCATTAATTTGGCCAACCTGCGACCGAACCTAGGTCGACCGAGGGTCGCCCGATGGTCAATCGAATTACCCAACGGATCTAAATAGACCCGTTGAATGGCTCCTTTTAAGCCCCTAGCTTGATATCTCTATAAAAGGACCACAAACTAGCCTTCCAACATATTGAACCTTTCATTGAGCCATCCCATAGTATTTGCAAGCTTTCCTTGAGCCATCTTTCAAGCAAACCCTAGTTTTGATGTTAAACATTGATTGATTAATTCATCGTCCAAAAGCATCAAGAGGACTAGGGAATTCTTTGTGGAGCTAAGTATTATTTGTTTATTCAATTGCTCTATTTATTGTTGTATTTTTTGTGTTTATTTCTTTGTTACTTAAGTGTGTAAACCTAGGGTGCTAGGTTTGTTGAGTTTGGTGGTAGCCTTGGTTGTAAGGCATAAGTCCACCATTGTAATCTAGGATTAGAGTATCCTTAGGTCATAGTGAGGTGGGAGAGTTCTCTTGGTAGGAAGGCGGAGACTTCCAGGTGTGGAAGTGCCTTCGGTGTGAGGGTGGAAGACTTTCGAGTATGGAAGTGCCCTCGGTGTGAGAGCGTAGATTTTTCCATCCAATTTGCCCATCTGAACTTGTTCCACAGGTTGGGAATTAGTTATCCAACCTTCCGAGCCTAACCCGCAATCTGGCTCCTCAACGAGCCTCTCCGCCATTCATAAAAGTATCGCGCAACATGACCTAAGTCAAGTCTCTCCTACGGTGTCTCAGGGGTGTCCTTATTGGGAAGCGTCTCAACACTCCAATGCCCGACCGCAACTCCTACACCCGTAATGTCACAACCCGTGTGGTTTTATTTCATGAATAAATTTTGTTTGTTGGTTCATAACAGATTATGCTGACCCTTTGCCCAATTTTAATTATGCAATTAAAATTTAGATCACCAATATTAGGGTTTTATTTTAGAGTTTTGTTTTATCTTACTGTTATGCCCGAAACTGATGTATCTAATCCGATTCTGGTGTCCAGAGTGTGACATATATTTTCTTACTATATTTTCTAGTCAAAATGATAGGTTACACAACTATATTCAAAAAACTATATACACCACAATAAGTATTTCAAAAACAACACAGATTCATCATCTCAGCATGAAATTCCAACAACATTGAATTTTCAGCATATGTTGAAAATAAATCCGAAAAATCATAGAAATAAACTCCCAAAATTTCCATCACATCAGATTCATAATCATTACAATAAATAATATAAAAACCATATTTAATAGGCAAGAACAACAAGCATCACAACCCCTCTTTAACCAAGAACCAACATTTATACTCAAGAATTTAACTCAAGAACCCCTATGCCTTCAAGATCAAATCCATCTTTGAAACACATGATATATTTTCAAGAATCACAGATTTAATATCAAGTAGACAATTAAATTATAATCATCAAGATTGATGAACAAAGTGAATCATAGAAGGCAAGAAAAATCTACACCCTTCACTTAGGCAATTCATCGAACACTTGAAGGGCACCCTTTTCTCCACCTTGGCCGAGCACCCCTAGGATCATCCTAGGGTTGCTGAGCCCCATAGGGGAGGGTTCAGGGCCTCCTCAAGCACGGCACACAAAAAGAACGGCGAGAATTTGAGAGATCGTCAAAAAACAAACCAAGAACATCTTGCGATCAAGAACGGCTTTAAGAAATTGAAAAAACCCGAGAAGGAGGGGTAAAACCACTCACCTTGATTAGGAAGAAAAATATAGAGAGGAACTTCCAAGTGACGGCCTCCGAATCTGGCTTCAAAGGGGAGGTTTGGCTCAACAAGGGGGCGGCGGCTCTAAGATCAAGAAGAAAGAAGTGCCGGCTTCAACAAGGCTTGGCTTCCAAGAGAGGGGAAAGAAGAGGGGAAGGGCTCGGCGGCTCGGCGCTTGAGGGCGGCGGCTCCAAGGATGAGGAAGAGGGGAGAGGGCAGCTCAGCTTGGCTTGGCGGCTCCTCTCTCCACACAGCTTGTGCGGCTCCAATAGGGAGCCGCAAGCCAAGGGGGGGGGGGGGATTTTATAATCCCCTCCTCATACCTAAATCCCTAACCCTCTTGTCAAACCCGCACCCGCCTCGAGCCGAATCCAAACCCGCTAACCCAACTAAGCTTAATTAAACCTAAATAAATCCCATGCTCCACATAAACATCTAACACATTCACACCCACATGAGACATGATTAAACAATCATGCATACCCAACATAAAATTAATTAAATTTATCTACGCAAACAAAATTTGCATAACTCATATTCAATTCCTACATACCCGACCTCGCAAGCTCGCACCGGACAATGAGTCGACTCGGCTCAACCTCGGACTAGCCCGCTAGGTTGACAAATATAAACACAGATGGAAAACTAAAATTAATATCTAGGATATTACAATCCTCCCTTCTTGAAGAAAATTCATCCTTAAATTTCAGAAAAAGAACTTAAGGACTCACCAGATCGTCAAACAATGAAGGATATCGCACTCTCATCTCCTGCTCCACCTCCCAGGTGGCCTCCTGCCCGGAGTGGTGCTCCCATCTGACCTTAACCAAGGGAATCTCCTTGAACCTCAATTTCTGGATTCGCCGGTCTAGCACCTCAGCTGATCGCTCCTCATAGGAAACTGCTGAATCCACCTCCACTGCAGTAGGCTCAATCACTTGGGACTCGTCCTGAATGTACTTCTTCAGCATAGACACATGGAACACTAGATGCACTCGATCCATAATAGGAGGTAAGGCCAACTCATATGCCACAGCTCCCTTGCGCTTGAGAATAGGAAACAACCCAATGAACCTAGGGCTTAGCTTCTCTTTCTTACCAAATCTCACCACCCCTTTCGTAGGGGACACCTTGAGGAACACCATGTCACCCTCAGCAAACTCTACCTCCCTGACCTTTCCATCAGCATACATCTTTTGGCGACTCTGAGCTATCAACAGCCTCTCTCCGATTAGCTTCACCTTTTCTACTGCCTCCTCCACTAGGTCAGGTCACATCATAAGGGAATCTCCTGCCTCGAACCAACCTACAAGTGACCTACATCTTCGCCCATACAATGCCTCAAATGCGGTGATCCCGATGCTGTTGTGATAGCTGTTATTGTAGGCAAACTCAATCATGAGTAAGTGCCTCTCCCAACTACCCTCCAAATCTAGGACACAAGCTCACAGCATATCCTCCAACGTCTGAATGGTCCGCTTTGACTGACCATCTGTCTGAGGGTGAAATGCAGTGATGAATTGAACATGAGTGCCCAATGCTTCCTGGAAAGACTGCCAAAATCGAGCCGTGAACTGAGTACCTCGATCTGAGATGATCATAATCGGAACACCATGATAAGCGACGATCCGATCCAAAAATAACCTTGCATACTACTCGGCTGAAAAGGTCGTCCTGACTGGTATAAAATGTGACGTCTTGGTTAGGCGATCCTCCACTACCCAGATAGAATCATTGCCCTTCGCAGACTTTGTCAACCCCGTCACAAAATCCATGGTTATCTTCTCCCATTTCCACTCTGGTATTTCTTGGTTCTGGAGCAACCCTGCCGGCTTCAAATGGTCGGCCTTAACCTGCTAACACACCAGACACTTAGATACGAACTCGGCCACTTCTCTTTTCATGCCTTTTCACCAATAATTCTACCTTAGATCTTGGTACATCTTCGTGGCTTCCAAATGCATAGTGTATGTGAACCGATGAGTCATCTCTAGCACCTGCCCGCGTACCTCGGCCATATCTGGCACCACTATCCTATTCTTAAACCTCAGAACACCCTCCAAGTCAACAACGAAACCATTATCGTCATCGCCTCTCCTGGCCAGATACTTAGTGAGTGCACAAAAAGAATCCTCCTCATGCGCTGCTCGCAACATGTCAACCAAAGTGGATTGCACCCTCAGGTGAGCCACCAGTGCACCAGAAGCTGAAACTGACAAGACTGTCCCGCCATCCAAACGTATGGCCAAATTCTGGGCCAACGACATCCTCTTGACTACCAAATGCGCCAGACTGCCCATAGACTTCTTGCTCAAAGCATCAGCTACCACGTTAGCCTTCCCTGAATAGTACATGATCGTGTAGTCATAGTCCTTCAAGAGTTCAAGCCATCTTATCTGCCTTAGGTTCAACTCCTTCTGGGTGAGCAAATATTGAAGGCTCTTATGATCAGTGTACATCTCATAAGCCTCACCATAAAGATAGTGACGCCACAACTTCAATGCGAACACCACTACTGCCAGCTCAAGATCATGAGTCAGGTAATTCTTTTCGTGAACCTTCAACTGCCTTGAGGCATAAGCTATCACCCTGCCATTCTGCATCAACACACAAGCCAAGCCGACCCGGGAGGCATCACAGTAAACAACAAATCCTCCCAAGCCCGAGGGTATTGGTAGAACTAGTGCCGATGTCAAGCGGTCCTTGAGCTTCAGAAAGCTCTCCTCGCACTTACTATCCTACTAGAATCTTGACATTCTTCTGAGTCAGGCGGGTCAATGGCACTGCAATCCTGGAGAAATTCTCCATAAATTTTCTGTAATAACCTGCCAACCCCAGAAAACTACGAATCTTAGTGATATTAGTCGGCCTCTTCCAATTCTTAACTACTTCTATTTTTGCGGGGTGCACTTTTACCCCTTCCCTGGACACCACATGGCCAAGGAACCCCACACTGTTCAGCCAGAACTCGCAGTTGGAGAATTTGACATACAAGCGGTGCTCCCGGAGAGTCTCTAGAACCATCTGCAAGTGCTCAACATGCCCCTCTCTGCTCTTGGAATATACCAAAATATCATCAATGAACACTATCACAAATTTATCCAAGTATTCCCTGAACACTCGGTTCATCAGATCCATAAAAGCTGTAGGTGCATTAGTCAGCCCGAAGGACATCACTAGGAACTCAAAGTGCCCATACCTGGACCTCAGAGAAGTCTTAGGGATGTCACTATCCTGAATCCTTAACTGATGGTACCCTAACGGCAGGTCAACCTTAGAAAACCACTAAGCCCCCTGAAGTTGAATAAATAAATCATCAATCCTGGGCAGCAGGTACCGATTCTTCACCATTACCTTATTAAGCTACCGATAATCAATGCACATCCGCATGGACCCATCTTTCTTTTTCACAAATAGCACTGGAGCACCCCAAGGCAAAACACTTGGGTGAATGAAGCCCAACTCAAGCAGCTCCTGCAACTGAGATTTCAACTCCCTCAACTCAGCTGGTGCCATCTGGTACGGTGGAATGGAGATCGGCTTCACCCCTGGCTGCAAATCAATACAAAATTCGATCTCCCTCTCTAGAGGCAACCCTGGCAATTCCTTTGGGAATACATCAGAGAATCCGCATACCACAGGCGTTCCCCCGATGTCCCTAGTGTGGGCGAAATGGCGACACTAGAGGGGGGTGAATAGTGTGTTTACTATGTTATTCACCTAATTTTCAATTTAATCATTTTCTTAAATCGTTAGGCAATTTGTAATTCGATTGATTACGGAAGAGATAAATAATTAATCAATTAAGAATGAACAATCGATCAATGCAAACACAGAGATTTTATAGTGGTTCGGCCCCAATGCCTACTCCACTACTTAAGCACCTCGCTTAGGATTTCCAAACTAAGTTTTACTAGATTAATTAGTTTCCCTTACACACGAGGACTTTTCCCTGGAAAGACTCCGCTCTCCAACCGAAGGCACTTCCACACTCGAAAGTATCCCGCCTTCCTACCGAGAGCTCTTTCCCACCTCAACCTAAGGGACAACTAGAACTAATCCTAGTAAACACTAAGTTTACACAAGTGGCTTTACTCCTTTTCACCAAGGATACCACTTCACACAACAAGACCTAACAACAGGTCTTTGCACGCACAAATCAAACAGTTAAAATAACAATAAAATTACAATTGAAAAGAGTTTAAAATAAAACCAATGTTTGCAAGCTCCTTTAATAGCCTTGGCACCTCCAACTCGCCGAGGGTATGAGCCCGAGTCAGTTTTCGAGTTGAGGCAGCAGCTGGCGCTTGAGAAGGTGTTCGCAGAAGGAGCAGAGCGCAAGCAATCTTTCTTTTGGAAGACTCAAATCTCTCTTCTTGATGGCTCAATAATTTCTGTAAACGTCAAAGAGAGAGATTAAAAGATGTGTATGAGGTGTATTTATACCCCTAGCTAAAACGGGGCATCAACGAGATTATTTTCGACCGTTACAGACGCCCGATCGATGGTCCAGTCAAATCGTCGGTCGATCGGTCATTCGACCATTGCAATTTTCTCTCTGGCCGGTCGACCGACGGGTCGACCGCCAGATGCAAATCACACGATCTGTGATCTTCGATCGACCCGTCGGTCGACCGACGCGATCCATGATCTTTGGTCAATGCGTCGGTCGACCGACGCGATCTACGTCTTCGACTATTCGCAAGTGAGTCGACCGCCAAGCCTACTGCCCTTTTTGGGCTTCAGTCGGTCGACCCGGCCGATCGACCGACAGACGCAAGAAGCTTGTGATTTCTCATTCGGTCGACCGATTGGTTGATCGACGCAAACTGCGTCTATAGCTAGCCTCAGTCCGATCGACCAATTGGTCGACCGCTAGGGCTACTGCCCATTTCTTACTATATTCGGTCGACCGCTCGGTCGACCAAATTTAGGCTGAGATTGTTATTTTAGCCTTTTTCTTCCGCGCTTCATTTTCGGGTTCTGGCTTTCAACGAGCATCATGCCGGAGAGCTTTCCATGTGATCTTTGAGCTCGTCCGATGTGACTTTGGTGCACCCGTCGATCTTCGGGAAGTTTCACGACGAACCCAAGCGTGACGATCAATGTCCTTCCGATTTTGCGATTTCTCCAATTTATCCAATCGAGGACATCGAACGCTAGTTGATATGAAACCTGAAAGATATTCTCAATGAAATCATTAGTTCCATGTTTGTTATCATCAAAACCATCAAAACCGAGATTAAGGCTAAGGTTGAAAATATAAAGCCAACAATCTCCCTCTTTTTGATGATGACAAACATCCTTAAGAAAATATATATATTCATTAAAGCATAGAAGGATATCAACTAAGGAATTTCTCCCCCTATCAACATGCATATCTATATAATTAAACTCATCCTATCTATATGCATGGGTATCCTATATTTTCCTCCCCTTTCTTATACTTTTCTCCTCATTTTAACTATACATTTCTCCTCATTTTGACTATGCATTTCTCCCCCTTTTGACATATATTTTCTCTATAGACTTTTCCTAATTTTCTCCCCCTTTTGACATCAATCAAAAAGGGTAAGAAAGGTCTATCTATTCAAAGGGATGAAACACAATTAATACATGAGGTTGAAACTCTAAGGAGTATTTTTCATAAAACATGAAAACCTAAACCAAAGGGATGGAAAAACAAATATATGATATGAAACAAAGTTCATACATGATATGTTCAAAAAAACCAAGTATTTGAATTCAAAAATAAATCATGTATGTTATCAAAATGAATATTGTTTCTTTTTCTTGACATTTTTAGATTTCATTCAAACTTTCAACATACAAAGATATAGACATTTAAAACATGTATATCAAGTTTGAAGTGAAACTAATGTCATTTAATTCAATTTTGAACTTAGCATGTTTTCATTTGACATAAGCATGAAAACTATGAAAATGCTAAGTCTCAAGTTTTGCTATCTACTCATGTTTTCTCATATTTAGGCATCTAGACATCAAACATGAAGAAATCTAAGTCCATGACTCAAGTTTGGGCTTAAGGTGAAATTTTTAATTCACTTTGTTGACTTAGGTCAACCTACACTTCAAGATTTGAAATATTAATTTGTTGGATGAAAATTTTTGATAACAATTATTGAATGAAAATTTTGATACCAATTGTTGAATGATTATTTGAAATGCATGTATCAAGATTCAACTCAAAATGAAAATTTTAAAAATCAAAGTGCATTTTTCATCCTATATTGATTTTAATCAAAGAATGGATCATAGCTACCATCCAAAATATCAAAATCATTTCTAGGAATGATTTTATTCAAGAAATTGTGTGAATGATATTAGAAATAGAATCCAAATGGTGTATATGAGTTTTTATTGAAGTTTTTGAAGAAGAATCAAAGTATCGGAAGGATTGATATTTCAAATAAGTGATACTTTGAGTTTTTAAAATTCAACTTCAAAAATTCATTTTAAATTTGGTTCTTGATGAAACTTTTTGAAATTTTTACCTATAAAACTAGATTTTTCAGTGAATGTGTGGTTTCATTTAAAACTAAACTAGTTTTTATGAAACTTGCTAAGTTTTAATCTTAACATTTACTCATGATTTTTTAAATTTAAACCTATGGATACCTAACATGAGTAAATCTAAACATGTTTCTCAAATATGGATCATAAATGAGACCTTCAAGTCAACTTGTTGACTTGGGTCAACTTGGTTCAAAAGAGGTTATCATGAATTCACCTCTATGTCATTTTATCTATATCCATATGAATTTTTCACTCTTAGTGCTTGGAAACATGTCATACCTATTCCTAAACATGTTTATGAAGTTTTGAGCTTAAAATGAATGTTTCAAGTCGATTTGTTGACTTGGTTCAAACTTCTCAAACTTAAGTCCTCTAAATTGAGATATTGAGATACCAATTGTATTTAATCATCTAGATATGAATTATCAAGTTTTAAATATCTAGACTTATGTGATATGTGTATCTAAACATGTTCATTTGGTGTTTACTCAAAATGAGGTCTCTAATAAGAAATTTTAACCTAGAGCAAGTTTCATTCAATTAGGATATCATGAAATTGCCTAAGTTATCCAAATTTTTTATTACTCATGAAAATTCAAACATTTATCATGCAAAATCAATCATGAGTATATAGAGACATCATTAAAGCATTAATATTCAAGTATCATACTAAGTTTTTTATAAAGTTAAATTCATACCTTATTTTTAGAAATTTAATTTCATTTCAAGTTTAACTTAACATGAAGTCTCTAAAGAAGAATTTTAACCTAGTTCAATTTCATAATTATCATGATATCATGAAATGAGCTAAGTTATCAAAAAAATTCCTACTCATGAACATTCAAATGTTTATCATGCAACATCATTCATGAGCATAGAGAAATCATTTAGGCATGAAGATTCAATTATTTACTAAGATATTTGCAAAAGTTAAAATCATACATTTTTCTTGAAAATTTGCCAAACTTTTTCATTTCCTTTTTCATTTTCTTCTACATAGCATAGCTTACCAATTACATTCACAACTTGCAAGTAGACTTCATTAGAAGACAATGAAATTAAGACTACTAGCAAGCTAACATACTAAATAGCAAAGGTTCAATACGAAGTTTCATTTTGAAACCTTAACCTATGCTAGATAGTAAAGATTCATTTTAACTGAGTTTTCATGATATCTAAATGAATCTAAGAGATCCTAAGATGTGAACTATTTGAGAAATAAGATCTCTACCTATGTTAAACTAGTTTGGACTTACAAGAAGGTCTCTAATAATAGATATTTACCTAGAACAAGTTTCATTTGATGAAATTTGCCTAAGTGCTAATATTTTACCTACTCATGAGAATTCAAGTATGTTAACATGCATATCTAATTATGAGTATAGAGACATAGTTTAAGCATAAACATTGAGGTATAACACTAAGATCTTGAATTTATCAAAGTTATACCCTATTCATGAAATTTAGCCAAACTAATCATTTTCTTCCTAATTAGCCTTCCTATAATACTCATATAACATGCAAGAAGCTACACTAATATTTTTAAAGAAAATATAGCTACTTTGCAAGCTAACTCAACCAAAAAGCAAAGAGATGCATCAAGTATCATTATCAAAGATCACTTTGCTAAATGGTTTCAAATTTGTTTCAAAATGAAGTAGAATGATATCAAAACGAATTTTAAGAGATCACAAGAATAATGAATGAAAAATATGATCTCCAACCCTTCCTATTGGTTGAAAACCGAAAGGCCACAATGTGCCTACGATTTAGAACCGCAAGGTCGCTTAGGCCCATTATAGGCCACCGGGGTCTCTGAAGAGATCGGGAAATCAAAAATCAAAAACATTTTTGAAAAGACTCTTTTAGTAAGAGCGGGGAAAACAACTCAAATTAAACATATATCAAACTCCAACTATAATGTAAACAAGAGGGTATAGGAGATGATACCAAAGACTTTTTTATGCCAACCTTACTAAGGCATCAAGATGACTTGAAGTTGCAACCAAGGGAGGATTCATCATTCAATTTCATGGTCAACTTCAACTCTTCACTTCTCTCTACCCTTGTGTGGTGACCCCCCCTACAAGAGAAGAGACCTTTGGTACCCAAAGTATTTTCACAACACTTGGGTTCATTTTAAAGGCACAATCATAGATGGCATGCCCATAAACACCACAACAAAAGCAATGTCCATTAAATTTCTTTTTGTTTTTACTATGGACATGAGATTTATTTGTAGAATGCTTGTCATTTGAACTAAGATGAGCATGAGCATTCTTAGATGAAACATTTTTATTTTGAACGTGAGATTTAAAGGTAGAATGTCTAACATGAGATTTAACATTAGCATGAACATTCTTTTTACTAAAATTCTTAAATGAGGAAGTATTTTTCATTTCATTCACTTTCTTGTTTAGGTTTAGAACCTCATTTTTCAAATCAATCATTGAGTTGTGTAAAGCATGCATTTGTGATTTCAACATATAATTTTCCTTTTTGATTTTTGAGTTTTCATTTTTCAAAGACTCATTCTCAATTTTGAAATCATTCTTCAATTTTTCATTTTCATTTTTCATATCCTTAGTGTCAATACTTAAAGTATCATGGCATGGATTGTTGACACTAATTCTTAGCTTCTCATTTTCTAATTTTGCATCGTGTAATTGAGAGCTAAGATTTTAGTTTTCTTTCATCAAATTTTTGTTTTCTTTATCTTTCTTAACAAGCAAGGCATACATAATTTTATACTCATCCATCAAATTCATCAAAATCATGAGAGCTAGAAGAGTTAATACTATTATTGTTATTAACATGACTAGAAGAGGTGGAGTGTACCTCATTGTCATCATTCATGAGGCATTCTTTTGAATTTGCTTCATAGCCATGGGAAGAGGATGCTTCATTCGAATATGATGATGATGTGGAAGCATTTGACCTCCTCTTTGCCTTGTTCTTCATGGTAGGGTAATTCTTCCTTACATGCCCTTTCTCATGGTACACATGGCAGATCACCTTTCTCTTTCGGCTTTTAGTGCTCCTATGACTGGAGACACTTTGGGCTTCAAACACCATGTTAGCATTGGAAGGATAACAATTGTCATCACTATCCCCATTAAAAGTTTCTAACTCCTCGATTTTAGCATAATCATATAGCATATTCAAAGTAGCTCAAATATTATATGCCGAAGTACAATGCATAATCTTTTCAAGGATATTATTTTCACAAGAACAATATATGCAATTTGTTGCCTTAGCATTTAACTCAAACATGCTAATTTGTTCTTGGGTCCATGCATCCATATTTTCCTTAGGTTCAACATATTTCATCTTTATCATGTTAAATACACCTAAACCTTGAATCTTTAGAAATGTGTACATCCTAGATTTCCATAGACCAAAGTTAGAGGCATCAAACCTAGGGGGTGAAGACGCTACCGACTCTAGAGCTATTTCGAGATCGAGACAAGATGTAGAAGCGATGATGAAATCTCAAGCTACGAACCCGCTCTGATACCAAATGTGGGCGAAATTATGACACTAGAGGGGGGGTGAATAGTGTGTTTACTATGTTATTCACCTAATTTTCAATTTAATCATTTTCTTAAATCGTTAGGCAATTTGCAATTCGATGATTGATTGCAGAAGCGATAAATAATTAATCAATTAAGAACGAACAATCAATCAATGCAAACATAGAGATTTTATAGTGGTTCGGCCCCAATGCCTACTCCACTACCTAAGCACCCCGCTTAGGATTTCCAAACTAAGTTTTATTAGATTAATTAGTTTCCCTCACACACAAGGACTTTTCCCCGAAAAGACTCCGCTCTCCAACCGAAGGCACTTCCACACTCGGAAGTATTCTGCCTTCCTACCGAGATCTCTTTGCCACCTCAACCTAAGGGACAACTAGAACTAATCCTAGTAAACACAAGTGGCTTTACTCCTTTTCACCAAGGATACCACTTCACACAACAAGACCTTACACTAGGTCCTTGCACGCACAAATCAAACAGTTAAAATAACAATAAAATTACAATTGAAAAGAGCTTAAAATAAAACCAATGTTTGCAAGCTCCTTTCACAGCCTTGGCACCTCCAACTTGCCGAGGGAATGAGCTCGAATCAGTTTCCGAGTTGAGGCAGCAGCTGGCGCTTGAGAAGGTATTCGCAGGACGAGCAGAGCGCAAGCAATCTTTCTTTTGGAAGGCTCAAATCTCTCTTCTTGATGGCTCAATAATTTCTGTAAACGTCAGAGAGAGAGAGATTAAAAGATGTGTATGAGGAGTATTTATACCCCTAGCTTAAACGGGGCATCAACGGGATTATTTTCGACTGTTACAAATGCCCGGTCGATGGTCCGGTCGAATCATCGGTCGACCGATCATTCGACTGCTGCAATTTTCTCTTTGGTCGGTCGTCCGATGGGTCGACCGCCAGATGCAAATCACGCAATCCACAATCTTCAGTCGACCCGTCGGTCGACCGACGTGATCTGCATCTTTGGCTATTCGCAGGTTGGTCGACCGACTGGTCGACCGCCAAGCCTACTGCCATTTTTGGGCTTCGATCGGTCGACCGGGCTGGTCGATCGATAGACGCAAGAAGCTTGCAATTTCTCTTTCGGTCAACCGATCGGTCGATCGACGCCAGCTGCGTCTGCAGCTAGCCTCAGTCCGGTCGACCGCTTGGGATACTGCCCATTTCTTATCCTATTCGGTCGACCGCTTGGTCGACCGGATTTAGGCTGAGATTATTTTCTTCTATCTTTTTCTTCCACACTTCATTTTCGAGTTCCGGCTTTCAACGAGCATCATGACGAAGAGCTTTCCATGTGATCTTTGAGCTCGTCCGATGCGACTTTGGTACACCCGTCGATCTTCGGGAAGTTTCATGACGAACCCGAGCGCGACGATCAATGTCTTTCCGATTTTGTGATTT
Organism: Canna indica; assembly: GCA_034359265.1. Lineage (NCBI taxonomy): Eukaryota > Viridiplantae > Streptophyta > Magnoliopsida > Zingiberales > Cannaceae > Canna > Canna indica. Next base: position 53,716,121 of record CP136892.1, read on the forward strand.
CTCTGTTTTATCCGATCGAGGACATCAAACGCTAGTTGATATGGAACCTGAAAGATATTCTCAATGAAATCATTAGTTCCATATTTGTTATCATCAAAACCATCAAAACCGAGATTAAGGCTAAGGTTGAAAACCTAAAGCCAACACCTAGCCACACCTATGCCTTCCTTTGCGATGGACACAAAGGCCAAGAAGGACTGACAACCACTAAGAAGTAGCTTTCGAACCTTGAGAGCTGAAATCGACACTAGCGAATCTCCCCTTCCCTCACCCTAGAAGGTAAACTAGGGCAACCTAGGCTTACTGAAGATCACAGTCTTAGCCCTGCAATCCACTGAGGCAAAATGATCCGCCAACTAGTCCATGCCCAAAATTACATCAAGGTCTAACATTGGCAGGAGTGTCAATTCAACCATCAGCACATGCCCATAAATGACAACCTCGCAGCCCCGAAAGACTGTCTCTGCCATCACAGAAATGCCCGTAGGCGTAGACACCACAAGAGGCAATTCAAGCACAGAAGGTTCCCCTGCCAACTTAGCAGCAAATAAAGCAGATACAAAAGAGTGCGTAGGATTCGGATTAAACAAGACATATGCAATAGCGGAACCAACAGTTAGGTTACCTGACACTACTGCCTTGGACGCCTCAGCGCCCTCTTGGTTCATAGCAAACACTCGTGCAGCGGGCCTCTCTGAACCACCAGCTCGCTGGCCTCCTCCCTGAGTCTGACCCCTTTGAGCTATGGAACCCATTGACATCGGTGTCTTTCCTCTGGTCTGATCATGCTGCTAACTGCCCTTGCTAGGACAATCCTTTTTGAAGTGCCCAACCTGTCCGCACCCAAAACAAGCCTCAGAGCGAAATCGCTCTGGGTCCTACTCAACTCTGATTGCTCATAATCATGGCCCTTAGGCTTAAAGTCGCTCTACACCCATAATTTATATTTCCTGAAATCTATGGGAAATATCCTCCAATCAATCCAAAATTTCAGCAATATGGGAAATTTACCATCAGCCAACACCTGCAGATCCCTTATGCATAACTCTATCAACCCCCCCCCCCCCCCCCCCCGGATCCCTAGGGCGCCCCAACCAATATTGCACCATAAATATTTAACTATATGACGAGACCTAATGAATCATTCAAGGCACTACGCAAACATTGCAAGGATTTCTAATCCAGGCACCCATACAAAGGTAGCCCCCAAAAATAGTGCACTCTCTAGCACAGGGCTATTCACGGCCTCAAGTTGTGCTACCCTGGGACTATCCCAGCTCCTCCTCAACTGGTCATCTACTTTTACAACCCTGGCCCCGACCTCGGCCTCGGCGCTCAGCAGAGTTGCTGTCACTACCGCTACTTGCGGCATCAAAGGCCTCCATCAATCTAGAATCACTAGAAAGAAAATATCAAAATTAGACAATTTAATTCATCCTAAGTCGTTAAGTAACTCAACCACAAGTCGCGCTGAGGTGCAGACTTAGCCCATTGATCCCATAACATACCCCTACCATATACTAACACGCTAGCAATGCTCTATACGATAACAACTCTAGGTCGTAGTCAGACCGAACCACATGCTCTAATACCACATTGTCATGTCCTAAATTCAGGGTCACGTGACCGGCCAGGGTATACGTACCTATACCCCGCAGCCTAACTCATGCACATGCCAACTCATAAAAATAGTAGAATAAACAATAACTTTTATTAATAAAAAGAACCAAAAATAGATTTTTATTTAAAAACATCAAAGTTTTTAGTAAAGAGTTCAAGTGCGAAAATAAATGAACCAAAAAGCAATAGTTCTCTTAACAAATAAAAGCTGAATAAAATATGAACGTCCCCACGAGACTACAACTCTAAAATATCAAATCACAAGTGCATGATCAAACTACTACAGACTCGACTACGACCCCTAACTAGGACTGCTATGAGATCCATGTAGCTCATCTGCCCTCCAGCTGTGCCAAGTGCTCTAGCCCACCTCATCGGCCAGGCTCTACAAAACAAAAACAACGACAATGGGTTAGTTCAAACAACTCAATGAGCGGTTCTACCAACCCCCACGAAAAGCCAAACACATATATGATGCATAAAGCCAAACTCCTGACCCAAGCAGGAGAGGCCACAAGAGAGTGACCAACTAATAGGCCATCTAGGCACTACCTGCCCGAAGGTAGCCAACACCCGAATGGTGAAGATCAACAGGCCTAAGCCTACCATACCCTTAGGCAATAAAACATACTAGGATAATCGGGAAGGCTCTTCAAACTTATCCTAATATAAAGAAACTTGGGAGCAATCGGGAAGGCCCTCCGAACTTGCTCCAAGAGAAGCGAAGGAACAATCGGGAATCGCTCAACCGAACTTGCCCCTTTAAGATATCACAGGAATAATCGGGTAGGCCCTCCAAACTCATTCCATAAAAGCACCTCGGGAATAATCGGGTAGGCCCTCCGGACTTATTCCACGAGGCTAATCGGAACAATCGGGATTTGCACGTCCGAACTTGTTCCAATAACGTAGGAGTAATCGGGATTCGCCCATCCGAACTTACCCCTTCAAATAAAGAATCTTGGGAATAATTGGGATTTGTTCCTCCGAATATGTTCCACAAGATACGCTGGAACAATCGAAATTTGCCCATCCGAACTTGTTCCACATGTTGGGAATTAGCCATCCAACCTTCCGGGCCTAGCCCGCAATCTGGCTCCTCAACGAGCCTCTCCGCCATTCATAAGGTATCGCGCAACATGACCTAAGTCAAGTCTCTCCTACGGTGTCTCAGGGGTGTCCTTATTGGGAAGCGTCTCAACACTCCAATGCTCGACCCCAACTCCTAGACCCGTAATGTCACAACCCGTGTGGTTTTATTTCAAGCATAAACTTTGTTTCTTGGTTCATAATAGATTATGTTGACCATTTTCCTAATTTTAATTATGCAATTAAAATTTAGATCACCAATATTAGGGTTTTGTTTTAGCTTACTGTTATGCCCGAAACTGATGTGTCTAACCCGATTCTGGTTTCCAGAGTGTGACATATGTTTTCATACTATATTTTCTGGTCAAAATGATAGGTTACACGACTATAATCAGAAAACTATATACACCACAATAAGTATTTCAAAAATAACACAGATTCATCATCTCAGCATGAAATTCCAGCAACATTGAATTTTAAGCATATCTTGAAAATATATCCAAAAATTCACAGAAATAAACTCCCAAAATTTCCATCACATCAGATTCTTAATCATTACAATAAATCTTATAAAAACCATATTTAATAGGCAAGAACAACAAGCATCACAACCCCTCTTTAACCAAGAACCAACCTTTGTACTCAAGAATTTAAATCAAGAACCCCTATGCCTTCAAGATCAAACCCATCTTTGAAACACATGATATATTTTCAAGAATCACAGATTTAATATCAAGCAGACATTTAAATTATAAGAATCAAGATTGATGAACAAAGTGAATCATAGAAGGCAAGAAAAATCTACACCCTTCACTTAGGCAATTCATCGAACACTTGGAGGGCATCCCTTTTCTCCACCTTGGCCGAGCACCCCTAGGATCATCCTAGGGTTGCCGAGCCCCATAGGGGAGTGTTTAGGGCCTCCTCAAGCACGGCACACACAAAAAACGATGAGAATTCAAGAGATCGTTGGAAAACAAACCAAGAACATCTTGCCTACAAGAACGGCTTCAAGAAATTGAAGAAACCCGAGAAGGAGTGGTAAAACCACTCATCTTGATTAGGAAGAAAAATATAGAGAGGAACTTAAAGGGCCTCCGAATCAGGCTTTAAAGGGGCGGCTCGACTCAACAAGGGGCAGTGGCTCCAAGATCAAGAATAAAGAGGCACCGGCTTTAAGAAGGCTCAGCTTCCAAGAGAAGGGAAAGAAGTGGGGAAGGGCTCGGCAGCTCGGCACTTGAGGGCGGCGGCTCGGCTTGGCTAGGCGGCTCCTCTCTCCATGCGGCTTGTACGGCTCCAATAGGGAGCCGCAAGCCAAAGGGGGGGGATTTTATAATCCCCTCCTCAAACCTAAATCCCTAACCCTCTTGTCAAACCCGCACCCGCCTCGAGCCAAATCCAAACCCGCTAACCCGACTAATCTTAATTAAACCCAAATAAATCCCATGCTCCACATAAACATCCAATATATGCACACTCACATGCGACATAATTAAACAATCATGCATACCCAACATAAAATTAATTAAATTTAATTATCTACGTAAGCAAAATTTTCATAACTCATATTAGTACTTACCCAAGCTCGCAAACTCGCACCGGACTATGAGTCGACTCGGCTCGACCTCGGACTAGCCCGCTAGGCTGACAAATATAAACACAGATGGAAAACTAAAATTAATATCTTGGATATTACATCATGCATTTCGCATCGGCTTTTGATGTTTGGGCCACTTTGAATGTCTTGTATGATTTTGCAAAAACCGAGTTAACAACTTTTATTGAAGGTGGTGATGACAATGGTCATCCCTCCAATACTAACATGGTTTTTGAAGCCCAAAGTGTTTCTAGTCGAAGAAACACTAAAAGTCAAAAAAGGAAGGTCATTTGCCACTTGTGCAAAGACAAGAGCCACATTAAGAATAATTTGCCCTTCTTTAACAAACAAGGCAAAGAATAGGTCAAATGCTTCCACATCAACATCCCATTTAAATGAAGCATCATATCCTCTAGCCATGACTATGAAGCCACATCCAAACTTAGCCTCATGAATGGTAACGATGAGGTACACTCTCCTTCATATAGTCATGCTAATGAAAATGATAATGTTAACTCTACCCGTTCTCATGGCATGCCTTATAATGAGTTAGTAGGTGAATGTAGAAACATGTATGCCTTGATTGTAAAAAAAGATAAAGAATGTAAGAAGTTAAAGAAAGAAAACTTGAGTCTTAGCTCTCATTTACATGATGTCAAATTAAAATATGATAAGTTAAAAATTAGTTCTTTTGATCCATGCCAGATGCTTTGATTATTGAAGTTAAGGATTTGAGAACTAAAAATGACAATTTAAAAAATGAAAATGACATGTTGAAAACTAAATTACATGCATTGCATAATTCTATGAATGATTTGAAAAATGAGGTTTTAATCTTGAGTAGGAGAGTTAATGAACTTACTAATGTTTCTTCTCCTAAGAATTTTAGAAATAGAAATGTTGCACCTAGGAATACTTATACTCATACACATGTTAGGCATTCTAGTTTTAAACCTCATGTTCATAAAAAGAATGAAAAGAAGCAATTTAATGGGCATTGCTTTTGTTGTGGTTTTTATGGACATGTCATCTATGATTGTGCTTTTAAAATGAATCCAAGTGTTGTGAAGATACTTTGGGTACCTAAGCCCACTAACCCCCTAGGACCCAGAGGCATTTGGGTACCAAAAGTTTCTTGTTCTTTTGTAGGGGGAGCTACCACACAAGGATGAATGAGAAATGAAATAATGAAGTTGACCTTGGATTCAAATGAAAAATCTCCATGAGGTTGCAACTTCAAGTCACCTTGATGCCTAAGTAAGGTTGGCATCAAAAGTACTTTGGTATCATTCCTATCACTCTAATTTCTATATTAAAGTTGGAATTTTGATACATGATTGATTTTGGTTGATTTCTCCGCTCTTGATATGTTTTATGAAAATGATTTTTATTTTTGATTTCCAGTCTCTTCGGAGACCTATGTAGCCTATAACGGGCTCATGTGACCTCGCGGTTCTAAATCGTATGCTAATTATGGCCTTTTCAATTTTCAACCAATATGAAGGGTTGGAGATCTTAATTTTCAAATATTTCATATTTTGAGATCACTCGATTCGTTTCAGATTCATGATTATTTATTTTGAAATGAATCTTTAACTATTTAGCAAAGTTGGATTTTGAATGAAAACTTTGATGCTTACTTTGCTACTAAGAGTGATTAACTTGCTTGAAATGGTTATGTCTTTGTGATATCAATAATTTCCTCTTGCAAGTTAAATGGAAGGCTAAAATGAATGAAAAATAACTAGTTTGGCAATTTTTCATGAATAAGGTATATCTTTGATTCTTTCAAAATCTTAGCATTATACATCAATGTTTAAGCTTCAATTATGTCTCTATACTCATGATTAGAATTACATGTTAAATCCTTGAAATCTCATGAGTAGGAAAATTTTTAGTATTTAGGCAATTTTCATTGAAAGAAATTGTCGTAGGATAGAATTTATCATTAGAGACCTCCTTTAAAAGTCCAAACTTCATGAATATGTTTAGATTTACTCATATTAGGTGTCTATATGTCTAAGTTTGAAAAACCATGAGTAAAGGTTAAAATATGATACTTAGCAATTTTATGACAACATGCTTATTTTTTAATGAAATTATGCTAGGGTAAAATTTTGACCAAATGATATTATTTTCATCTCAAACTTGATAAACATATTTTAAATGATCATATATGGATATTTGTAAAGTTGCAATGAAAACCAAAAATATTTAAAAAAATAATTGATATTTACGAAAATGCCATTGAATTTTAGCAATATTCAATTATTTTTAAAAATGCATAAAATTGATTTTTGGATGATTCTTGAAACTGCATTTTCAATGAAAAATCTAGTTTCTTGTATAAAAACAAAAATATTGAGTTATAATATGATTTGATATGGATTTTTTAAGTTAGATTTTGAAACTTTAAAGTACCGTTCTTCCTAAGTGTTCATTTTTCGGTTCTTTAGATTTTCGTCAAAATTTTCAAATGAGACTTCAATTATGATATCAATTCTATTTGTTTGGTATCATTCTCATTATTATTTGAGAAAAATCATTTCTAAAACAAATTTTGATATTTTGATCGATATTTGAAAATATCGATACTTGAGTTTATACTTGATTTCCGAATTTGGATTTTAGTTATCATTCCTTGTTATCATGTATGATTTAGTCTCATATTAAATATTTGTTTTTCATCCCTTGAGTTAAGATCTATATGCCTTCAAGAAAAATATTTTCGAATCTCAACATTGACTATAGTTGACTTTTCTTGTCCTTTTTTATTGATGGCCAAATGAAGAAAAAATTTAGAATAAAAGAGAAGAAAATATAGGAAAATCTTGGATATAGAAAGGGAGAGTTAATTTACTTAGATATGCATGATGATAAGGGGAAAAATTCCTTGGTTGATATCCTTTGTGCTTTAATGAATATATTTTCTTAAGGATGTTTGTCATCATCGAAATGGAGGAGATTGTTGGCCTAAGATTTTCAACCTTGGTCTTAATATCAGTTTTGATGATAACAAACATGGAGCTAATGTTTGAGCGAGAAATATTTTCAGGTTCCAAGTTGGTTTGTGCGCGTCATCTGCGATCGAAAAAATCAAAGTAATCAGAGAAATTGGAAGGATGATCGTTGACGCTTGAATTTCGTCGGGAAGATAGAGTCTAGGTTTAGGGTGTCTAGCATGTGTTGTAAATTCCCTTTATGATGCGAAGAAACCTCAATACCCGAAACCAAATCCCGAAAACCAAGAAATCGGCAATCGATAAAAAATTAGCCAGAACACTAATATCGGTCGAATCTCAGCCAATCCTCAATAGACCGACAGTCGCCCGAGGATGGACCGGAGAGGTTCTGGGAAATTTCTAGAACCCATTCGGCCGACCCGTGGCCGAACCTCGATCGATCCAGGGTCGTCCGACGGTCGACCGAGGGTCGCCTAGCGGTCTACCAAATTGCCCAACATATCTAAATAGATCCATTGAACGGCTCTTTTTGAGCCCCTAGCTTTGGGATCTCTATAAAAGGATCCCAAACCAGCCTTCCAACAATATTATACCTTTCATCGAGTCATCCCCTGATATTTGCAAGCTTTCCTTGAGCCATCTTTCAAGCAAACCCTAGTTTTGATGTTAAACCTTGAATGAGCCTTCACTCCTTATTGATTCATCATTCAAAGGCATCAAAAGGAATAGAAAATTCGTTGTGGAGCTAAGTATTATTTGTTCATTCATTTGCTCCATTTATTATTGTATTTTTGTGTTTATTTCTTTGTTAATTATATAAGTGTGTAAACCTACGGTGCTAGGTTTGTTGAGTGTGGTGGTAGCCTTGGTTGTAAGGCATAAATCCACCATTGTAATCTAGGATTAGAGTATCCTTGGGTGATAGTGAGGTGGGAGAGTGCTCCCGGTAGGAAGGCAAAAACTTTCGGGTGTGAAAGTGCCTTCGGTGTGAGGGTGGAAGACTTCCGGGTATGGAAGTGCGCGCCCTCGGTGTGAGAGCGTAGATTTTTCGGAAAAATTTTCTCATTGTAAGGAACTCTTTTTCTAGTAGATTGCAAGTGAAATCCTAAGCGGGGTGCTTGGGTAGTGGAGTAGGCATTGGGGCCGAACTACTATAAATCTATATGTTAGCATTATTTTTACTTGTGCTTCATTAATTGCTTATCATTTGCTTCCACACGTAGTTAACTCATATTGTGTTTTCAAAATAAAAAATAATTAAAATCAAAATTAGACTAAAGTTTAGCGAATACACTATTCACCCTCCTTTAGTGTAGTCCATTCGACTTATACTTTTAACATTCAACTCCAAACTAAATTTTGGCTACATTTTCCCATAGTTGTTTAAGTATCTTCTAGTTGCATGCTTAGAGAACAAGAAGAATATTACCGAAATTTCAAACCAAAATAAATATTAAAAAATATTTAATTGCAACTTGAATAAATTTATATTCTCAAATTGTAACAATTCAAAAATTGTAAATCATCTAAAAGTTTAGTACTTTTTATAGACAATAATATAATCCTCAAACAAATTTAAGGTATTGATATCACTACAAGAGAACATAGCATCACCGACGGATTAGTTACCGACGGATTCAATTTGTTGGTATTACCAACAAATTTACCGACGGATTAAAAAATCGGTTGGTAAATCAACATATAAATTTTCCTCCCTTTTATTTCAGCCGACCAAATATTCCCCGCCTTATTTTCCTCACCCAGACAAATCCGACTTGAGACCCGACGAATCTCTCTTTTCTTTTTCGCAACCGACAGACACCCCGCGCCTCGCGACACTTCTCCCCGCGACTGAGAATTTCTTCAACTCTATTCGCTATTGTCGCCTGCAATCTGCTCGCTGCTCGCTGATCTCTAGTGTGTCTGATCTCCAACTCGCCTGCAACCTCATCTACGGCTTGCTCGGCAAGGTGGTCAACTGGTCGCAGGAGGAGGTCTTCTTGTGGTTCCCCGTAAAGGGGATCCTCATCGCCGATGCCTCCTCGGGTGTCATCCTCCCCTTGCGAAGAACCTGCCGCTCGCCCTCCCCTTGCAATGAACCAGTCGCTCAAGGATCCTCACCTCCTTCCAGCACGCCTTACCTTCCTCCCCAAAACTGCTACTTCTCCCAAAACAAGCAACACAATCTCCCATCTTTCTAACCCTAGTTTGTTTGCGCCGTCACTTTCTCCTTCTCTGTGTTATGTGCCAACATTTGCTACTTCCTTCTCCGAGATCTGCAAGTATGTAAGATTTTTACATCTATTCACCAAGACCTGCTATGAGATGGATGGGTTAGATGAGTCACAAGAATATTTGGCTACCAGAAGGGCAATGGATGGTAGAATTTTTATTGTTCTGTTTGCAAGATTTTTCATCTGCCTATGTACACATATTTATTTTTATCCCTTTCATTTGTTTCTTTATTCGAGAAGCAATTTTTCAGGGTAGTGGCTGCTATTCTTCATATAGGAAATGTTGAATTTAAAGCAGAAGAAGCTGATTCATCGGTACATCCCCCTCTAGCACATCTCATTCTTCTTCGAAGACTAGGTAAACTGATTAATCAAAAACTATGAGCTGATAAGGCACTTTTCGAAGATCATGAGATGGGGATCATAGCTTTCCTTAATCAAAGCTCTGAATTTGATCCCCAATGTGAAGGGGACCAGAGTGATCTAGCGAATGAGATGTTGAATTTGATTAAATATTAACTAACAGTTTCAAATATTACTCATCCAATTGTTTAAAATTTGCTTGCTGTTCTACTTAAGAAGTCTAATCTATGCATGTGACAAGTCACAAGATTATGCCATGTGACAAGTCTAATCTATTTGTTCTTGTTTTTTTTAACTTGAAAATGAGAAGATTTCGCTAATATCTATTGTCAATCATAATGCACATACACTAGGTTTTTAATCTTTTTTGGATGTTAAATTGAAACATATATGCTTTATGTTTCAAGTGAGCTGCACTCCACATTGAGATAAATTAATTACTGCATGCTATCAGACTTCTTTTTTCATTTCCAAGAAAGTTACCAATGAGCACCACAAGCTAGTTGACTTTACATAGTTAGGACTTGCATTATGTTTCTTTATAACTGTACCTTGATGTTTATATACCTAGTTACATATGTAAATCATGTCCAATATACATCATTTTCAATGGGAGTCAAAAACAGTTGTTGGTGAAGATCAAATGTTTTATCAAACAAATGACTTAACCTGATGTATGGCTAAATTTGGCTATAGTCATTTAGTTAATTGCATTGACCAATACACGTTTTATCCAGAATTCTAGACCACTCTTAGATATTCCCGCCCTCAAAATTATTTATTTTATGTCCTTAAATGATACCGCATTTCATTGTTTGAATCGAGAATTGTTTCCATGTTGATATGTGCAGATGAAGTTGATCCGGAAGGAACTTGGTCCAAAATTTAAGGAGCTACTTGAACTTGGGAAGCCAGGAGTAGTTGCTTCCATATTAGCTGCATGTGAACGGCTTGAAACCCTTTCGCATGAGGTATTCCTCTTTTTGTTACTTGAAGTTTGCATGTATGCATTGAAACTCTAACTCATTCTACTTGTGGTGCAGTGTTGTCATGCCCTTTCTACTGCAGTGAATTTAGACTCGGAATCTCCCAGCTTTATTGTTCCGCATATACTATTTCTCGAGAGCTACTTCCGAGACAAGTCTAGTTGGAAATGGCCTCCTTATGATAAAATGCATGTGTTGGGTTGCTTAATGTTACAAATCATTTTTAGATATCCTATGGTATGTTGAACTTCTCATTTGATACTTATCTGATTTGAGGCCTAATTACCTAATTTGTTGACAATTTTTCTTATCCATACTTACCGTTGAATTTTCTTTTTAATATATAAATTTAAAATGTAATGGTATTTGATATTTTTGGTATTGACAACAATTAATTCAACCTTTTTCATGAGTCTTACATCAATGGATGCTGCCCATGTCCTTCAAATTGCAAAAGATGCTAGAGGAGGTCATGTTATTGAAGCTTTTCTTTCTTCATATGTTTCCACAAAAATGAAGCTCAAAGTTATCACAAAGTAAGTCATGAAGCTAAGATAAAAGAAAAACTTTTCTGGCATTGCTTGATCTATTAATCATGCTAACGTTGTTAGTTCCTGAAATCCTGAACTCTTAGAAAAGATCTCGTAGGAAAAAAAATATTAGCATAATAGCTCTTATACATACCTTGAACAGAATTGTTAACATAATCAATGGTCTCTTATTACCTTCCTTTTCATTTCATCTATTTTTCTCTGAAATTTGCATTATATTAAATTTTAATCTGTAAAATAGGTTAGTTAGATATATATACTCTATTATATATATAGACTAACTCTTTTTAAAAAAACTCAATAATTTATTGAATACTATAATCATAAATCATTGCAGCTCAACATGATCCAAAGAACTAATCTGTTAAGAATATAAATGAATAGGTTATGTCTCTTTCTAATAGCTTAAGCTTTTGTGAAGATTGGTCACTAGTATTAGAGCATGAGGTCCTAAGTCCGAATCTTGCGAGTGTCTATAGCAAAATATATACCCCCAATTAAATTCAGTTCATGCATGTGTTGGACTTGATCTAGTTTAGTCCAATTTGCCAACCTACAGTTGAGGGGAGTATTAAGAATATAAATGATAGATTGGTTCCTTTATAACAACTCAAGATTTTGAAAAAGTTGGTCATTCAATCATATTTGAACTTCAATATGCTACAAATGCTTGTGAAGAAATAGATATCATTGAATGGGCAGTCATTGTTTAAACTCCAAACATCTAATTGAAACCTGATCTCCAAGATATTGGCTTATGCATCATTACATGAACTAGGCCGTAATCAACTAGGCCTAAGAGTAGAGTCCTGAGTCCAATAGAAGAATATATATTTTGTTGAATGGTAGGCCTGCAGGAACAATGGTGTTTCATACCATAATGTATATTATGGGGCAACTCAGAAGTTGGAACTGAGCAAACTGTTTAATTAGAGACACAAGAAAACCAAAAAAGAATCCTTTTATACCCTGCATCATTGAATTATTATGCTCCTTAATATAGGAGCCATACTGTCCACCAGATCTACATAAAAATGTTTTTGGAACTTAGGAAATATTTGTTTAAATTTCTTTGTGGTTCTGTAATCTTTTGCTTGCAATGCCTTCAATCTCTTACCAAAGCTTCGCTAAAAATCATCCTGATGTGTTTTCCTTCTTATTGCTATGTTCAAAGATTGCAAGATCATTATGCAGAACTTGCAATGGGTACTGCTAGCTCATTCACGGTTGAGAAGTGCTTTGCTTCTAGCTAGTAACATGTCCCTGAAAGAGAATATAGCAGCAGAATTGTTGGCTGCGCGGGCAGAGCTCTCTAAGACTAAGCATGGTCCGTATTTGCTTAAGAAGCTTGATATTGATGGGTGAGTTTGTTGTTGTTCTTACTTTTCTTTTTTGTTGGATCTATCTCTATATAGCATGAGGAGCTCTTTGCTAGTGGAATACAGACTATCTAGAAGAACCTATAAACCCCTAAAAATATTAATTTCTGATAGACAAGAGTGGGATAGTATTCAAATATTCTGTTATTTCCTTCATGGCTGTTGTGTGTAGTAATTCTTAAACACGAGAATAGGGTTTTTTATGGAAAAATAATGTTGTAGCAAGTTTTACCAATCAAACAAAATATTGGAGTCTGCTTTGGTCAGCCTTAATTCTCAGATAATTATGCTTAACATGTAAATGTCATTTCAGTGTTATTACTAAACTCTTGTTTATGAGTATGTCTAATGTCTACCACCTCCGAAACCTTTTGACCAAATCACTATCTGCATTTTCCCAAGATGACATGGTGTTGGTTCGTCTGGTTTGAGCGCATCCTTCAGTGTTTCCAGCAAACAAGCAATATAGTGTTTGAGGTGGCCTTAAGGGCAGCTAGTATATGCCCTTCTCTATTTTGAAGGCCACTCGGCTATGGGTAAAACAGGGGCAGCCGCCCCTCCTGTGATTGAAAGGCCACTCGGCCTTGGGTGAAACAGGGGCAGCCACCCCTTCCTTGTTGAAGGCTGATTGTCTTGGGTGAAATAGGGGCAGCCCCTTTCCTTGCTTTCTGCTAAGTACATGATTTTAGATTGGTCAAGTATTAGGGTAGTACACATCAACTTAGGGACCTTAAACTTGGTAGTAAGAATTATTATGCTCATATATGTTCATACAATTAATTATACTGCTTATGATAAAGACTAGTGAATGATATTTCTTTATATTTTATAGATGAGTGGCATGGCTTGATTTAATTGTGCACATGCTATGTATTTGATTATCTCTTGAGAATTGTCTTTACTCACATCCTATGTATAATATGTTCAGCATGCTGAACATAGCACTCAGCATGTTGAAGAAACTCTCAGCATGCTGAGAAAGAATTCATTCTCAACTGCTAATTTTGTTAAGCTATTCAAACTTCTGAGTATTTAAATTGTTTCTTTGCAAAAAGGATGGTTGAGCATTAGATAATTTAGTTACAAACTTTTTTTTTTGCAGTTATAAAGATAAATGGGTTCACTGGAACAAATAACACAAACAATCATATCTAATCACAATAGTACTTCCAGTAGTGTCTCTCACTACCAAATCTGAAACAAGTATATCTAAAAATTAGTAGTACATACCATAAGCCACATCTACTCTACCTCCAGAGAAAATAAAGTCATTGCACACTTTCTTAGGACTAGCAGTTCCTTAGATGATCAAAGCTCAAGGGTTGTTGATATCATGGCGCCTGAAACTGAGCCTGCCTGAAGTGTTCATAGGAGTATGCGTACATCATGGCAGGGCTAGGCCATTGCATGTTGAGAGCATTCCTCACGTTCTGGTTGTATCCATAGGCACAATATGGGTTTATAGCTGGGTTAGATAGGTTATAGTTCAAGGAATTCTAGTTCCTTGGCAAGTGATTGAATGAAGAAATGTCTGGCTCGTACTGTAGGAAAGGTGGACGATGAATATTGCATGTTTAGAGACCAAAATTATGGCACAGAGTTAGTCCTCTAACATACTTCTAATAGCTCCTGTCATAATCTGGATCAAAGAGGTCCTTCTCTCTATCTCTGAAAATGGCAACTCTAGAAGCGTTATCCTTGCTGAGGGCCTTTTCTAGTTCATCTAATGTGTAGTCCTGCTCATACCTACTGGAAGACATGCTTCCCCTATCTGAATCAGTTGATGGAGATACATCCATTTCTGAACCACTAGGACCACTAAAAATACGAGACCGTGCTCTATCATAGTCTTCCATCTGCTCCTCTACAGATCTTACGGTGTCTTTTCCAAGTCCTAGCTGGGCATCATCAATTGGGGAAGATTTTACTGACCTAGGACGAATTACAATCTTAAGTTGTTTAGACATATCCTTTTCAGTTTGTTTTACAGCAAGGACTTGCGATAAACAGATAGCTAGGAATTTACTATTAGGCGTCTTCCTAGCAATGACCTTGCTGCCTAGACCACCTGCAGAATTGTTTAGTGTCATAGTCTACAGTCCATAGTGTTGAGAAACACGATGGGCAGCACACCTAAGATAGAAAGTTGGTAAATGTTGAAATTCAAATTGATACTGATGAGGATTCTGCATAAACATCTGAATATCAAACTCCATTCGCAGAATAGTGAGACGATGGCGCAGATTCACCAGAGCTTCGACAAGGAAGGAGTCCATCTGGGCGCGGAGCCCCTCCATCATGGTCACCGTCTCACCGGCCGCCTGAGATTCCATCAATAAAGATGAAAAAAAGAAACAAAATAAAAGATAAATAGGAAGAGGGCGAGAGGGAGAGAAGGAGATGAATTCAGGTCCAGGTCCGTCGCTTCTCTCCCCACCTTCTTCGATGCAGCGAGAAAGAAGTAACGGCGAAGGAACTCCATTGAGTTACAAACTTTATTTACAACTTTATAGTGTCAGTTTATTATCTTGCATTGAGTTACAAACTTGGTATTCCTCATTTCATTGCCTCATTGTTTCTTTTGTTTTTACATGCAGGTAAAAGGATGAAGTGCAAGGATCAGCTTTTTGGAAAAAATTATCTTATGTATTTTTGAAACTTTGAAACTTTGAAACAATGTAAATATTTGAATAGCACAATGTATTTCGAAATTACTTGTATACAATGGTTTCTTATGTGTGTGAGTTTTAATGATGTGTGATTTCAAAAATTATTTTTAAGATTTCGTGTGAATTATCAAATTATTTTATATGTGATTTCATGACTTGAGGATTGATTAGGTACACAATAATGAGCAATTGGTAGATTTTGTTGGTAATTCCAACGACCAACAAAAATACATGTATTACCGACAGATATGTATTCGTTGGTATTATCGATGGATATGTATAGATTTATCCGTTGGTATTACCGACGGATATGTTTCTGTTGGTAATACCGACGGATAAATATCCGTTGGTAATACCGACGGATAAATATCTTCGTTGGTATTACCAACAAAATAAAATATCCGTTGGTAATACCGACAGATTAATTAAAATCCGTCGGTAATACCGAGGAGCCTTTTACCGACGGATTTTACCGACAGATACTCCGTCGGTAACAATATTACCGACGGATTTTTGGGTATTATCGACGGATTTGGTCCGTTGGTGATACCCTGTTTTCTTGTAGTGTATATCGTATATCAAGAGTTTGATAAGTTTGTCACACTTACCAACCAATGTTTCACAATATATAACAACTAATTAAATTAAGCATGAACAAACATAAAATTCTATTGAACGAAGCATCGATTAAGAAATTAAGCATTAACAACTAAATAGCAAATCATACATTGATAAGCATCTAATTAAGAACTAATTAAGCATAAATTAACAAGTTAATTCAAGATATAGTCAGCATAAACAAATCGTAATAACTACTTGACATAATTTAAGTCTCGATTTAACATTAATTAACTATTACAAAGAAATAAGATAAAAACTAATTTTAAACAATATACATGCATATATTATATTGAGGTCGACTAAAAGGAGATCAACGAAGACGTGCGGCTATGAAGTCCTGGCAAGATCACAAAGAAACCTAATTATTAATGAAATAATAGATTACTAATAAAATTTAACAAGTAATTATTGTTGACTTATATAAGTTGTAAATAATCAGTAACAAATAATTTAATATATATAATTAACAAAATAATTAATTGGACTGGACTAGAACTATTAGATCCGATCAGGTTAAACCAGCAATGCCTCACGACTTACCTTGAGCCGAACCAAATGGTTCCGCCCGAGGGATCCACCTGGTCACACTCTTAGACTCGAGCCGGAATAGACGACTCCATCCGTGGACCCCACCTGGTCATACATGGACATCCTCGTCCTTCCTTATCACGAGGAATACGCCACTATAGGCCCGTCATCTCCGGGATTAACCTTGACACATTTAGAGAAATATCCCTGCGAGATTACCGGGCAGCGTCATCACCTCCACCTACAATAAATACGCATCAGGTAATGCTAAGTTCCAATTTCATCACCTCCACCTTGGAGTCCCACTGACTTGAGCGTCGGAGTATCTTTTGCAGGTCCCTCTCTCCCCACCCCCCACCCCTCGCCAGCGTTGGACCTAACTAGGAGAGATATCACACCAGATCAGATTACTCTGATCCTCAGGCAGGAACATTAGGCGCCTACCGTGGGGTCGAGTAAAGCTTACCTCCCCCACAATAGTTGGAACCCGAAGCCAAGTGACCGTCGCAGCACGCCAATGGAAACGCCTCGACAGTGACGATCGATCGTAGCCTAGTAATGCTGAAACAACAAGGAGAGACACTCTGACACTAGCCCATCTTTCCCGTGAAGAGCCCCAGTGATGAATAAACACCAACAGCTAACAACCCGAATCGAGATGCAGATGGCCCCGTGGAAAACTCCCGCCTGACCATGAGCGAAGCCCATCTTTCCCGTGAAGAGCCCCAGTGATGAATAAACACCAACAGCTAACAACCCGAATCGAGATGCAGATGGCCCCGTGGAAAACTCCCGCCTGACCATGAGCGATGTCGTTGAGAGCATGGAGAAAGCAATCACTCCGTGGAAAGGAGACCGGCCCCCGTCCTTCGCAATGAGGTCTCCAGCATCCCCCGTCTAGGGAAAGACGAAGATCCAAAAGCCAGACAGGCCAGGACCGCCCTTCCTATCGACGAAGGACCCTTCGCCGAATACATCATGGCGACCCGCCTCCCGCTAAGGAATAAGTTGTCTACCACCCTGACACCCTACGATGGCATAGACGACCCTACACTACACCTAACGGCGTTTAGTACCATGATGCTCTATCATGGAGTAACCGACCCCACACTCTGTAGAACCTTTCCAACTTTCCTGTGAAAAACCGCTTTGTTATGGTTTGCCTCCCTCATGCCGGAATCTATTTACTCATTCGAAGACCTCTCCTACGTCTTCCTCGACCGATTCACCACGTCGCAGGTCTATCACAAGACGGAGGTTGCCCTCCATTACGTTGGGTAGGGACAACATGAGCCCCTAAGAGAATACATGAACAAATTCCAGGCCATAGTGGCTGAAATCTGCAACCTTGGCCCATAAGTCGAATTCTACTCCATCAAACTTAGGTTAAAGTCCAGACTCTATGCCGAGCCTAAGGACATGGTCGAGTTCCAAGAGAAAGCCACCAGATTCATACAGATGGAAGATCCAAAAAGAGTGACAAAAAGACCGACATGCAAAATCTCAAGGACACTCTTGAGGACAAAAAATCCAAAAGGGGAGACAGAAAGAGCGAAGATCGCAACTCCCACAAGCGGAACAATGGCAGAGGGCCGAGTTTACCACCTCACCCGAGTGCCCAATTCGAGAGGTACACACCTCTCAACACCCCGAGAGAAACCATCCTATGAGAGGTATACTACCTGTAGCTACTTAGACCCCCCAATAGCCCCGAAAGGGTAAGATCTTCATTCAAAGGCGATAAAAGAAAAAGGTGCAAGTTCCATTGAACCAACGGACACACCATCGAAGAATGTGTAGTCCTCCATGACCAGATTGAACGCCTAATCAGAGAAGGTTGCCTCAACCACTACATCTAGCACGATCAGAGTCACAGCCAAAATCAACGGAATCGACGACAGCGCCGAGGTCCCAATAACTCACTGTCATCTGGCGACACCGTCAACCCTGATGACTCTAAAGGTGAACAATCCCACCCCAGCATCTAGGGAATCATCGACTACATAACAGGAGGATTCGTCGGAGAAAGCAATTTTGAAACCAACCATCCCGAACAATCATGACTGTCAACGAAGCAGCTTGGCCACAAAGGGTACACATGCCCACCACGATAATATACTTCTATGATACTGATTTTCACAGAGTTGACAAGAATTTGCATGATCCTATTGTTATCTATGTGATTGTTGTTGGTTTCCTTATTAGAAAAGTTTTGGTTGACTAGGGGAGTTTCGTCGATATCCTCTTCTACCCAACTCTCGATAAAATGAGCATTAGCGAAGACTTGCTACACCCATACCATAGGGAACTTGTAAGTTTCTCAAGAAACCACGTAGACGTCAAAGGCTATTTATGGATAGTCACAACATTCGACTCCACCCCGAGAACAAAGACGATAAACGTACAGTTCCTCGTCGTGCAATGTGCGAGTCCATACCGCATGATTTTGGGCCGACACTCCTTGAACAACTTAGGAGTCGTCGTATCGATCGCTCACGTCGCCATCAAATTCTCCACCTCGGAGACAAAAGTAGGAGTAGTCCATGCAAACTAGAGGGAGACTCGCTCGTGCTACAACGAATGTTTGAAGCTCAGGCTAGATGAACTCCAACCAAGAATATCAGACCAGGATCCTAGAGGAGACATCCAAGAGCGGCCCCAGCCCACTAATGACTTGGAGTCCATACAGATCGGGACGTCCCCCTGAATAGGTAACCATGTGGGAGAATACCTCCCCAGTGAGCTCAAAGCTCAACTCAATGCTCTACTTAAAAGAAACGTTGACCTCTTCGCATGAACGCCGACCGACATGCTAGGAATAGACCTCTAGGTCATCTGCCACAGGTTGGCCATCGATCCTTGTGTTAAATCTGTATCCCAAAATAAGAGAAAGCTCAAAATCGAAGGACAACAAGCATCTCTTGAAGAAACTAGGAAGCTGCTAAAGGCGAAATTCATTAGGGAGATTTGATTTACAACGTGACGGATGTGCGTTGACTTCACCGATCTCAACAAAGCTTGCCCAAATGATTCCTACCCATTGCCGAGCTATTATGACCAATATTTTAATAATCATCTTTTTTCCTTTAGTAGGGGATCGTAGGCTCAAATTACTACGGGTTGGCGGAGAGCTTCGAGATTAATTCCGGGTAAGCAATTAATGTAGAAAAATTTAGAAAAAAATTATTTGCAATAATTCTTTGATTTAGCATGCTAGGATGATAGAGGACCTCGAGCTGAGTCTAGTGGTTCAATCGAAACTCGAATCATAGTTAGAATGAGTTAGATATAGATTTTATAAGCCGATTCACTTAGAGAGGGGTATTTTGGTCATTTGGGGCCAACCAGGCCCCATAAAAAGGCACTTGGGGCATGCGACCTGGAGTTTACCCACAAGCCACCCGAGGCAGGAGGAGAGACAGAGAGGGGCGACGCCGAGAGGGAGGGAGCAATCCAGAAGCCGGAATTCACGAGTTCGTCGGCATTCATAGTAGGAAGGTCCCTAGCCTCTTCTTCCCTTCTGTTTTCTCCAAAAAGGTGAGTGGATTGAGCCCTCTTTCTCCATTTTCTTCATCATGCCGCTGCCCCTATGCGAGGGGTTTTTCTCGGATTTTTGATGATCTTTCTCATATAGGAATCGATGAATGGATTAGAGGATTTTACATTGTCATTGTGGATTTCTTGGTCCGAATTTTGGAGCTTTGGCCGCATATCTCATGGAGAATTTTTGAGGAGCCGCCACCCCCTCCTTTCTTCTAGATCTTGATGGTTCTTTGAACTTGATGGTAGCCATCGATCTTGTTAGTTTCTTGGTTCTTGATAGAAGAGAAAATATGGTGTTTAGGGGTGTGCCGCCCCCTCCTAAGAGGTTCCTTAGGAACACTAAGGGATGGCAGGCCCTTAATAAATTGTATAGATGACATTGAGGCAAGTTTACACATAGGGACTACACTTTAAGGAAATTCTCATATGTTATTAGATTTTGTATAAGTGTAGCGACTTACAATTAGGAAAGCAAGGACTTAGGGACACATAGAGACATAGGGACCTTAAGGTAACACTTGGCTGAGATGACCTATGGAGAACCTATAGGTGTCGAACCCCTACCTTTAGTGCATTCAAGTAAGGGGGTAGGCTGGCCGTAGGGTATACGGCTAGGGGTCACAAGGGTTGGTTTACTATCGTATAGGCTCGCTATGTTGTAACACCTTGTTTTAGGTATTCATGTTTAATACTTTAATTGCTTACATGTGATATTGCATTGATACGTGCTTATGTCGGGTACTTGTGATGATATTCGGGTTAGAATATACTTAGTTCATTTGGCATGTTTCATATGATGCATTTATATTCATGGCTTGTGTTTGTTATGTTTAATAAATATGAGACATGAGCACCATTATTTATAGACATGTGAGATGTGATGTATGACATGAGGATATGGAGGGCCGAGGTATGTCCTTAGCATATCTCTGATATACCTGTGATGTGGATGTGTTATTCTTTTTATATATGTTATTATGTGTGTGTGATGTGATTGGTGCACGGTCCCGAAAGCCTCGCCGGTGAGGGGAGGTTATACCCCAAAGAGACGGTGTTGGCATTATTCTGGAAGTTTCATCCGGTGAGGGGAGATCATACCCCAAAGAGATGGTCCAGAATCCCGACCGGTGAGGGAAACGTATGCCCCAAAGAGACGGATCGGAAGAACCCATGTCGGTGAGGGGAGGGCATGTCCCAAAGAGACGGCACTAGACTGGGTGGTAGCTCGGAAGACACACCGTCTACCTACCCTATGTGGCTATGTGGGACCGACGGGTCTGGGTTGGCATTCATGTGATTGTGTTGATGCATTGGACTTGTGTTTATTACTTAATTATATAGCTATTGATGGTTGCTATATTATGTATAGGAGGGTAGATATGCAAATTGGTATTCATTCCTATGAGTTGTGCTTATCATTATATGCCTGCTTATATGTTTGTTTTATTGATATTGATTATGGTTGATTGAGGAATGATCTGCTCACTAAGTCCTAGTTGGGCTTACCCTCTTTATGATATATGTTGTTTTTCAACACCTGAGCGAGATCAGAGAGGTACCAAGGTGCAGTAGCCTGATTGGTGGTGGCAAGGCAGCGGGTCTCGTGACATGTCGTGGTCGGGGGAATACCTAAGTCTAGTTGTGTTTCTTTTTGAGTCGATTAATACATGTGGACTCGGGTTCAGCTATTTCCGCATTCTTTTTATTTGAGGTGTCATTTGATTAGTGACGTTTATCTCTCAAAGTAAATTTGAACATTTGAACATTAATTTGAGTTGGTGATTTGGGATTTATTATAAATATCTTTTCTCATTTTGAAATGGTTTATAAATGTTCAGCTTTAGTGTATTTTTATCTATGGTTTGTTTGGGTTAGGCTTCGCGGTACGTCGCGTACCCTGGCCAGTCATACCGGGTTTTGGAGTGTGACAATGTGGTATCAGAACCACGTTCGACAATAGGATATTGGGTATCATATGGGGGCATTGCTAGCGTATCTGCATATGGTATGTCCTAGTCACGAGATCGACGGCTGAACCTGCGCACCCGTGGTGGTACGTGTTTATGATTAGAAATTTTGGTTGTTTATATATTAAATTGTGTGTGCATATTGCTTTCTTGCTTTTAGAAATGGAAGCGCATGATGATGTTATGTTGAGTGGTAGCGAAAGTAACTCCGCTGGTAGACGAGGCCGAGACCAGGGTCGCAGTCGAGGTAGGGTTCGTGGTACCAGTCAGGCGGCTCAAGGGGAGACAGCATGAAACCCCAGGGTAGTGCTATTAGAGACTTAGGTGGGCATGATCTGAAAGCAGAGCTGATGCTACTGCCAACCCTTGAGTTGGATGTGATTCTGGGCATGGATTTGCTATCAGCCCATTATGCACCACTTAATTGCAAGACAAAGGTGGTCACATTTTGCAAGCCGGGAATACCACCCTTTACCTTTCAGGGCGATGGGAGAGGAAACTCTATCAGGGTGATCTCTGCTCTCCAAGCCCGCAAGCCTATGGTGGGCAGTTGTTAGTCTTTTCTGGCTTTTGTTTTTGCAAATGTTTTTGGCGAGGGCTCAGCCATCAGCATATAGGGTACCCCAGTAGTCATGGACTTTCTAATGTGTTTCCTAAGGAGTTATCGGGACTACCACCGGTGAGGGAGACTTAATTTTGTATCGAATTGTAGCCGGGGGTGAAACCTATATCAATATCCCCATACTAGATGGCACAGGCGGAATTGAGAGAGCTTAAGGCACAACTACATGAGTTGTTGGTCATTGGGTTCATTCGACCAAGTGTTTCGCCCTGGGGGGCGCCAGTGTTGTTCGTTAAAAGGAAGGATGGATCCATGCAGATGTGTATAGACTATCGGCGGCCCAAGAAAGTGCCGATCCAGAACCGTTACCCGCTTCCCAGGATAGATGATTTATTTGATCAGTTGCAGGGGGCTCAGTGGTTCTCAAAACTCGATCTGAGGTTAGGGTACCATCAGTTGAGGATTCGGGATCAGGATATTCAGAAAACTACCTTCAGGACGTGGTATGGACATTTTGAGTTCCCGATCATGTCCTTTGGACTAATTAATGCCCCGGCAGCCTTCATGGATCTAAATGTGTTCATTGACGATATTTTGGTCTACTCTAGAAGCGAAGCTGAGCACAGAGACCACTTGAGGGTAGTTCTAGAAACCCTTAGGCAGCACCATCTTTTTGCAAAGTTTTCAAAATATGAGTTCTCGTTCACCAGTGTGGGATTCCTGGGATATATAGTATCCCGGGATGGAGTAAAAGTCGACCTGCAAAGATTAAGGCAGTTCAGAACTGGGAGAGGCCGACTAGTGTGACTGAGATCCGCAGCTTCTTGGAGTTGGCCAGTTACTACAGAAAGTTCATGGAAATTTTTTCCAATATTACTGCCCCGCTCACGCGATTGACTCAGAAGAAAGTAAAATTTATCTGGGATGACAAATGCGAGGAGAGCTTTCAAAAGCTCAAGGACCGCTTGACCACCGCCCCAGTATTGGTGTTACTGTCGGGGTCAGGTGGATTTGCAGTGTATTGTGATGCTTCTGGGGTCGGGTTGGGGTGTGTACTAATGCAGCATGATAGGGTGATTGCATACGCATCCAAGCAACTAAAAAACCATGAGAAGAACTACTTGACTCATGATCTAGAGCTAGTGGCCATAGTCTTTGCCCGGAAGTTGTGGCGTCGTTACTTGTATGGGGAGGCCTGTGACATTTTCACAAATCACAAGAGCCTCTAGTATTTGCTTTCTCAAAAGACCTGTACCTGATGCAGCAGAGATGGCTTGAGCTACTAAAAGACTACAACTGCACTATTCATTATCATCCCGAAAAGGCAAATGTAGTGGTAGATACTCTTAGTAGGAAATCCATGGGCAGCTTGGCTCATATGACCGTAGGAAGGAGGCCTTCGGCACGAGAGCTTGCCGTGTGTTTAGACGGCGAAGCAGTTCTATTTGTGTCAGACTCCGAAACCTTGGTGGTGCACTTGCGGGTGCAATCCACATTGGTGGACATGTTATGAGCAGCGCAAGCAGAGGATGCATTTTGCTCACTAACCGCGGATCTAGTCAGGAGGGGGGATGCTGATAATGGGTACGGATTGGATTCAGAAGGTGTCCTGAGGTTCAAGGACAGAATTGTAGTACCATATATGACAGAGGTCCATTGGTAGGTACTAGAGGTGGCCCACCATTCCACTTACACTATGTACCGAGATCTGAGACAGCATTACTGGTGGAAGGGAATGAAACGGGAAGTGGCAGGGTTCGTGTCTAAATGTTTGGTATGCCAGCAGGTAAAGGCCGAACATTTGACACCTATAGGGTTGTTGTAGAACCTTGAGGTGCCAGAATAGAAATGAGAGAAAATTACTATAGACTTTGTTATAGGTTTACCAAGGTCAGGGAAAGGAAATGACCCAATCTGGGTAGTGGTGGACCGCTTGACCAAATCGGTGCATTTCATTCCGGTGAAGACCACTTTCTCTACCGAGTAGTACGTGCGGTTATTCCTGGTCTGGATCATTGCATATCATGGGATATCGCTGATGATTATATCTGATCGGGGCACTCAGTTCATCGCTCGATTCAGGCGGTCATTTCAAGAGGCTCTGGGTACGCAGGTGCGGTTCGTACCGCTTTTCATCCTCAGACACGGACGGGCAGTCCTAGAGGATCATTCAAACCCTTGAGGACATGCTGAGGGCGTGCTTACTGGACCTAGAGGACGGTTGGGAGAGACATTTACCTTTCGTGGAATTCGCCTATAATAACAACTACCAAAGCAGTATGGGCATGGCACCATTCGAGGCTTTGTACGGGAGCAGATGCAGGTCACCCATAGGATGGTTCGAGGCTGGCGAGTCCCAGATGTTGGGGCCGAATTTGGTTCACGACGCTATTGAGAAAGTGAAATTAATCAAGGAGCGGCTTTTGGCAGCTCAGAGTCATCAGAAGATGTATGCAGATGGGAAAGCCCAATATATAGAGTTTCAAGAAGGGGATTTAGTCTTCCTGAAGGTCACCCATATGAAGGGGGTTGTGCGCTTCAGAAAGAAAGGGAAATTGAGATCTAGATTTATCGGGCCCTTCCCTATATTGCGGCGCAGAGGAGCGGTTGCTTATGAGTTGGCTCTTCCACCTAGCATGGACCGGGTGCATCCTATTTTTCATGTATCCATGCTAAAGCGGTATGTCCGTGACGATTCCCATGTCCTAGTTGTTGCTGCAGTGGAGGTTGATCCGGCCATTTCTTATGAGGAAAATCCCATGGAGATCCTAGACAGGCAGATAAGGAAGCTGAGGTCTAAGGAGGTTCCCTTGGTGAAAGTTCGTTGGGAGCACCATTCAGGGTAGGAAGTCACTTGGGAGGTCGAGCGGAACATGAGAGAAAAGTACCCATATCTCTTTGATGCTGAGGTGAGTTTCATTTTCTCCAACTCAAAATTTGAGGACGAATTTTCTTTAAGGGGGGAGGATTATTATGACCAATATTTTAATAATCATATTTTTTCCTTCAGTAGGGGATTGTAGGCTCAAATTAGTGCAGGCTGAATGAGAGCTTCAAGATTAATTCCGAGTGAGCAATTAATGCAGAAAAATTTAGGAAAATTTTATTTGCAATAATTCTATGATTTAGCATGCTAGGATGATAGAGGACATCGAATCGAGTCTAGCGGTTCAATCGGAACTTGAGTCGGAGTTAGAATGAGTTAGATATAGATTTTATAAGCCGATTCACATAGAGAGGGGTATTTTGGTCATTTGGGGCCAACCAGGCCCCATAAAAATACACCTGGGGCGTGCGGCATTTGATTAGGTGCCATTTGATTAGTGACTTTTAACTTTGAAAGTAAGTTTGAACATTTGAACATTAATTTGAGTCGGTGATTTCGGATTTATTATAAATGTCTGTTCTCATTTTTGAAATGGTTTATAAAATGTTCAGGTTTGTCACGCCCCATCTTACGGTCACGTGATCGGCCAGGGTATACGTGCCTATACCCCGCAGCCTATCTCATGCACATGCCAAATCAAATAAAATATAGCAAAAAATACGAGACAGTTTTATTATTCCAGAGAAAACAAATTTGTTTCCATTTTCATTTTAAATGAGTAAAGTTAAGCAAGTCAAACATAGTGCAGAAATTTATAAATAAAAAATTTATCAGTTTTTCTCAAGATATAGTTTGAAATAAAACTTAAGAAAGTCCCAAAGAACTACAACTCCAAGAACGCTAAAATACCAAGTGCATGACCAAATATTATAAGACTCGACAACGACCCCTAACTAGGACTGCTATGACATCAATATAGCTCCTCTGCCCTCCAACTGCGCCAATTGCTCCGACCTACCTCACTAGTCAGGCTCTGCAAAAAAAATAGAAAAGAAACGAGGGTGAGTCCAAAGCAACTCAATATGCGGTCATACCAACCCCCACCACAAAATAAATCACAGACATATAACATACAAACATAAACACCCCTGTCTCATACAGGGAGAATGCAACATTTGTGGTATGGCTAACTAACGGCCACTTGGCCGATCCATGCCCAAAGGAAAGCTTATTCACATAGCAGTAAATCTACAATAGGCCAATCTGCCTACCCATGTCGTAAGGCATAAAAGTCACTCACAAGAGTTTTGAGGATAATTGGATTTTACCCATCCGAACTTATCCCATAACATACCCTTAAAGAAACATACAGGAATAATCGGTATTTGCCCATCCGAACTTATTCCAAAAGAAAAGCATGAATAATTGGGATTCGCCCATCCAAACTTATTCCAAAGTGAAGCGGGAATAATCAGGATTCGCCCATCCGAACTTATTCCAAAGAGAAACAGGAATAATCGGGATTCACCCATCCGAACTTATTCCTTTTTAAACACAAGTTGGGATTTACCCATCCAACCTTCCGGGCTCAAGCCCGCAAACCAGCTCCTAACCAAGCCTCTCCGCCATTCATGAAAGATATGGTGCCCACAAGTCCTGAGTCAAGTGTCTTCCACGGTGTTCTAGGGGTGTTCCTACTGGGAAAAAAATGTCGCAACACAATATGCCCGTTCCCGATGCCCTAGGCCAGCAATGTCATGAACCCTTGAGGTTTTATTTCATGCATTTAATTTCTTGTTGGCTCTTAACAGTTTATTTTGTCCATTGAATTTTAATTCTACAATTAAAATTTAAATTCTCGAATTTAGGTTTTGTTTTAGGGGTTTTGTTTTCAGCCTACTGTTTGAGCCCAATTCTGGTGTACCCAAGCCGAATCTGGTTTCCAGAGTGTGTCCTATGGTTCCTGACTATGTTTTATAGTTAAAATAATAGGTTACACGACCATGTTCAGTAATCATCACACCTCACAAACACAGTTTCAAATCTCAGCATCATTAGTGACAATCCAGCATGAAATTTCAGCATGCTAAATTAATTAACTCGAAAATCACTGCAATAATCATTCCAAAAATATTGCTAAACCAGATTTCATTCATCACAAACAATAACTAAAAATGTCTATATTCTAAACATAATTTAACATGCTTCAAATCCTTACACCAACATCAAGATTCATGCTTCATAAATTAAGAATCATCAAGAACATAAATTATGCCATCAAGAACAAAATCTTTCACATGAAACCATAAATTTAACACGCTGAGATTCATACTTTTGACATCAAACATAATTCAACATCATAAGAACATAGCAAAGATTCAAATCAAGAGATTTAAAAATTTGTCAACATAGACATGCTCTCTTAGGCAATATCACAAACACCTTGAGGGCACTCAAGAAAACATGAGAAAACACGAGAAAACAACACCCACGTCGGAAAACAACAAGAATTCTCAAATTCCAAGAGGCAGCTCAAGAAAATGAGGAAAAATAAGGGGGAGGAAGGGAGGAACCACTCACAAGATTAGGAAGAAGAAGAAGGAAAGAAATACTTGAAGACGGCCTCCGAATCCGGCACACGAGAGGCGGCCGCTCGACTTGGCTCCTAGGGGGGGGCTCCAACAAGAGGGGGCGGCGGCTCCACTCTTTCACCAATTGGCTTGTGCGGCTCAACTAGGAACCGCATCGCCTCATGGGGGGGGTTATAATCCCCTCCCAAACCTAATCTTATGGTAAACCCGCATACGCCTCAAGCCCAGATCCAAACCCGCTAACCCCTCAACCCAAACTAACTCAACACATGCATCATCATTATGCTCAAGCACATGCATTAAAAATTAAAGCAAAAATTTATTTAAGCAAGTACAGAAAATGCACAATTCATATTTTTACTTACCCGAGCTTTCAAGCTCGCACCGGATCATGACTCGACTCAGCTCGATCTCGAATCAGCCCGCTAGACTGGCAATGATAAATAATACAAATTACCATAATGTCTCGGATATTACAATCCTCCCTCCTTAGGGAAAATTTGTCATCGAATTTTAGCAAGGCTTAAGGACTTACCAAATTCTCAAACAGTGAAGGATATCGCTCCCGCAAATTCTACTCCACCTCTCAGGTGGTCTCCTACCCGGAATGGTGCTCCCACCTGACTTTTACCAGAGGAATCTCCTTTTACCTCAATTTTCTCGTCTGACGCTCTAGCACCTCAACCGGCCTCTCCTTATAGGAGACTGCCGAATCCACCTCTACTGCGGTAGGCTCAATCACATACGACTCATCCCTGATATACTTCTTTAGCATGGATACATGGAATACTGGATGCACTCGGTCTACACTGGGAGGTAAGACCAACTCATATGCCACTGCTCCCCTACGTTTGAGAATAGGGAACGACCCAATGAACCTAGGGATTAGCTTCCCTCCCTTCCCAAACCTCACCACCCCTTTCATAGGGGATACCTTGAGGAAAACCATGTCCCCCTCAGCAAACTGTACCTCTCTGGCCTTTCCATCAACATACATCTTCTGGCGACTCTGAGCTACCAACAACCTTTCCCTAATTAGCTTCACCTTTTCTACTGCCTCTTCCACTAGGTCAGGTCCCATCATAAGGGAATCTCCCGCCTCAAACTAGCCCATAGGCGACCTACATCACCGCCCATACAATGCCTTAAAAGGGGTCATCCCGATGCTGCTATTATAGCTATTATTGTAGGAAAACTCAATCAGGGGCAAGTGCCTCTCCCAACTGCCCTCCAAATCTAGGGCACATGCTCTCAGCATGTCCACCAATGTCTGAATGGTCCGCTCCGACTGACCATCTGTCTGGGGGTGAAATGCAGTGCTGAATCGAACCTGAGTGCCCAACGCCTCCTGGAAAGATTGCCAAAATTGAGCTATGAAATGAGTACCCCGATCTGAGATGATCATAACAGGGACACCATGATATGCGACGATCCGATCCAAAAATAACCTCACATACTGCTCAACTGAAAAGGTTGTCCTAATTGGTATGAAATGTGCTATCTTGGTTAGGCGATCCACCACCACCCAGATGGAATCATTCACTACTAGAAATTGAGTCTTCAGCAACGGCTATCAACAATGGCCGCTCAAGTCATTGCTATTTGCAACGGCATTCTTACGGTCGCTCAAGCCGTTGCAGATATGTTGTATCTGCAACGGCTTTCTAACAGACACGTGAGCCATTGCTGATGATTTTAATTATCAGCAACGGCTTTCTAACGGACAAGTGAGCCGTTGTTGATGATAACTTATTAGCAACGGCTTTCTAACGAGCGAGTGAGTCGTTGCTGATAAGTTTATATAGGTCGCAGATCGCGCCCGCCCCTTCTTCCTCCCACTACTGCCGCCTCCTCCTCCCGCCTCTCGCCGTTGCTGCCGACGCCGACACCGCCGAGCTATCGCTGTCGACGCTGTCGTCCGTCCTCGATCGCCGATTTCAGGTATTCATCACCGCCCGACCATCTCTTCCCGTTGCAGCCGGCGGGAAATCAGACCAAAACCCTATTTTTAGGGTTTCGGTCGGCGACGGACGGCCGATGGCCACCGCCGAATCTTGTACAATGTCCGAACACTGTACGTCGGCGCTAGAGTCCACCGGACTCCGGCGCCGGAAATTGTAGATTAATTTTTATT
This sequence comes from Canna indica, assembly GCA_034359265.1. Lineage (NCBI taxonomy): Eukaryota > Viridiplantae > Streptophyta > Magnoliopsida > Zingiberales > Cannaceae > Canna > Canna indica. The sequence continues at coordinate 53,746,345 of CP136892.1, forward strand.
TATTTATTTATTTATTTATTTGTTAATTAATTATTTAATTAATTGTTTAGATTAATTGTTTAATTTGTTAGATTAATTTTTAGGGTTTAGATTAATTTTTGAGTTTATATTAATTTTTAGTTTAATTTAGTTAGATTAATATTTAATAATGGTAGGTTAATTATTTAAATTAATGAAAATGATGTAGATTAATATTAATTAATAAGTTAAAATATTGTTAATTAGTCCAAAGTTGTCCTCAGTGGACTCGCGTCGAAATTGTCCACTTCGGCATTGTGCCGGAATCATCCACTTCAGACGCGCACCGGAATAGTTCATTTTGGACTCCTGCCGGAATCGACTAATTTAGACTCGTGTCGGAATTGTCCAATATGGACTCGAACTGACTCGAAACAATTAGAAAATAATCATCCATCCGACGAGTTGATATGTTTCACGTACGCATCGACGAGTCGGATATGATTTAGCAAAACCTTAGATCCGTTCGGGGATTGTATGTTCATGTAAAATAAGTAGATGATCTTTTATACGACGTACAATTCTTGAATTATCCCTGATTGGACAATTTGGAAATATAATTATTTGTACTGCACTTACGTTTTTCTTTTAACTATTAACTCATTATTCTAAATTTCGACAGCATCTCTCTTGTTCTCCGATACACGCCCAGATGATATGCGTATTCGGAGAACTGTAGGGAGATGCTGCCGAAATTTAGAATGAAGTTAGCGGTTAAAATAAGTACTTAGTGCAATATAAATAACATAAATCCCGAATGGAATAGGACAATCTCACCTAAAGACATTAACCAAAGAAATTGTCATTGATTGACAGAATCATGTCGGCTGATCGAAGTTGGATGTACCGACGTCTTGATCGTGGAGCTTTAATGAATGAGTTTCGATTAGGCGTAACGTACTTCCTAAATTTCGCCTATTCGAATCAGAATTTCGTTAGCATCGGTGATCAAATCCGATGTCCATGCCGCATTTGTTTGAATGGACGATTTTTGGATCGGGAGACTGTCACTCTGCATCTATATAGCAAAGGATTTGCACCAAGATATTTTCTATGGACTTGTCATGGGGAGTCATGTGAAGTCGGGACATCGAGTAATCCTGTCGTTCAGACATATGGTGAATCTTCCTCTGTTGGTGCTTCTTCATCTAGTCAATCTAATCCCTATAGAACTATGATACTTGATAGTCTTGGGGGTCAATTCCACCTGAATGATAATATTGATCGGCCAGTTCTTCAGACATCAGTCCCACCAGATACTACAGCGGTTGATATCACAGAAGTACAAATTGCGGTAGAGATTGAATTACCGAATAAAGAAGGTGCAGAATTTTATGAGATGTTGAAAGCTGCCGATGAACCTTTGTATGAGAATTGTCCTAAATACACTAGGTTTTCAACAATGACACTGCTCCTAAACATCAATGCCAATTGTAATATCAGCGGGGTTGCGTATGATCGGATTGCAAGATTGATTAATGGAATGCTGCCTACTGATAACAAGTTTGAGCCAACTTTTTATAAGACTAAAAAGCTAATGAGAAAATTAGGGCTTGGGTACGAAAAAATACACGCGTGCCAAAATAATTGCATTTTATATTATAAAGAAAATGTGCAGTTGGATAAATGCCCTGTATGTCAACATCCTCGTTACAAGGAGAAGAAATCGGTCCGACACAAAAATATCCCGTTTAAGGTGCTTCGGTATTTTCCACTAACACCGAGGCTTCAAAGATTATTCATGTCGGAAAAGACATACCCTACGTGAGTTGGCATGCAAGAAGTCGTGATGATACAGTAATGACTCATCCATCCGATAGTGAAGCATGGAAACATTTGGATACATATTATCTTTCATTTGCTAGGGATACTAGAAATATAAGATTGGGATTGTGCACAGATGGTTTTAATCCGTTTGGACATTCTGCAACTCCTTATTCAGTTTGCCCATTGTTGCTGACAGTTTATAATTTGTCACCGTCAATGTGTATGAAAGATAGAAATCGCATGTCGGGGGGAGCAGCGCATCACACCGGCGGCTCTATTGCATTTGCAGTGCACGCGAACCATATGGTAAGTATACCTTTTAATTATATATTTTATTTGTTACTATGTGTACTAATTAATGTATTTGTTTTGTAAATGTAGACGACGGTGTCGGATGACGGGACTATCCAGCGACCCTCCCCGATGGCGGTGTTTGAGCGGACTCACCGTCAAGCACATGGGACGGGGGAGTACATCGACAACCGCGCTGCATACATTATGGTAACTATATATTTGTTTAAATTATTCATTATATATTTATAATTTAAGTTTTATGATAAATATTAAATAGAAAATCAAACTCGAGTAGGAGACCTACAGCCAGACGGTGGTGCAGCGCGGGGGCACCCCCGAGGACTTTGACGCAGCAACATGGGTCGAGGCCGCAGGTGGCTGGGACGATGGCCGCGTATATGGCTTTGCAGATAGTGGTCATGCGCGAGCCGTACTAGGGCCACTTGGGGCACTGACCCCTCCGGTCGCTAGTGAGCGGCCGTCCACCTCCAGATCTAGTTATGATCATAGTAGCAGAATAAGGACTCTAGAGGAGACGGTCGCGCGTCAGACTGAGATGATGGAGCACCAGAGTCAGATGATGGCGGAGATGCATGCTATGCTACGCAACATGTCAGGTCATCCCAAAGCAGACATCTCTTCGGCATCATCTCATCCATCGTCCTCGAGTCAATCCACGCCGGTGTACACTCAAGCACTCCAGACCCCGCCAAATGATCCAGGCCATCCTCCATCGTCATCGTGAGATTTTTTTTATATTGACTTTGTTACTGAGATATTATACTTGTTTAATTTATTTTGTTTAGATATTGATACTTCAATTTTGCATTTGAATAGTTTTTATACTATTGTGGATAATTATAAATATAAATATAATTGTTTTGATGTATATCTTGGTGTATTTGTGATGTGTGAATGAATGTGTGTATGAGTGTATGGGTGTGTGAGTTATGTATCAGATAATGTATCAATGTATCAATGGAAATTTGAAATTTTATTTTTTTTCGTTACCAGGCTCACATCATCAGCAACGGCTTTCCCACGGCCGTCCTCATTGCTTTCCCACGATCGTCCATAGGAAAGTCGTTGCTGATGACCTACAGCAACGGCTTAGCAACGGGCTTTTACTAACGGTGTTGCTACGGGCTCACCAGCCGTTGCTATTAATGTTATCAGCAACGGCTCCACGTCCGTGGCAAAACCGTTGCTGATAATATTTTTAGCAACGGCCCGAGCGGCCGTTGCTGATCCGTTGCGAAGTTATCAGCAACGCGATTTTCTGCCACGGCTCCATTGCAACGGTGCCAGCCGTTGCACGCCGTTGCTGATGATTTTCAGCAACGGCATCAGCCGTTGCTGATGCCCATTTTTCTAGTAGTGATTGCCCTTTCCCGACTTCGGCAATCTAGTCACAAAATCCATGGTTATCTTTTCTCATTTCTGTTCTGGTACCTCTAAGTTCTGGAGCAATCCTGTCAGCTTTAAATGTTCGGCTTTCACCTCCTGACATACCAAACACTTAAACACAAACTCGGCCACCTCTCTCTTCATGTCTTTCCACCAATAATTTTGCCTTAGATCACGGTATATCATCTTGTCTCCTGGATGCATAGTATATATGGACCGATGAGCCATCTCTAGCACCTGCCCACGGACCTCGGCCATGTCTGGCACCACTATCTTATTCTTAAATCTCAGAATGTCCTCCGAGTCAATACCAAAACCATTATCAGAAATACTCCTCCTGGCTAGAACCTTAGTAAGTACAAAAAAAGCATCCTCCTCCTGCACTGCTCGCAGCATATCTACCAACGTGGACTGCACCCTCAGGTGAGCCACCAACACACTAGAGGCTGACACTGTCAAGACTACCCCGCCATCCAAACACATGGCCAAATCCTGAGTTAACGGCCTCCTCCTAACAGCCAAATGCGCTAGATTGCCCATAGACTTCCTGCTCAAGGCATCTTCCACCACATTAGCTTTTCCTGGATGGTACATGATCGTGCATTCATAGTCCTTCAAGAGTTCAAGCCACATTCTCTGCCTCAGGTTCAATTCATTTTGGGTGAGCAAATACTGGAGGCTCTTATAATCAGTGTATATCCACAGGCCTCGCAATAAAGGTAGTGACGTCATAGCTTCAATGCAAACACCACTGACGGGAGGCATAAGCTATCACCCCGCCATTCTGCATTAAAACATAACCCAAGCTGACTCGAGAGGCATCACAATAAACAACAAACTCTCCCGAGCCCGATGGTACAACTAGAACTGGTGTGGACATCAAACAGTACTTGAGCTTCAGAAAGCTCTCCTCCCACTTACTAATCCAAACGAACTTGACTTTCTTCTGAGTTAGGCGGGTCAATGGCGCTGCAATCCTGGAGAAGTTCTCCATGAATTTCCTGTAATAACCTACCAATCCCAGGAAGCTGCGACTTTCTGTGATAATCCTGGTGTGACGCGCTGCTCCCCCCGACATGCCGAATTCATCTCTGGTTTAGCACTGGGGGACTGCAAAAGACACTCCGACGCCCATGTTAGGGTGACTCCAAGGTGGAGATTACGAAATTGGAACTTCGGGCTACCTAGGTGCGCTGCCTTTGTATATATTGCATGTGGGGATGATCATGCTTCCCGGTAATCTCACTAGGGTTGTTGCCAAGAATGGGTCGAGGCTAATCCCGGAGATGATGGGTTTTTGATGGTATATCCCTCGTGATAAGGGAGGATGTAAGAGTTCATGTTTGGCCGGGTGGGTCCTTGGATGGGGCCGCCTGGTTTGGCTTAAGTCTGGCTCAAGGGCCTTGCTTGGGCAGGGCCGCACGATTTGGCTCGGATGAAGGATAGGGCGTTGTTGGGTCTAGTTCGACCGAGCCCAATAGTTTAGTCCAGTCGAAAAATATATATAACCAAAGACTTTAAAATATCCCACACTTGGAACTCTATTATTCCAAAGCTCAAAAGGAATTTTCTTAATCTTTGGTCTTAACAAAACTCGATTCAAAACATAACAATAAGTGTTTATGTCTTCAACCCAAAAATACTTGGGCAAATTATTTTCACAAAGCATGGTCCTAGCCATTTTTTGTAATATTCTATTCTTCCTCTCAACCACCCCATTTTGTTGAGGGGTTCTAGGGAAAGAAAAGATATGTTCAATACCAAGTTCATCACAAAAACCGAAAAAAAATTCATTTTTAAATTCTCCTCTATAATGCAAATTCCTTTTTCATTCACAACTCTTCTAGCAATTTTTTTAAAGAAATTAAATGTTTCATTTTTCTTTGCTAGAAAGAAAACTCATGTGAATCTAGAATAATCATCAACTAATACATAGCAATAAAGCTTGCCACCTAAACTAGCAACATCACAAGGACCAAAGAGATCCATGTGCACAAGTTTAAGTATTCTAGATGTAGTGACTTGATTTATGCTATGAAAGGATGACTTAACTTGTTTACCATGTTGACAAGCATCACAAAGTCTATCCTTATCAAATTTTATCTTGGGTATTCCTTTAACTAAATCCTTTTTAGTTATTTCTTGGATAAGGCTCGTGCTAGCATATGTCTTCTATGTCATAACCAAGAATTATTTTCCATTACAACTAAGCATCTAATATATGGATTAGGGAATACAATTAAGCACAAAGTGTAAATATTTTCATGCCTATTTCCAATGAATACGATATCATTTGATAGTGCATTTCTAATTATGCATTTAGATGCTTCAAAAACAACTAGATATCCATTATCACATAATTTAGATATACTTATCAAGTTATGTTTTAATCCATCAACTAATAAAATATTTTTAATACATGGGTAAGGAAGTATATCTATATCACCAGTGCCAACAATCTTACATTTGACATTGTCTCTAAAGGTCACACATCCACCATCCTTGCTTGATAAGGTTGCAAATAAGTTGATGTCACTCGTTATGTGCTTCGAGCAACCTCTATCCAAGATCTGAGTACTTAATTCTACTTGCTTGAGGATGGTTCTCCATCTACAAATGGAGAAGAGGCAACTTTAGGTACCCAAATCTTCTTGGGTCCTTGAGTGTTAGTCATCTTAGGAACCCAAGTGAATCTAGCATGAGGGTTCCTTTTTAGTGCACAATCTCTAACCATGTGCCCAAAGACTCCACAACAAAAACAATACACATTAAATTTTCTAGAGCTAGCTATGAGTATGAGCATGGGAATGGGCATGATCATGAGTGTGTGATGTCTTTCTAACATGATTAACCTTAGGCATGACATTTTTGTAAGGTTATCATTTTTTCATTTAGCATGCATAATTTCTTTTTTAAGCTAAGCATGCTATCATTTAAATGCTCTATTTGTGAACTCAAAAACTTGTTCTCACTTTCCAATTTTTCATTTTCCTTTTCTAAATCATTTTTAATTTTCACAAAGTGTACTTCTCATCCTTAAAGCTTTCTACTTCTTTCCTTAAAGCATTGCATGAAAGTAGTAAACTATCATTTATTCATTTTCCTCTTCTAGAGATTTATTGCGCCTTTTTAGTTTTTTAAATATTTTTCTAATGGCATTGAATTCATCATGCATTTGATCAAATTCTTGTTCTAATTCTTCTTGCGTAAATGAAAGTTCACCAAAAGCAAATTTTACATCATTTTCATTCGCCATAAGGTAAAGGTTTGCCTTCTCACTCTTGGTGTCCTCCTCGCTTGATGAGGACTCACTTTCATCCCATGAGGCCATCATGGCTTTCTTCTTTTTCTTGGTCTTGTCCTTCTTGAAAAAGTGGAGGTAGAGGCCATCTTGAGTTGAGGGCAATCCTTCCTTAGGTGTCTCGTTTTGTTGCAATTGTAGCATGTGTAGCCTCCCTTGCCTCTCCTCATGCCACCCCTCATGAATTTCATGAACCTTCTTGCCATCATCGCCATCTCCTTTTGATCATCAAAATCTTCTTCGGATGATGAGAGTTCTTCAACTTGGTGTGATGCTTTTAACGCAATGCTCTTGCTTTTGGGAGCATCTTCCTCCTTGTGTGCCCTCATGTGGATGTCATGAGTCTTTAGAGATCCAATAAGTTCAGTGATTTTCATGGTTGCCAAGTCCTTGGCTTCCATGATGACAATCACTTTTGGCTCCCAAGCTTTGGGAAGAGATCGGAAGAGCTTTCTTAATTATCTTCTCCTCTTCTTTCATTTCCTTTCCAAAATTACATGAACCATTAGTGATATTTTGAAATCTAGCATACATTTCATCAATGGTTTCATGTAAATGCATTCTAAACATTTTATAGTCATACATGAGGAGATTTATCTTAGACTCCTTAACTTGTGAGGTGTCTTCATGTGTAGTCTCTAAAACATTCCAAATTCCCAAGGCCGACTTACAAGTGGAAATCCTATTGAACTCATTTATGAAAAGATCACAATGCAAAGCATTCATGACCTTGGCATTAGCATTGAAGAGTTTAACTTCATCTAGGTTCCATTCATCCATATTTTTAGTAGGTTGTTTATACTCTAGTTGTATCAACCTCCAAACATTCATTCCTATGAGATAGAAGGAAAATATTCATTCTAATCTTCTAATAGGCATAGTTATTGCCATCAAAGATAGAAGGAAGATATTCATTCTAATCTTCTAAGTTCAATTAAGCTCTTTTCAATTTTAATCACTTTAACAACCTATTTCAAATTCTCTTGATATTGATGCTTTGACAAGTAGATAAGAACAATTAATAAAGCAAGTAGCTAGACAAGCAACACAAACACAATTGGCTCCTCCACTACCTTGGCTCATCGCCAAGGATTTCTAAACCAAATGCTTTATAGAAATAGTGTTTTCCTAAGAATACAAAGATGACTCAAATCTCAACCCTTTGAGAAAGCCTCAATAACTATTCTTCTAGCAAAACACAATTCTATAATCTACTTAAGGTGTTTCCACTACAACAAACCATCTATTTTTTGACGTCAAAACAAGCTAATATTTCAACGTCAACAAGAGTCAAAATGACATATTGACGCCAGCAAAAGTGACAAAAACGAGTGCAACATGACGAGAGCCAGAATGAACATTTCGATGTCCAAGCAAGCGTCGAAATGTTCGACATATCGATGCCTGCTTATAGGCGTCAGCAGGCGTCGATATGTTCATATGAACGTCTACCGACAGGCGTCAAAATTTAAAAAAAAAAACATTAAAATATTATATATCGGTGCCTGTCAAAGGCGCCGATATGAAGAAAAAAAATTTAAAAAAATAAAGCCGAGGAAAAAGAATTCCTCGGCAGGCTCTGTACAAGGTATTGGAGAATACCGCGCACAACACTGTGTTCGGTATTCTCCAATACCGCACGCGGCTTTACACGGTATTCGAGAATACCGTGTACAGCACGCAGTATTGGAGAATATCGTGTGCGGCTGTACGCGGTGTTCGAGAATACCACGTACAACACGCGATATTAGCGGGGCGGTTTTCGCTTAGCTCGATTTCCGCCATGCGGCGGAAATCGGACGGGTGCGGAAATCGAACCATCAAAAAATATTTTAATTAAGAAAATATTTTGGAAAAAATTAGAAAAAAATTAAATGAATACCAGTTAAAAAAAATTGTACTAACCTTTATATAAATTCTGGATCTGAAAAATTTCGATAACATGAGAAAAGAAGAAGAAATATTAGATTAAGAAAAAATATATGAGAAAGAAGAAAGAATGAGGAAAGAAAAAAAAAATAAGAAGAAAAAGAAGACGAGGGAAAGAAGAGAAGAAGAAAAGAAGTATTTAAAGAAAAGAAGATGAGGGAAAAAATTGAAAAAAAAAAATTTAGAGGCGGGAGAATTCTCCCGCCTCGATTTCACCTGGGCAAAGCCCCTCAGCGCCGAAATGTTTCAACTCCAGGCAGCTGCGCCAAAAAAATTTCGGCGCCTGCTGCTGGCGTCGAAATTTTTAATTTTTTTTTTAAAAAAAAAAAAAATTGACGTCGTTTAAATATGTCGAATTTTTTCCGACAAAACTTGAGAGTTTTGTTGTAGTGTTCACTAGCACACCCTACAAGCTAACTTGAGAATCACAAACAAATAACTTAAGAAAACAAGTTTGAAAGAGCAAGAACTATAAATCAAACTTGAGAGCTCCTTTCTCAGCCTTCAATCACTTCAACTCCTCGAGATGGATGGAAGATTTCGTTGTGAGAGTTGAACCGTGAAGAACACCTTGAGAGAAATGTGGAACTTAAGAACTAGGGCATGGAAATCAATTCTTGAATGCTTGAATGCTTGAATAATAACTCAATGGAATAGTGTAGAAGGGTAGGTGAAGTGTAATGGCTTCTATTTATAAGCCATGAAGTGAACACAGCTCAACAGCTGTTGCAACGCATAAAAAATGTATCCGTTGCCGCCCGACGGTCGATCACCCGGTCGATCAACCGATCGAACGACCAGTCATCGACTAGAACACTTCTATTGATTTCGTTCAACAGACGATCGATCGTTGGTTGATAGTTGGTCGACCAACCCAACGATCGAACATCCGACCGAAACACCAATTTCAACCCAGTTTGCTGATTTTTATAATTGGTTTTCGTTTTCGAGTTAGTCTTCAGATTTTGACTTGGGACATAGTAGAAATATGTTTGATTGATATCCTAGGAGCATATTACAATAATATCTAATTCTAAACCTAGGTTAAGACACGATAGCCATTGGGCATATTACAATCATATTACTCGGCTCACTTCATCCCCACACAGGAGCCATTACAGACTCAAATCAGTATAAATAAAAATAAAATAAACACCAGATATAACTATGGACATATCCCAAAGTCATCTTGCGAAATTATGGGAAAACTGTGTTCAAATTGGTCAAGGAGCTCGAGTTCTGAACGGCATCATTATATGTTTATTCTTTGCTTTGCTGGGTATAATAATGTAAAATGCTTTTAAGTAAATTTAAGTTATACATCTCATTAGCACTTAACTAAATTCTATTATATTTTTATTCTTTGTTTGTAATTATAATGTGAGTTTAATTTTTATGACCTAGCTTCAACTGACTGTATATGTTATGTTTATCTTTTATTTTCTACAAAATTACAATTTTCTTTAATATTGTTCAATCTAAAGAGACTGTCTTATTATTTCAAAAGCTTTTTATGTAATATAAAAATTTTAAATAGACTTAGATATACAATAAATATTACATAATTAATGTAATCTAATTTTCTTATAATATTATATTTAAAAAATTGAAATTGCATATGATAGGATCGTTAGACTTATATATACTTGGAACCCCTATCCTCCTCTTGTCCACGGAAGAAAACAAACGAAACAAGACATCAGAGATTAAGACACATACAATAATTCAGGCGCATATAGACGAAATCTGGTTTGTGCAGTACACAAGGTCCCTTTTATTATGCTAATTGGCTAATTCAGGCACATAAAATTTCCCAAATTAATCATGCTACGGCTCGCCCAAGAAAGGGTCGATCGGCATCTGCCCTCAGCTCGTTGACCAAAACTCCCCCCTTGTAGTAAAAACCACGAGAAAGCTCATCTCCCGTAGTTAGTTTGCAGCTGAGCAAGATAGGGAAGGCAGAAGGGGGCTGGGATGAAGAAAGAGGAACAGCAGGCCGAAGAGAATAAGAAGAAGAGAAACAAGAAGGATAAGGATTTGTCTCTGATAAGGCTGGCCATTGAGGAGCTCTCCCTGGTCAACCATGGCAAAGCGACTTCTACCTTGGCCTTTCTTGCTCTCTCCAACTTGCTCATCCAAGTCCTTGGTCTCTCTCTCTCTCTCTCTCTCTTCTTTCTTTCTGAGAAATCTGGCAATCTTTGTTTTAATTATGATCTTTATTTTCTTGAGGAAGGATCTTAATTCATGGTGCTGCAATCTTCATTTTCTCCTTTATGCATATTAGAATTGACTTTCTCCATCTATATATTGAGATCTTCCAAGCTTCGTTTTGCTTAATTTCTGAATGCAAATTGTTTTGGTAAAATTAATTCGTATATTGAGGGAGCATCTTATTCGTGGGTCACATGATTCTATTCTCCTTGAAAAGCTATGCCATCATCTCAAGCATACATATATCGTAAAAATTGAAATATTTATAGATATATATAGAGTCCTTGATGAGCCAGCATCTCAAGGTTAGTGATTGAACATTGATTTATGTGCAGATAAGATTGGACCGACCATGGCTGTCTTGAGGCTTGACATCCAGAGGAACATGGAGGTACAGTATATATATTGCATTTCTTTTCAGTACTGACTACTAGATCACTATTTAATTAAAGTCCTATCCTTAAATTTGCATTTTGTATAGTATATCTTATTATTGTCATTGTTTTTCTATTTTTTTTCTTGAAAGTAACACAAGAGTCTAAATATTGTTTTCGTTCTAATCTTAAGGCTATGCTGAAGTAGAAAATATAAGTATGTTTGGATGCAGTATAGATAAAGGTGCTTTCTTTTCTTCATCATTTCACCTGCCAAAGTGCCAAGGAGTAAGACTTTTAGTTTGAGTCTTTGAGAGAGGGAAGTATACCTAAACCACAGATTAATAATTAAAATATTGACTAACTAATTTGACGGAAGCAAAAGGTCATTGATGTCATTTGACGCTGATGTGGAGTCTTATCTATTCCTATTAATTTGACGCCTTTGTCTAATTAAAAACTCTAAACATACGCATCAATGTTCTCTTTTCTTTGTGTGGGACCGGGCACTAATACGTGGTTACCACACGATACCAAACCACACTCAACAATGACATCAAGTTATGGTAAGACAATAAATCTAGGACGCATATTTGCTTACAAATCCTCCAAACCGAATCCGCGTGTCCTTCTAAATATAAACGGCTAACTAAGGACCTGCTTGATTTTTTGGAAAAAGATCAAATTTATTCGTAAAATATTTAAAAAAAGTATAAATTTATTTTTTTAATTATATTTTTAATCAAAATTGTCCTCGACGTTATATAATTGGATCAATTTTGTCTTTTTTCTTAACGAAAGTTCACATCAGCAAACGAAAGCCAACGTGACAAGTGAAACTTGACCACATAAAATGCCACGGTGGAAAATGACACATGGTAATTATGTACTAACAAGGATAATTTTGGTCCAAAACATATGTAAGGGGCAAATATGCACTCTTTTCAATAATTTAGGGGCAAATCTTCCCTCTTTCAATAGTTTAGAGGCAAATTTAATCATTTTTTCCATTAACATGATTCTAATTAATATTATAGGAATGATGTTGATATCATCTTTACCAAAATCAAGAAAATATAAACTTACCAATTATACTTTGTGTTGTAACTGAATTATTTACTCAAAGATATGAATTATTAGTTTTAGTCAATTGTCATTATAATAAGAAACCAATCAACATAGTAGGGGTAAATTCAGGTCGGGATGGGTCGAGATTTGGTATATCTCAATCCCGTCCCAATTTTGAGTCAGGACGCAAATATGTCTCTGTCTCGATCTCGAATATGAAGCATCCCGATTTTATTCCGGTCTCGTCCCGATTTTGAATTGGGACAGGATTCTCCCCGAACTTTCGGGTCGGGCCGAACCGGTTACTAATAATTAAATTTAATCAAGTTTTTATTTTAGTAATCAAGATATATCTTTTTCAATATTATTTTTGTTTCATCTTTAAAATTTATATTTCTCATTAAATTTACTAAAGTATTTGTTTAAATTCTAAGGTAGAAGACAAACTTGCAGAAATTGTGCAATGAACATAAAATACATCGGTTGGGCACCACATAGATTCTATTCAAGGGAAAATGGATAAATTTGCCCCTAAAGTATTTAAAAATATACAAATTTGCCCCTAAAATATTGAAAAATGTACAAATTTGCCCCTTAAATATGTTTTGGGCCAAAATTGCACTTGTCAGTATATAATTGTCACGTGTCATTTTCCATCGTGGCATATTATGTGGCCGAGCTACGTACACTTGCCACGTGGGATTCCATTTGCTGACGTGAATTTCCATTAAGAAAAATGGCAAAAATGATCCAATTATGTAACGTCAAGGGCAATTTTGGTCAAAAATATAGTTAATTGGCAAATTTGTACCTTTTTCAATACTTCAGGGGCAAATTTGACAATTTTCCCTTGATTTTTTTTTGTCCAATCAAAGTTGTAGGAGAAAAGAAAAATGAAGAGATAATTTATTAAGAGGGTGTTTGGTTGCCTACAAGTGCAAATGATGCAAAAAGTATTTGCATGCAAAAATAAATGTCCGCGAATAGAATTTGCAATCTAGTATTTGGTTTCCCGCAAGTAGAGTTGCAACTTCTATTTGCAAGTGTTCGGTTGGCTGCAAATGAAAGTTGCAATTACACTTGCAACTTGCATCTTGCATCTTCGTATTTAGGTCTAGTAATTTTGACACGATATGATATAGAGGTGGTAGTTTTCAGCCCAACTCGATAACCCGACCCGACCCGACCCAACACAAAAAAATCGGGTTCGGGCCGTTATTGGGCCGGCCTGATATGGCCGATCCCTTATCGTGTCAGGTTAGGCCAACTGTTATTGGGGCGGCTCGACCCGATAGCCGAATAAACACTTCGGATCGATATTAGTAGGTTTAAAATTCGTTAATTATCGAGTTTAAACTTGATTTTAAATATTTTTTACTGGTATCGGGCTAAATGGGCTGGGGTCGTGCCGACCTAATATTTTTGGTGTTGGGCCAGGTTGGTGTCTCCAGGCCAGGCGCAAATTTTTTCGGGCCGAGCCGAGCACGATTTTTTTTTTAAACTTTGATATTTATCCCATCAACATCTGACGATTCTAAGTCATCAAAATTAATTATTTTTTAAAACTTAAATTATTGCATTTTGCAAATTTTTTGGGCTGTAATTTCATTTGCGGCCTGCAAATAATATTAAAAATACAAGTTCCAACTAGTAAATGCTGCAAAATACTTTTGTAATTAACTAAATAAATTTATTATCTAAATAATGCAATTAGAATCACGTCATTTGTACTTGTGGGCAACCAAACACTCCCTAAGCATATACACAAGTTACATAGGTAATTAAGTAATTAAGCGCCAATTACCACGTATACATTATGTACAAGTTCTTGAAAACTCTCCCATCGATCGTTAGTTGAAATTCCTATTTGTTGGCAATGGCGGATCTAAACTGAGGACAGTGGGGGCCAAATGGCCCCCACTGACTTTTTTGATAAAAAGTAAAACAATGTATATAGTTTCATAATGTCATATTTCCTTATGCCTCACCCGTGACTCCGTGGACGCGATAGGTAATATCTACAGTATCTTTTTGAGAAAAGTTAGAGTAGATCACTTTGTTCAAAAAAAAAAAAAGTTCGTGTAGATTACATTTTCTTTTTTTCCTCTTCCTTATTAATTCTCACCTAATTATTTGTAAGTTTGTGATGGTGAACTGTGTTGGTATAATAACTAATAAGTTGCTTAATTAAAATATTTTAGAAGGAGTTTGGTATGAGATAATCTAAATACATTATTAGTAATCTTGATTAAAATTATCTGAGTCCACTAGATTATCATGTTTGGTTAAAATATATTACTAGCAATATGAATATCCATGGTAATCTACGTTATCATTCAAGTGGTAATTCATATTACCAATGGAGAGTGTGGCAATGTGGATTACCAATAAAGTAGTAATGTTATTGGTTTATTTTTTATAAAAATACCTCATACCAAAATATCCTCTATTAACATAGGAAAAAATCTCCGCCTCATCTCATAGTCAAGTGGTAATCTCTTTTTTTTTCTTTTTTTTTATTTGAGGATATTTTAGTTAAAGATATAAATTTTTCAATAATCTTTTTTTATAACAAATAATGTAATGTGGATTACTGACGAGAATATCAAGACATGCCAAACATGATAATATAACATTATCGATAATTTTAAGTGATAATCTAGATCCTCAATAATTTTAAGTAGTAATGTACCAAACGCCAACTTAAGAAAAAAAATTTGTACATAGCTAGTTAGATGAATAGTTTTTTTTACAAATAGATATATGAATAATTGTTTGATATATATAGAAAATGATAGATGTCTTAATCACTACGACCCTGTACTCAAAGCCTTGTACTTAATTAAAGCCTTAATTTAACTTGACTTTGGTCAAAAGACTTTTTTTGAATTTGTCATTAGATTCCAAAAAACTACTAATCAAAGTATTATTACGTACGCATTTGGATTTATGCTTTATCACCGAAGGCTACCAAGCATCCAACCACAAGATTAACCTAGGTCTCAACACAATGACAAATTTCAAACAATAACAACCAATAAAACAAGGTAAATGATTTGTTGAGAGGAAATAATTCTTATTTAATGAAGAACAACTCCTCCACTTGTTGTCCAGTAAATTTGAACAATCCACCAAGAAAAGTGCACTTCAATTTTGAGGGACTCAAGAAACTAGAAATCAAAGTATCCTCGAGAGAGGCTCAAACAAGGATTTTTCTCATTCAATGCTCAAAGGATGCAAATGTGAACTCGAGAATGACTTAAGGCATCAATAGTTGACAGTGGAACGCTGGCATGATAAATTTGTAACATTACAACGAAAGGGGTTGGGAATGGTGGTTGTCCAACAACTAAAAAACTATTCATTGAGTCGCCGATCACAATCCAGTTGACCGTCGGACGGCTAACCCTTCAGCTGAAACTCATTAATCATTACTAGTTTCTTAGTTTTTTGGTCATCTTTGCCGAAGTGAAGTACACTACCCTGGTAAAACTATCCAAACATGTTATATGAAGTCTATAAAAATATTTCACTCAATTAGTACAAATTTATTTATAAAATAGAGCTCCGATCAAAACGTGCAAGTATAATTTCCAATTCATATCATGTGTGCGTTCATCAACTTCAACTTGAAAATTCATGCTTAAACATGGTAAATAATTAGACTTTGATTGTTATTATCAATACACTCGTGGAGAATATCCAAGCATGAGGGTCAAAATCTTGGCCAACAAATATGTTATCTCGTAGATCATCATTGTCCATGACCTATTTTGACGAATTAACTTATGTTGTTATTGTCAACTATATATGACCAATACCCTTGTCTCAAAAAGCGCATTTCTCGTAGAGGTTTCTACCACATTTTTTCTTTCTTATGCTCCTGATGTTTTTTCTTGAGGTTGTGTTACTCTTATTTGATGCGACCTTACTTTTTATATTACGTTGTGGCACATTAGGTTCTTCTATTCAAGTTCGTCTTTGCCTTGGCTAATGTGGTCTCTCCAGGGCCGGCCCGCCCAGTAGGCCACTAAGGCAATGGACTTAGGCCCCCAAATTGGTGAAGTCACGGAAGCTGAAATAATTATGTGAGGCAGTGGGAGCCATCAAAAAATTTATGAAAACATTTTAATGTGTTGCGAATGAAATGTGGCCTTCGTCTTCTCATCTCATGATCTTCGCCAGTCCGCCGACTCCAATCTGCCCCTTCGTCTTCTCCATCTCGAAATCTGTGCGGGCTCCAAGCCTCCTCCAATGGTCGGTCATCTTCTCCATCTCTGGACAACTCTTCGTCTTCTCCAATCTCTATCTCCATCGGCTCCAAGTCTCCATTCTCCAATGGGCCGCTGCCCTCCAGACAAAAGCAATCTCGGGTCTTATCTTCTCCCTACTCCCTCTCCGCCTTTCGCCCCGGATCTTTCGAAGTAGTCCCAAATTTGAAACCTCCGCTCTCGCCGGCCTCTCCGCCTCTCTGTGCTGCAACCTGGCAACAGCAAGTCTCCGCAGACTGCTGCAAATTTGATCTCCGCCTCCTGCCTCTCGAAATAAGGTATGTTCATCAGTTCACCTTTTCAAAAAAATTTGAGCATAGTTCTGCACATTTAAAATCTTGTATGAGCATGGTAAATAATTACAAATCGGAGAGTTTCTGCAATTAATACACTTGAACAATTCCGCAATCCTCAATTATCAATATGATTCTATCAGATCCATATTACTTAATATATATTTCATTGCAACTAATCCTAACTTTTTATCCCAAAATCTTTAATCTAAACTTTGCCATTGATATCCACCAAACAAGTTGTTGAGTAGAGCTTTCCGTGCTCATGGAGCACTAGCAATTTTAAATTATAAATTTTGATTATCTTACAGATGCTTCCTACTTGCTATTTAATCAAATTTCGTTTGGCTGTTAAGTACGTTGGATTAGCAATAATCAAAGTTTAAAATTCTAAAGAGGGCAGTGGGCAAAAAATATCAATGAGACCATAAATGCGTCAGATCATTGAAAAATATGATGTGAAATTTTTGTTGGCCTATGAGTTAGCTTAATATTTCAATATGGTCTCTTATAGATCATTGAAAAATATGATGTAAAATGTTTGTGTAAAATTATACATAATTTTGTCATTATTTGATTCCAACCAAAATTGGTCAGAATCACAATAAGTCGGTCAAAATTATATTGAACCAAAGTTGAATCAATCATAAAATTGGTTAATTAAACATGAATCAAATGTAATTGAGCTGAATCATAATTTAGATTGGACCCGTAAATATTACGCTTCACAAGTCAAGAAATCTGGTGAGTCAATTGAAATTTGAATTGAACCATTGAAATTATGATAAACCGATGATAAATTACCTTAAATTGGACCTAAATTGAGATGGGTTCGGACTGAATTCAATTGATCAAGTCTGGCTCGAATGTAATTTAATTAGACTTGAATCAATTTCAAGTGAACTAGCTTATATCTAAGTGAACTGGATGGAGTTAAAATTAAACCGAATTGAATCGTAATGAACGAGATCAATTAAATAGATTAGATCGGTTTAAATTGAATTGAACCGAATTGAACCAGATTTAAATGAACCGGTTCACTTAATAAATGGATCGGATTTAAGCCTTAATGGATTTGGATTTTGACTTAAAGAAACCGAATCCAACCCATTATAAAACCCTTCTTCTTCCCCACGCAAGCAATGGTTCCTTGAAAGGAATCCTAACTACAGCCGCCGCCCTCCACTACGCTCACCACCACACCATCCATCCTCTTGCATTGGCAATGGTTCCTTGCTCAGGATGGCTAGGGGAAGGCGGATGACAAGCAAGAGGGGACTTGCAAGCAGCCACTAGGATTCATGGTAAGAAATTGGTTAAGGCAGGCGAGAAGAAATTGGAGATGCAGTGCCACGAGGTTGTTCCCACGAGCTCGAACAACCCGTAAGGGTGAGTTGGTTCGGGTATCCGGACCCTACCTTATATACAAGTGGTTTCTAGGTTTTGAATATGAATTATACCATGTTGGAATCTGGAAACATACCGGCCCTACCATGAAGCTATGGTGTAGTATAGGTTCCGGGTATTTTGTTGGAATATATTCATTTACAGGTTTCAGAGTACAGATTTCGAGTACCGATTTGGAGTCTGATTATGGGTACCTGATGTGTTTGATCCGAAACAAGAATCAATTTTAAATGGTTTCTTAATTTTTGTCTAGAATCCTACCCGAATTTAATTTACGTACGTCTACCCAGTACCTACCCGATCGGATAGGTTCCAACTAGTTCCGGGTCTACCCGGTACACATGCACACTCCTACCGAACAATACTGACGACCTCGACCTCGACGCTAAATCCAATCTGATCAGTAGACAACGAGCAACAGATGTGCAAGAAGACCGACACCATTTTCCTTCCCCTTCGGCCGAAGCAAAGCAGCACCAACGTGATACTTGTGCCGGCCACACCGACGAGAGAAGAGGCATCATGTGGCGACGCACAAATCGGGCGTGCAGTTAGCGACCACCACTGGTCGCCTTCACATCTGCACTGACGTTTTCGTCGATCTGCAGTCATGGTGCATGCCACGATCTAGCCGATATTGTTGTGGTCTTGCAACCATCATAGAAGGAGGCTGCTACCTTCCGTTGTTGTAACCTTCCTCCTTTTTTGTTTGTATCGCATACTAATTGCTATGAATCTTAAACATGAATTTAACCTAAGAACGTAATATCTACATGTTATAATTATTGAGAAAAGCTATAGCAGAAGCGTACCTAAATCTGTCGTCAGAGTTTTGTGGACAAGGTGCGACCATCTAGGTCAATGCGCAGAACTCAGTGTTGCTCTTTGAACAATGGGGCTTCAGAGATAGGAAACAAGTGTATAACTCAAGGACCATAATCTATTTATAATGAAAACATGAGGATGTGGCAAATTTTGGTTTTGCCCATCATAAAGTCATAAATTATCCCTAATTGTATCTCTGCAATTAAACCTCATATTTTAAGATGTTGCGGGCCCATAAATTTAAAATTAATTAGATCACTTTAGATCTGGATCACTCATTTCAATAAAGACAAATGTACGCGTATTGATATACGTTGGCCTTTATTAAATAAATAATTTAACAATAACTTGGCTCTGATACCAATTGCTATAAATCTTAAATAGGAATTTAATCCAAGAATGTACTATCTACATACTATAATTATTGAGAAAAGTTGTAGCGGAAGCGTAACTAAACCTATCGCTAGAGTTTTGTGGACGGGGTGCAATCTTCTAGGTCAATGCACAGAACCTCACTGTCGCTCTCTGAACAATGGGGCTTCAGAAATAGAAAACAAGTGCATCCATAATCCCTCTATTTATAATAAAAACACGTGGTTGTGGCATATTTCGATTTCGCCCATCATAAAAATTAGGAACTACCCCTAATGGTATGTGTGCAATTAAATCCTATATTTTAAAATATCGTGGGCTCATAAATTTAAAATTAATTAGATCACTTCAAATATGTGTCACTCATTTCGATAGCGATAAATGCACGCCTATTGACATATTGGCTCACCTTAAATTATTAAATATATAATTTAACAAAAGAAATTTGTATTTATTAAGAGGTGTGAAAAATATAAGTCATGAAAGAGTAGGAGAAGTACAAATGACACAATCATTTTGTCGTAATCAAATTGTAGACAATCACTCTCATATGGCAAGTTCGTTGTACGTGTGTTGTTTGTCTTTGAAGCATCTACTATTTAGTTCATGCCATAGTTTTCATTTCCACATCATGAAAACCGAATAGCTATATCTCTTGGTTTTCTTTGCATCTTGGCAGCTATTTTGCCAGGGCTTATAAGTGAGGGGAAAGGGACCAACATTGCAAATACTCAGCAACCATATCCATCCTAAGTTAGCATATTGACATCCTAGGAATAGATGACGGTGAGTTTCGTTTCCATTTCTGCATAATAAGCAAATTGAATCAATTTGCATATTCCAAACTAATAGTTTGTATTTTGTCAAGAGTCTTCATCGTATGGTGAGCCAATTCATGACAAAAATAACTTTTGGGCACGCAAGAACGGTGCCATATAGCTGGCCGCAATTGAGGTTACCTAAGAAGTTCAGCCGTTGATTAAGGGGCGGCCAAAGAGATATATATTGTGGTCTAAGACAGAATCTTAAGATGGGACTTTATGAGCCTAATGGACGGATAGCCCTTGGACCGTTGGTCTCAATTGAAGATGGCATGAGCATTGTCACTTAATTGAAGATTTGTATGTATTAGAGGTGTACATGGGTATCTAGTTGACCCGGAACCGATTGAAACCTACCTGATTGGGTAGATTGCAGGTAAACCCGAATTAAATTCGAGTAGGGTCCGAGACAAAAATTAAGGAGCTAGTTAAAATCAGTTTTGGTTCTAGGTCCAACACATCGGGTACCTAGAACTTGGAATCGGAACCTGTACCCTAGAACTTGTAAATGAACAGGTTCCAACGGGTGCCCGAAACTTGTACCCTGAAAATCATTAACAGATTCTAACATGGTATCTGAAACTTGTACTACACCACAAGTTTCGGATAAGGTCCGATTGTAGGTTCCAACAATGTGGGGTTCGGGTCCAAAACCTAGGAACCAGTCCTATAGGGTAGAGTCCGACCGTCCAGGTATCATAAAAAATACAGGGTACCCGAATCCGCTCACCCCTAGCATGTAATTGCTCATTGACTCTTTTTTTTCTTTTGCTAATTGATGAAAGTAACAATATGTCAAAATTCAAATGTCTATTTAATTTATTTGACAAGAAGATGTGTGTATGCGTTTATTTTGTCTAATTAGCTTTAATTGATCGTTAATATTGAATTAGTCAAGAGAAATTTTTTTTTATAAAATTAATCAAAGAAATTAATTAGAATTACTTTTTAGTTGATAGGGGAATTAAGTAACGAGGTATTACAAAAAAATGAGTAAAAAAATTATATTGATCGAGAGAAAATATAGGAAAGTAAGAAATTGATAAAATAATAGTTGACCAATTAATGACAATGAGAGAAAGATTATAATAAAAGATTAAATGATTTATTTGATGCCTTAATTTATAATAAAATAAATATAATATTCAACAATCAATTCCAGTACTTGGAGGCCTAAAATTTTGGAGGTCTAATGCAATGGCCTTTTTGGCCAAAGGGTAGAGTCGGCCCTGTGTTGATAGAATGATCTAGTAGTGAATATATACCGTTGGGAGTCCATTTTCATAAGAAGTATTAGAAAATTTAGGGTAATTTTCTGCATGGTCTATAAAATTCGAACCCGGCGAGAAAAATAAAAAACCAAATTCGATAATAATAATACAGAAAAAACAAAAGACACAAGGGAGATTAACATGGTTCAAACTCAGCGGAGTGCCGATCCTACGTCCATAGGGAGAAGAGGTGTCTGTTTTATTAAATTCAGAAAAGAACTTTATAATAAAAGTGCAATAATCTAAATCCCCTTCAGAATATAGCAAATTATCTTAAATTAATTGAACCTGAAATTGGTACGAAGTATAGTCAGTGTCTCTGCAAGATCTGCCTTGCAACTGAACTCCTGCTGCTGTATGTTAGAAACTGAGAAGGGACACTCCTTACGAAAAGGATCGTAGTGACACTCTTAATTTTTTGGATCTCTGAAACTCCCATATGAGAGGATTTTCTTTTGGTGTAGGATTGTTGGAACCTTGTATTCGGTCTTCTTTTATAGTGAAAAGAAACCGATTTAATCCACCCAAATTTGAGATAAAAAATAATCTGAGACGTATATATTTAAACCAAGGGCTATGCATGAATATTGATCAACAAAATTATAGGCGTTAGACCGAAATATAGGGACGACAGTTGCGAATGAAACGAATACTTCAATTCTACCAATTTAACGCGCAAATCGTGGAACTTTTCAACTTATCCAAAATTGCATGCATCAATTGAAGTTGATCACGTAATATAAGGCCTCCATCTTTATCTCCTTCAAACACTTTATTTCCTCAAATGCTTTGACCAGTCATAGCATGAGAAGAGGATGCAACGTTGGCATGCTGTGAAATATGTGCATCATCAATTCTTCATGTGATCTTGAGAAGGCGGGCTCGGCCCACTTGGCCCGTATGGGCTGGACCGAGCCAGTGAAGAGAGAGATATATATTTAGATTCAATAATAACCGGATCAAATGAACTTCGATTTGAGTTTGATCTGATTCGTTGAATTCGGTCTGGACCTAATTTGATTCAATCCCTAATAATTCATCCTTTAATAAAAATTGGGGATGATGTGGTACTCAAAAATCGTCCTCCTCTCCCACAAGGCCCGTACAGGACCTACGTCGAATTAGTGCTCGAGTGGGCCAAATCAGTTCCTTGCTTGAATTTAGGAACCCACATAGTCCTCCTAGTCTCCTCCTTCATTGTGTATCTTTGAGAAGAGATTTCCTTGAAAGCAAAATTTATACCTGACCCGGTGTCTGATTTTGCTGTGTTTTGCCTCGGAATCTAAATTGCTTCACGAAAGATGAATCCGTCCACCTTGTACAAATCATTCGACGTCCTTAGAGCCTTCAGTACCGTCGTGGCTCCATTCTGTACCTTCAAGACTCCTCCTGCAGAGGATGTTGTATAGCCCCTAGTGTCAAGAACTCCAAGAGACATTAGATTCCTTCCTAGCTTCAGGACATGATGAACATTTGCTAGGATCTTTGTCGAACCATCATGCAATTTTAATTTTACTGTTCCGAATCCGACAACTTTGCAAGGAACGTTGTTGCCGACACGAACTGCTCCACCATTGGTGCGCCGATAATCCACAAAGGTCGTCCGGTTTTGAGTCATGTGATAGGAACACCTAGAATCCAAGAACCACTCATCAATGCTACTAGTGGTTGACCTGTTCGCCTGCTGACCTGGATTACATGTTGCATGATCAGACACATCAGAAGAAGAGGAAGAGGAATTTTGACCTGAGGTGTGTTGTTGCCGACGAGACCGTCATCGCCCACGGCGTGTCTTAGCAGTGCTTGTGCCATCTGTCACGACCAGTACTTCAACTTTCTCAAAATCTGCATAAGAGGCCTTCACATATGAGTCTTGACCTTTATTTTGCTGCTGCAACTTTCTCTTAAAACTGCGACATTCTGACTTGATGTGACCTTGTTTCTTGCAGTAATAACAAGTGACATTTGATTTGTTACCTCCTCCTGCTTCATTAGAGTAGAGAGCTTCTCCTCTCCATCCACCAGAGAAATTTGCTGTAAGATGCGTGTCCATAAGCTCCTTAGACACAAAAGCGGTGATCACCTGTTCTGGAGTAATACTAGTCTTTCCAAAAAGTATAGTTTCACGAAATTTTTTAAAAGAAGTACGAAGTGAACATAAAAGGAATAAAGCCTTATCTTCCTCTTCAATTTTGACATTCATATTCTCCAGGTCCATGATGATTGTTTGAAAAGTGTTGATATGCTCTTTGACCAATGTGCCTTCTGTCATACGTAGGAAATGGAGCTTCTGCCTCAAAGTCATCTTACCGGTGAGAGTTTTGTCCTGATACAAGGATGCGAGCTTCTCCCAAATACCTTTAGCTGTCTTTTGGGATGTAATTTCTCGGAGTGCTTCATTTGACAGGCTTAGGTACAAAACTGCAATTGTCTTTTGCTCCTTATATTCTTTTCCCTCCTCGATCCCCTACATCTTATCCTTACCAAGAATAGCATCATGTATTTCTCCATAGTTAAGATCGCTTTCATCTTCATTAACCAAAGTGCATAGTTGACATTGCGATCTAACTTCTCAATATCAAATTTGATGCTCGCCATGATTGAGGAAGTAGGCTCTGATACCAACTGTTAAAAAATTTGGAATAATTTCCTGCAGGATCTACAAAACTCGAACCCGGCAAGAAAAATAGAAAACCAAATTCGATAATAATAATGCAGAAAAAACAAAAGGCACAAGGGGATTAACGTGGTTCAGACTCAGAGGGGTGCCGATCCTACGTCCATAGGAAGAAGATGACTGCTTTATTAAATCCAGAAAAGAACTTTACAATAAGAATACAATAATCAAAATCCCCTTCAGAATACAGCAAATTGTCTTAAATTAATTGAACCTGAAACTAATACGGAGTATATGCAATGTCTCTACAAGATCTGCCTTGAAATTGAACTTTTGCTGTTGTATGTTAGAAACTGAGAAGGGGCACTCCTTAGGAAAAGGATCGTAGCGACACTCTTAATTTTTTAGATTTTTGAAACTCTCATGTAAGGGGATTTTTTTTGGTGTGGGATTGTTGGAATCTTGTATTCGGCCTTTTTTTACAGTGAAAAGAAGTTGACTTATTTCATCCAAATTTGAGACAAAAAATAACCTGAGACGTACATATTTAATCCAACGGCTATGCATAAATATTGATCAACAAAATTGTAGGCGTTAGACCGAAATATAGGCAATTAGTGGCGGCAGCTGCGAATGAAAGGAATACTTCAATTCTACCAATTTAACACGCAAATCATGGAACTTTTAAACTTATCCAAAATTGCATGCATCAATTGAAGTTGATCACGTAATATAATGCCTCCATCTTTATCTCCTTCAAACACTTTATTTCCTCAAATGCTTTGACCGGTCAAATCATGAGAAGAGGCTGCAACGTTGGCATGCTGTGAAATATGTGCATCATCAATTCTTCATGTGATCTTGAGAAGGCGGGCTCGGCCCAGTTGGCCCGCATGGGCTGGACCGAGCCAATGAAGCGATATATATATATTTAGATTCAATAGTAACTTGATCAAATGAACTTCGATTTGAGTTCAGTTTGATTCGTTGGATTCAATTCAGATCCAATTTGATTCAATCCCTAACAAGAAGGAATCATGCATCTTCAGTTGGAAGAAGATATGATGAAACTTGTTGGATCCATTGGTCGAGGTTGGCTGTTGGTACATAATTGTGGAAGAGGAGTCTCCAACCCACAATGTTTTCTTCCTGATTTATTTCCTTGGCTTCAGCAATCATGGCGGAAGGATTGAGAGAAAGTTAGAATAGAAGAGGATATATTTCCCTCAATTTGCCTCTGTGGCACCATGGATCATACCAGAATTTCAACATGTTACCTCTACCAACATTAAATGAGATTGAACTCTCAAAGGACTCATACATTTTTGTGACCTTTCTCCAAATCGGAGATAGGGTCGTGCGCCAATTTGAGTTGTCACTAAGGAGACACAGGTAAAGTGTTGCAAGGATGTCTACCCATCTCATACCTTGTTTGTTCATGAATTTTCGAATCCAATTGCCTTGTTGGGCTATATTATGACATTTTAAGTTGATAATGCTTAGCCCTCCTTCAAGTTTCCTGCTCATAAGGTTGTCTCAGCTAAGGCATTTACCTATAATTGATATATTCTGATGGTCCTAGTCTAGAAATGTGTTCTCCTCCATTTATCAATCTTCTAGTGCTGTTATGTTTTCTTTTCATTTACGCTTTTTGAGATTATCTCGGGTTCTTAAAACAAACAAAGCTCTCGGCTGCCGATTTGGCTTAGAGTTGGAGAGAAGTCCTGCCCTTTGATCATTTCTTTAAATTTTGTTAGTTTCAGCTAGTTGAGCTCCATTCTAAATGGTCAACCTGATACGAACATACAATGATCAGAGTATGACCAGAGAGTTTTCTTGAGCTCCCCGGGGCTTGAATGGAGGGTATTAATGTAGACAATTGGTCAAGATTCTTCCAATTTTGGTAAGGCAGGAGTTACCTGGTTATTGGTAGATAAGGTCAAGGTTGGCTAGAAGCTCGGAGAAGATATCTCTAGTTGGTTCCTCATGCATTTTTTTTCTTTTCTCATTGTGTCTAGTCATGTTGAGGTCTCCACTAGTTATTATCGGGTCAGTGTCTGACCGACCATGTTTCTTAGTTCCTAGACACCCACAACATGAAAACTTTAATTCCTACTTGTATTGGCAAGCAGTTCCATAAGTTTGGTTCCAAATCACAAGTAGACCCCCTGATATTGCACAAGTATGGCATGGTAAAGACGATTGAATTCGAATTGAACACGAAGATCTATTCCAAATACTATTTTGAAAAAAAAAGATTCCATTTTGTTTCAAACACAACTGGAATTGCACACCCTCCTAGGCTGGAAAAAAATTCTATGGTGCCAGGCTCCATAGAACTTTTATGGTGCCCCGTGTATTAGTGAATCTAGTATTTTTAATATTGAACCTAAAGTAAAAATGCTAGATTCACTCATTTGCAATATAGGTTCACTCTTACTTTAGGTTCAGTCTAAACTATACTAGGTTCAATTTTAATAAAATTAGGTTCATTCGTATGAGGGGCTCAATAAAAATTTCTTTGGAGCTTAGCTCCATAAAAGTTGCACTCCTCCTAGGCTCCTACCCCTTCCGGTGCGCAGTTAAACCCCAAATCCATTGCTCTTTTCAGCATTTATCCATTTAACTTCCATGATGCCGAGTTTTCTCTGGATTACCAGTGTTCACATGTAGTATTAGAGATCTTTGTACCATTAACCAGTCCTGCTTTCCTCAAAGCGGCATTGGTGAGCGTTGTTGATGTATGGTGTCTGATGATCCTCATGAATGTCACATTGCTACTTGGACTATTGCCCTTAGAAATAATTACCAAATAATCTAGAAGCCTTTGTTGGAGAATTGTGATCGGTCTGATTAAATCCTATCCGAGATTGCAATGAGCCTCTAGTGACCTTTGTAGTGTACTTGTCCACTCGAGATAGATGATATTGCCAATTTCGAGAGATATATGGCAACCTGATATTTGAACTCGGAAACGATGCAGAAGGCACCCACAAATTGCAGCAAAGCTCTCTGCAATTAATTTCAGCGTACAGGTAATCACGTCCAAGCTAGTAGTTGTTGATCCAACTTGAGTGCATCCGAGCCTTCCAATCCGTTTGAGGTTTCTAAACATGGAAGTGGCAACATGTCTTTAACGCTCGATGCTAGGTTGAGTGAATCTGGCAGCATGTCTTTAACATGGAAGTGGAATACCCGAGAGCGATAAGGGAGCTGTTGTGCTTCTGGTTAGAGAGAGCTAAGCCCCCTGGAGAAACAAGAACATAACTTAAGGAGCGTTTGGTTGCCCGCAAGTATAAATGCTGCAACTCTAATAGATCAATAAATTTATTTGGTTGACTATAAAAATTTCTTACAACATTTAGTATTTATAAGTTGTGTTTATAATATCATTTGTAGGCCGCAAAAGAAATTGCAACCCTAAAAGCCCGCAATACAAGATTACAAGCAGCGAATACAATAATTTAAGTGTTAGAAAATAATTAATTTGGGTGACTTGGAGCTGTTGGATGGAGACGAGATAAATACCAAAGTTATAGATTTTCACGTGTTGAACGAGTTGGTTGTATCGGATTTTAGATTTGATGTCTTTTAGTGGAATTTTTATATTTTTTAGTTTTATATAGTAATTAAAAATTATTAATTTATTTTGATAAATAATATAAAAATATCTAAACTAAATGGTGATTTAGAGTATAAAATAATATTATTATGGATTTTATTGATTCTGTTGTAGTCGAAAAATTATTGTTGGGGTAAAATAATAGATATTCTCTTTTGTCTCTATTTGTTTGTTATTGCTTCTAAATTTTGTTGAACTCCATTGCATATTATTGTTGGACCAATTTGGGCGATTTTTCTGGTCCTTTTTTGGCTAAACTATGGGTTTTTTCCAGCGCTTAGTGGCCCTTGCTTGCTCCTCCAATGATTCGTGGATCGATTTGTACTCGAGATGAATTTTGGATTGCACCTATCAAACATTCATGCGAGCGGTTACCACCACTTGAAGAGGCAAATCTAGACTCCTATGTTGCGTCGGGTATTTCGAGCGTCGTCAATCCTTGGGGTGGCTCATCCAATGACGTCCTGTCCTTGCCTCATAAAAATTTGGGCATGAGAGCCCGGGCTCGACATGACACGAAAACTAAAGGGGTCACCACGACCCGGCACGCTAGCATGATTACGTAAAACTAAATGGGTGGACCCTTTCTTGACTCTGGCCGTACATCCTAAGGCTTGTCACGATAATGAGCGGCCCGAGCACGATTTTATCGTGATGGGCTATCGAACCAGGCCAAAATTACTAGACCTAGATATGGAGATGCAAGTTGTAAGTGTAATTGCAACTTTCATTTGCGACCAACCAAACACTTGCAAATAGAAGTTGCAACTCTACTTGCGAGCATTTACTTTTGTATACAAATGATTTTTGCAACATTTGCACTAGCTTGCAAGCAACCAAACACCCCCTTAATGGTTCTTAGAAATCCACCAAAGAGATACTAAATCAAGAGATAGAGAACTCAATCACGAGTTGCAATGGTATTGTATTCGATAACTAACACTTGCTTACATCCATCACCAAAACACCTATTTATACTTGTTGGACCTTATCACTTTCACCTTCCCTAGATTACACATTTAATTAGAATACAGGCTTATATTAATTGGAAGTCAAAATTCTACCTCAAGTCTGCATCTATCTTCTCGGGTTCTGCTGTTCATTCTGTAGTAAATTGATGATAACTTCTTCTAGAAAACTTCAATTCATGCATGGTTTATTGCGTTGGAAACTAGACTTCCAGAGCTTTCTAGCGATATATAATTTGACCTTATTTAACGATCGGTTCATAATTCCTTGGACTAGTGACCCCTTGAAATCTGTATTTTCTAGATAATCATTCCAACTCTTATTTTTTATTATCATTATCTCCTCATAAAAAATGATGGAGCTTTTTAACATCGGGGAGGTATCTGATAGACTTCGAGTTTTTGCACTGCTATTGCAGCCATCCTAAAGGTAGTAATTTTGTCAAGTAGTCATTGCTAGTGGCTAGTGGAGTCGCAGACGAAAACATTGCCAACGGCGATTGCCGCCGACGACCGCAGGAGATGGTTTCCCGCTCCAGGAGAGTGCAACAATCCTTGGATGATTCAACCAAAAACATCTGCTCAAGGGGATGGGGTACATTCATGTTTGATACTGCAACCGTAGGTTTCTTCTACTATTCTAGACTATCTTATCCGCATATGGTTGCCCGAGATATATAGAGAATCAAAACTTTTAGTTTAATTTAAAAAGAAAAAACTTGATTTTTTATGTGTAACATTAAAAGACAAAAAGTTATTAAAGTGCAACATGGCAAGACACTTGTTAATTTATTGTTCTAAGACTATAATAAAAAGAAAAGGTTGATAGTTGAGTTGGCAAACATGAATGACATGTCATAATGAATATATTTTTCTCCTCTTCCCATCTTATTCTCTTTTTAGTCGTTATCCTAAACCGTCGACACTACTTTAGTAATTTCCTTCTCCTCTTTATTATTTAGCCGCGATAACATTTTGACAAAGTTTTGGCCGAGACATCAATGGGTGCCTTATCTTATTATACTTATATATATAGGCTTAATTGTGCCTTGTTTTTTTGTACACAATTGAACCTTTCTTTTGTAATTAAGTTAAAGGTTATGTACGTATTTTTATGTAATTTCCGCTTAATTAAAATAGACCCTCTAATAACTCTAATTGCATGAATATATGTCATTCAGAGATTGGAAGAAGTATACATGTCGGACACATCGAGCTACTCAAGCTTGGTGGATATAGTCAAGAAAGAGATGGATGAGGGAACATCAAGGAAGTCTGATAGCTGTACAAAAGCTACTTTATGGCTTACTAGGTAATCAAAAGATTGCCTACCTGTCTAGCCTGTTGGACATTGCATGCATCCAAGTGCTGTTTTAATTTCTCCCGTAGGGCTTAACAATTTCTTATGATTTCTAGGTCCATGGATTTTGGTGTTGCTTTACTAGATACATTAATAAATAAGGAGTCTGAATTAAGACTTCAACAAGCAGTAGAAAAGGCATACAAGACTACATTACAACCATGGCATGGCTGGATTTCATCCGCGGCTTATAAGGTAATCTAATCAAACCTTTCATGTCTTCTACGATAACAAATTTATGTTTTGAATTAATTAGTATTTTGGATTTTCTTTCTTTTTCTTTTTCTAGCCAATTAATCAAAATGGAATAGAAAAATCCAATGAGACATATTACTTAATGAACAGATAGCTTTGAAGCTCATCCCAGAGTGGGAAATCTTCACCAGCATACTACTGGGGAAGGGGCAAGATCAGAACATGCTCAAGTCTGATGTCCAAATCCTGGTTTCACTAGTTCAGCCTCTTCTCACTGATATCCATACCCAGTTGGTTTGTATACATGCATTCGATCTCTCTTTTTTGAATAATTCATTTCTTTTCTCGGATAGTCGATAGTTTATTAGTTAAATTGGTACTTCTATCATTTGATGTTCTAGATGTCCTATAAATTGTTATATACTAAAAAACACATATAATTCTGTTAAGAAATTAGTAGGATTTTAACACATCCTCCTCATGCCTAGGATTAAACATCTGAAGCGTGAAATTTACAGGATTAGACATCTGCAGGTGGCACAATATCAATCACATGACTGGCTCTAATACAATGTTATGAAATTAGTAGGTCTAACTCATCCCAAAAACTAGTTCATGAGGAGAGGATTACCCAAACTATTTAAAGATTATCTTGACCATTTTTTAACCAATATGGGACATTAATAAATTCATTGTCAATTTATCAGTATGTTTAGAATATATTATGTTTGAGAAATTAACTAGAGGAAGATACGAAGGATTAATAATTTTATCATGTCATCAAATTAATAATTTAATTTTCTTTGTGTTCATTTCTTCATGTTAACTTCTTTTGCTTTTAATTTCTATATGTATCAAGATAATTTAGTACTCTTCCTTTTCTTATGGAACCAAGTCATAAAACAATGTCTCTTTATGATCCTAACAAGTATCTGTTTTCCTTTGTATATATATCCTCAAATATATATTGCAGAAGATGTTTCGGCTGGATAGGCTGAAGTCTGCTTGATGGCAAGATGTTCTTCTTGGTTCATTTTCATGTGCATTCTCCAACACCTTCATGTAATTGTTTACTTACTTGTCTTGATTGTACCTTCTAATTTGTTTACTTACTTGTCTTTGATTGTACCTTCTAATTTGTAAATATATATAAATTATAGTTTTGGTATTATTAATTTTCCTTGAATAGAAAGTTTTGCTAGTAAAATATACTAATGTAACACCCACGCATTGCGCGGAAAAAAACTAATAACAAAATAAAAATTAAAAACTAAAATAAAGATTAAAATAACCTTAATTTAAAAGCCAAAATATAAATTAATCTATTTATTTAATTTTAGAATTGATCATAATCTTAATTGATTGATGATCAATTCTAATTAATGTATATAATAAATTTAATTGTTGCAAACATTAAAAAATATTATTAATTAATTATAAGTTGAGAGGCCGGAGGACATAAAGAGAAAAGACGGAAATATTCCTGAAAGCAAAATCCTAACTTTGTTGCTCTCTCGTATGTCTTGGTGTCTCACTACTCTCGTTGCTCTCACTCGCCCTCCTGTCATCGCTGTCCAGATAATCCTCTCTCTCTCACTATGGGTAATTTAGTCAAGTAAATTTTTTCTAGAAATTAGACTATTAATTAAATATGTATCTTAATCTTTGTATGAATACCGACCCTTAATTTGGAAGGGAGGGAGTAACTATTTAAGACAGTAGTGTTCAACAGCTAATGTGTAAATTAAACCTACTCATTTCCACTGCATGCATGACTAATGTGTTATAACTGTGGATAAACTTATATCAATTAATTTAGTGTTCAACAAATAATTTAATGAAGCTTTGATGTTATGATTGCATGGCAAGCATCCCGGTGCACGAAGGTTGCCAGGTGATTGTCTCGTCCCTTTTAATATTAATTTGTCGAGAATCACGCGTTGCGCAAATATTTATATATAAATATAATTTTATTTAAATAATAATAAATAATAAAGAAATTTAATATATAGAATTAATAATTTAATAAATTTTAAATATATATAATTTGAGTTTACAATACCAACTATATTGCCAAATTTTAAACTTTTTTCATGGTTTATATATGCTAGATTTTATTTATTTTTTAAAAAAGAATAGTGATTTCTTGCTACGTATGTGTGGTTAGATCTTGATGTTTGATTCGGTTAATGGAAGAACTTGCCTACATCATACTGCTTATTACAGCCATTTAGATTGTTTGCAAACCAAGATCTCATGGAGAGAGAGTGGAAACCGAGGACTAGGTCATCACCTTTCCCGAGACTTAAAAGATCTCCGGACCCGCCAAATTTGAAGAAGATGATGTCATCCTTGGAGGCAGGGTCTTCTTCCTCTTGCTTTGCTGACTCCAGAGACCTAAGGAAAGTTTCTAATAGAGGGGATCTACTGAAGGGAAAACGGGGTATTAGTGGTGAGAAAGGATCGACGATTGTGAATGCCTCTGTGACTTTTGTGAAACCTGCGATAAAGTTGGGGATTCCAGAAATGCTTGCTGAAGATGAAAGGAAGGATGTGGGGAAAACTGATATGGGAATTGCAACAGTTTAGAATCATGGGCAAACTACTAGAGATCCAAAAGCAATGAGAGGATCAACTTCCTTTTGAAATAGCTTGAATGACAACCGCATCAATTGAACAAATGCACAAGGATTGAAAGCTAAATTACAAAGGAACTCAGGTTCCCGAAGTAGTTACATAGAAGAATTTGAATTGAACTCTGAAAAAGCGCTAAGTACAGAAATGTAACACTAAGCCCTTATATAATACCTCGGACATCTAGGTACCTTCTAGAATCAAAGCAATCACAAAAGGTATTGACCATAATTTGACTCAATACTCCTCAAATTATATCTTCAATAGTCCAAGTTTTTGTCTGAGTCTCTCAAAATTTTCAACAGGTAGAGCTTTGGTAAATATGGTCGCAAGCTGATTTGAAGAAGAGCAATACTTGATCACTATTGTACCTGCATTGATCAGTTCTCTCACAAAGTGGTGTTTGGTATCTATGTGCCTTGACCTGGATTGCTAAACTGGATTCTTGGACATGACAATAGCAGAAGAATTGTAACACCAGAGCAATGTTGCTTCTGCTTGTGGAAGTTCAAGCTCACCAAGTATCTTTCTCAACTACACAGCGTGACAGACTGCAGCAAACACTGCCATATATTCTGCCTCTGCAATTGACAGAGCAATAGTATCCTGCTTCTTAGAACACCATAATACATCAGATGAACCAAGCAAGAGTACATATCCAGTGGTACTCTTCCTGTCATCACAGCAGCCTGCCCAATCAACATCTACAAACACCGTCAACAAATTTTCATAGCAAGTTTTGTACATTAGGCCAAGCTCAACTGTACCTTTAATATACCTCATTACCCTCTTAGCAGCTATTATGTGATTGGCATAGGGTTCTTTCATATATCTGGATAGTACACCCACTACAAATATTAAATCTGGCCTTGTATTTATCAAGTACATTAAACAACCAATGATTTTCTGATAGGTTTCTCTATCAGCCTTCTCTTCATTTGAATTGTAGCTCAGCTTCAAATCTGTTGACATTGGTGTTTTAACAGGATTACAATCAACATGTTAAATCTCTCTAGCATATCTCTGATATACTTGTTTTGGCACATGAAAAACCCCTCTTCAGTTTTCCCAATCTCAAAATCAAGAAAATATTTTACTTCACCTAAATCAGTCATTTCAAATTGATCAAACATGTTGATTTTGAAGCTCTGTACAACACTGATGCTATTTCCTATTAATAGTAGATCATCCACATAAAAACATGCAATCAACATATCCTATTCACATTTCAAAGTGTATAATGTATGGTCATTCAAGCTCCTCCTAAAGCCTTGATTTGTAAAATACTGATCTATTTTTTGATACAAAACTCTTGAAGCTTGTCTCAAACCAAAAAGTGCCTTTTTCAGTTTATAAACCTTTATTTCACTGCCTTGCACTATGAAACCTTTAGGTTGGCTGGCATATTCTTCTTCTATTAGCTCACCATTTAAGAAAACTGATTTTACATCTAGTTGAAAAATCTTCCAATTTCTGAAAGTTGCCAAGGCAATCAAAACTCTAATGGTTTCAATTCTTGCAACTGGTGCAAAAATCTTTTGAAAATCTACCCTTCTACTTGCATGAAACCCCTTGTCACTAGCCTTGCTTTATGCTTTGCAGAGATCCATAGTGATACTTTGCCTTGTAAATCCACTTCAAACCAACTGGCATTTTCCCTTCTAGCAATTCAACCAACTCCCAAGAATTATGTTGCTCAATAGAGTTCATCTTATCATCCATGGTTGCTACCCAGTGTTTGTACTTCTTTGCCTCATCAAAACTCAAAGGTTCAGTGACTTGAGCAAAATTACACTGATGTGTCTGCTCATAAATTTCACTCAAGCTTGTAAACTACTTGGGTGGAGAGTCTTCTTCACTTGCTACATTTGTATTTGCATTGCTCACTGAACTTTGTGTTCCTTCATGAGTAAAACCATCAAATACATTATCTGCCATATCAGATTCCACTTTCATTGATATTTCATTTTTATCTGAAATAGGTTCTAATTGTTCAGCTTCATGTGACTGAGAAACAACTGTCTGATGTCTATCTGATGAACACTGCTCATCCCAATTCCAAGTCTGATGCACATCAACAATAACATCTCGACTCACAACTATTTGCATTGTCACTGGATTGAGAAGCCTGTATGCTTTTGATTCGGCACTGTATCCAAGAAACACACTTCACACTCTTGTCATCAAGCTTCTTTCTTAGTGGCTGAGGTATGTGAGCAAATGCAATACTTCCAAATACTTTCAAAAGCTCAATACTTGGTTTCTTTTGATACAATGCTTCAAATTGAGTTTCATTTTTTAATGCTGAAGAATATGTCATGTTCATCAAATAAACTCCAGTCTGTGCAGCTTCAGCCCACAAGCTTTTAGGCATATTTTTGGCCTTAAGCATACTCTTTATGATCTCTGTGAGTGCTCTATTCTTCCTCTCTGCAACACCATTTTATTGTGGAGAGTAGTTGGCTATTAAAGTGACTTCTCACTCCATGATCATCACAGAATTCATTAAACTTTGAGCTCAGATACTCTCCTCCCCTGTCAATTCTGAGAATTATACTTTGTTTTTGAAGTCTCTAAACTGGTTAAACACATCTGACTTTTGTTTAAGAAATCCACACATATCTACTATAGTCATCAATGAACAGTATAAAGTATTTGAAACCACTCAAAGATACTTCTTGCATAAGGCCACATACATCTGAATGTACAAGGTGTAATGGCTTTATCGATCTAGCACTTGCTTTTGTAGGAAAGGAAAATGTGTGCATCTTTCCTAGAGCACAACCTTCACACACCTGTTCTAGCACACCCTTGACTTTAGGCAGACCAACACCATGTTTTTAGAACTCATCTTCTTAACATAGACAATGTTTATATGCCCCAGTCTACTATGCCACAACCAGTCAATGTCTTCAACTCTTGCCTTTAATTAGTGCATGGCCTGTGGAGTGTGGATTAAAGCTAAACAGATTATTGTGAGCAATTGGTACTCGAATCAGCTCATAATTCTTAGCTTTATCAGTGTATACTATACAGTTTCCCCCTTCAAAACCCAAGGAAAAACCTTCCTTCATCAGCTGCCCCACACTCAACAGGTTAGAATCCAATTTTGGTACATAAAGAACATTTATTATGAGCTTATCATTACTTTGATTTAGCCTTAAGTGTCCTTTACCTCTAGCCATTTTAATAGAACCAGCTTTGAACTTAACTTCAGCCAAATGACTTATATCCAAGCCAGTGAACAAATTCAGCTCAGCTGACATGTGGTTACTGCAACCACTGTCAATAAACCACTCCCCTATCTTACTGTTAATGCTTGCATTTAACACAACCTCATATTCTTCTTCTTCTTCAAACTCCCTACCTAAGTTACTCATGTGCTTAGCTTTGATTTTGCAGAATCTCTCAATATATCCATACCTCTTACAATAATAGCATTGGACCTTTTTAAATTATTTATGCTTCGATTTATTTGAGGAAGATGATACCTGACTCCTGGTGTCTGAGTCTTCACCTGATTCTTCACTCGCACCAGCACATTTCTTCTCATGACTTTCTTGAGGAGTGTCCCTCCTTCCTGGTCCAGTAACCTCTCTCTCACGTATCCACAGTTCTACATTTTAGAGCTCGCTCCTCTCTTCTCTCCTCATGTCTCTTCAGCCTATCCTCATACGACAACTGAGACTCGAGAAGTTCATCTGTAGTCATTTCATCGGTATCATTTCCCTCCTCAATCGCCGCAGAGATGTGATCATATTTATCCGACAAACTTCGAAGTATCTTCTCAACAATCCTGCGCTCCGGTATTTCTTAACCATATTGAACCATCTGGTTCACCAAATCCAATACTCGAGCCACATATTGAGAGACGTCTTCCTCATCCTTCATAAAACAGTCTTCGAATTGCCTCCACATCATCTGCATCTTCACCTTTTTCACCTTAATCGTATCTTGATATGCATTCATCAAGAGAACCCATGCCGCCTTTGCCGATCAAGCTTCAGAGATCCGCTTGAAGACCTTCTGATCTAGTGCCTACTGGATGAAGCTTAATGCCTTCGCATCCTTCTTCCTTATCTGACGAAGCACGCTAGCATTGAGATTCTCTTCCACAAAGCCATTTGATACGATTTCCCATAGATCTTGAGATATGAAGAATGTCTGCCTCATCAGCGACCAATCTTCGTACTCCATTCCATCAAAATGAGGAACTGAGGGATTTACTTGACCCGCCACCGCCATTGAAGCTATCACAATGCTCTGATACCAATTTGTTGAAATAGCTTGAACGACAACAACATCAATTGAACAAATGACAAGGATTGAAAGCTTTACTGAAAGGAAAATTATAGAGGAACTCATGTTCCCGAAGTAGTTATAGAGAAGAATTTGAATTGAACTCTCAAAAAGCGCTAAGTACAGAAATGTAACACTAAGCCCTTATATAGTACCTCGGACATCTAGTTACCTTCTAGAGTCAAAGCAATCACAAAAGGTAAACAGAGTAAATGTACTTAATCAAAGTAAACGACAAATATATCAGCTAAGCTACTTATTACAGAAGTAGTGTTCAGCTCAATGACTCAACAAGTGTTCAGCTCAATGACTCAACAACTAGGTTGACCATAATTCGACTCAACACTTCCTGGGCTGGTCTTTTCAGGCGAACAGTGAAGGGGGATGAATGGAGGTTCTTTGCGGAGCTAGACGAAAAAATCCAAAAGATTCAGGAGCAGGCAACTAGTAGAGTTATGATAGCTGATGAAGACATTGAAAATGCAAGGAATGACTGCAAGTTGGTATTGTATGGGAAGTTCTTTGGGCGCACTCCTTCGCTTGATTTTGGTAAGAAATCTTATGCCAAAGCTTTGGAAAATTAATGGTACATGCAAAGTAGTTGATTTGGCTGCAGGGTATTTTGCCTCTAAATTTAGTGAAGAAAGAGATTACTACAATGTCTTTACTGGAGGCCCCTGGTTCTTAAGGGGGCAAGCACTATCTCTTATCCAATGGAAGGAGAATTTCCAACCATTAACTGAAACAATTTCTGTAGTCCCTGTTTGGATACAGATGCTTGGATTACCGTTGGAGTTCATGAATCAGAATATTCTACTTTAGTTAGCTGCTACTGTTGGTAAGCCTATCAAACTGGATGAATATACTAAATCAGGTGATAGAGGAAAATTTGCCGGGATGTGTGTGTTGCTAGACCTTAAAAAGCCAACCGAGCAGGGATTTTTGGTAGAAACAAAAGCTCATAAATTCTTCCTAATTATAGCTTATGAGAACCTAATCAACATCTGTTACACTTGTGGGAGAGTGGGCCATAAAGAAGAGATGTGTAACCTGAAAGAGAAGAAGGAAGAGGTGGCTGAAAAGGGATCTATGGCTGTGGAGAAGGAGGAAGAAAAGTTACTTGGTCCTTGGGTCCAAGTGGTAAAAAAGAATAGGAGATGATTGAAGGGAAATACCATAATGGGATACAACTATAATAATAGTTTCAGTGTCTTGAATAATCCTACTTTTGAGGATAGATTGAATGAGAAGGTGTCAGATGGGCCAAACAAGTTTGAGAATGTTAAAGTTCATAGTAAAAATAAAGAGGCAGGGAGGCAAGGATACAATGCTAAAGTTAAGAACATAATGTTGGTGAAATGGCCACACTAGAGGGGATTGAATAGTGTGTTATCTAACTCTTTCGTCTAATTTCGATTTTAATCATTTACTTGATTACTTAGGCAAGTTGCAATTTATCAACTAAATGCGGAAGCAATAATAAAGCAATTTAGCACACACAAAGATACCAATGCTAGCACAATGATTTATAGTGGTTCGGCCCCAATGCCTACTCCACTACCTAAGCACTCTGCTTAGGATTTCCAAACTAGTTTAACTAGATTAATTAGTTTCTTTATAATGAAGACTTTACACTGAAAAGTCTCCGCTCTCAAACCGAAGGCACATCCACACCCGGAAGTATCCCGCCTTCCTACCAAGAGCATTCTCCCACCTCAACCTAAGGACAACTCAACTAATCCTAGTAAACTACGTTTACCATGGTGGGTTTAAGGCTTAACACCAAGGCAACCACCAACTCAATCAAACCTAGCAACCTAGGTTTACACAAATGGTATACAATGTAAATAACCAAGAAAATACAATAACAATTGGAGCAATAAACAAATCAAACTATACTTAGCTCCAAAAGAAAGTTCCTAGTCCTCTTGATGCATTGAGAAGATGAATCTTGAAGGTTCAAAGGCTAGATCAAGGTTTTATCATGGAAACTAGGGATTGCAAAGAGATGGCTCAAGAAATCCTTTAGAGATGATCAAATATGGCTCAATGGAAGCTTCGATAAAGGGTGGAAGGCTTGTTAAGACTTCTATTTATAAGCCTTGAGGAGATGGCATGAAACAACCACCTCAATGGGCGGAAAACTAGTCGTTTCCGTCATCCGGTCGCAGGTCCGGTCGATTGTCAGTCGACCGACCTAAGCGACCGAAAGCATACTGCCATTTTCTGGCACATTTTGATCTACCGAATTAGCTACTGCCAGTTTTTGGCAGCATTCGCTCGATCGACCGGTCGACCGAAACTGGGCAGACTACTTGGTTTGGCTCGTTTCTGGGTTTCGTCTTCGCTAAGTCTACTTATATAATATTTCTTAACTTTAAAACATAAATGTTATATAAGGATTACCCCCCATTTGGATTCAATAAAAATATCTAAAAAATTAAAATCCTTAATAATCAAAATCTAGTTTTTGGGGTCTAGTACAAATTTCCAAAAAATAAAAATTTTCTAATTTCTCGGGTCAAATATGGGTATGCTAAAGGCTTTCAAAAATTCCTTAAAAATACCTCGTTATCTAGTTTTTACCCAAGGAAAAATTATTGTCATTTTTTATGTCAAGAAAATGTCTAGGTCATATAGCCGTTCAAGGAGCTTCCTAGGCTTAGTGAATTTCAGGGCGATTTTCGGGTTTTCATATTTTGGGATTCGGATTTGGTTTTTGGGTTCTTATACATCATAAAGAGGATTACATCATATTCTAGACACCCTAAACCTAAACTCTAACTTCTCGAAGAATCCTGAGCGTCGACGAGCGTTCTTGCCGATTTCTCCGATTTCTTTCGATTTTTTCGATCGGGGACGTCGAGCGCTAACCGACTTGGAACCTGAAAGATTTTTCAATGAAACATTAGTTACTTCTCTCTGCTAGGGCACACACAAGGGCAAAGAGAACGTCATGAGGAAGTTTATATAGAGGAGGAAGAGAAGACAGGATAGGGACAGGGACAAAGTGGGAAGATCGAAAAGAAACGGGTGAAGTAAGCAAGGACGACAGAAGGCGGTCAAACCTACCACTAGCGATTGCTATTCCAATTGATGCGACAGTGAATGATAAATAATTGGAATTAAATTTAAGTTGTATCTATTGCTATTCCTGATGCGGCAGTGATTTAATATTTCTGTGAATTATTAGAACATTGGAATTAATGATTCTGTAGTAATTTAATATTCACAATGAAATTAAATTTAAATTGTCACAGTTTCTATTCCTAGGGGTGAGCATCGATCGGGTCGGGTGTCACATCTCAAACTCGGCATGACCGACTAGAGTACCACACGTACCCGAAGCCTAACCCAACCAAACCATAGACGCAATTATAAGACCTGAACATTTTATGAAACAATTTGACTGCTCAATACATAAAAATGATATCTATAAATTCACCAACCAAATAGTTAAATATTCAATTCTCAAATTCTTAAAGAATAAAGTCTTTTAAAACATGAATAAACTCCTCAACATAAAAATGCGGAAATAAAATCTACCCAAGTCCACATGACTCAAATAAAAAAATAAAAGAAAAATAATGAATCTAAGACTTGGATATCCACCCCGACCACAATATGTCATGAGATCTATTGTCCCTAGAGGGGGGGTGAATAGTATGTCAACTAATCAATAAGCTTAAAACTGATTTAAATAGTTTCCTAAGTTACTTAGGCAATTCACAATTGACGACTAAATGCGGAAGCGAGTAATAAAGATAATCAATGCGATACACAAAGAAAATAATGCTAACACAAGTATTTATAGTGGTTCGGCCCCAATGCCTACTCCACTACCTAAGCACGCCGCTTAGGATTTTCAAACTAGTTTAACTAGATTAATTATTTTCCTTACAATGAGGACTTTACATCGAAAAGTCTCCGCTCTCAAACTGAAGGCACTTCCACACCCGGAAGTATCCCGCCTTCCTACCGAGAGCACTCTCCCACCTCAACCTAAGGACAACTCAACTAATCCTAGTAAACTACGTTTACAATGGTGGGTTTAAGCCTTAAAACCAAGGCAACCACCAACTCAATCAACCTAGCACTTTAGGTTTACACAAGTGGTATACAATGAAAGTAACCAAGAAAATACAATAACAATTAGAGCAATAAATAAATCAAACTATACTTAGCTCCAAAAGAAACTCCCTAGTCCTCTTGATGTCTTGAGAAGATGAATCTTGAAGGTTCAAAGTCTAGATCAAGGTTTTATTATGGAAACTAGGGATTGCAAAGAGATGGATCAAGAAATCCTTTATAGATGATCAAATATGGCTCAATGGAAGCTTGGATGAAGGGTGGAAGGCTTGTTAAGGTTTCTATTTATAAGCCTTGAGGAGATGGATGAAACAAACGGCTCAACGGGCGGAAAACTAGCCATTTCCGCTGTCCGATCGATCGATCGAAAGCAAATTGCCACTTTTTGGCACACTTCGGTCGACCGACCGGTCAACCGAATTGGCTACTGCCAATTTTCGACCAACTTTGGTCGATCGAATTGGCTACTACCAATTTTCGACCAACTTTGGTCGATCGAATTGGCTACTGCTAAATTCTGGCATCGTTCGATCGATCGAAATTCGCTACTGTTAATAACTTTAAAACATAAATGTTATATAAGGATTACCCCCCATTTGGATTCAATAAAAATATCTAAAAAATCAAAATCCTTAAGAATCAAAATCTAGTTTTTGGGGTCTACTACAAATTTTTGGAAAACGAAAATTTTCTAATTTCTCGGGTCAAATATGGGTGGGCTAAAGGCTTCCAAAAAATCCTTAAAAATACCTCGTTATCTTGTTTTAACCCAAGGAACAATTACTGCCATTTTTTGTGTCAAGAAAATATCTAGGTCATATAGCCCTCCAAGGAGCTCCCTAGGCTTAGTGACTTGGCCAAACCCGGCCTCCGCCACAGGGCAATTGTTGACTCCGCCAAACCCAGGCCTAAGCGCCAACACAATTATCAAGATGCATATCTACTCTCGTGTACATTATATAACAACCAGCAACAAATATGTTAACCAAGTATAAAATACATGTCCAATGCATCAACACAAATGCATGCAACCCGTACCCGTCGGTCCCACATAGCCACATAGGGTAGGTAGTCAATGTTGTTGGTTGAAATGGCTACACTAGAGGGGGGGTGAATAGTGTGTTAACTAAATTCTTATCGCCTAAATTTAATTTTAATCATTTACTTAGATTACTTAGGCAAATTGCAAATTTACGATTGGATGTGGAAGCAAGATAAACAATTAAGCACAAATAGAATATCAATGCAAACACACAAATTTATAGTAGTTCGGCCCCAATGCCTACTCCACTACCTAAGCACCCCGCTTAAGATTTCCA
Organism: Canna indica; assembly: GCA_034359265.1. Lineage (NCBI taxonomy): Eukaryota > Viridiplantae > Streptophyta > Magnoliopsida > Zingiberales > Cannaceae > Canna > Canna indica. Next base: position 53,789,077 of record CP136892.1, read on the forward strand.
AACTAAGTTTACTAGATTAATTCTTGTTTCCCTTACAATGAGGACTTTGACTCGAAGAGTCGCACTCTCGACCTAAGGCACTTCCACACCCAGAAGTCTTCGCCTTCTTACCGAGAGCACTCTTCCACCTCAACCATAAGGGACAACTCAACCAATCCTAGTAAAACTAAGTTTACACAAGTGGCTTTACACCTTCACAACAAGGTAACCACTTCCACACAAGACCTAACAACCTAGGTCTTCTACAGACTCAAATCCAAGACAAATAAGTTCAAAAAATAGTTAAGATTACAATGAAAAGAGCTTAGAAATGAAACCAAAAATCAATGCTCTTTTCCAAGCCTTCGACGCCTTCAACTCGCCAAGAAGTAGAGCTCGAATTAAATCCCGAGTTGAGACAGAGTGCGCGCTTGAAGAAGTTGTCGGCGGAAGAACCGAGCACAAGCAATTGTATCTCTAGAAGGCTCAAATCTCTCTTTTTGATGCTCAATAATATCTGCCAAAAGTGTTAAAGAAGTTAGATCAAGGATATTTATAACTTCTCAAAGAAACGGGAGCTCAATGGATGGAAAACAGGTAGAAAACTAGCCGTCACAGTCCATTCGATCGATCGTCGGTCAACCGATCGATCGACCGCTCGAGCGACCGCTGCCTCAATATCTCTGTGCGGTCGACCGAGGGTTCGACCGCCAGACGCAATTCATACGATCATCAATCTGGTCGATCGATGCAAGTTGCGACTTTAGCGATCCGTAGTCCGGTCGACCGATCGGTCGACCGACGAAGCTACTGCCAATTTTTGGCCTTAGTCGGTTGACCGCCCGGTCGACCGAAGTAGCTACTGTCGCTTTTTAACCATCTTCGGTCAACCGATCGGTCGACCAAGTGGCTACTACCGATTTGCAGCATCCTTCGATCAATCGACTGGTCGACCAAACATAGGCTGATATTGATTTTTCCAGCCATTTTTCTTGCGCGCTTCATTTCTGGGTTCCGGCCTTCAAAGTGCGTCAACTTGGAGAGCTTTTCACGTGATCTTTGGACTCATCCAAGATGACTTTGGTGCACACATTGATCTTTGAGAAATTCCACGATGAACCAGAGCGCGACGATCAATGTCCTTTCGATTTTTTGATTTCTTCCGATTTATTCGATCGAGGACATCGAACGCTAGCCGATATGGAACCTGAAAGATTTCTCAATGAAATATTAGTTCCATGTTTGTTATCATCAAAACCGAGATTAAGACCACGGTTGGAAATCTTAAGCCAACAATCTTCCCCTTTTTGATGATGACAAACATCCTTAAGAAAAATATATTCATTAAAGCATAGAGCATATCAACTAAAGGATTTCTCCCCTATCAACATGCATATCTATGAAAATAAACTCCCCCTATCTATATGCATGGTCTTCCTATATTTTCCTCCCCTTTACCTATAATTTTCTCCCCCTTTACCTATAATAAACATCCTTAAGAAAATATATTCATTAAAACATAGAGGATATCAACCAAGGGATTTCTCTCCCTATCAACATTCATATCTATGAAAATAAACTCTCCCTATCTATATACATGGTCTTCCTATATTTTCCTCTCATTTACCTATAATTTTATCCGCCTTTTGACATCAATCAAAAAGGGCAAGAAAGGTCAATCTAGTCAAAGAGATGAAAAACAAATATCCTTTCATGAAGTTGAGACTCTAAAGTTGTTTTTTTCGTGAAACATGACAATCTCAGTCAAAGGGATGAAAAACAAATATTTGATATGAAACAAAATCATACATGATATGTTCAAAATTAAATATTTGAATTCAAAATTAAATCATGTATGATCTCAAGTATGTATGTACTCATATCTTTTTCATGACATTTTTAGATTTCATTCAAACTTTCAAAATACCAAGATATGATTATTTAAATCATGTATATCAAGTTTGAAGTGAAACTAATGTCATTTAATCAAAATTTCAACTTAGCACATTGGGAACCCCAGGGTGACACGCTCGGCCAAATGAAACTCAGGTTTAGCATTTCTTGCAATTGCACTTTTAACTCTCCGAGTTCGGCCGGTGCCATCCTATAAGGTGGGATGGAAATCAACTTCACCCTGGGCTGCAGATCAATGCAAAAATTAACTTCCCTTCCGGGCGACAATCCTGGCAATTCCTCGGGAAATACATCGAGGAATTCATAGACCACCAGGGTTCCACTAACATTTCTTGCCTCACCCCCTTCCTCCTCGGCCACGGATACGAAGGCCAGGAAGGATTGGCAGCCGCCCTGAAGCAGCTTACGAGCCTCTAGGGCTGAGATGACCCCAATCGGCTTGCTTCCTTCCTCTCCTTGGAAGGTGAACTGCGGTAGCCCGGGCTTGCTGAACATAACAGTTTTAGCCCTATAATCCAGCAACACAAAATGCTCTGCCAACCAATCCATGCCAAGAATGACATCGAGTTCAAGTGTGGGTAGGAGTGTCAAATCTGCACTTAGTACATGGCCACAGATAAGCACTTCGCAGCCTTGTTAAATTGATTCGGCTATGATTGCATCGCCCATAGGCGTTGATACTACCAATAGCCCGTCAAGCAAGGAAGGTGTCATTGGCAACTCAGTAGCAAATTTGAAAGATACAAACGAGTGCGTGGCACCCGGATCAAACAAAACATATGCAGCAGATGAACATACTAATATAGTACCTGCTACCACTGCCTTGGATGCCTCTGCCCCATCATGATTCATAGCAAATACCCTAGCAGGCGGTCTCTCTGAATGACTAGTCTGTGGCCCCTTGTTCTGCGTCTACCCTCTCTAAGCCACTAACCCCACTGACATAGGTGCCTTTCCTTTAGACTGCTCAGGCTTCTTGAAGTGCCCGACTCGACCGCACCTATAGCAAGCATTCGTGCGGCCAAGGTAGGGCCCCCAGTGCCTCCGACTATAGCTGCCACACTGCGACACCTCTGATCTCTGAAAACCACCTCCTGACACTGTCGGCCTCACTGATCCAGACCCTGGGCCCCCACGGCTCCGATTGCCATTCTGTCCTCGGCTCTGCTGATGGTCTGTAGCGGTCACTGCCCCCTCAGAATGCTAAGGCTGACTGCTAGATCCTTGCGGCCAAAATTTCTTCTTGGCTGGCCTATCATTCCTTTCAAATGGCACCAATGCTTCTTTTCGAAGGGCTTCATCCACTACCCGAGCCAGAGTGGAATCCTCAATGTAGTGGATGAGCCTACCGATTTGTGGCCTCAGGCCTGCCACGAACCTCTTGACCCTGGCAGTCTCAGATGCCACTAGGGTCGGATGATATTTGGAAAGATGATTGAACTCCATCTTATATTCTAATACTGACATGCCTCCAGACTAACGCAACATCTCGAAGTCTCGGGCTCGCTTGTCATGAACACTCATTGGCAAATACTGCTCCTCCAAGGCCGCCCTGAATTCCTCCCACGTGGGAGGCGGTGCGCCTGCTGACCTGCGAGCCCTCCAAGTTTGCAGCCAGACCTTTGCCGCCCCCCTCATCTAAAGTCCGACCATATGAGCTGATGCCTCTGATGAGCACCCCAGCTCCATACATAATTCATAGCAATCCCCCAAAAACTCAGTCACTTCCACCTACCGATCTGTTCCGGTGAACTCTGGTGGCTTCAGCATGACGAAGTTCGCATAGGTTGGCGCTCCTGGAGTCCTGACCACGGGTGCTACAGTCTCGACCACCTCCGGTACCGCCAGAACTATGGGCACTGGTTGCGGTGGTGGTTGTTGCTGCTACTGCTGCTGCATCTGTTACCTCAGTTCTTGCTCCCTAAGGAGCGCCTCGGTTAGCTGAGTTACCTGAGCCTGCAATTGAGCAACTGCTGACTCTTGCCCCTAGCCCTCAGACAGCTCCCTATCTCTGCCCCAGGCTCAGCCTCGTCCTCGGCCTCACCCTCGGCCTCGACGTTCTGTCGAGTTACTACTGCTGCCGCTCAGTGCAGCATTAGGAGCTTCCATTACACTATCACAGAAAATAAAAAGTTTCCTGTCACATAATACATTTTTAACATAAGTTTTTAAAATTTACTAACCGCATGGTGCGCTGAGTGCAGTCGTGGTTGCTCGATCTCGTAGCATAACTATACCGTATGTCGACACGCTAGCATATGTCTCATATGATACCCAACTCTTAGTCATAGTCAAGACCTAACCAGAAGCTCTGATACCAACTTTGTCACACCCCAACTGAGGGTTGTGTGACCGGCCAGGGTCTACGTACTACCCTGTAGCCTACTCCCTACACTGACCATCGAGAAAACCAGAACACATCAAATAAAAGAAACCACAATGCAATTTTATTTAAAATTTCAAAGTTCACAAATATATTTTTCAAACAAAAGAAGGGAAGCTAACATCATCACAAACTGGAACATCTCGAGTTCAAAGTTGATTACAAGCGTTAAAAACAACAACTGTCAGTGTAGGAAAATGACAACACAAACAACTAGACTATGACTAAAGGACGCCGCTACGAGATTGGCACCACCGCCTGCCCTCCAGCTGCACCATGACGACAAGTCTCAACTCACTAATCATGCACTGCAAAACAAAAAGAAACAAACCATGAGTCCACTTAGGACTCGGTGAGCAGCTCTTCCGAACCTCCACATAATCCTCAAATAGGCATGCATAAACATACAAGGCAGCATAGTATATAGTCAAGGAGGTAAGTTACTTTTGATATGACTACCGACCCCAAGGGTCATCATGGGTAAACCATATATTCGAGCAACCCGCCATAATGGCCTTACCAAGTCACATGGCATCCGGCCCTTAGGGCCTACTCATGTTCTAGAAAGTTCGGCTATAACCAGCCCTACCAAAAAAGGTAGACTCACACTGGCTGCTTGGGCCACACAATATCAATGATGAAGTCAAGAAGTCTCGGGCCATCGACTAGGATGGTCTACTAGTCTCCGGACACCATCTGGGGTAGGGATAGCTAGTCCCACCCAACTAGGGTCTGACACCTAGCGGGCCCGTTGGTGCATCTCAAGACCCAATCACTAGCCGAGTCAAGCATTGGTCATTTCTGACCGCCCATGCTTCTCGGTAGACCATCGCAAGGACATAACACAATCAAAATATCCTAGAGTTTCCCTATATACACCAAGGGCAATTGCCCGCCTCCAGCCCTAACCCGACCTGTAGGGTCAACAATTCAATGTTACCCTTCCGAAAATGTGTACACCTTTTCTAGGTTTCCAAAAATGAATACAAGAGGTCTTAGAAGTTGTGTCATTCCCTAGCTAAGTTTCCATATCGAATATGTACCTTGCAATGTACATGTTATCTAGCGTCATACGCTATCTTGTGTGAAGAATTACGTGAACCGGACTTGGAATTTCACCCATTAACAATACCGGACAGCATATATATAAAAAGAAAAGTAAATTTACTTCACAACAGCTACTATGTATAACTACAAGATTCAACGATAAAAATTTATATACTGCATTTAGAAATAAATTCAACATGGATAGCTTATCTAGCATGGTAAGATATCAAATGAATTCAACAAGGAATATACTATTAAGCATGGTAAAATGTCACATCATTTCAAAATTTAAGGAGGAATGGTCTAAGGATGGTCACTATACTATCATTCCTATAATTACATGCATCAATAAAATAGCCTTCTATAGTTAGAGTCTTTCCTAAGTGTCATCATGTCTCTATTGTTTTGAGTACTCTAACTATGGAGTTTACCATCTAAAGCTCACCCTTTCCCACCCCCTATGCTCGGCCGAGCCTTGAGCAAGGTAGACCTTGCTCGGGCATGCCTCTTAGGGTAGGAATGGAAGAGAAGGATTAACCCCAACCCTAATACATTGTCTCCGCTCTATCCTAATTACATGTTGATCAATTTACCCCTCTCCCTATACTCGGCCGAGCCTTGATCATGGAGCTTTCATGTTGCTTGGCCGAACCTATTAAGCCTTAGGGAAGATGAGTTCAATCAACACTTTCAAACAACAACTATGAACACACTTTACATGAAATTAAGATCATCCGAGGGGCTCTACTTCCGTCAAGGGAATTGGGGAAAATTTTTGGCATGACCTTTCCCCTTTTCCCTTGGTTCGGCAGCCCCTAATATTCAAATATTTGATGAGAAACCACGACAATCCGACAACAATCGATGCAAAACAGTGATAAAACAATCCAGATGCCAAGAATCGTCGGAAGCTCGCGAGAAATCAAAACCTAGCAATTCTAGGGGTTCGGCTACCCGCCACCCCCAATCCACCGAATTCAACCACTCACCTTTGCTTGAGGAAGAAGATGAGTCGGACGTTGGCGATCTCGAATCTTCCGGTGATGACGCGATTTTCTGGACCGATCAAGATCCCTCCTCCCTCTTTCTCCCCTCTCCCTAGGCTCGGGCTTTGTGCGGCTCCTTGATGAGATGCACGGCTCTATGATGAGGGATTTTATTCCCTTATCTAAAATGCCTTAATTGACCCTTGTGACTTAACATGGACTCGACTCAGTTTGAGTCTGACTTGGATTCTGACTCTATCCGTAACACGAGTCGCTCTTATCTCAATTATGGTATCAATGCATAAAAGGAAAGAGTCATTTAACCAAATTTAAACTTCATGCTTCATTAGTCGAGTCATACCTTCTACTCGAGATGATTCCGAGGCTCGACTCAACTAACCCCGGGTCCGGCGCGCTGCACCAAAATAGATTTTTATTTTAGAAAAATTTTCGGGTCTTACTAGTTTCGACTGAGGGGGAGTCAAAAGAGGATGTCAGTTTACTTTGTGGCTCTATTTCTCATGGTGATGCTTCTAGAAAAGAGGACATTGATATAAATTTGCCAGTTTCTTCTCCAGTGAAAATTGGTCTAACTTTGATATCAATATCGCTGTTACTGAAGATTTTGACTCAATTCCAATCAAGACTGGTCCATCTTTTATTTATACAGATTCTGGTCAAAATGGTCAAGAGAAGTGGTTGCACCTGTACAAGACAGTGGTGTCAACACTTCAGTCTGTCCACAACTAGTCTCAACTATAGATGTCACAGTTGAAAGTGAGCATACACTGGTGGCCTAAGATTTTCAACCTTGCTCTTAATCTCAGTTTTGATGATACTTATGAAATCGGACTAGGTTGAAATTTTTCATTCGAGACTTCATTTTAAGTTAAAAATTGGATGAACATGTTTAGGTGTGTTAATGATTAGTTGACATGTGCTTAAAATTGAAAATCCATGAGAAATTGAGCAAAATGATAACTAGTTCACTTTAGAGGACTTAAACTTAGAAAAGTTTGACCCAAGTTAACAAATCGACTTGTACATTTTATTTTGAGTCCAAACTTCATAAACATGTTTAGGAATAGGTATGACATGTTTTCATGCATTTAGAATGAGAAATTCATATGGATATGGATAACATGACATAAAGACCGTTTGATGATAACCTCTTTTGGACCAAGTTGACCCAAGTCAACAAATTGATTTAGAGGTCTCGTTTTCAATCCATATTTGGGGAACATGTTTAGAATTACTCATCTTAGGTGTCCATAGGTTTAAATTTGAAAAACCATGAGTAAATGATAAAATTGACACTTAGCAAGTTTCATGATAACTACTTAACTAGTTTAGTTTTGAATGAAATCATGCTAGGTTGATATCTTGACATAAGGATATAATTACATGGTACCCAGACCCGCTCACCCCTAATAATTGTCTATGCTCATGATTGATTATGCATGATAATTGTTTGAATTTTCATGAGTAGGAAAAATCTTGATAACTTAGCTCATTTCATGATATCATGATACTTATGAAATTTATGAAATCAGACTAGCTTGAAATTTATCTTTAGAGACATCATTTTAAGTTGAAAATTGGATGAACATGTTTAGGTGTGTTAATGATTAGTTGTCATGTGCTTAAAATTGAAAATTCATGAGAAATTGAGCAAAATGATAACTAGTTCACTTTAGATGACTTCAACTTGGAAAAGTTTGACCCAAGTCAACAAATTGACTTGGACATTTCATTTTGAGTTCAAACTTCATAAACATGTTTAGGAATAGATATGACATATTTCCATGCATTTAGAATGAGCAATTCATATGGATATGGATAAAATGACATAAAGACCATTTCATGATAACCTCTTTTGGACCAAGTTGACCCAAGTCAACAAATTGACTTAGAGGTCTCATTTTCAATTCATATTTTGGGAACATGTTTAGAATTACACATGTTAGGTGTCATATGTTTAAATTTGAGAAACTATGAGTAAATGATAAGATTGACACTTAGCAAGTTTCATGATAACTAGTTTAATTTTGAATGAAACCATGCTAGGTTTTGTGGTGTCATAAAAGTTTGAATGAAAACTAAGCACATCTTGAAAAATAACTGAAAATTACTAAAATGTCATTGAAATGTCATTGAAAATTACCAAAAATATTCATGGGTGGAATTCCAAAGTCGATACAAGGAATTCCTCACCCAAGGTAGTGTGGAAGGTTAGATAACATGTAGGGCATCGCGAGACGTTCATCGTACTTATATGGAAACTTAGCTAGGAGATGATATCACTTCTAGGACTTCTTGTAAACATTTGGAAACCTAGAACTCTTGGGTGTACACATTTTGAAAGAGCGGCATAAATTATTGACCTGTAGATCGGATTAGGGCCAGATACGGGCAATGGCTCGAAGTGTATATATGGAAACCCTAGGACATTGATTGTGTCATGTGCTTGAGATGGTCTGTCGAGGAGCGTGGAGGTCAGGAATGACCAATGCTCAGCTCGGTCAGTGTTGGGTCTTGAGGTGCGCCAGCGGGCCTGCTAGGTGTCAGACCCCAGTTGGGTGGGACTAGCTATTCTTACCCCAGACGGTGTCTGAAGACTAGTGGACCATCCTAGTCGACGGTCCGGGATTGTTTGCTTACATCTTGAGATGATGTGGCCGATGGCCAGTATGATACTACCTACTATGGTAGGGACGACTGTAGCTGAGATATTTATTCCATAAGTAGGCCCAAGGGCCGGATGCCAGAGAATTGATAGGCTGAGATGGCAGGTTATCACATGTTCAGTTTGTACAGATTGACCCATTGGGGTCGGTAATCACATTAGAAGTAGTTTACCTCTTTGTACATTCATTTTGTTGCTTTATATGATATGCAAGCATAACTGAGGCTTAGGTGGAGGTTCGCTAGATCCACTCACTGAGTCCCAAGTGGACTCACAGTTTATTCTTTATTTTTACAGAGCATGAGCAGTGAGTTTGGCATGTCGACATGGTGCAGTTGGTGGGCGGGAGGCAGTGCCATATCTCGTAGCGGCGTCCATGAGTCTTAGACCAGTGTCTAGTAGTTGTTTTTAGTTTCTGCACTAACAGTTGTATTTAAAAGAGTTGTAAAACTTGTTACTTGAAATGTTCAGTTATTTTGATGTTGGTGTTCTTACTTGTTTTGGAAAACATAAAATTGTGACTTTAAAAACTTTTAATAAAGTGTGCTGAGATTTCTTTTATCAATACGATTTGGTTTTCCTTATGTCAGTGTAGATAGTAGGCTACAGGGCAAAATATAGGCCATGGCCGGTCTCACTACCCTCAGTTGGGGTGTGACAGATTTTTGACTGATTCTTGAAACTGTAGATTCCTTTAAAAATCTAGTCTGTCCAATTAAAGTTTCAAAAAATTTCGTCAAGAATATGATTTTATATGGATTTAAAAGTTGGATTCTTGTAAACTTGAAGAATACCTTGACCAAAGTCAACAAAGTGACTTAGAAATTTCATTTTAAGCTCAATCTTGACTCATATACTTAGATCCACTCAGGTTGGAAGTCTCGATGCCTAAGTTAGAGAAAACATGAGTAGATAGCGAAATTTGATACTTAACATTTTCATGTTTCCATACCTATTTTGAATGAAACCGTGATAAGTTCATATTTTGATCAAATGACATTCTTTTCATTTCAAACTTGATAACCATACTTTAAATGATTATATCTTGATATTTCGAAAGTTTGAATGAAAACTGGAAATGTTGAAAAATAGCTAATATTTATGACAATGCCACTAAAGTATCTCTCTTCTCAAGATTACTCATCTTTCTCGGATACTTTGGATTTTCGTTGAAATTTTCAAATGAGACTTCAAGTATGATATCATAACTCTATTTTTGGTATCGTTCTCACTATTACCCGAAAAAAATTATTTCTAAAATGGTTTTTCATATTTTGACCGATACTTGAAAATATATATTGATACTTGAGTTTATACATGATTCCCGGATTTGGATTTTAGTTATCACTCTTTGCTATCATGTATGATTTAGTCTCATATTAAATATTTGTTTTTCATCCCTTTGGTTGAAATTTTTATGTTTCATGAAAAATAATTTTAGAGTCTCAACTTTGACTATAGGTTGACTTTTCTTGCCCTTTTTGGTTGATGTCAAAATGGGGACAAAAATATAAGTAACAAGGGAAGAAAATATAGGAAAACCATGCATATAGATAGGGGGAGTTTATTTTCATAGATATGCATGTTGATAAAGGGAAAAATCCCATGATTGATACCCTTTATGCTTTAATGAATATATTTTCTTAAGGATGTTTGTCATCATCAAAAAGGGAGACATTGTAGGCCTAAGGTTTTCAATGTTGCTCTTAATCTTAGTTTTGATGATAACAAACATGGAACTAATGGTTTCATTGAGTAATACTTTCAGGTTCCAAGTCAGTTAGCGCTCGACGTCCCCGATCGGAGAAATTGGAGAAATTGGAGAAATCGAAGAAATCGGAGAAATCGGCAAGGACGCTCATCGACGCTCGAGGTTCTTCGGGAAGTTAAATTTTAGGTCTAGGGTGTCTAACTTGTGTTATAAATCCTCATGATGATGCATAAGAACCCAAAAAACCAATCCCGAACCCCTAAACACAAAAACCTGAAAAATTAGAAAAGACCCTGAATTCACTAAACCTAGGGAGCTCCTTGGAGGGCTATATAACCTAGACATTTTCTTGGCACCAAAAGTGCCGGTAATTGTTCCTTAGGTAAAAATTAGTTAACAATATATTTTTAAGAATTTTTTGGAAGTCTTTAGCCTACCCATATTTAACCTGAGAGATTATAAAAGTTTCGGTTTTCGGAAATTTGTACTAGACCCCAAAAGTTAGATTTTGATTCTTAAGGATTTTGATGTTTTAGATATTTTTATTGAATCCAAATGGGGGGTAAACTTTAAGTTAATAACTTTAAAACATAAATATTATATAAGTAGACTTGGCGAAGACGGAACCCAGAAACGAACAAACGAGCAGAAAAATAAACAAGAAAAAAATCTGCCATGCCTAGGTTCGATCGATCAGCTGGTCGACCGACAGAAGGTGAAGGCATTTTGGTCGACCGGCCGATCGACCAAATGATGCCCATAATGGGAAGAATGCCTTCGGTCGCTCGAATGTAGCTTGGTCGGTCGACCGACGATCGATCGGCAAGCGACCGGGCATCACCAACGGGCAAAAATCAGCCCATTGGGAGAGCTTTTTTGGCTCTCTCTTCTTGGGGCTTATATATACTTGCCCTTGAGCGTCTTCCTCTATCATCTTGACCTTCATTGAGCCATCCTTGATCATCTTTAAATATTTCTTGAGCCATTTCTTTGCAAACCCTAGTTCTCACTATAAAAACTTGATTTTGCCTTCAAAGCTTTGATCGATTCATCATTGAGGCATCAAGAGGAACTAGGACTCATGTTTGGAGCTAAGTATAAGTTGTATCATTTATTTGCTCCATTACTTGTGTATTTTATTATTTATTTCATTGTATTTTCATTTGTGTAAACCTAGGTTACTAAGTTTGATTGAGTTGGTGGTTGCCTCGGTGTTAAGGCATCCACCATTGTAAACTTAGTTTACTAGGATTAGTTGAGGTGGGAGAGTGCTCTCGATGGGAAGGAGGGATACTTCCGGGTGTGGAAGTGCCTTCGATTTGAGAGCAGAGACTTTCCGATGTAAAGTCCTCTTTCTAAGGGAAACGATATAATCTAGTAAAGCTAGTTTGGAAATCCTAAGCGAGGTGCTTAGGTAGTGGAGTAGGCATTGGGGCCGAACCACTATAAATAATTATGTTAGCATTATTTTTTTTGTGTATCGCATTGTTTATATTTATTACTCGCTTCCGTATTTAGTCGCTGAATTGTGAATTGCCTAAGTAGTTTAAGAAAAGATTAAAACCGGAATTAGGCAAAAAGGATTTAGTTAACATACTATTCAACCCCCCCCCCCTCCCCTCTAGTGTGGCCATTTCAACAACATTTGGTATAAGAGCGGGTCGTAGATTGAGATTTCACCATATCCTCTACATCATCTCTCGATCCGGAAAATGACACTAGAGAGTTTAGCGTCTTCACCTCCTAGGTTCAATGCCTCGAACTTTGGTCGTTGGAAATATAGGAAGTACACATATTTAAAGACTAAAGGTTTTGGTGTCTTTAACATGTTAAATTCAGAATTCATTGAACCTAAGGTTGACATGCATGCTTGGAATGAATTAGATTAGAAAATGTTTAAGTATAATGGAGATACAATGAATTGTATTCTTTGCACATTACCAAATGGCATTCTAGATAAAGTCATGCATTGCTCTTCGGCTTATGATTTATGGGTCACTATAAATGTTTTATATGATTATGCCAAAACCGAAGAGATTGACACTTTTGATGAAGGTGGTGATGACAATGGTCACTCACCTACTACTAATCTCGCTTTTGATGTCCATAGTGCTTCTAGTCAAAGGAGCAACTCTAAGAGCCGAAAATGAAAGGTGATTTGTCATGCTTGCAAGGTAAAGGGGCATGTGAAGAAAAATTATCCTATCGTGATGAACAAAGCAAGGAAGAGGTCAAGTGATTTCACATCCACATCTCACTCATTTGAAACACCCTCTAGACATGACCATGAAGCCACATCCAAAGTTTGCCTCATGGTTGCAAATAATGAGGTACTTTCTCCTTCACCTAGTCATGATAATGACAATGATAGTACTAGCTCTTCTAGTTCACATGATATGCCATATGATGAGTTAGTAAGTGAATATAAGAAAATGTATACCTTGCTAGTTAAAAAGGATAAGAAAAACAAAAAATTAAAACAAAAATAGAGCTTAGCTCACATGTGCATGCCTAAGAATTAGAAAATGAGAAATTAAAGACTAATCCTATTTATTCTTGCCATGATACATTGAACCTTGAGCTAAAAGTTTTGAAAAATGAAAATGTGGATTTGAAAGCAAAATTGAAGTTTAGGAATAATGATTTCAAAAATGATTCCAGAATTGAGAATGAAAAATCGAAAGATGAAAATAACATGTTGAAATCTCAATTGCATGCATTGCATAAATCCATGAATGATTTGAAAAATGAGATGTTGGTTTTGAGTAGGAAAGTTAATACTTCTTCTTTTAAGTCTAAAAATCAAAATATCTCATTTAGGAAACCTCAAAAGAAGAATGTTTCCTTTAAGAATGCTCATGTTCATCATAGCTCACATGTCAAGCACTCTAGTGATAAATCTCATGTCCATAGCGAAATTAACAAGTTTCATGGATATTATTTTTGTTGTGGTACATATGGTCATGCAATATATGATTGTGCTTTTAAAAGAAATCCAAGTGTAGCTAAGACACTTTGGATTCCTAGGCCAACTCACTCCCAAGGACCCAAAGCCATTTGGGTACCGAAGGTTTCTTGCTCTCTTGTAGGGGGAGTTACCACACAAGGATAAAGAGAAGTGAAGAGTTGAAGTTGACCATGGACTTAAATGAAGATTCATCCTTTGGTTTCAACTTCAAACCATCCTTTGGTATGGAAATTGGCATCTAGGTACATTTCGTATCATCTCCTTACTTTGGTTAGTTTCATTTAAGTCGGAGTATATGATACATGTTTGATTTGATTCTCTGTTCTTGATAAGAAGCTTTTGAAATAAATAATAATAATTTTTATTTTTGATTTCTGGTCTCTTCGGAGACCTATGTAGCCTATAACGAGCCAATGCGACCTTGCAGTTCTAAATCGTAGGCTCATTGTGGCCTTTCAGTTTTCAACCAATAGGAAGGGTTGGAGCTAGATCTAATTTTTCAAATATTTTATATTTCGATATCTCTTAATTCGTTTCGGATTCACGACAATTTATTTTGAAACAGATTTCAAATAATTTAGCAAAGTGGACTTTGAAAATGATACTTGATTCCTCTCTTTGCTATTTGGTTTGGGTTGATTGCTAGTAGCTTTATTTTCATTAAATCTACTAATGAAGTATACTTGCAAGTTGAGAATGTTAATGGAAGGCTATGTTATCATGAAAAAAATTAAAAAGTAAATGACAAGTTTGGTAAAGTTCTCTCGAAAGATGTATGAGTTTTACTTTTGTTAAAACATTGCTTAATTACCTCAATAATTATGCTTAAATGATTTCTCTATGCTCATGATTGATTATGCAAGATAATTATTTGAATTTTTATGACTAGGAAAAATCTTGATAATTAGCTCATTTCATGATATCATGATACTTATGAAATCGGACTAGCTTGATATTTTTCTTTAGAGACTTCATTTTAAGTTGAAAATTGGATGAACATGTTTAGGTGTGTTAATGATTAGTTGTCATGTGCTTAAAATTGAAAATTAATGAGAAATTGAGCAAAATGATAACTAGTTCACTTTAGATGACTTAAACTTAGAAAAATTTGACCCAAGTCAATAAATTGACTTGGGCATTTCATTTTGAGTCCAAATATCATAAACATGTTTAGGAATATGTATGACATGTTTCCATGCATTTAGAATGTGAAATTCATATGGATATAAATAAAATGACATAAAAACTATTTCATGATAACCTCTTTTTGACCAAGTTGACCCAAGTCAACAAATTGACTTAGAGGTCTCATTTTCAATCCATATTTGGGAAACATGTTTAGAATTACTTATGTTAGGTGTCCATAGGTTTAAATTTGAAAAATCATGAGTAAATGATAAGATTGACACTTAGCAAGTTTCATGATAACTAGTTTAGTTTTGAATGAAACCATGCTAGCTTGATATCTTGACTTAACGACATAGGTTGATATCTTGACTTAATGATATAATTTTTATTTCAAACTTGACATACACTCTTTACATGACCATTTTGTAGTGTCATAAAAGTTTGAATTAAAACTGAGCACATCTTAAAAAATAATTGAAAATTACGAAAATACCATCGAAATTTTAGCATTTTCAGTTATTTTTAGAAAAATATAGAAAAATCATTTTAAACTGATTCTTGAAACTGCATCTTCATTGAAAATTATAGTTTCTTCAATAAAATTTTTAGAAATTATCACCAAGAATCATATTTATAGTGGAATTTTGAATTTGGATTTTAAAAATGCAAAGTATCATCCTCTTGAAATATCAATCTTTCCTATACTTTGATTTTTCGTCGAAAACATCAAAAGAAACTTTGAGTATACCATTTTGATTCCATCTCTAATATCTTTCTCACTATTCTTTCAGTGAAATCATTTCTAAAAATGATTTTGATATCTTGAACGATATCTTAAAAATGAGTTTTTGGTTGAAATCGAGATCGGTTGAAAAATAGACTTAGATAATTCATTTTGAGTTCAAACTTGACACATGCATCTCAAATGATCATTCAGCAATATCTAGAAAGTTTGAACCAAAAATTAAAACTTTCGGAAAAATACCTAAAATTTATGAAAATGCCCCTGGATCTCAAGAATTTTATGAATTTATTGAAAACTAATTCTTCACTGATTCTTGAACCTGTAGATTCCTTGAAAAATCTAGTTTGTCTGGTTAAAGTTTCAAAAAAAATTGTCAAAAATATGATTTTATATGGATTTAAAAGTTTGATTCTTGTAAACTTGAAGTATACCTTAACCTAAGTCAACAAAGAGACTAAGAAATTTCATTTTAAGCCCAAACATGACTCATATACTTAGATTCACTCATGTTAGAAGTCTAGATGCCTAAGTTAGAGAAAACCTGAATAGATAGCAAAATTTGATACTTAGCATTTTTATTTTTTCATGCCTATTTTGAATGAAATCGTGCTAAGTTCATATTTTGATCAAATGACATTCTTTTCATTTCAAACTTGATAACCATGCTTTAAATGATTATATCTTGATATTTCGAAAGTTTGTATGAAAATTAGAAATTTTGAAAAATAGCTAATATTTACGAAAATACCACTAAAGTATCTCTCTTCTCAAAATTACTCATCTTTTTTTGGATATTTTGGATTTTCGTTGAAATTTTCAAATGAGACTTCAAGTATGATATTATAACTCTATTTTTGGTATCGTTCTCACTATTACCCGAAAAAAATTATTTCTAAAATGGTTTTTCATATTTTCACTAATACTTGAAAATAGGTATATTGATACTTGAGTTTATACATGATTCCCGAATTTGAATTTTAGTTATAACTCATTGCTATCATGTATGATTTAGTCTCATATTAAATATTATTTTACATCCATTTGGTTCAGATTTTCATATTTCATGAAAAATAGTTTTAGAGTCTCAAGTTTGACTATAGGTTGACTTTTTTTTGCCCTTTTTTATTGATGTCAAAAGAGGGATAAAAATATAAGTAACAAGGGAAGAAAATATAGGAAAACCATGGATATAGATAGGGGGAGTTTATTTTCATAGATATGCATGTTGATAAAGGAAAAAATCCCATGATTGATATCATTTGCGCTTTAATGAATATATTTTCTTAAGGATGTTTGTCATCATCAAAAAGGGGGAGATTATTGGCCTAAGGTTTTCAACCTTTGTCTTAATCTCGATTTTGATGATAACAAACATAGAACTAATGGTTTCATTGAGATATACTTTCAGGTTCCAAGTCGGTTAGCGCTCAACGTCCCCGATTAGAGAAATGGGCAAGGACGCTCGTCGACGCTCGAGATTCTTCAGGAAGTTATAGTTTAGGTCTAGGATGTCTAGCTTGTGTTGTAAATCCTCATGACAATGCATAAGAACCCAAAAAACCAATCTCGGGCCCCTAAACATAAAAACCCGGAAAATTAGAAAATGTCCTGAAATTCACTAAGCCTAGGGACCTCCTTGGAGTTATATAACCTAGATATTTTCTTGGCACCAAAAGTGTTGATAATTGTTCTTTAGGTAAAAACTAGATAACGAGATATTTTAAGGATTTTTTGGAAGCCTTTAGCCTACCCATATTTGACCCGGGAGATTATAAAAGTTTTGGTTTTCAAAAATTTGTACTAGACCCCAAAAGTTAGATTTTGATTTTTAGATATTTTTATTGAATCCAAATGGGTAGTAATTCTTATATAATATTTATGTTTTAAATGTTATATAAGTAGACTTAGCGAAGACGAAACCCATAAATGAACAAACGAGTAGAAAAATAAACAAGCAAAAAATCTGTCATGCCCAGGTTCGGTCGACCAGTAGAAGGTGAAGGCATTTCGGTCGTGGAGTAGGCATTGGGGCCAAACCTGTCACGCCCCAAATATAGGGTCACGTGCTCGGCCAGGGTATACATGCCTATACCCCATAGCCTAACTCATGAACATGCCAACATCATAAGAATAAACAATAGCGGAAAGAAATCAACAAGTTGTTATTTCATCTAGAATCAAAACAGAGCTCATCATAAACAAGTTTTAACTGATGAATAAAATGCGGAAATAATACATTAAGTCCAACAGACCAAATATAATAAAATCTGAATAAAATGACATAAATGCCCTCAAGGGCTACAACTCAAAAAGACCAACAAAAGTGCATGACACACTACCAAAAGACTCGACTACGACCCTAAATAGGACTGTTATGAGATCATACGGCTCTTCTGCCCTCCAGCTACGCCAAGTGCTCCAGCCCACCTCATCCGTCAAGCTCTGCAAAATAAAACAACGACAATGGATGAGTTCAAAGAACTCAGTGAGTGATTCTACCAACCCTCACAAAAACAAACATCACAGAAAAGATACATAAGGTAAAACTCTTGACTCAAGCAGGAAAAGGTCACTAGGGAGTGACTAGCTATCGGGCCATTTGGCCACCACCTGCCCGAAGGCAGCCAACACCCAGACGGTGAAGAACAACGGGCCTAAGCCTACCATTCCCTAAGACAACAACACATACTAGGATAATCGGGAAGGCCCTTCGAACTTATCCTAGTATAAAAAAACTCAGGAGAAATCGGAAAATGCCCTACGAACTTGCTCCACGAGATGCGTAGGGACAATCGGGATTCGCCCATCCGAACTTGCCCCTTTAAGATATCATAGGAGTAATCAGGTAAGCCCTCTGAGCTTACTCTTTAAACATATCTAGGGGTGGCAATTTTATCTGCATCCGCTAACTAAAAACCGCATCCGCACCGTATCCGATCCATATCCGCAAGTAAAAATGGATATGGATACGGATACGAATTTAGAAAACTTATATCCGCGCGAATATGGTGCGGATACGAATATGGCTGTGGATCCGCACCGTATCCGCACTGTATCCGCACCGCCTATCCGCATCTCTGAATTACTATTTTGCCCATATAAGTTATTAATATATATAAGAGCTCTATGGTAATTTCATGTCAAGATGAATTTTGAAGTATATTATATATTTATTTTGGATCAATGAATTGGTACTTTATTGATTTTTTTAATTAAATATATAATTTTAATATTTTTTTATTAAATACGGTGCGGATACGGATGCGGTGCGGATATCCGTATTTGAAACGGTGCGGATATGGATATCCATATTCACATCCGTAGCGGATACAGTGCGGATACGGTGCGGATAAGGATGGGCGGATATGGGGTGCGGTGCGGATACGGATAATCCGATATCCGCACCGTATCCGCTCCGTTGCCAGCCCTAGTTACATATCACATGAATAATCAAAAAATATCATCCAAACTTATTCCTTAAAATCACCTTGGGGATAATCGGGTAGGCCCTCCGAACTTATCCCACCAGGCCAACCAGAACAATCGGAAAAGGCCCTCCGAACTTGTTCTACAAGTTGGGAATTAGTCATCCAACCTCCTGGGCCTAGCTCGCAATCCGGCTCCTCGACGAGCCTCTCCATCATTCATAAAGATATGGCGCACCATGACCTAAGTCAAGTCTTTCCTATGGTGTCTCATGGGTGTTCCTATTGGAAAGTGTCTCAACACTCCAATACCCGATCCCAACTCCTAGACCCATAATGTCATAAACACGTGTGGTTTTATTTCATGCATAAACTTCTCATGTTGGTTCATAACAGATTATGCTGACTCTTTTACCCAATTTTAATTATGCAATCAAAATTTAGTTCACCACAATTAGGATTTTGTTTTAGGATTTTGTCTTAGCTTACTGTTCTTCCCGAAACTGATGTATCTAATCCGAATCTGGTCTCCGGAGTGTATCCTATATTTCCAAACTATATTTTTTGGTCGAAATGATAGGTTACATGGCTATGTTTAGATAAATACACACATCACAGCAAGCAATTTAAAAATAGCACAAATCCATCATTTCAGCATACAATTTCAGCAACATCAAATTTCAAGATAGCATAAAAAAAATAATTCCGAAATTTCAAAAAATTAACCCCTTAATTATCATTTAAATAGAATATAAATCTTGATATAGATTTCTCAATTTCCATGCTTAACAACAATGCTAACAAGCACTAACAACATCATGAACAAGAACTCCTCTTTCAAGAACCCTCATGGCATCAACATCAAGATTCAATTTTTTTCTTAAACATGATTTTTCCTAAAATCACATATTAAATACAAGGCATGCTTGAACATATAGGAACTCGATTTCATAAGCAATATAAAACACAGATCTCACGAACACTGAAAACTTCCACTTAAGCATTTCATCGAACACCTTGAGGGCACCCTTGATTCACCCTTGGCCGAGCACCCCTAGGGTAAACCTAGGGCTGCCGAGCCACAAAGGGAGGGTCTTGGCCCTCCTCCCATGATTCGGCACAAGAAATCGGCACTCAAAATCCACGATTCATCGAGAAAACACAAGAATCAAGAATACACCCAAAATGGCTCAAACCAAGAAAGAATCCAGAAAAGGAGAGGTAAAACCACTCACCTAAATAAGAAGGATGAATAAAGGAGAGATGTTATATTCTGTAAAAAAAAAAAAAAAGCTTTGTTGTAAATTTGTGAGGTGTTGGGGGTTATTTGAAAATTTACCTCCCCACCGCCTCATAGCCAGCTCTTATACGAGCTGGCTCAGTCGCGTGAGAAGGGGGTGAGAAAAGGAGGTGGAATCGGTGTCGGAGGGTGAGAAATCAGAGGTCGGATCGTCGTCGGTGTCGTCGCCGGAGCCGGAATCTTGAGGTAGGAGTCTTCTCCTCTTCTTCGTTTCCGTCTGTTCGTTCATCAGCTGCAGTGAGAGGAGAGGTGTCGGGAGGGGTAGAAACGGCGGCGGAGGTGAGCCAGAAGAGGGTACGACAGTCGCGACAATCGTGCTGCAGCCCGCAGCGCCGGACCCATCGACTGCTGCTTACAGAAGTCGCTGCTGTTGCAGGGGAGGCCGCCGTGGCCTCCTAGCCACGGCTCGAGGCTTCGCCGGCACCGGAGGCCGCGGAGGAGGCCGGTGGGGGCGGCGAGCGATCTCCGGCGGCCAGGAGGGCCACCCGGTGTGGGTCGAGTGGGGCAGGAGGTTGTAGGGCGCGGGTGTCGGATGCGAAGGGGAAGGGGAGGCCGCTGTGGCCTCCCGACCATGATTTGGCGCCTCGCCGGCGCCAGAGGCCGTAGAGGAGACCAGCGAGTGATCTACGGCGGCCAGGGGGCTGCCCGGCGTGGGTCGAGTGGGCAGCGGAGTGTCGGGCGCGGGCGTCCGGCGTCCGGGTGGGGGGCGCGGGTGTAGGATATGAATAATGAGTGAAGAGAGCTGTATTGTGTGAAATAGGATCAATTTGTAGATTATTTGGGGTATTTTTATAGTTGATCGTAGAGTTGTCGGATCGAGTCGAGAAGGATACCAAAGTTGCATGTTTTCGCGTGTTGAACGCGATGGTGGTGTTGGATTTCTGATCGGAGGCCGTTTGGTAGGTCTTTTCTATATTTTAGTGTTTTTCGATGATTAATATTTATTAATTTAATTTGATAAATAAATAAATAATATAAAAAAATATTATATTGCTTTAAAGGGGATGAGTTAGGGGTAATTGGTTGTTGTGAGCTTGAGTTTGATTCCCGTTGTAGCCGATGAATTACTGTTGGGTGAAATGACGAATCTACCCTTTTGCTTCGATCTGCTTGATATTGCTTCTAATTCCGTTGAACTCATATTGCATATTATTGTTGGACATGCCATGTAGATAATTGCATGTGTTATTGTTGATCATGGTGATATACATTATTGATGTTGATATTTGATCATGATATGCCATGCATGATATTACGTTGTTATCTGTGGTGTTATTCTTTTGATCATATCATCATCATTCGGAGTTGTTATATTGTTGATATCGGTGATGTTATTTGTTATCCATTGATCATGGTGATACACTTTGTTGCATTGTTGGAGTTGAGTTGTCGACCTGGAGGCTACGACCTCGGAGAGGACTTCGGTCCAGGACCATTTTATTGCGGTACCCTCCAGACATGTGTGAGGGTATGGATATTAACTAGTCACTTTGGGCACCTTCGGGTGTGAGGATGTCGGATATGACGCCCGTCGGGCTACCTACTTGGTGGGGGTAGTCGCGTCGCCGTTGGAGCGGACGGTTGATGCCACTCTACAGGTGGTAGAGTGTGGGGTTTTTACCCAACGGTCCATACGCTCGATGATTTGGTCGACGTTGATTAGGAGTAGGTGTAGAGCATTTGTTGTACATCTATCGCCTTTGACTGCATCTTAGGCCATATTGTTGTTATTGTTGAGTTGACATCTTATTCATGTTGTTGATCATATTGTGATTCTCCTACTCAGCATCCGCTGACTCCTATTGTTATTGCTTCAGACTTGCAGGGGTGAGCTGTTGAGCTATATATCGAGGTGTAGATAGTTGATAGACATCATGTAGATTTGGAGCTCTGATATGGCAACAACTTTTGTATTTTTGTCCTACCTTGTCTTTTTATACTAGTTTTAATGTTGATGATTTTGGAGTTTTGTAAATATATATTATTAAATATGCTTGATTATGATTTATGATTCGGATTTGTGGCTTTTCCTTCCGCTGCGCGGTGTTCGGGTCGCCGTCGCGTCTCGAGCCCGGGGCCGGGGCGCGACAATTTATTGGTATCAGAGCCTAGGATTTAAGATTAGGTTAAGGTTAAGAGCCTAGGTGTCTTACCTTAGCGATAATGTTTTATGGTCTAGAAGTTAAGTTGTAAGCTTTACCTAAAATTTTTGTTTTATTTGTAGAGAGATGGCATCGAGAGGCAGTGTTGGGCGTGCGAGGGGTCTTGGAGACCCGGGTGCAGATTAGGATCGGGTGGCGATTCCTCGGCGAGCACGTACCACTCAGGTTGCGGCTTCGACTGTCAGGGGTCGAGGTGGACGAGCTAGTCGTGGTGCTCGTCAGACTGGTCGCACTAATGGTGGCAGGGGGCGCGGTCGGGGCGCTCCGGTTCGTATTCCTATAGAGGAGGTGCATGATTTCACTCCTGGGGCCGGAGTGGGAGCGGAGGAGGTAGTTTCTGAGGCAGTACCAGTAGTTCCTCAGGTTGTTGGAGAGGGCTCGGCGGTGCATGTTCCTATGGTACCCCAGCCTCAGTACGTGATGCTTGTTCCGGGACCTCATGGAGTTCTTGGTGGAGCAGAATCATGGGAGTCTCGCATGCTAAGATTCCATCAGCTTGGCAAGGAGTGTTTTGGTAGTTTGGGGGGTAGTACAGATCCGATGATAGCTAGGAGATGGTTGGCAGGGGTAGAGGATACCTTCAAGGCACTTAGGTGCAAGGAGGAAGAGAAGGTGGAGCTGGCCACCTTTTTTTTTGATTGATGGAGCCAGAGAGTGGTGGAGGTCACAGGTTGCTGCTAGAGATGAAGTTGATGTTTCTTGGGCAGAATTCAGAGCTATATTCTTTCAGAAATACTTCCCAGTGACATTTCGCCAGCAGAAAAAGTAGGAGTTTCTCGATCTACGTCAGGGGAGTCGTACCGTAGCAGAGTACGAGGCAGAATTCGACCATCTGTCAGAGTTTTGTCCGCAGATGGTGGCTATCGAGGAGGATAAAGCAGAACATTTCTTCAGAGGGCTGAATTTTGCTATTCAGGATCGGATGTCCAGTCATGATGACCTAGGGAACTACAGTCGGGTGGTGGCTCGAGCACTTCTAGTTGAGCGTATTCACTCGATGATCACACAACAGAAGCAGAAAGATCGCCAAGATCGACCGCCACTTCCACTAGTTGCAGAAGGACAGGAAATGAGCCAAGGAAGCCATAGAGCTCAGGCCCAGCCATCCCCAGATTGGGTATGTCAGTGGTTACTTCAGGCCGTAGAAGATGACAAAGACGTATTCCTCTCAGGCACAAGGATCGTCCCAGCCTTCGCTGGCAGTTCGAGATCAGATATCAGGAGTCGGACCTGCAGATCAGACAGGAGTCAAGACTGACCACTGCTTCAGATGTGGAGACAGTGGTCACTTTGCTAGAGACTGTCCCAGAGGTGGCAATGTGTGCTATCACTGCAAGCAGCCCGGCCACATCAGCAGGAGTTGCCCAGCTAAGGGGACAGCGGAGACTTCACAGCAACAGTCGAGAGAGCAGAATCAGGGTCAGAGGCAACACCATTCAGATGCAGAGGCTTCTTGGGAGCGTGAGGAGGATATCAGAGATCGCTTCCCACACTTGTTCGACCCTGCAGGTACATAAATTTGGAGGACCAAATTTTTTAAGGAGGGGAGGATGTTATATTCTGTAAAAAAAAAAAAAAAAGCTTTGTTGTAAATTTGTGAGGTGTGGGGGGTTATTTGAAAATTTACCTCCCCACCGCCTCATAGCCAGCTCTTATACGAGCTGGCTCAGTCGCGTGAGAAGGGGGCGAGAAAAGGAGGTGGAATCGGCGTCGGAGGGTGACAAATCGGAGGTCGGATCGTCGTCGGCGTCGTCGCCGGAGCCGGAAACTTGAGGTAGGAATGTTCTCCTCTTCTTCGCTTCCGTCTGTTCGTTCATCGGCTGCAGCGAGAGGAGAGGTGTCGGGCGAGAGGAGAGGTGTCGGGAGGGGTAGAACCGGCGGCGGAGGTGAGCCGAAAGAGGGTACGGCAGTCGCGGCAGTCGTACTGCTGCCCGCGGCGCCGGACCCATCGACTGCTGCTTGCAGCAGTCACTGCCGTTGCAGGGGAGGCCTCCGTGGCCTCCTAGCCATGGCTCGGCGCTTCGCCGGCACCGGAGGCCACGGAGGAGGCCGGTGGGGGCGTCGAGCGATCTCCGGCGGTCAGGAGGGCCACCCGGTGTGGGTCGAGCGGGGCAGGAGGTTGTAGGGCGCGGGTGTCGGATGCGAAGGGGAAGGGGAGACCGCCGTGGCCTCCCGGCCATGATTTGGTGCTTCGCCGGCGCCGGAGGCCGTAGAGGAGACCGGCGAGTGATCGCCGGCGGCCAGGGGACTGCCCGGCGTGGGTCGAGCGGGCAGCGGAGTGTCGGGCGCGGGCGTCGGGCGTCCGAGTGGGGGGGCGCGGGTGTAGGATATGAATAGTGAGTGAAGAGAGCTGTATTGTGTGAAATATGATCAATTTGTAGATTATTTGGGGTATTTTTATAGTTGATCGTAGAGTTGTCGGATCGAGTCGAGAAGGATACCAAAGTTGCATGTTTTCGCATGTTGAACGCGATGGTGGTGTCGGATTTCTGATCGGAGGCCGTTTGGTAGGTCTTTTCTATATTTTAGTGTTTTTCAATGATTAATATTTATTAATTTAATTTGATAAATAATTAAATAATATAAAAAAAATATTATATTGCTTTAAAGGGGATGAGTTAGGGGTAATTGGTTGGTGTGAGCTTGAGTTTGATTCCCGTTGTAGCCGATGAATTACTATTGAGTGAAATGACGGATCTACCCTTTTTGCTTCGATTTGCTTGATATTGCTTCTAATTCCGTTGAACTCATATTGCATATTATTGTTGGACATGTCATGTAGATAATTGCATGTGTTATTGTTGATCATGGTGATATACATTATTGATGTTGATATTTGATCATGATATGCCATGCATGATATTACGTTGTTATCTGTGGTGTTATTCTTTTGATCATATCATCATCATTCGGAGTTGTTATATTGTTGATATCGGTGATGTTATTTGTTATCCATTGATCATGGTGATACACTTTGTTGCATTGTTGGAGTTGAGTTGTCGACTTGGAGGCTACGACCTCGGAGAGGACTTCGGTCCAGGACCATTTTATTGCGGTACCCTCCAGACATGGGTGAGGGTATGGATATTGACTAGTCACTTTGGGCACCTTCGGGTGTGCGGATGTCGGATACGACGCCCGTCGGGCTACCTACTTGGTGGGGGTAGTCGCGTCGCCATTGGAGCGGACGGTTGATGCCACTCTACAGGTGGTAGAGTGCGGGGTTTTTACCCAATGGTCCATACGCTCGATGATTTGGTCAACGTTGATTAGGAGTAGGTGTGGAGCATTTGTTGTACATCTATCGCCTTCGACTGCATCTTAGGCCATATTGTTGTTATTGTTGAGTTGACATCTTATTCATGTTGTTGATCATATTGTGATTCTCCTACTCAGCATCCGCTGACTCCTATTGTTATTGCTTCAGACTTGCAGGGGTGAGCTGTTGAGCTATATATCGAGGTGTAGATAGTTGATAGACATCATGTAGATTTGGAGCTCTGATATGGCGACAGCTTTTGTATTTTTGTCCTACCTTGTCTTTTTATACTGGTTTTAATGTTGATGATTTTGGAGTTTTATAAATATATATTATTAAATATGCTTGATTATGATTTATGATTCGGATTTGTGGCTTTTCCTTCCGTTGCGCGGTGTTCGGGTCGCCATTGCGTCTCGAGCCCGGGGCCGGGGCGCGACAAGAAATCCCGGATGACGGCCCTTGAATCCGTCTTCAAAAGATGGCGACTCGACTCAAGGGAGGGGACAAGGGGGGCGGCGGCTCACTCCAAGGCACCGGTTTGGAGAGAGGGAGAGAGGAAGAGAAAGGGGCTGGCTTGGATGGCTCCTCTCGGCTCGACTCCAAAGGGGAGGAAGAAGGAGAAGAATATGGGAGGAGCTCGGCGGATGGCTGGCTTGGGGGCGGCGGCTTGCGAGAGAGAGAGGAAGGGGGCGGCTGGTGGCTGCCTCTCTCCTATTGCTTGGGTGGCTCCAAATAGGGAGCCACAAGCCAAGGGGAGGGGTTTATACTCCCTCCTCTACCCTAACCCCTCTAAACCCTTTATCCAACCCACATCCGCCTCAAGCCGAATCCAAACCCACTAACTTAAATTAACTTAATTAATCATATTCTCCACATAATCATCCAATACATGCACACCCATCATGCATACACAACATAAAATTTAAATGAATTAATCTACACAACCAAAATCACATAACCCATATTCATACTTACCAGAATTCGTAAACTCGCACCGGACCATGAGTCGACTCGGCTCGACCTCGGACTACTCTGCTAGGCTGGCAAACACAAACCATAAGAGGAAAAAAAAAAAAAAAAAAAAAAATATCTAGGATATTGCAAAATCACTATAAATAATTGTGTTGGCATTATTTTCTTTATGGATCGCATTGTTTAGCTTCATTACTCGCTTCGGCATTTAGTCGTTGAATTGTGAATTGCCTAAGTAGTATAAGAAAAGATTAAAACCGAAATTAGGCAAAAAAAATTAGTTAATACACTATTCATCCCCCCCCCCCCCCCCCCCCCCCGCTTCTAGTGTGGTCATTTCAACAATACACACAAGTTCCTATAGTACTAGTTGAAATTGTATCAAAAGCAGTTAAAACTGCTTGTACTGCATCAATAGCAGTTGAAACTACTACACCTAGCAATGAAGTAGTTAAGACTGCTAATGTTGATTCTATTGTTGGAACTACCTCATATGCACCTATTGCTGAACAAGTACCTGTTTCAGAAGGAATGGACCTGAACCAAACCCCTGTTGATGAATCTGATCCTATGATTCCTGAAGCCTCTACTCCACAGAGGAAAGGATCCTCACTTAGTCATGACAAGGCTGCCTCATCAAAGAAGAAGAAGAAGTTGTCAAGTCAACCTAACCTAAAGAGAAGTTCTAAAAGAAAGATGCATGTGAAGTCAAACCTTCTGTCTGGAGAAACTGTCAATCTGGAAACTGATTCAAACAATGAGCCACTGTTACATAGGGCTATTGAATTAAGAAAGTCAAAGAAGATGAAACACAATCTTGAAGTATCAAGAGAAAAGAAAATTGTTGCTTCTCCTGAACAAAGAAAGTCTACTACCTCCAATAAGAAACATTCTAAGTTAGGAAAGAAAGCTGAGAAGAAAACTGTAGTCCGCAAACTAAATAAAGGACTACTCTCTGATGACCTTTTTCCTCTATGGAAGGCACTATAGTCAAGAGGTATAATTTTCTAAAGACTACTTGATTTAGAACAAATTTCCTTGAAGTGCAAACCTATTCTAGAAGTTCTTAAGACAAGAAATTTGTATGGTTCTTACATGACTGTCAGTCCTTACTACAAACAACCAATTTTAGAATTTTTTTGCAACATATCTGAAGATATTTCTGAACCTGATAGCAGTCACTTTCATGAAGTTTATCAGAGGAAATTGGTACAAATTCTGTCCAGATACTATAAATGAATTTGTTGGTTTTTTCTGAATTTACATCCTCTTCTAATGAAACTGATGAATCCAACCCAGAGTTTCTAAAAATTGTTGGCAAAGAAGTGTCAAATGGTGATATCCTAAAATGGACCGGTGGTTATGATATAAGGTCTTCTTCACTGGACATTTTTTATGCAATTTTATTTCTCATTGCTAGAATTTATTGGATCCCAACCTCTCATATTACATTTCTTAGCAAAGAAATGGTAATGCTACTCTATAAAATCACAAATGGGATTTCTTTTAACCTTGGCAGCTTGATCTATAAAATCATTTCAGTGAGGACTATACTTCAATCAAGTCTAGGATGTTCTTAATTTTTCCTAACTTGATTTATGGGATCTTGGAAAGACAAGGATTCAAATATTCCTTTGAAGAAGTACTAGAACCACTGGGTAGTTTACTTAAATCCATCACAAGATTCTAAAAAGAAACTCCTGCCAAAAATCTGCTTGGTGCAAGCTCAATTAAGACTGCTTCTGGTGCTACTTCAACTACAGAAAGGGAAATTCTTGATGAACTGTTCTCTGCCAAAGAAACCATGGCTCAACTTCAGCAGTAGGTAATTTCAAATGAGAAGAAGATCCTTGAATACTTCTCTCCTGCTTCTGTAGGACCTCCTCCTCCCTCTTCTGCTAGCTTATCTGATTCCTCTACCTCTTAAAGTTCTTAGTAAACATTGACTTTCTTGTCTCACTCCTTTGGCTTATTATGCCAAAAAGGAGGAGAACAAGTTCAATTGCAATCTGATACTGTGACGGGTTGTATGTTTGATGTGGATGTCTGGCTGGTTGTAATCTTTTGGTCTGACTATGTGTTTGTAGTTGTGACTCTATGATGATGCCTTTGGCTGGATATTCTGGATATTGTCTTAACTGATGATTTATAAGTTTTGACAATTATTTTTCCTGTAAATCTTTTTTCTATTATCTATTGTTGATATTAAACTTGTCAGAATAGGTTTTGCCAAATAAGCTAAAGGGGGAGATTGTAAGTGTTCGACTTTTATATGTTGGCTATATTTGGCAAAAGTGTTCCAGGTTAAATCTCAGTTTTTGCACAGTCACAACTATGAGGAGCTCTGCCTATATGATAGCAGTTTCAACTGTGTGAGGATAATTTCAATCGCTTCTTCAGTCTGTGGTTTTCTAGATAAGTATGCTGCAAATGAGATGACTGCTGGACTTCAACATTGATGATGATTCTCTTGATATCTCTGATATTACTAATCTTCATTAGCTATATGTCTTTTGTCTATTTTGGTGTTATGAGCAGTGGAGAGTCTCCTACTCTTTATTTTCTAAGTGTTACTCTTTGTCTTTTATGATCATCTGTTTATGATGTTTTCAATGTTGGCCGTTCAAACCAATAACTGTTTGATTTGAACTGAAGATTGATTAAAGATCAGTGAGTGCATTGATTCAGATCCTTCAGGTGTCACATATATATACTTGTGAAGAGATCTATTTTCATGAACTCTATTGTGCGTATATCGCGTTGCCAGTTATTCAAAGAGCTGAGACTACTGAGTGCAGAATGGCAACAATCTACTTTTCTTATCTTCAGGTGAAGATGGTTTCGGGCTGATAACTCGCTACAACACAAAGTTGTGTGCTGGACGGAACTCTGTGGCTGGAATATCATAGAGATGCAAGTTGGTATGTACTTGTAATAGCAAATAGGTTTTTTTATTTCCAATTCACTGTAGTACTGGTAGTCGAATTTCGGGTGTAAAATCTTGAGAACTTATATTGTCCTTATAGAGAGTGGATTGGGCATCTGTCCAGTGAGTACCCCACAGATTAGGTGAGAGATTTTGTCACTGAACTACATAAGTAAACCTTTTATGTTTGTGTGTGATTTTTATTTTGGTTCTTACTTTGCTACTAGTAGCATTGCAATAGCAGTTGCAACATCCTATTCAACTGCCCTTAACAGAAGTTCGCTTAGAGACATATCCTATTAGGGTTTTTGAGGGAAACTGGTGTGGTCGGGTGGCGCTATTGACGACTATCGTTATTATTTGAGAAGATCTTTTCCTAGTGCAGTGATGATGTGTCGAAATTACCATGTTTAGTAGTATAATTTCATAATTTATTTTAGTTAAATGCTACTTATTTTATGGCATCTAGCTTATTTTATATTTTCGTGGTAAAATTCAATTGTGAATTTAATTGTTTCTTGTAGGCGCCAATTTGGATCAATCCGGGAAAGTAAGGTGGCACAAGCCTAGTGTGAACATATTTGAATGAGGAATCAAAAATCTTTCACATGATTATCAACATTGATTACAAATTATTAGAGAAATCTCAATAATATTTTCCCGAATTCTCTACATTAATCACAAACTTTCCAATTCTCCAAATTAGAGGTGTGGACGCATTTATGAAGGAAGAATCAAATCTCCACACTATGGAAGGGGAGGCACATATTTGGCAAATGACAACTTAAAGATCTCTATTTTGAGGAAAGAGTTGCCGGCCATTATTATGAAGAACTTGAGCATTATTTTGCTTCCTTGTAATTAAGCATTCCTTTCTTAAATTTTCTTGTTTAAGCCTTGAAGCTTTCCCTATAAAAGGGACCCTTGTCTATGGCTCAAGGCATCTTCTTCTCTACCTCTTCGCTAGCTTTCATTTTGTAGTTTAAACTCTTAGTTTTGGTGGAGAATATTTTGTAGAAGACTTGGCTTAGCATTCACCACCATGTGCGCTTTAGTCCTCTTTTCTAGTCAAAGGCAATTTCCAGGTTCGGTTGCTAAATTGTGATGTTTCTTCTATTTAATTTTTGCACTTCTTCTTCCTCGCTATCTTTAAGAAAACTTTAATTATTGTTATTTTATCGTCAAGCTGTTCTCAGGTTTTATAACGATTGTTGGTCTATTACCAACTTTTAAACTGTTGTTCAATCTATTTTTTAAAGACTACGCATCATTTCAACTTGATTTTCGATCTGAATTACTCGTGATTCTTTGATAGCCGAGCTGTCCTCGGGTCTTGGATCTGAACATCTTACTTTTTATTTGCTTTATTTTGTCATCTTTAATCACTGGGCTGTTCCCGAATTTTAGATCGTCGCCTTCCAGATATTGGTGTTCAAATTTGGAGCCAATAGGCAAGTTGGTGTGAGTTGATGTTCAATCCACCAAGATAACTTGCAAGATTGGTACGGACGGTTAGATCCGATTCAAATCATCTGGTTGAAGGAGTTGAAACTCATTTCAAACCCATGATCAACCCCGCAACCAAATTTGAGAACAAGCCTTTGAGTAGAATATTTTGCATCGATTTTCTCTCCAATTTAATTTTTGATTTTTAATTTCTGCACCTATGCACAAAACCCCTTCATTTTTATTCACAATTAATTCTGGTTTTATTGAATTGAAAACTAACCAATCCTTATGGATTCGACCCTACTCATCGCAACTGCAAACCAAGAAAGTAGGATTTATTTTTGGTGTGTTCGACACGCATCAAATTTTGGCACCGTTGCCGGGGATTAGTGCTAATCAATTTTTTTTTGTGTTTGACTGGATTTGATTTTTTTAAGAAAAAAAATCCTAATCGTGCAGGTCAAAATCTCAATTATAGCACAGGCCGAGGTTGTGGATGACCAGATGTGACCCAACTGGTGAACTCTGCTACGACCCCAGAATTCGAAAGAACCACCAAAAGCTTAAGGAAGGAGATTCAATACCAAAAAGGTCAAGGGGCAGCATCCACTTCTTCGCAAGCATTCGAGATAGCCAACAACGACCAAACTCTAAGGGAGATGGTTGTTGCATCTCTAAATCAACCTTCTTTATGCATTACCTATTAAACTTTAGAGGTACCATTTGAATTAAAGTCTAGATTAATTCATTTGTTACCTACTTTTCAGGGTCTAGAAAATGAAGATCCACATAAACACTTGAAGGAGTTTCATGTTGTATGGTCTAGTTTAAAACCACAAGGTATATCTGAAGAGCAAATTAAATTACGTGCTCTTCCCTTCTCATTGGCAAACGCGGCCAAAGATTGGTTGTTTTATTTACCTTATGAGGGGTTGCTGCCCATGGAGAGAAGAATGATGGACACGACAAGCGGAGGAGCCATCATCAACAAAACCCTGCAAGCCGCTACGGAATTGATATCTATCATGGCAGCCAACACTCAGCAGTTTGGTTTCCACCAAGAACCGCCAAAGAGGGTCCACGAGGTAAGTGTATCTGCACTTGAGTCAAAAAAATCTCACCTAACCTTGATGGTTCAGAACTTAGTTGCAGGAAACAATCAACAAGTAAAAAATTGTGGTATTTGTGCCACTATCGCACATCCAACTAACGCGTGTCCCATGCTACAAGAGGACTCCCAAGAACAAACCAATGCCCTTGGGAAGTTTCCTGGGCTCCCTCAACGAAAGTATGATCCTTATGCCCAAACCTACAACCCAGGATGGAGGGATCATTCGAACCTCACCTATGGTGGAAGGCCAAACGGTTTTCAACAAGGCGCACCATATCAACAAGGCACACAACAACCGCAGCCCAAATCATTCATCTCCCCACAACAATCTTCTACACCCCCCGGTATGAGCCTAGAAGACATGATTAAAACTCTCACTCTTAATGCTCATCAATTTCAACAGGAGACAAGGGCAAACATTCAACAAACAAGGGCTAGCATCCAAAAGTTAGAAACCCAAATGAGTCAGCTAGCGACTTCACTTGGTAAATTGGAGACGCAGGGACACCTACCATCCAAACCCGAAGTGAACCAGAGATAGAACGCAAGTGCGATCACTTTGAAGAGCGTGAAGGATCATGAACCCAACCAAAATAGGCGTGATGAGCCACTTGAGGAAGAACCTGAAAAGGAAGTTTCGATCGACCAACTGCAACCCGAAAAACCCAGGTCAATCGAAACTAAAAATTTTGTTATAAAACCTCCATTTCCTAACAGGTTCAATAAATCTAAGAGGGAAAAAGAAGAGAAGGAAATCCTTCAGACCTTCCAAAAGGTCAAAATTAATATACCCCTTCTTGATGTGATAAAGCAAATCCCACGCTATGCAGAAAGATTGACCGGCAAGGTAAGTGTGGGGGAGAATATTTTAGCCGTCCTTCAAAGGAAACTTCCCCCCAAATGTAAAGACCAAGGTATGTTTTCAATTTCATGCAAGATAAGAAATTTTGGCATAAATAGAGCTATGTGTGATTTAGGTGCTTCCATAAATGTCATGCCTTGGTCAATTTACTCATCTTTAATGTTGGTCCTTTGAAAAAGACAGGGGTGACGATCCAACTCGCGGACAGATCAATTGTACATCCAAAAGGGGTGCTAGAGGACGTCCTAGTTCAAGTCAATAAACTAATTTTTCCTGCAAATTTTTTCATGCTTGATATGGAGGAGGATAAAACCTCCAACTCGGCAAAAAGTCTATTGGGAAGACCATTCCTCAGTACAGCCCGAACCAAAATTGACGTACACAATGGTAAACTCACAATGGAGTTCGATGGTGAGATTATTGAATTTAATGTTTATGACGCCACGAAATTTCCTACTGAAGAGCTCTGTGTCTACGGTATGGATATTATCGACCCCTTGGATTTTTGTGAAATCAATGGCGAACTTGAATTTTTGTCTTATGAAGATTCAGATCTAGAGGATTTTGGAGAATTTGAAGATGAGTCGTATGACAGCAATTCTGAAATTAATTTTGAAAATATTAATTCTGCAATTTTAGAAGAGCCAAGCACTCACAATAAGCTTTTACCATCTGTCTTGCAGGCCCCGCAATTGGAACTAAAGCTGCTGCCCTCCCACCTGACGTATGCTTATTTGGGAAAAGGGGAGACCCTACCGGTGATTATCTCCAATAAGCTCAGTGCCTTGGAGGAAGAGAGATTGATCCAAGAACTTAGGGATCACAAGGAAGCCATCGGCTGGACCTTGGCCGACATCAAGGGGTTGAGCCCGTCTTCTTGTATGCACCACATACTTTTAGAGGAGGGTGCCAAACCAACAAGGGAGGCACAACGACGATTGAACCCTCCTATGATGGATGTGGTGAAAAGGAGATTTTGAAACTTCTAGATGTCGGGATGATCTACCCAATCTCAGATAGCAAGTGGGTTAGCCCAATTCAGGTGGTTCCAAAGAAGACATGCATTACTATTGTGAAGAATCTTAACGGCGAGTTGGTACCCACCCGAGTCCAAAATGGATGGAGAGTTTGTATATATTATAATGCTTTGACAAGAAAAGATCATTTTCCTCTTTCTTCCATTGATCAAATACTTGAAAGACTTGCTGAAAAAACTCATTATTGTTGTCTTGATGGTTACTCAGGTTTCTAACAAATTCCAGTCGCACTAGAGGACCAAGAGAAGACCACTTTCACTTGCCCGTTTGGCACTTTTGCCTACCGGAGGATGCCATTTGGACTTCGCAACGCCCCGACAATTTTCCAAAGATGCATGGTCAGCATATTTTCAGACTACGTGGAGGACATAATAGAAGTATTTATGGATGATTTTACCGTCTA
This sequence comes from Canna indica, assembly GCA_034359265.1. Classification (NCBI taxonomy): domain Eukaryota; kingdom Viridiplantae; phylum Streptophyta; class Magnoliopsida; order Zingiberales; family Cannaceae; genus Canna; species Canna indica. Next base: position 53,823,533 of record CP136892.1, read on the forward strand.
TGGTAACTCCTTCGATGAGTGCTTGACCAATCTTGGTAAAGTGCTAAAACAATGTCTAGAAGCTAATCTTGTTCTAAATTACGAAAAATGTCATTTCATGGTAGATCAAGGTTTGGTTTTAGGACATATAGTGTCCTCTAGGGGGATTGAAGTTGATAAGGCTAAAATAGATGTTATCAAAACTTTGCCTTACCCCGTAAATGTGCGGGATATTCGATCTTTTCTTGGACATGCATGTTTTAATTTACCGACGCTTCATCAAGGACTTCTCCAAAATTTCAGCACAACTATGTCGTTTACTCCAGAAGGACGCCACGTTCGAGTTTGATGATAAGTGTAAGCATGCCTTCAATGTCCTAAAGGAGAAGTTGATTTCAGCCCTCATTATCCAACCCCCGAATTGAAACTTTTTGTTCGAGATCATGTGTGATGCAAGCAACCATGCTGTGGGGGCAGTACTCGGCTAGAGGATTGAGAAAAACCCTCATGTGATCTACTATATCTCGAAAATGCTTGACGGCGCGCAGTCCAACTATCTACCACTGAAAAAGAACTTTTAGCTATTGTTTTTGCCTTTGATAAATTCATATCTTATTTACTTGGCACTAAAGTGGTTGTTTATTCTGACCATGCAGCTCTCAAATACCTACTCAAGAAGGAGGAGGCCAAACCCAGGCTCATACGATGGATCCTCCTAATGCAGGAATTTGACCTAGAGATACACAATAAAAAAGGGACAGAAAATTTGGTGGTCAACCACCTCAGCCGACTACCCCTAAAAGAGGATACATTACCAATCAAGGATGACTTACCCGATGAACACCTCTTCTCTTTACAAGATTCATCTCCATGGTATGCAGATTTAGTCAATTTTTTAGTCACCGATTCCTTACGTCCTGATCTCTCTAGGGCTAAAAAAATAGGATCAAACGAGATGCTAGATACTACGTCTGGGATTATCCTTATCTATGGAAGCATTGTTCGAATCAGGTCATTAGGAGATGTGTCCCCAACATCGAATTACCCTCTATTCTTCAATTTTGCCACTCATATGCGTGCGGGGGACACTTCTGTCCAAAAAGAATGGCTAGGAAAATCTTGAAAAGTGGGTTGTTTCAGCCTTCCTTATTTCATGATTCATACTTATTTTGTAAGACTTGTGAAAATTGTCGAAAAATAGGGAATTTGGGGTGCAAGGATCAGATGTCGCTAACCCTGATCTTGATTTGTGAGATTTTTTGATGTTTGGGACATCGACTTCATGGGTCCATTTTCTCTCTCTTTTGGAAATTCTTATGTTATTCTCGTTGTTGATTATGTTTCAAAATAGGTGGAGGCCAAGGCCACTCGGACTGACGATGCTAAAGTTGTTGTTGACTTTGTCATATCTCATATTTTTGTCAGGTACGGGATGCTTAGAGCCACAATAAGTGACCACGGGACCCACTTTTGCAATAAAGTAGTAGGTGCACTTTTCAAGAAATATGGAGTTACACACCGCACATCGACCGCCAACCACCCACAAACAAATGGGCAAGCCGAAGTTTCCAACAGGGAAATCAAGTCCATACTTGAAAAGACCGTTAACCCTAATAGGAAGGATTGGAGTATGAGACTTGATGATGCACTATGGGCCTACCGGACTGCCTATCTAGGCATGTCCCTGTACCACCTCATCTTTGGAAAGCCATGGCATCTCCCTGTTGAATTGGAACACAGAGCTTACTGGCCCATCAAGCAATACAACATGAACATAAATCAAGCAGGTGAACATGGAAGGCTCCAACTTCAAGAATTGGAGGAAATACGAAACGATGCATATGAAAGCTCTAAGATCTATAAAGAAAAGACAAAAAAAACGTCATGATTAGATGATTTCCAGGAAGCAATTTTGTATTGCACAAAAAATTTTACTTTATAATTCTCGTTTAAGATTATTTCCTGGAAAATTGAAATCAAGATGGGTAGGTCCTTTCATTGTTACTAATGTCTATCCTCATGGCGTAGTTGAAATCAAGAGCATGGAGACCAACAAGATCATAAAAGTAAATGGATACCGATTGAAACCCTTCTATGGGGGATCTCCAAAACAAGACATTGAAGACATCAACCTGGAGATTCCACCCGAAGAAACTTGACACACGGCCATGTCGAGCCCACGACATTAAAAAGGGCACTCTTGGGAGGCAACCCAAGGTAGGTAGTTTTCATTTTTTAAGTTTTCTAACTTGATTTTATTTTTTGCAGGTCTTGGTAATTTATTTTTCGCACCCCTTCACCAGTAACCGCACCAGTAGACACATCGCACCCCCTCCTCTTATTTTCAGGGAAGTCCTCACTTTTTTACTTAACTCATTTTTGGTGTTTTGTTTGCTACATTGAGGACAATGTAGGATTTAAGTGTGGGGGAGGGAAATATTATTTTGGCATTATGTGGACATTTTCAGCTTTCCCTTGTCTAATAGATAACTTTGCATGCCACCTTTTATAACTCCTATTATTAGTAGCTCCTTGAAAATTTTTAGCTCACTCTTGAAATCATTTAAGTTTTGATGTTTTGATAAGTATGATTTGATCTATAATAGAATATCAAGATTTACAGTGTTGCTTTTACCTCTCCACACAATGTTCGTCAGGGACTTAATCTCCAAGTTGAACAAAGTTTCATGCATGCTTAATTAATTGTCAAGTGCATTTTGAAATTTTCACCTATTATTGTATTGATACCGTTCAAGCCTCTACTTTTGCAAACAAAGAATTGAGGATGCTTCACAACAACAACAAAAAAAGAGAGAAAAATGGGGAATAAATTTACTCCGCTGATCACACAAAAGAAAGTGACCATGAGTAGAGCTAGTAGCCACCTAGAAACGTGGCCGATTGAGTAACTGGGTACATACATCATCAATGTATGTCCTCGCGTCAAAAGATCGTATGACGTCCTAGGCAAGCCATCGAGGTTTGTAACCAACTAAGTAATCGGGTACATGTGTCACCAATGTATACCCTCGCATCAAAAGGTTGGAGAAAAGCCAAGGAAATGCTAAAGAAAACCCGAAGCTCCTCAATTCTTTGATCCTAATCTTGATGAGGTAAGCATCATGTCTTGGCAAGCATGATGATATTCTTAATTCTGTGCTTTGACTTAATCTTTATTGAGACCAATTTGTGTGATTTTAAACTCATTTGAACCTTGCTCTTTGTGTGGATTGGTAGGGTACGCTTGTACTTGTCAATTTTCTATTGTTTATCAATTCAAACTATTAAGGCATGAACACAAAAGATGGTGAATGGGGGAGTTAGACTTTGACAAGAGTAATTTCTGATTTGGATTATGCTTGAGGACAAGCATGGTTTAAGTGTGGGGGAATTATGATGACGTGTCAAAATTACCATGTTTAGTAGTATAATTTCATGATTCATCTTAGTTAAATGCAACTTATTTCATGGCATCTAGCTTATTTTATACTTACGTGGTAAAATTCAATTATGAATTTAATTGTTTCTTGTAGGCGCCAATTTTGATCAATCCAGAAAAGTATGGCGCAAGCCTAGTGTGAACATATTTGAATGAGGAATCAAAAATCTTCCACATGATTCTCAACACTTATTACAAAATATTGGAGAAATCTCAATAATATTTTCCAGATTCTCAATATTAATCACAAATTTTCCAACTCCAAATTAGAGGTGTGGACGCATTTATGAAGGAAGAATCAAATCTCCACACTATGGAAGGAGCGGCACATATTTGGCAAATGACAACTTAAAGATCTCTATTTTGAGGAAAGAGTGGTTGGCCATTATTATGAAGAACTTGAGCATTATTTTGCTTCCTTGTAATTAACCATTCCTTTCTTAAATTTTCTTGTTTAAGCCTTGAAGCTTTCCCTATAAAAGGGACCCTTGTCTATGGCTCAAGGCATCTTCTTCTCTATCTCTTCGCTAGCTTTCATTTTGTAGTTTAGACTCTTAGTTTTGGTGGAGAATATTTTGTAGAAGACTTGGCTTAGCATTCACCACCATGTGCACTTTAGTCCTCTTTTCTAGTCAAGCAATTTCTAGGTTCGGTTGCTAAATTGTGATGTTTCTTCTATTTAATTTATGCACTTCTTCCTCCTAGCTATCTTTAAGAATACTTTTTTTTTATTGTAAAGTTGTTCTCGGGTTTTATAACGATAGTTCGTATGTTACCAACTTTTAGATTGTTGTTCAATCTATTTCTTAAAGACTACGCACGATTTCAACTTGATTTCTGATCTGAACCACTCATGCTTCTTTGATAGCCAAGCTATCCTCGGGTCTTCGATCGCACATCTTGCTTTTATCCGCTTTATTTCGTCATCTATAATCGCCGGGCTATTCCTGGATTTTAGATCGTCACCTTCCAAATATTGCTATTCAAATCTGGAGCCAAGAGGCAACTTGGTGTGAGTTGCTGGATTGGTACAAGTGGTCAGATCTAGTTCAAATCATCTGGTTGAAGGAGTTGAAACTATTTCAAACCCGTGATCAACCCCGCAACCGGATCTGAGAACAAGTCTTTGACTGGAATATTTTACATCGATTTTCTCTCCAATTTAATTTCTAATTTTTAATTTCAGCACATTTGCACAACCCCCCCCCCCCATTTTTATTCACATTCAATTCTAGTTTTATTGAATTTAAAACTAACATATCCCTGTGGATTCGACCCTACTCATCGCGACTGCAAACCAAGAAAGTAGGATTTATTTTTGGTGTGTTCGACACGCATCATGGAGCTTGGCTTTTCGTTCCTTGTAAGTCGTCCAGGGATGTAGTTGATGACCCCTCGGGGTTCGCCTTCCGAGCGATCAGCTCGCTTGCCATCCTTATGGGCTGAATGGGGATCGGGGGGGGTTCGGCTTCGCCGCCTAGGGTCGCGACTTCTACTCTGACCTCTTTCTTTCTAGTGGTGGATGTACTTATCCAGGCGTCCTGCTTGGAACAAATACTCCAACTAATCACCAAGTACCACACACTCCTCGGTCGTGGACCGTAGGTGTCATGAAATGTACACCTCTTACTCATGTGAGCATTCGGCGATAGCTTTTGTTTTCCCGCGTTAGCAGGGTATTTGATGAGCTTTAGATGGTAGATGTTACGAATGATATAGTCTCCTTCCTGGTATTATGAGGAGTATACTTTTTGAATCAGGCGATCAAACGAGGTGGTGACCTCGGCCCCCTGCCACTTTCTGTTCATGGCGATTGCGATCTTCACTTTTTCCATCTCCCCTTCTGGACTTTTTGTCTTCGACGATGGTCTTGAGATTTTGCCAGTCAGTCGTTTTGGCTTCTCGGAGGTCTTCCATCTTTTAAAACTAGCGGCTTTCTCTTGAAATTCGACCATATATACTTAAGGTTCCGCAAGGGCGATCTGGTTAGGGGTGAGCAAAATTATATGATTCACCGAAACTGAACCAAAATCGAACCGAAACCGATCGAACCGAACCTGAATTAACCGAACCGAATTTATCGAATTAATTTTGGTTCGATTTTCGGTTAATTTTTTCTGAGATTTCAGTTTTCGATTCGGTTCAGTTAATTTACTGTAAAAAATTAGTTTTAACCAAATTAACCGAAATTTAAAAAAATATCATTTTACCCCCAACAATTCAATTAATTACATATGTATCCCAAACACTAATACCTTAAACGGTTAAACCCGATACGGCGATACCCACTTACCCTGTACTCTCCCCGCCACCCGACCCGATTCCTAACCTAATGTTCTCAGTCTCAGTCTCTCAACTCTCTCGCACTCGACAAGTCGACATCCTCATCAGCCAGCCCTAACTACACAGCGGGCGACGGGGCGAACGCAGCATCGTAGCGACGACAACGCAGCTCCCTGGCAGCTCGACTCCCCCACTCGGCTTCCCGGTCGGTCGACAATGCGGCACTCCGCCATTCCAGCCGGTCGACACTTGCCAAGTTGCCTCCTCACCCCCAAATCGCACTCGCCGAGTCGCCTTCCCCCCAAATCGGCCCTCGCCAAATCGCAAACTCTTCTTTTCATCCGGCGTCCAGGACTCCAGGCCAGCGGCAGTAGGGGTGAGCATCTCAATTTTGACTTGGTTAGGGTATTTTCTTAAAGTACAACATCTCAATTTTATGTATTAGCTTGTACAACATCTCAATTTTATGTTTTTTTGTACACTTACATTCTCTGTTTTATGTATTAGCTTACAGTGTCTCAAATTTTTTTCATAGGAAACACATTTCGGTTAATTCGATCGGTTAACCGAATCAAAATTTTTTGGTTAATTCGGTCGGTTAACCGAAATATTCGGTTCGGTAAACGGTAAAACTTTTTGTGTTATTTCGGTTCGGTTAACCGATCGATCGGTTCGATTAATTTACCGAACCGACCGATGCTCACCCCTAGATCTGGTCAGCAAAGAGTTCAGGTTTTAACCCGAGTTTGATGAAGAAAAGCTCGATCTGTGGGTCGAGGTTGGGGATATCAGCCGCTATGGCCTGAAACTTGTTTAGATATTCTCTTAGGGGCTCATGTTGTCGTTGCCTAACATAGTGGAGGGCAGCTCCTATTTTGTGATATACCCACGACGCGGTGAGTCGATTAAGGAACACGGGAGAGGTTGTCGAAAGAATGGATAGACCCCGGCGGGAGGGAAGCAAACCACAATATGGTAGTCTTTCCTAGGAAATTCGGGAAAGCTCTGCAGAGTGCAGAGTCAGTTGCTCTGTGATATAGCATCGTGGTCTAAAATGCCGTCAGGTGTAGTGCGGGGTCACATGTACCGTTATAAGGTGTCAGGGTTGTAGGTAACTCACTCCTCGATGGGAGGCATATTATCATGATGTGCTCGGTGAAGGGCCCCGTGTCGAAAGGGAGAGCAGACCTAGCTCTTCGAATTTTAGGATCCTCACATTTCACCGAATGCGGGGTACTGGAGACTTTGTCGTAGGGAGCTGGATCGGGTCTCCTCTTTCCCGAGTGAATGTTGTCTCTAGACTTTGAGTGGCAGCACTCGTGGTCAGTCGGGGGCCGTCCGCGGGGCCATGTCAATATCTCGACCTGGGTCATTAACTGTTGGTTTTTGGCTTCCAGATCATTTATTCGCTGTTGGAATTCTTTAGGGGAAAAATTAGCCAGTACTGGAGCGTCATTCCTCGTTGTTTCAGTGTTACCAGGTTATGGTCGATCGTCGCCATCGGGTCATTGTCGTTGGTGTGTGACGACGGTCGCTTGGCTCCGAGTTCCAACCATTATAGGGGAGGTAAGCTTTACTCGGCTCCACCGCGAGCGCCAAATGTTCCTACCTGAGAGTTGGGACCTTCTGATCCAGTTCGGTGTCTCTCCTTGTCTGGTTCAACGCCGACGGGGGGGATGGGGACACCTACAAAAGACACTCTGACGCTCAAGTCAGTGGGACTCCATGATGGAGGTAATGAAAATTGGAAAAAGTAGGGTTACCTAAGGCGCGTCGTATCTGTATTTATTGCAGGTGGAGGTGATGACGCCACCCGGCAATCTCGTGGAGATGTTGCCCAGAATGGGTCGAGGGTGATCCTGGAGATGATAGGCATGTAATGGTGTATCCTCCATGATAAGGAAGGATGTGGATGTCCATGTATGACTAAGAAGGACATGATAATGTTTGGCTCGAATCACATTTTAGGGATATGGCCGGGTGGAGCCCCCAGGCAAAGTCATTTGGTTTGGCTCGGAGCAAATTATGGGGCGCTGCTGGGTCTGATTCGACCGGGCCCAATAGTTCTAGTCTAGTCCAACACACAATATACACAGGGTTATTTATAGACCCAAAAAACCGCCTCTCTGGCGGGTAGTTTTCTCACCGGCGTAATCACGTCCCATCACAGTTGGCGCTCAGACGCCTCAAAAACCGCCTACTAAGCTTTTTCTGATAAAATGTTTTCCTATCAAATTATATCTATCGTACAAGTGGTAAACATCCAAAAAATCTCACACATATATCACATCCCGTCCGAATATCAAAGCATCACAAAAGACTGATCGAGCTCGGGGGTTGTGGACTGGATTAGAGCTTTTGGGCCAGTCGGATTAGACCTAGCAACACCCCACGACCCAACCCGAGCCAAACCAGACGGCTCCACCCGGGGGCCCCACCCGGCCATACATGGACATCCACGTCCTTCCTTATCACGAGGGATACGACATTACGAACCTATCATCTCCAGGATTAGTCTCGCCCCATTCTGAGCAATATCCCAGTGAGATTAACGGGCGGCGTCATCACCTCCACCTGTAATAAATACAGACATGGCACGCCTCAGGTAACCTAAGTTCCATATTCTATTACCTCCACCTTGGAGTCTCACTCACTTGAGCGTCGGAGTGTCTTTTGTAGCCCTCCGATGTTGAACATGACCAGGAGAGACATTAAACCGGACCAAACTACTCTGATCCTCAGGCAAGAACATGTTGCATTGTAGTTTTCAGTTGATCTAGTTGAGAATTCTAGTGTGTCTTGTTGCTTAGCTGTGGGTTGCGCTCCTCCAAGGAGGTGTCTCTTATCTAGTTAGGAACCTAGGCAGGACGTAACATGTTTAACATGAAATTCAAATCTTTGTTTAGTGAACATATGTATTATAAATTATACATACCCTACTTATTCATATTTAAAAAATATATATGATTGGTCAAATTTTGGAGAATGAAATATAATTTAAATATACTTCAATGTATTACTTTATATAAGTTTTAGAGAGAAAAATATTTAAAAACATTGGGGATGTATAAATTAAAATATTATATATATGAACCGATTAACTGTGGACTAATGATTAATCGGTATTCAAAAACCAAAACCTAAATCGAAAATTTAGAAAATAAAAAACCGAAACCGATATCGTTGAATCGGTTAATCGAAAAATTTGGTTCAGTTCCGGACCGATTTTTCGATTAACTGAGTTTTCGATTTTTTTTTCTCACCCCTAGCCATAGGTTTGACCCAAGTGTCAATGGCGAGCTTGTGGTAGATGACTCTGGGTCTATTCTTGGCATGTCGGCTGGCGTCCATGCAAATAGGTCGGCGTTGTCTCTGATTAGAGTGTCGAGTTGACTTTTAAGCTCAGCGGGTAGACAAGGTCCGATGAAGGTTGCCTGCTCGGGGGAGCCCCGATATGAATAGGTTTTAGGTCATCGGCGGGCTGGGGCCGCTCTTGGATATCTCCTTTGGGGTCCAATTCAAATATCTTTGGTTGTTGCTCTATATAGAAAATTGAGTGCGCCGGTTGGGATGAAATACCTGAAGTCTCTCCCAACTCGGCCGGTTTCTGCCTCAAGTGCTCATTGTAGCACATGCGGGCTTCTTTCTGGTCGACATGAACCACTCCCACTTCTATTTTCGAGATGGGGAATTGAGCTCCAGGTGAGGAGTCGACACAATGGCTCCCAAATTGTTCAGTGAAAGTCACCCTAGAATCATGCGATAAATATTGGGGCAATTGATGACAAGATACACTCCGACGAGGGACCTGCAAGACTCTCCGACGCTCAAATAAGTAAGAATCCAAATGGTGGGTATGAAATTAGAATTGAGAGTATATCTTATCTGTGTCGTGCCTATTTATAGTGCAAGTTAGGGATGTTTGCGGCCGATGATGTCTCCTTGAATCTCGTGGGGATATATGCCCGAAACGGGTCGAAATTTATTCCGGAGATGTCGAGTAATTAATGAAGAGTGTGGGTGTCCTTGTATGGCCGAATGGAGCTCCCGAACTAGGTTGTAATTGACTCGATTTGACTCTGATTTATGAGTGTGGGTGTTTTTGGGTCTAATCCAGTCGTGTCCAATAGAACTAGTCTAGTCCAGGTTACATCAATTAATGACTTAGGAGATCCTTGGCCAAGGCAAAATAGTTATCGAATCATGAATTATGAATCAAATACATAATCGATCGATCGGGTTTTGATTTGTTCGCGCCCATAGTGTGATATGAACATTGTTCAATGGAAGAATTTTATCACATGAAAATCATAATTAGAAAATGTTTATTGGTTATTTATCTCAACTAATTTTTCATGACATATTATAAGATGTTAGTAGAAATTTTGCAACAATAAAAATTGATGTCAAACTTATCCGGTCAAACAAGATTTGAAATGAATAATCATAAGAATAAACACTAATCTCTTGGTACGAGACCACAAACATGGAATCATGTGCTCCCATCTGCGGTGGGCTCCTTCCTCTAGTTCATTAAAAAAATAATTCTACGTTGGTAATTAATGATTACGTGGGTTGTATTCACTAAATTTGAATACAAATGAAAAAAATTGAAATCTTTTTCAAATCTAGTTCAGTCAAAGGGTTCATCACTGCAGCAAATGCATCTCCAGTGTCACATCATTTACTACTGGTTGCAATAAAACCCCCAACAACCATTTAATCACTCCTGCAAGAAAGAAAATAATCTGATGTGAGATTTCCTGTAATATATAGTAAGTAAGCCTTCAATCACTCCTGCAAGAAAGAAAATAATCTGATGTGAGATTTCCTGTAATATAGTAAGTAAGCCTTCAAGTATACGCAAGAAAAGAAAACAATTACACGGTTTTAGGATTTTCTATGGTCAAATGATCCAAATGCAAAGAAAATTATCTACACAGCCACAGGGTCCACAAAGTAATTGCACAGAAATGTGCCAACAGCAACCTCTCATCATTGTCACTTTCTTTTATGTTATCCAAACATGATGGCACCGACAAAGTTAATTAGTTTCATATAGTAAATTGCGAGGGACTTGGATTTGGAGTTTTAATTTCACATAGTAAATTGCGAACGACACAGTCTCGGATTAGAGTAAAAATCCCTTCTTGGGGGGGGGGGGGGGGAGGGGGGGGGACTACATTAATGTGGATTGTAGTAGCATCTTCCGATACCCACCATATTTTTGAATTATAACGCAGAGGAGTCAGGCTCCTTCTTCAATGTTCATCTCCCATGAAGAAGAAAAAAAATATCGCAGCAGGCAGTGGCCACACAGTGTCCAGGTTGGATAACAAGTGTCGCATTTTGGCAGGTAGTAAATGTGGGGAAGCACCTTTATTTTAATCTGACACTGTTCAGTGCTTGACATGTGAGCCAGTTTGAGCTATCAAACTCCTCTGGTTTAATTTACTGATGGGAATTGTTCAGATGTGCATGTGAGAGATCACAGCCATGCATGCTTCAAGAAAGCAAATGGTACATAGACATCAATAGAATGGAGATATTTTAACTAAAGTGGCCATGGATTTGACTACTCATTTTTTATTATTTTAAATGGGAATATGCCTGGGAACTTTTTGTCTGTCTACATCTTGAGAGTTGAGATGCTGCAGTCATGAAGGCATTGCCTGAATCAGCACATGAAGATGTGCCTCTCCATTTCCTGAGAGGCAAAGCAGACCAGTCTAACTTTGCCTTTACACCAAAACCTACCTCAAAAACAATAAATGGTTTCGCTTAGTTGGTAATATGTTCTATAGTAAATTAAATTGTGCATAGTAATATCGAATTCGACCGGGACTCAACATGAGAAGAAATAGATGAAGATTATGCTGATACTATTTTTTCAACTAAGAAGGGAGATTAAGATCAATTTTGCTAAATGAAACACATTGTCAGCAGAATGTCATTGGGCTAATATAACAATATTGATGACATATGAAGTATATTTAATTTTCTAAATATTAAGAGGGTTTCAAACTATTTTCGCATTGGACTAAAAAATAATGAAAAAAAATAAAACTGAGATCATGTGCAGAGGATCTTTTCATATCTTATGAAAAGACTCAAATTGAGGCACTGTGTTCTCCCAAAAGAATATAACTGTAGACATTATTCTTTCATAATATTTAAAATGTTTAAGGTAAATGATTGTTGAATCAATTTCAATATGTATTAAGAGTAGATCCATTTTTTTTTCTTTTTCTAATTGTTGCTTGCTTTGTTATGCTATTTTGCTATTTGGTCTCATATTCAAGTGTGATTCAAATTGATTACAGGAGATTATGCTAGAATATAAGTGCAATAAGAATTGTTCGAAGTTATTCTAGTTAAACAGTTTGGTTCCACCCTCTCTAAACGAAAGGTCAAAGCCACAGTTGAATTAAAGGTAAGTTTATTGTTAATATGTAATGTTCTACTAACAAGAGAAATCATTTCTGTAATAGGATCCAACTTTCTATTCTTAATATTTCTGTAAGAAAAATGAAAACTTTATTTATGACAATGGACTAAGATCACAGACTTTTGAGGAAGGAAGGCAGGGCATGCATCCAACTCCCCAGCCAATTGCAATCCTTCCTCAAGTACAAGCTTGTCTGAGAATTCCATTCCTTCAATTCCCTGGTCCACTGATACTAACCAGCCAACTCTCTAACACTCCTTCTCACCCACTCCTAAAGCCACATTTCCTGGACCATCTCAATTTCACCAACCTGTCTCAACTCTCTTTGCTCAACCAGTTTCTCATTCTCCAAGAACAGAAGTAATCTTCGGAACCTGGAATATTTTCTGGGTCGCCAAGATCACATAGCTCTCCATCCACATTGGTCACTATTACGTGCTTTATTTCTTAATCCTCTTCCCTCTCTAATAAAAATCCCTCCTTTTGTATAATCTCTGCCTCCATTGATCTTGGCCTGGCTGCAGAGTTCCCATTGCTTGCCATTCACATTCCAGCGGGAACCAATCAACATTGAGCATTATTCCATTCATTAGTTTCTTTCATTCGTTTGCTTTCCAATGATAAAAATCCTCACTTGTTTTGTTCTGGCGTGCATGGTTTGAGGTGCTACATCTTTGGACTGCTCTTCTTATACTCCCATGATAAGAGTCTTCAAATGCTATTAGCAGTTGCTTTATTGGGTTACCATCTCCATTCTTTATTTGGTTGGTGATCGCCTCCCTTCTTCCTTATCGTCATCACTCTGCCTTGCTCTTGACTGTTTCTTCAAGGATTGTCGCGCGCGCGCCTGCTTTTTGGTAGACACTTCCACTTGGAGCTTTAGAGGACGCGTAGAAAGTTCCGAGATGTCTTTTGACGGCCACCTTTCTCCGGAGTAGGTAATTCCTCTTTGTGAAGTAGTTCAATCTCTGCGCTTTTTTAGTGCCCAACATTTGGTTTCTTTTATCTCGGAAGGCGTGAAAAGGTTGACGGGCATCGAAAAAATTCTGATGTTTTTTATGTGGTCTATTGCATAGATGAGATTCGATTCTAGCATTGATTGAGAGAAGATGATGATGCTCGTGCTTTCGTTCGCCGCCGGATCGAGATGAGAGGGGTTATGGGCGCTGGCGCTGGCGGCGCCACCGAGGCAAGGCATCGGTCCGCCGGAAGTCCGTGAGTGTTTCTGTTCCTGAGCTCTTTCATTCGCGTTGATATGTCTCTCTTACTCTTCACGCGCTGGCTGGCTTCTTCAGGCTTTTGAGATGCTTACTTGCTTTCATTCTTGTTATTCCCTTTTCCTTAATCGTTCTACGCGATGATTTACTTAGCAGTAAAGTTGCCAACATCTGGAAAGAAATAAGAACTGATAGAATGGATTTTGGCATCGTCATCGATAGTTTTGGATTGCAATTGGAAGGAAACACCAGCCATTTAAGAACAAAGGACGATCATGTTGATGAATTCATTGGTTTTGAATCTTCCTTCAGCATTGTTTTAGTTTCCCACTAGAAAATTGAAAAGGATCTGGTTCACCAAATTGATTTGGCATTTTGATTAGCTTTGTCAATGAAATCAGAATAAATCTCCCAAGGAACAAGTCTTACCTATCTCCCACTTTTTTTTTCTTTTTTCTTTTTTTGAGGAAACCCAGGTTTTATATCTTGTTATAGGCTGCTTGTTTAGCTACTGTTCCATAGTCATTTTTTTATTTGGATCTTTCAGATGTATAGATCTCAATAATATTCTTCTATTGAACGCTGAAACAAAACTCTTAGTTAAAAAGTAAAGGGTAAATCAAACTTTCTAAGGACTATCAACCTACCGTATAAGAAATGACATATGCTTGAATAGCTGGAAAAGAGCAATCACTGTCTTGTTAGTGGATGACAATATCATGATTCATGACAAATAATGATAACCATTCAAATCAGGAAAAGCTATATATGTACTCTTCATCAGCACCATGCCACCATGAACAAAATACATAGCATAATTACCATACTATTTACTGAAGCAGAGTATACAACTCCTAGAACTTATCTTAAAGATTCTCATGATTTCAATTGGTTATTTCAGTTCATTTGTAGATATTAACCAACCTTAATGACTTGGTTCTGCTCATTTTAGGTTAATGGTGCACAATGTTTTACCTAGATGTATATTTCCTGTATCGTGTATCCAATCTATTTTTTCATTTAGCTAACTAGTCTCCAATCCTGGTTTAGTAATGTTTATGCAAACAAAAGGAGGTTTCAGAGAAGCAGTGACTTCCGGCAATCCGACAAGTCAACCAACAGTATTTTTCCTGAGAGAAGCTCATCCTGGAAGCTACATTCTTTGAAGCTTGCCCTGTTAATCATCATCTGTTACACCTTTTTAACTCTCCTCCACTCCCCAGCTGCTTACCATAATGAGCATGCCTTGCATGCTGGTTCCAGGTACGCCACTTTTGCTACTCGATGCTGGAATTCAAGCTTTAAACACACGCCTAATACTTTTTTTCCCCTGAAGTGATGATCAGTGATCATGATTTGTATGCTTTTAACTGTTTGTTCCTATGCTTGTCATAATATTCATTGCAGGTCCAGATTCATGGATGTTGGATGGATATGGGCAAAATCCAAACCCGATCCGAGATATGTATCTCATTTGGATGTTGATTGGACCCAAATCTTGGAATGTGTTGGAAAGCTGGATGCAAGGAATCTGAAGATTGGCTTATTGAATTTTAACATATCTGAGATCAGTCAGTGGCATCAACTGCTACCACATGCAGGATTTTCTGTTATACAACTTGACTATGCAGAGAGTAATATTACTTGGAATGTTCTGTATCCTGAATGGATTGATGAAGAAGAAGAGTCTCAAGTTCCCGCTTGTCCTAAACTTCCTAAATCAAAGTTCTCAAAAGGTTTCCGCTTTGACATCATAGCAGTGAAGCTTCCTTGCAGAAGCTCAGGGAGCTGGTCAAGAGATGTTGCTAGGTTGCATTTACAGCTCGCGGCTGCACAAGTTGCAGCAGCCTCCACGGGAAGTCAGCACCCGGTGTATGTACATTTTGTGACCAACTGTTTCCCAATCCCAAACCTCTTCACATGCAAGAACCTTGTCATGCGGAAAGGAAATAACTGGTTGTACAAACCAGACCTGCATTTGCTAAAGCAGAAGCTACAGCTTCCGATAGGATCGTGTGAGCTAGCGCTCCCAATCGAAGCAACAGGTCAGTTTGATTTTATCTTTTACTTATTTAGTTTCCTCTTTATTTGGTAAGTTTGATACTTTGACCGAAAATTTTAGGACTTAAAGCTGATCAGCTCATCTTTTTTTTTTTGGCCAAAAAGTAGAAAACTATATTATTACTCGCCAGCGCTAGATCAAAAAGTTCATTATACAAAATTGCCTCCAATTTTGGAGGGCGAATTGTGGACCAAATGAGACCATCCTTAGCCCTATTTGCTGCCGAATGGGCAGCTTTGAAAACTTCACAAAATTACATTTGGAAGTTAAAGTACAAAATATCAGAAACAATATAAGAAATAGACCGAGGAGGGAGTCTGGGAAATCAGCATCTCAACCAAAGCCTGGGAGTCATTTCCATCTGAAAAAGGAGGGAGTGAGTGATCAATGGCATATAATTGAAATATAGCGTGATAGTGCTTATAGCATTATCTGCCAGAATTAGTTGTCTGATCTAGAAATTGAAAGTACAATTTAACTAGCTTTTCTAGTTGAAGATTGAAGACTATTCCTTTGCTGTTTCTCAAATTTTGTTGCCGAACTATAATCATTTTCCAAACTGTTTCACAAATATGTCCTAGTAAACTTTTGGAACCATTGATATTTGCTAATTGAAAGTTTTTTAACCAAATTTTCTTACTTAATATTTTTCAATATACTGATCACCTTCAATTCTTTCTGATGGTAGAGCGCCCGTATTCAAATACACCGAACCGAGAAGCATATGCCACCATACTCCACTCAGCCGACGTTTACGTTTGTGGAGCCATTGCAGCAGCTCAGAGTATCCGACTAGCGGGATCTAAGAGAGACCTAGTCATACTCGTCGATGAAACGGTTAGTGATAGTCACAAAAGCGGCCTTGAAGCTGCTGGGTGGAAGATAAAGACAATCACAAGGATCAGGAATCCCAAGGCTGAGCGTGATGCTTACAACGAGTGGAACTACAGCAAGTTCAGGCTTTGGCAGCTCACAGAATATGACAAGATCATATTCATTGATGCAGACCTGCTCATTTTAAGAAACATCGATTTCCTGTTTACCATGCCTGAAATAACAGCCACAGGCAACAACGTGACGTTCTTCAACTCGGGAGTGATGGTTATCCAGCCTTCAAACTGTACATTCCAGTTGTTGATGGATCATATCAATGAGATCGAGTCCTATAATGGTGGAGACCAGGGTTACTTGAATGAAATCTTTACATGGTGGCACCGGATACCAAGGCGAATCAACTTCTTAAAGCACTTCTGGATTGGTGATGAAGAGGAGATCAAAGAGATGAAGACTCGTTTGTTTGGCGCGGATCCACCTATTCTGTATGTTCTTCACTATTTGGGGCTAAAGCCATGGCTGTGCTTCAGGGACTACGATTGCAACTGGAATGTTGACATAATGCAGGAATTCGCAAGTGATATTGCGCATGCAAGATGGTGGAAAGTGCATGATACAATGCCGAAACACTTGCAGAGCTTCTGCCTTCTAAGAACAAAGCAGAAAGCTGCCTTGGAGTGGGATCGGAGGCAGGCGGAAAAGGCAAATTATTCGGACGGCCATTGGAGGCGAAAAATAACTGATCGACGTCTAAAAATATGTTCTGAGGATTTTTGCTACTGGAAGAACATGCTACGGCATTGGGGAGATCCAAATTGGTCAGATGAGAACTTGGCATCCGTCCCCAATGCAAAACTGCCAAGTTTATGATTTAAACATGTCATTACTGAAATCCTTTCCTACAAATAATTAGGTACTTAAACTTAGTTTGTTACTTAAAAGTTATTAATTTTAAGAGAAATATTGTCGCGCCCCGGCCCCGGGCCCGGGAAGCGACGGCGACTCGAACACCGCGCAGCGGAATGAAAAGCCACGAATCATCACATAAAACACAACAACATAAAAACCAATAACTATAATTCATAAGTCCGATCAAATACAATATTTAACCAAATATAAAACTGATCTACAAATTATAGCTCCAAAATAACAATATCAAAGCCGAGCTATAAGACGACAAAACAAACCAAAATATAAAAGTAGTCGCCATCAGAGCTCCACATCTACGATCAACTACTAGCTGTCTAAAAATTATCTACACCTCGATCTACAAATCGACTGCTCACCCCTGCAAATCTGAAGCAAAAACAACGGAGATCAGCGAATGCTGAGTAGGAGAATCACAATATGATCAACAGGTATCAAGTGTCAACTCGACAATGAATAACAACATGGCCTAAGATGCAGTCAAAGGCGATGAACACAACAAATACACCTCACCTACTCCTAAACAACATCAACTAAATCACCGAGCGTGTGGATCATTGGGTAAAAATCCCACACTCTACCACCCGTAGAGTGGCATCAATCGTCCGCTCCAACGGTGACGCGACTACCCCGACCAAGCAAGTAGCCCGACGGGCGTCGTATTCGACATCCGCACACCCGAAGGTGCCCAAAGTGATTAGTCAATATCCATACCCTTACCCATGTCTGGAGGGTACCGCAATAAAATGGTCATGGACCGAAGTCCTCTCTAAGGCCGTAGCCTCCAGATCGACAGCAACCATGCAACTCGACTCCAAGAGTGCAACAAGGTATATCACCATGATCAACAACATAGCAACAACTCCAAGTGATTATGACATGATCAACAGGATAATAACATGCTCAACAAATAAACAACACCAATAAGCAACAATAAAATGCAACACATGTAATTTCTCTACATGGCATGTCCAACAATAATGTGCAACAGAAGTTCAATAAGTTTTAGGAAGCAAAGCAAACAATGGAAGCAAAGGTATTTCTGTACTTTATCTCCGACGACAAATCAACAACAGACTTGCAGACTCAACTCATGCTCAACCCACTCTCCAAACACCCCATGATCAACCAACTCTCCAAACCATAATTATTTCACACTGATCAATCAACTAAATTCTCAGACTAATAATTTACTATTATTTAAACACCTCGATAATCTCAACCACTAACCAACTGAAAGAACAATCTAACAATGTTTTCTCGAAAAACTAACCCCACCATCGCGTTCAGCACGCGAAAACGATCAAGATTGATATTCACCTCAACTTTAACCGACAACTCGGGGCCCACCAAATAAATTAATTTCAAACATAACTATATCATTAACTTACTAAACAACAGTAAAATACAAAAATATATCAAAATCACACAAAATAATCTCCAATCTGAATTCCGACACCACCATCGCGTTCAGCACGCTAAAATCTACAACTTTGGTATTCAGCTCAACTCAATCCGACGACTATACGATCAACTATAAAATTATCCTAATAATTCATAAATCAACCCAATTTCATATGATACAGCTCTATTATCTAAAACACTGTTATCCCACCCACTCGTCTCCCTCTCCCCTCACGCTGCCCCTGCGCCCGACGCCACCTCCCTGCTCCGCTCGAACCCACGCCGACCGGCCATCCCGGCCGCCGGCGATCACCCCGACGGCACAGCCGCCCTCTCCCCGACCTCCGTGACAGGCGGGACAACCACCACCTACCTCTCTCTCTCTCTCTCTCTCTCTCTCTCTCTCTCTCACCCGCGGACCCCTCCTCTCTCCCTCTCGGCCGCCGCCTACGACCCACACGCCGACCTCTCCGCCCTCTCATCGACCTCCTGGCTCGATCCGACCCACTGGCGGCCGAGCAGTGGCCGGGAAAGCCACCACCAAGCACGGCCAGCCAGCCGCCAGCCCGGCACGGCTCCTCATCGCGACCTCGTTCTTCGTCGTCGTCGGAAGATAAACGCGGAAGTAAAGGAGAAGGGAGGGATCTCCTACCTCGATCTCGCGACTCCAGCGACACGCGTCGACTCCTTCGCCGTCTGCCGACGCCCTCGCTTCTTCCTCTTCTTCTCTACTTCTCCTCACTTAAAACCCCTCAACAGCACCTCTCCCTCACTTATCCTCACCGCCACCTAGCACTTCTCCACTTCCACAGCCAACTTTTTTTTTTTTTACCCGGACATAACAAATATAATTGATTAATTTCTTAACCTTGAAGTAATACTTTTACTTTTTTTCAGTTAGTTTCAAAATTATAGTTATTTTCTAACAAACCACGTAATGACTTCCAACGGCGTCAAGAAAAATATCGGGACGAAAAAAACTTATAAATAAGTATCTCTATCGCTGAAAAGGGCAACCATCGCCACAAGAGATGGGTTGGCCATTTCCTCATATACTCAAGTTGTGGGTCGAAGTTACTTGTACTGGACGTCCAATACATTTTCCGAATGCGTGATAAACATTCTACCGGAGTGGGTGGGTGTTCGCTTGAAGCATATGATCCCCAATCTGATGCCCCCACAAAGCATTCGGTTGCAATGATCGTAGAAAATTTATTAGGGCTTTATATTATTGTGAAACAACGTTGCAGCTGTCTTAGTCATTCTTTTCTTATGTCTAGCACTAGTACTCAACCGTTTTTGATCCAGTATCCTTCTCGCCCATGACTTTTCTTATTTGGGATTATTAACATAAATTCTTATCTCAGATGATTGTTAGCATATGGACCAGTTATATTCTTATCTCAAATGATTGTTTGTTAGCATATGGACCAGTTATCGACACCCTAAACGAGTTCCGAACACATTTCATCATACAATACAAGTATCAACGATAATATTTTTATCCAAAAAATTATTTTCTTGGCTAAATTTTGTTAAGCTTATATAAGGAGGATAAATTTTTAAAATCCTTATCAAAAAGGAGTCATATAAAAAAGCACCATAAAGTTATATTCATTATTTATTTAATGTATAAATTTAAAAATAAATAAATAAAATTGATATATCCAATATACATTAAACTTAGAATATTTTATCCATTACTATCTTTCATTTGTTATCCTACACTATCCCATAATATCGTTTTGAGACGAACATTTGCTACCTAAATATTGTTTGCATTCTTTCAAATATCATGCACCTGATCCAATGTAAGATGAACAAACTAATTGCAACCATTGGTATGGACCTATGCAGACATTTTGGAAGAAATTGCAGCTGAAGACAATAAGATCTAGTAGCTATAGCCACTTAAAGTTGTTACAAGTAATTGAGCCACCACAGTACAGTTTAGGCAGTGCCATATCAGATATCATTCATGTACAAGTTTTGACGGAATATGAAAGCAGTACCACATGGGGCTGTAACAGAAATTGTGTTCTGTGCAACAATGACATGAGAGCCACATGAATTATTGTTCCTGCAGCGCGGCAGAAGAGCTATTAATAGCTATCTTCCTCGGTATCAGGCCTCCGGAGATAGTACCGTAAACAGTTCGTCAACACCTGAAAGCACAACATTGTCAACTACCGTAACATTGCTACTTCATACTAGTCAACACCTTGGAAGATAAAACAAAGTATCTAGAAATAGCACAACGTTCGAGATAATCACATTTAGCCATTAAATTGTTAAAAAATATTTACCTGTGACAAGGAACTGTTCAATGCAGCACCTCTGTAACTTACATGAAATTTGTCCTTTGCTACTAGGCCCTGCAAGATAACACAAAGAAGTTTCACTCTTCTTCACGATTGTAAATGATGATGATGATGATAAGAGAGAGAGGAAAAAAAAGAGAGACCTCAGTATCAATCTCTGCTGATTCCACATCAATATTGGTGTCCGTTATTATCTTGATGATCTCCAGTAGTAGCCCAGGTCGATCGGCAGTCTCAATGTAGAGCAAGCTGGAACATATAGTTTAATTGAAGTTGAGACTATTTGGTATTTCCATCAAAATTATTTCCTTAGATAGTTATTATTATTTGCCTATACAACAGGTCAATCTACAATCTATTAATATAATATTTCTTTCCAGATGGTATTAGAGCCTCAAAACCTAACGCTAAGCTACCCTCCACAAATTATTCTCTCAGCACCCCCAGCCAGGCACCAAGTCATCAACCATGATGCCCTAATCTTCTCTTCCCCTCATTTTTCTTCATCTTCCTCCTGCTACAGTACTGCTACATTACTGTAATAGTGCTTGCGGCACTATAGTGTGCAGTTGCCTGCTCTCTGCCCTGCAACCAGCAGAAATAAACTAGAACAGGACTGGGATATGATCAGCCCGATACCTGCAACTGCTGATCCTTGTTCTCCACCTGAACAGGACTGGGACTGCTGATCCTTGTTCCACTTATCTAGGTAGTGCAGTGCTTCTTCATTTTCATCCAAGCATACAACCTCAATTCTCTACATGAATCAATTTTCAACAACTTGGCCTTTTATCTTTTATTGAGTTTTATCTAATGTTTTCAAACTCAAGCAGTGTGTATAAACCAACTTGAGTTTGAGAGGATGTTGAGAAGATTAAGTAGGAATAATATAATAAAGGAATCAATTTAAATTGGTTTCCATCTAGATCCTTTCAGATTTATTTTACTAGTTCTTGCTTTATTTATTTTGTGTTTTCAATAAGGATGTTTTCTTGTAGTCATTGTTTTATTTGAATGCATTTACTAATTATATTAATCTATTGCTATAATATTGCTAAGAAACTAGAATTAGCATATGCCTAATGATTACCTCATTGCTATTTTTCTAGCAATAAATGCTACCATCTATAGACAGTTCATGTGACTGTTTAATTGCAAAACCAAGGGCCAGCAAGGGTAAGGGTCGCAACATGTAGGGTACTTTTCACCATAACTGTATCATACCCAATTAATTTAACCCTCTACTTGTACCTACTCGAATATGAGTCGGGTATGAATTTTTCACTAGTCATACCTTACACATGAGCTATTTTGGGTACTCTTGGGTACTCAAACACAACATAAATAGGTAAGGGTATAGAAGGGTACTTGACGCACCCGCCCCTAAAAAAACCCAAATTGCAATAACCAACAATTTTTTTTTAAAAATAACCTATTATACTACAAAGGTTTAACTCCAAGTCTCCACTATCAACTTCTTTTTCATGCCTTCTGTGATTTTAACTTCTTTAATCATTTTCATGCCATCCCTTATATATATAATAAATAATATATATCTATAAATCCACTATTGAGTACCAAGTACCTACTAATCAAAGGGTCATATCCTACCATACCCTACCCGAATTTTTATTTTGGTACTAATTTTGCTACCTAAACTCTACTCGTACCCTACTCAGTTTAATCATGTTGGGTAGACTGAGTTGTCAGTTTTTAAGGTACCCATTGCCACCCCTAAGCAAGGGCAAGCTTTTTTAAGCAGAAATAAGTTTTAGATGTTAAGATGAGACAACACATCGGAGTTAGAATCATGACATGTCAGAAGACAAGATTTAAAATACAAACAATATAAAATCCCATCCATAATTTGTCCGCTAGCAAGAGATATGATTTACACTCAATTTATTGTATAATTAAGAATTGCAATCTTTTGATCTTAGTTTGTTGTCAACCAGCAAAATAGCTAAAAACTAACCTCAGAAGCATCATATAGCATTGTTGAAAAGAATGCTATATCAATATAAGGTCAAGCAACATACCTTCTTTTTGGTCCATCATCTTGCAGATGTACGTGTGTGGCAACATCAATATCTAGCTGTCCATTTACAAATCAGAAGTTTAGAAAAGTTCAGAAACGAATTTCATGAGCATGCATGAGAATATTGAAAGCCACCTGAAAAAGCCATACTTCATTTCATACTAAAGCTATGGTATACTAGTTCCTTTGTACTAGTATACCCTAAGTCTAAGAATCTGATCCTTGTACGGGGCAAATACTAGTTCCTTTGTTACACATTTCATACTCATGAGTCATGACATTCATGAGCTACATGCTAGTCATGTTAATTATTTACATGTGTTAATTGCAGCAAGCAGCCTGTCTGCTAACGAACATGGTCCATGTTATATATTTTTCAATAAATATATGTTAATTATCATGACTGGATTGTCTACTAAACATAGTCCATCTTACAAGATATATTTTTCAATCTAACAAACATATGGTGCAATAAATGAAAATTACACAATTCTTGCGCAATTTAAACAATTTGCAAGTAGTATGGTATACTAAAGCTATACTTAAATGTTGCACTATGGAAAAAAAGCTTAAAGATCAGGAATAAGTGTCCCTCACATTTCACGTACTGGTAGAATCTAGACCTGTTGTTCGGATAGAGCTGTAAAATCCAATTTCCTAACCTAAACTCAGATTTTGCAAACAGATAGCAGATTACACTGGATCATCGGACCTAAAAGCAATTTAGGTCAAACCATCCTAAACCAAACCAACAATGGTAAGGGCATGTTTGTTTCATGGGATAAAGAAAGATACGATAAGAGGTGGATTTTAATGTGTTTGGATTAGAAGATAAAAAAGATGTTATATCATGTGGATTACAAAAAACCCTATCCAACCCCCTCTTATTTCGTATCCTGCCCCATTCATATCCTATCCAATGAAACAAATGGAGCATAATAGTAGTCTCTTGCAGGATAATAAACTATTATGAAATGGCAGTACCCATGCCGGTTATAAAAATGAAAAGAATCAGCACTTCTTAAATAAGACTCTGTAAATTCAATTAGGCATACTTGTAGAGATATATTTGGAGATTAAATATTTCATACAAAATATGTTTATACATTTGATCCAAATATTAATATTGAATGTTGTGAGTAAATGAGTGGTTTGTTTATCGTAAATACATCATCTATATGTTAAAGGGGAGGGTTAGGTTAATGTTTATATTTTTCTGTACTCCCTTGTTATTTGTCAAGCTATCAATGCATGGTTGATCCTAACCCTAACCCTTAGGTGTTCCAATCTTTGTTCCTTCCTCTTTCTCCAACCCACAACCCCCTCTTTATTTTCCTTTCTGCACTGATAGGATGACTGCTCCACTCCCTTCTCCCTTCCAGCCCAACAAAGACTGACAAGAAAGGTTGCCGCCGCCTTTGTTTTCCTCTTCTTTACTCCAAAGAGGACTGCCGCACAAAGAAACCAGGAGCTACTAGTCAACCCCATTCGTCTTCCCCCTTGGCTGTGATATGTGTTCATAACCAGCCTTAAAAAAAGATGACAACCACCTTTCCTAGTCCTAATTTAATAAGGATAGTCAGCTATATCCAAGGTTTTTCTAATGGAATGTTACTCATCTAGGGTTGTTATATTCACTAGTAAAGAACTTATCCTCGTTGACATGGCCTCTTACTCTTTTGATTTGAAGAACTTTTCCATTGGCACTAATATGAAACTGAATGATGCTAATTATCTTTTAGGTCATGAGCCTTTCATTTTTTGGTCAGCTCCCATGGCAAGTTGCATCATCTTAGTTCTCCATTAGTCAACAGCTCTGATTTTGAGAAACTTTCTCAGAAGCAAGCCTCAGATTATGTTGTTTTTTACTAGATGCTTAATAGTCTAGAACCACAAATTGCTTCTACCATCACTTCTCATTGTACAGCAAAGGGAGCTATGGAAGACTCTTTCAGGAAAACATATATAGGGTTTATATCCTGTTTTGAGATATTTTCCCCTTAGACAAGCAGAATGCAGGTTTATTATGTTGCATTGAAAGGCAAGGTTGATTGCACATCACGGCTACTGCTGCAAATGATCTATAATGGCTACGATCTGGATCTAGAACCACCTGATGAGCTGACCAGAGGTCCTTTCCTGGAATGGTTCCTTGACTGCTGTTAGATCCTCCATTCAGATTTTGTTAGGAACTGTCCCCTTAACATCTGGTAGAGATATTATCCTTGGCGTAGATGAGTGTCTCTAGAATTGTCATAAAACGGTGATAACAAGCTAGAGAGAATCATCAAATTGTGAAGGTCCTCAATCTTAATTCCATGTTATGAAGATCCATAATGATAGTAAAAAATTGATCAATATGATTTTTGATGGAAGTTCATGCATCGTAAGGACTCAGGAGATACTTAGATAGTCTTTCGATAAGAGTTAAATTGTAGTATGCCTTATCGAGTCAATCATCCTTGTGAATGCCTTATTGAGGTACAACTCCAAGTGTTTCCTCCACAATTAAATTGTAGTCTTCTCAAGTATGATATCAAGAAATCTCTACCGCTAACTTGAAGATAGATCAGCCTTCTTACTGAGTTTCAACTTTAAGTCCTCCAGATAGGATTGATCTCCATTGAGGTTGGTGAGAATCGCCACCATGCTTTCCTGTCATAGTGCAGAACTCACAGTGTGGTGGAACATCTTAATGTCAATCATTCTAGGCAACATCCTTGATTTGCCCGAGAATTAACAAGATTCTGATACCAATTTGTGGGGATCGAGCAGAGAATGCAATGGAAGATGAGGGATCTCTACAAAATAGAGAGAAATAAAGCTAGAAAAATAATAAATTACATGAAAAGCTACAAATTACAATTAGAAAGCTCAATGCCCATGAAAAAGTACATGGCTCATACAAAGGAATTCTTCACTATCATACAAGATCCTCGACTTCCAACAAATACTCAAACTCCCCTCATGACTGTCTCTCACTTAAATAAAGTTGCTCTCAACTCTAACATCCAAAAGAACAGAGAAAATCACACACATGCAGTCCTTGCTACAGTTGCAACTAGGCTGCACTTAGGGTGGCCAATACTTGAGCTTAAGGTCTCAATTTATAGAGGCTTGGTCGACAATATAGGGTTGCAAAATGAGGTGAAACCTCAAAAAGAAATGAAGGTTTGCTGAGTTTTTGTGAGAGGAATGATGTAAAAAACCACATGTCAGAATAGGAAGGTAAGACTGGGAGCTCCATTTATGTCACTGTAAGTTTCTTTTAATTTTGGCAACCAAATCTCATCAAATTATTCCCAAATTTGGTCATTAAATATAGAATCCAATCAGGAAATTTTTTGATAAAAAGGACATCAGACCAAAAAGGCACTAGATCAACCCTTAGAGGAAACATCCAATTAGACTTGGTGATATTTCTGAAATCTATAATTATGATTTACCTTCAACTTGCACGAGTATATAAGCCTAGAATTTCTGTAGTCTGACTAAAAGCTTCTTGGGCTTGTTTCAATCAAAACCAAACTTGGTTTAGGCTCACTAGGTGAAATTCCACTTGCACTTAACATATACCTTTGCTCTTCCTCACCTAGTTTTGGTAATAAGATGAATTTCATTTTACATCATCCTAAGTACCTTGGCCTAATAGCTCCTTTAGCCACTTCTTTCTTTTCATGTATCTTCTGAAGTTCCTTCGTTTTTACTATAATATTTAGACATACCTTTTATCCTTCAATATTGGACTCCTCACGTTACCATCAAGCTCCCTTTAAGATAAAGCATAATCCAGTTCTTCAGGACTCTAAGAACAAGTTAAAGTTGTTGGAGTTTTATTTGGTCTGTTGTCTATTACATCTTCATAATCAGATTTGAGACCAACATAGATGGATATATTATTCCATTAGCCCCTCTTTATGATAGAGAGGGGAAACACAATCTTCCAAGGAAACAAGATAAACAAAAATAAACCAACAATAATTATTCTAACAGACCACTACCTTGAAAGAAAAAACAGAAATAAGTGGCATTTTTCACAATAATAGCTAGGTTTGAAGCTTCTACCCTAGGTTATTAGATTCCAGTGCCATACCTTCTTCTCCGGCGGTTTGATTCCAAAAACTTCACCCATTGCCAGCTTCTCACTAGATTCCTAATAAACAACTAGATTAAAGCATAAAATTAATGGATCAACATAAGAAACAAGAAACCAAAATTATTTACTCACTGGATGATACTTCAAAAGGTTGTTGATGACTGAAAGGCGAACTTTTTCAAGCATAGCCGGATCCTCAATCTTCCGCCCCCTGAAATATTAGTTGGAACCTATATTAGATTGAACCAAAAACCCAAGCAGTTCATAAAAATGTTATATATTCAGCAATAATGAAAAATGTAGTCAATATAGAATGACAAGAATCATTATTCAACATCTAGCATATGAAAAAAAAGAGAGAAAAAAATATGAATATTTAAAAATAAAAAAGAGTTTTTTTAAAAAAAACTCAATAAGAATATAAGATAAATTTGATTATGAAATAAGGGTAAAAGATTCAGCATATTATCTAGAAACCTCCTCGGAAAACAATCCAAACAATAAACCATTGATTCAGCATATTATCTCCTAAACTTTCAAGACAAACTAATCAATAACATTGGATTTGAGTATCATTAATCCCCGCTTAAACCATTGACGTCCTAGTAAGTTCAAACTCATTACATACATATTGAACCACAAAGATCACACAATGTTATGTTCTGTTTATACATTGCTGCTACTGTACCATTAATCTACCAAAGTCATCTGCAAGTAATAAGCTCTTCAACTTCTTCCTTCCCTCGCTCTTCTGATCCTCATCCTTCATTGAGATCCAACCATTTGTTATCCAGTTTTCTTTGACTTCTTACTGCTGCTTCCTACTTCTTGCACTAGCTTTGTTTCACTTCCTATTCATTGATGTCTCTTTTTTTCTGGATTGATTGCATTTGCATTGGCCTCTCCTTAAAGTTTTTTTCTCTTTAAAGACATGTGGGCATGGCACTTGAACCACACTTCACTTGATTTTTGTGCCTAGGTGATCTCCATGTCACTGTTAACAACACAACTGGATGAGGAAACTTCAGATTTGTGCAAAATGGGGTAGAATGAGGAGTTGGTGGTGACAGTTCAACTGCTCGTGAGGGAAATATATCCAAGCAAGGGAGAAATCATCCATCCTTACCAAGATATGAATGCACTAGACCAAAGGAGAATGCAATGGGGCCATAGTCTTACAGGAGCTCAAGATGTAAAAGTTGGAGAACTTAATCAAGCAACTCATTCTGACACAAAAGATATCAAAATTTTGATTGCCACAATGTGCCTAACAGGCGATACCTTGTAACTGCTGGTATCTAAAGCTTTTTTGTGTGGCTGTATCATATTCTATCTGTATACATCACCTATACCACTCAAGAACATTGAACATTGATTTCTTTTGATTCCAATACCATTTTCCATAGAAACAATTGTAGTATATTCTGGAACAAGTCTGATAATAATTTTCATCTCTCCTTACCTTGTAACTGCTGGTATTTAAAGCTTTTTATGTGGCTATATCATATTCTATCTATATACATCACCATAACACTGAAGAACATTGAACATTGGTTTCTTTTGATTCTAAAACCATTTTCATAGAAAACCATTATAGTATTTCTGGAACAGGTCTGATAATTTTTTCATCTAGCACCATTATTTTGCCTTGTGAAGCTTCTTTTCTATGATCAATTAATTGGAAGAAAACCTAGACCAATAAGATTGCAAGTTTGCAACACATAATTATTAAACGACAAACAATCATGGACTAATTATACAAATAGCATTGTATCGCATATTGATGGAGAATCACCCATTTCAATGTTGGCAGAATTTCAAGGGTCACTTTGCTTCGAATTTTGAAAGGGCATTTCATAACCAAATTGTGCAATTAAGGTGTCATTGGAAAACTCTTTGAGTCTACTTTCCAACAAAAGAATTTTTAGTCAATTTGGACTCTCCTGCAGAAAGTTATGGCCTAATTACTTTAGACAGGTCAATTAATCCGAGAATGGATCATTTATCTTTTCAAGAGATCTTCTTAAAGTTTCAATGACTTTTTATTTATACCATACATTGTATCAGCCCTTATTATTAATTACTTTGAGTCTAAATTAATTTTGGACTTAATTAATCAAGCTTGGAGGGTTGTTCCAAGCCATCTATATAAACCCCCCTCTTTCATGTCTTGGAGAGTAAAGTGAATTGTTCAATGAAAATTATCATTTAAGTTTTCTTCCAACTCTATATCAAATGGTGGATTCCAATGAATGGTGCGTTGCCTTAGCACTGTATCCCAAAAGAGTGATTCTTTGGGTGGTGAGCTACCTATCTACTTAGAAAACTAATATTTCCCTAAAGTTTCCCTCACTCTACTATTCTGAAAACCATCCTTATTCCATCACCACCAACCTTCATTTCTACCTGGCATCACATATTACTATGCAGTGCAACATGTTGTCCATAGAAAAGACGGAAAATTGCATAAAGAATACAGTATACAAGGCTTCTAAAGATAAAGCAACTAGAGAGTCTTAAAAAAGATTCAATAGACACCATAATGATGTTATACGGATGTTAAGTACTCACGCCCTCATAATGAAAAGTTTGGTCTTCACAACAGAATCCTCAGTCGTCACAGTTCCTTTGGTCACATCAAGACCAAAATCCATAAGAGATCGCATCTGCGAGTAATGCAAAGAAGTCTGAAATTAGAATTTGTTCTTTAAGTTTATTTACCAAAATATCTCTTTAATCAAGATAATCAAATCAATAGACAAACAACAACAAAATGAAAATTAAATCTTCAAAAGGTAAGCATAATAAGAAAATTCGCCTCATCAAACAAACTCTGGCACTTACAAAAATGCTACTAACTTTACATTTTAACAGAAAATGCTAGTAACTTTCTTTTAAGGAAAATATTTTCTTAACATTCTAACTTAACAAAGTGGTACAAGTGTTGGTAACAAGAATGTCACTAGAAAGAACAAAGGAAAGAGAAGTGCAGCATGTTATGTGTCAGTTTAGTTTCCTACATATAAAGTTATAATGTATCTAATAATTAAGATAGTGAATAATGATTCATACTTATTACCAAGAATAATAAGTTGAACGTAACAACAAGAGTAAAGAGTTGAACCATTTCCAAGCAGATAGATATGTGTTGCCCACAAAATTCCATTATTGCATAACTATATGTGATGCTAGAAGAATCAAGAACCTTACTGTGTCAACTAGTGCTCCCAAACGGTCACCAAAACTAAGTTCTACAATTGTTGCATCAGCATCTGAATCTTGATCTATCAGAACTATTGGCATTGGCACTGAATCTTTATCTTGGTCAGACATCTATCAATGATAAGTTATTATATGAGAGCATAAGTAAGAAACTTTTCCCTAAACAAAGATATACTAAAAAAGAAATACAAGTTATGAGGAAAAATGACCGGCAACATATAGTGCCACCAAATGTTTAACATGCACAGAATTCCATATGAAATCAGAATCCATTTTTACAAGGATATCAAAACTTAATAAGGGTATCATCCATACAAGTGATGCATTTTGAGAATCGATTTGCTGAAAAGAGAATCATGAAGCTATCTAGAATATTAGGGGGTGCTTTTCTTATTCAATGAATCAATGTTAATGTCCTTAAATCATCATAATTTTAGGGGATACAGATATGTGATTGCCCAGTATGCAACTTGAATCATCAGAAACCAATCTAACAAATTGTAGCAAATGTAACAGGATATCATGCTTCCTACTATGATCACCTAGGCTTTCTTTTTGCATTGGAAAAATGAGGTATGAATTTTTGCAAATCAGAAGTGACATTTCAGTTTGAACTATTGAGTAATCATTTAGAAAGAACTAAAGTAACTAGATTTTGAGATGATATAAATAAAGCATTGCTCGCTTGTCCAATAATATATGCTAATACAACCCTCATCATAGGGGCATCATTTATGACAAATATCTAGAACAAGAGAAATTTCACAGCATACCATTGAAGAAGACCCCAGCATATCAGCTGAATTGATAGATGACTGAGGATAGTTCCTAAATTATAGAGTTTAGGATACATCAGATATAATTGATTTGATTTGTTTAACTGAAACATTCACAGAATAGAATCAAGCATTAAGGAAAAATTTGCTCAAGGAGAAAAACAAAGGTTAATCTGAAGTCTGAACGTTTTAAAATATTTAGTCAAGTGATCTATTGTACTTATATTACATCAAGTTCTTGCATATCAAAATACATTTTCACAAGGACCTCTACTGCTAAAGCATATCAACATCACTATACATGTCAGAATAGCTTGATAGTTCTATCAATCAGAAGTCAGTAAATAAACAGGGTGTCTATCAACGATCCAGCAACTGAACTAAATCAAACTCTTATGAGGAGAAAATCCGAAAGTTTACTTGTCAGTTTTATATACCACAACAAGTAAAAGATGGGAGCATCTAAGACTAATCTGTATCAAGAACAACTGGAACTAATTCATAACAGAAATATCCGCCAGAAATCAAGAATCAAGAAATCGAAATATAAAACAGATATGAACTTCCGAAATCGGAAGCGCGATCCTGTTTTCATGTAGAAAAAAGAAGTCAACGCAGAAAGCAGCAGCCCGTGTTGAGCAATTTTTGAACAAAACGCATAGAGAATGATGCCATAACAAAAAAAAATCGAAAGCCTCAAGAAGAAACAGACTGGAAACTGAGCATGGGCGAGAGCGGCGAATCGGAGTTCACCTGCGTATTTTTCCAAGGAATCCACCGACGGAAACGAAGGATCCATGGACGAGCGGCGAGAACTCCGCGATCTCGAATCGAAGGAAGCGAGGGTGGAAAAGACCAACGGAGACAACCCTAGATTGGTGGACGGCAAGAGTGCGGAGAGGGTGAGAAGAGAGGAAGGAACAACCGAGAGCCATCCTTGGGGTCGTAGTGGAAATGTACGAGCTTACTATTTTGGATCGATCGATTTGGAGAAGGGAATCGAGGGATGCATTGATTGAGAATGCCCTGGCAAATCAATATATTGATTTAGAAAAGGGGAGGGGATACGTTATCTCCCGGCGAATCATTGTTAACGAAGAAAAAAGAAAGAGGTCCCTAAGCTTTAATGTACAAGTTTTTCAATTTCACAAATATTCATCCTCCCTCCTTTTTTCGTTTCCTTTTATTTTATTTTATTTACCAGTTGCTTCCTCCGTACAAAAGACATTATTCAGTATTTATATATAATTAGCTGCAGTACTCGCATTTTTCATACGTGGGCTACAATCAATTGTAATATTTTGATTTAATAAAAGCGGGTTTGATCTTATGATCCATTATTGAGATGCATGTTAGCTCATGTGATCTTGATCCATGTGATTCGAGCTTGAAACACTTAACCATGATTGGTGTGATTAATCAAGTGTAGGCCCGATTAATGAAACCCGTGATGGACGGGCCCATATAATCAGTTATAAATAGATGCTAGGTCCTATCTATACACCGTGTGGAAAAAACCTAGCTCATAGTTGATTTCTCCATCAAAAGCAGAGCATTTAAGACGGTGTTGTGGAGGAAGACCCGACTTTTCTTGGAGATCCAAAAGTTTATTCTGTTGCAAATATGTCGTCATCAAGTAAGATCTTATCTTACTAATTTATTTATGATATTCTTATATTCATGAAATACTTGATTAAAGATTTATCTTACAATTGGTATCAGAGCAGTTTTTTCATGAATTTAAGAATTCGTTTATGATAATTATGGGATGATTTTAATATGATGAATAATCTGTTTAAATTTTGATTCATCATGTTTGAATATTAAAATTAATTTTTCTGTTCGAATCAATTTATTATCCTTCGGATATTATATATTTTTGATGAATCATGTTTTTATCCGTTGGTTCTCTCCCTGCTGTGTAATTTTATTTGGAGTGGATCTTATAAGGTAAAGCAATGATATGATTTTGATTATGTACCTTAGTATATAAAAAAAAATTAAAACCTATTGTTTACCTGCTTCCGCACCGCGGCAGGTTGCTTTTTCGCCTCAGCAACCGCGCCGCGGCAGCCTTTTTCCGCCGCGTTAGCAGCGCGCTCGACGAGGCAGGCGAGCGAACGAGCGCGTCGCTCGACGAGGCAGGCGAGCGAACGAGCGCGTCGCTCACGTCCTGGGGATGCTCACCGCCGCGTCAGCAGCACGCTCGACGAGGCAGGCGGGCGGCGCCCGCGTCTGTTGTGCCCTAACGGGCACGCGGGCGACGCCCGACAGACCGCATGTGGCGCCCGCATCCTTGTACCCGATCCGCAGCGGTCGGCTGGGTCGCTGGGCTGGGCTGCTGAGCCCAGCACTACAGACCCAACTCAGGAAAAATTTTAATTAATGATTCAGGCCGAATTTTCAGGCCCAATTATTTATTTATTTTCTTTTGATTCACAGCAAATAAAAAATATGATATTTATTTTCTTTTGATTCACACCAAATAAAATTTTAGATCAGAATTATTTCTTCTGCATATATTGGAGTTTTTCATGCTATAATGATTCAAAATTTGAACATTATGAATGTCAATACATAGATTTATTCATGCTTCAATTAACTTGATTTATGAATTATTGTTGCAATTAAATTGCTATTATTTGACTATAATTCATGTAATATTTTTGCATAATTACTTATTTTTATTTATGCAAATTTTATACATGTCAATTTATTATTGTAATAGATTTAATCATACTTCAATTGACTTGATTTATGAATTATTGTTGCAATTAAATTGCTATGATTTGACTATAATTCATGTTATATTTTTTGCATAATTACTTATTTTGTTTATGCAAATTTCATACATGATAATTTATTATTGTAAATTATGTTATCTTTTATAAAACCTCAAACCTAATATTGTGACAATTAGGTGTAGAGATTGACATAATTTATAAATAAATATAAATAATTTAGGGAATGCTTAAAAATGGAGATTCATAACAGTTGAGGTATTTTTATACCAATTTTTGCACTATATTATGAATTGAAATAATTTAAAGGGCATAATATTGATTCCTGATGAGTTTTTTCACTAGTTATTATTTGTAATTACCATCAAAGTGGAATTACTTATAATGAGTGGTGTATTTTCTCATCATATGTGGAACACTGAAGATTAATTCATTCAATAGTTTTTCCCAAAGGATGATTATTTAGTGTTTTAATTGGAGGTCTTATTAAATGGAGTTATTAGGATGTGCATTGGTCTAGAGATCTGTCTGCCCAAAGGTGATAGATTTTTTGAAAATTAGTGTATTCTCATACTTTAACTCATTGAGGCTTTATTTTGTGATTACATGTTCTGCCCAAAGGTGAATATGTAATATTTTGTTAGCCTCAATTTCAATTATATTTCATGCCCTATAATTTAATCTAATGTATTTTAATTCTTGTCACAATTACTTTTAGTATGAACAACTGCAATGCCTCTATTGATATGTTGACTGGTTCAAACTTTAAGAAGTGGAAACACGACATAGAATTCTCTCTAGGCATGACTGATCTTGACATGGCTATTCATGAAGACAAGCCGGTGATTCCTGGAGGTCAAACCGCCACTCCTGAACAAAAAGACCTATTAGCTAAGTGGGAGAGATCCAATAGATTAAGCTTGCTTGCCATTAAAAGGACTGTTCCTGAACATTTAATGAGTGGATTGTCTGATACTTAAAATGCCAAAGAGTTTCTTAATTCTATTGGGAAAAGATTTCAAGTGGCTGATAATGCTGAGACTGCATATCTAATGAAAGAATTGACGACTATGGTTTATGATAACTCTAGCGGTGTAAGAGAGTTCATTCTGAAAATGGTTATGCTTCAAACCCAGCTTAAAGCCTTGAAAGTTGAACTAGATGACTCCCTCTTCCTTGTTCCTCATGCCCTAAATTCTCTTCTTGCTGAGTTCAGTCAAATTAAGACTGCCTATATTACCCAGAATGAAAAATGGACTCTAAATGATCTCATTACTAAATGTGTTGCTGAGGAAGAAAAACTTAAGAAAGAAAAGAGTGATCTAACCCTTCTAACTGTTCATCCCAAACCCCATTCTGGCAAGCCTCATAAGAAATTTAAGCATTTCTCACCTATTGCTCCGAAGAAATCTCATAAAGGACAAGGTAGTGGTCAGTATAACCCCAATGAAGGTCCTAAGCCTGCCCCTACTAAGAAATCTGTCAGATACCTCTTTTGCAAAAAGAAAGGACACAAAAGGTTTGAATGTACAAAGTTTAAGGTCTGGTTAGAAAAGAAGCAAAAAGCTGGAGGTAACCCCTTAGCCCTTGTTTGTTTTGAGTCTAATCTAGTTGATGTCCCTATTAATTCTTGGTGGTTTGATAGCGGGTCCACAACCCATGTTGCTATTTCTATGCAGGTTTTTGCAAACCTGAGGAAACCAAGTCTGAGGCAAAGCAAACTGAGAGTAGGAAATGATCTTGAAGTGACTGTGGAGTCTGTAGGAGATGTTAGATTGTTTTTAGAGTCAGGATTTGAACTTGTTCTGAATGACATCTTATATGTACCTACATTTAGGAGAAATTTGATTTCTGTTTCTTGTTTAGATAAACTTGGATTTCATTTTAGTTTTGGAAATGACAATATGAATATTATATTAAATTCTCAATTTATTGGAAGTGGATCTTTGGTTAATGGTTTATATATGTTGTCCTTAGCTCCTGATTGTCCATCTACATCTCTAAACATTGAAAATAAAATTGCTAAAAGATCAAGGATCAAAGATAAATCTTTTCTTTTATGACATAAGCGCTTAGGTCACATATCTAAAGAAAGGATTGAAAGACTTGTTAAAATTGACATTTTGCCTATCTTAGATTTTGGAGATATGGAGACTTGTGTTGATTGTATTAGGGGTAAATTGACCAAAACCAAGAAAAAGAGTGCTTTTAGAAGTTCAAGTATATTGGAAATCATTCATACAGACATTAGTGGACCTTACTCTCCTACTATTTGTGGTCATAAATATTTTATCACTTTTATTGATGACTTTTCTCGATATGGCTATATTTATTTGATTAAAGAAAAGTCTGAAGCACTTGATAAATTCAAAGTGTTTAAGACCGAAGTTGAAAAACAATTGGGAACAATCATCAAGATAGTGAGATCTGATCGTGGAGGAGAGTATTATGGTAGACATGGTGTTGCTGGTCAACATGTAGAACATTTTGCTTCATATTTGCAAGAACGTGGAATTGTTCCTCAATATACCATGCCAGGTAGTCCTGAACAAAATGGTGTAGCAGAAAGGCGTAGCCGCACTCTTAAGGATATGATGAGGAGCATGATGAGCAGGTCAAATTTGCCAGAATTTCTGTGGGTGAAGCCATTAAAACCTCTCTCTATATTCTTAACCGTGTCCCCAGTAAATCTGTTCCCAAAACCTCTTTTGAACTGTGGACATGTAGAAAACCTAGTTTAAATCATTTTCGGGTCTGGGGATGTCCTGCTGAAGTGAGAATCTATAATCCCTCTGAGAAAAAGCTTGATTCTAGAACCATTCGTTGTTTTTTCATTGGATATTCAGATCATTCAAAAGGCTACCGTTTCTATTGTCCAAGTAGATGCACTAAAATTGTGGAGTCTTTGACAGCGAAGTTTTTAGAACTTGATGTAGCTGAGCCTGATTCTCTTCATTCTGAACCTGTCACTAATGTATCAGTACCTCTTTCTTTTATCAATGATCTTAGGTCACTTGTTCCAGGTGATTCCGTTGCTAGTCATGATGATAATATTTCTCATTCCCCTGTTCCTTCGGACAGTCCTTTAGCTGTTAATCCGCTTAATCCTATTGTTGATCCGTTTCCTGCTGAACCTGCTTTACCTGTGCCGGTGAGAAGATCTACTAGAGAAAGGTGATCTGTAATCCCTGATGATTATTTGGTATATCTTAATGAAAATGATTATGATGTTGGGGATGTCCTTGATCCTAGTGACTATAATCAAGTCATTTCTTGTGCACAGTCAGATAAATGGATATGTGCTATGAATGAGGAAATGCTTTCTATGGCTGATAATAATGTTTGGGATTTGGTTGAATTACCTGAAAACTATAGACCTATTGGCTGTAAGTGGATTTTTAAAACCAAGAAGAACTCCAAAGGTAATGTTGAGAGGTTCAAAGCCCGACTTGTTGCAAAGGGTTTTACCCAGAAAGAGGGCATTGACTACAATGAGACTTTCTCACCTGTTTCCTCTAAAGATTCTTTCAGAATTATTATGGCCCTTGTAGCTCATTTTGATTTAGAGTTACATCAGATGGATGTCAAAACAGCATTTTTAAATGGTGATCTCTATGAAGAGGTTTATATGAAACAACCTGAAGGTTATCAAAAAAACTAGCAGTGAGCATTTGGTATGCAAATTGAAGAAGTCCATTTGTGGTTTGAAACAGGCTTCTAGACAGTGGTATTTAAAATTTGACATGATTGTGGCTTCCATGGGTTTTGAGGAAAATAAAGTTGATCATTGCATATATATCAAGGTCAGTGGGAGCAAAATAATTTTTCTCATATTATATGTGGATGACATTCTGCTGGCTTCAGATGATCTTGCTCTCCTTCATGAAACTAAACTCATGTTGACTAAATCTTTCGATATGAAGGATCTTGGTGAAGCTTCTTTTGTATTGGGAATTGAAATCCATAGGGATAGATCTCGTTGTTTGCTTGGATTATCTCAAAAAGCTTATGTTAATCGAATTTTGGAAAGGTTCAACATGTTAGATTGCAAGCCTGGTGATGTACCTATCATTAAAGGCGATAAATTTAGCAAAAATCAATGTCCTAAAAATGCATTAGAGAAGGGTCAAATGAATGACAAGCCATTTGATAGTGCACTGGGGAGCTTGATGTATGCACAGGTTTGCACTAGACCGGACATTGCTTTTATTGTTGGAGTCTTGGGCAGATATCAGTCTAATCCTGGTTATGATCATTGGGTAGCAGCCAAGAAAGTTATGAGATACCTGCAGAGAACTAAAGAACACATGCTTGTGTATAATAGAGTAGAAAATTTAGAGATTGTAGGCTATTCTGACTCAGATCTCGCTGGGTGCCTTGATGACAGAAAATCTACATCTGGATATATTTTCATGTTAGCTGGTGGAGCCATCTCTTGGAAAAGTAAGAAGCAAACTCTAGTTGCTTCTTCCACTATGCAAGCAAAATTTGTTGCATGTTATGCCGCGGCTTCTCAAGCCGTCTGGCTTAAGAATCTTATTTCTGGGCTTCGTCTTGTTGATTCTATTTCTAGGCCTCTTACTATTTATTATGATAACAGTGCTGCTGTGTTCTTCACGAAGAACAATAAAACCTCTAGTGGCTCCAAACATTTAGAGTTGAAATATTTGATTGTTAGAGATCTTGTAAAGAAATGAGATATTTTAGTTGAACACATAAAGACAGATCTGATGCTTACTGATCCCTTAACCAAGGGACTCAGACCCATAGTCTTTAAAAGACATGTTGAAAAAAAAGGGCATTTTGAGTTCTTTTGATGTGCTTGGTTAGTGGGAGTTATTTTTCCTTTTGTTTTGAGCACTTTGATACATGATTGTTAGGTTTATGTTACCGCTTGTTCAATAATAAACTCTTTTTCCTTTGAGATCATATTGTCATATTTAATATATGTGTTCAATAATTATTTAAGACTCGGTATCATTTGAATCATAATGTCTCTTGATTGATACCATATTTAAGTTTTTTGTTTAAAGGCTCGGTGTCATGTGAATCATGTTGCCCATTGATTGATGCCAATTTTGAGTCTAAGGACTTGATGGTTTTTTTTTTCTTTAAAAAAAAACCATACGCTTTCTCTAGTCGAAAGGTATATCTAGAAGAGAAAGTGTGAGGACTGACAATGAAAATAACACTGTTCTTATCGGACTATTTTGAGTGTTATTTTCATGCTACACTCCACACCAATGACAATTGTCAGCAATGTTAGTGGTATTCGTGACCATGGAAAGTCTTATGTCCAGTATTGTCATGATGGCTGTCATGATTCGATATCATTGGTTGTTGATATGAGTCATAATAAGTGTTGCATCTTGGATCATTTTTATTTTATTTATTTTTTTATTATTTTGTGGCCACATTTTTTGAAATATGTGATTAAACCCGAGTGTCGTTTTTTAAATTTTTCGAAAAATAAAATTTTACAATTGATCTTGCCCAAGTGCGAGAATGTTAGAATATTTTTTAAATATTCTATATTTTCATTTTTCATATGTCGGCTACAATCAATTGTAATGTTTTGATTTAATAAAAGCGGGTTTGATCTTATGATCCATTATTGAGATGTCTGTTAGCTCATGTGATCTTGATCCATGTGATTCGAGCTTGAAACACTTAACCATGATTGGTGTGATTAATCAAGTGTAGGCTCAATTAATGAAGCCCGTGATGGACGGGCCCATATAATCAGTTATAAATAGAGGCTAGGTCCCCTCTATACACCGTGTGGAAAAAACCTAGCTCATAGTTGATTTCTCCATCAAAAGCAGAGCATTTGAGACGGTGTTGTGGAGGAAGACCCGGCTTTCCTTGGAGATCCAAAAGTCTATTCCGCTGCAAATATGTCGTCATCAAGTAAGATCTTATCTTACTAATTTATTTATGATATTCTTATATTCATGAAATACTTGATTAAAGATTTATCTTACACTTACTATTTTGGATCGATCGATTTGGAGAAGGGAATCGAGGGATGCATTGATTGAGAATGCCCTGGCAAATCACTTATATATTGATTTAGAAAAGGGGAGGGGATACGTTATCTCCCGGCGAATCATTGTTAACGAAGAAAAAGAAAGAGGTCCAAAGTTTTTCAATTTCACAAATATTCATCCTCCCTCCCATTTTTCGTTTCCTTTTATTTTATTTTATTTACCAGTTGCTCCCTCCGTACAAAAGACATTATTCAGTATTTATATATAATTAGCTGCAGTACTCGCATTTTTCACGATTATTTTATAATTTTTAAAATAAAAAAATTAAAATTAAATATTATATTTTAATATATATTTATATACAAATAAAATAATTTATCAAAAAAATTCTGATATTTTCATATTCTATTATATAAATTTGAAATTAAAATTAATTTTTATAATTTTCGAAAATGATTATTTAAATTTTTAATTACAAATTAATTTATAATTTAAATTATAAATTAATTTATAATTTAAATTGTCAATTAAATTTTATGTATAATTTAATATTCTTTTTTTATTATTATTCAAAAAAGTACTAACAAATAGTACCCAAAGTAACACCTAAGTACAATCTAAATTAATGATATTAATCAAATCAGGGGGTCATTCTTGATCACAGGTAAAATTTCTTTTCATCCTTCTTGTATAATTGGCAAACCAGTCAGCAACTTTATTGGTTTTCCTTCCAACATAGGTGATTTTGCATTCTTTAAGTTTTTCTGCATCAATTTGAATGTCTTTATTAAAGTTTCTAATTGTCTAGTCAGCAGTAACAGAATTATGACACATTAACAACAGATTGTGCATATGATTCTAATACAATATAATCTTGTTTAAGCCTCACAGCTAGATTAATGGCAAAATTAATTGCAAGGGCTTCAGCTCTTAAAACACTAACCCTTTGAGTAAAATCAGATTGAGCATGAATGATTTTTCCTCTAAAGTCTCTACAAATGACAGCAAAAATAACTTTTTCATTATTTAAAGAAACTGAAGCATCCACATTCCACTTTAAAAAGATCATAATCGGTAGAAACCAAGTATATCCAGTGTTTTTGATAGGCGAGTTTCCCTCGGACAAATTTTTATCAGCATAATCGACTATTAAAGCTATAATCTTAGCAACAATCCTCTGAATATAAGGTTTAATATTCTCAAAAATAGCTTTATTACGAGCCAACCATATGGAATACAAAGGTCTCGTTTGATTGATACGAGAAGTAACTTTCTGCAGAAAATTTCAATTCACATGAATTAACTTTCTATATATATTTCTCGGAAAGTATCTAAAAAGTGTTTAGTTGATAAAAAATTAATTCATAGGAAGTGCAACTCCCCCCTAGAACATGTTTGGTTGACATGAGTACTTCCTAAGAAGTACATATCAAATGACCAATATATCTTTTTTTAAATTTTTTTATAAAATAATATTTTAATTTATATGCATGAGTATATATATGAAAAAAATAAATTATTTATAAATTAATATTTTAACATATATATATATATATAATATAATTTTTACATATATAATTAATATAATATATACTTTATTATATATATATAATTAATTTTTATTTATAGTTAATATGAAAAAATTACATATTTTTATTAAAAATAAATTAAATTAAAATAAATATGTAAAAAATTCAAGGATTATCTAATCTATAATATTGTGAATATAAATGATAAATTATGTACTAAATATAAATGTGAGGGTGAAATTAACTTTTTTCTTCAAATACAATGGAAGAAGCAACTTACCTAGGGGAGCCTAGGTAAGTTATTTCCTACATTTTGTAGAAAGTTGCATTTACTCAGGAAGTATGTCAACCAAACATGGGTACTTTTTTCTACTTCCTGAGAAGTACAACTTCCTGCATAAAGTAGTGTCAACCAAACGAGGCCAAAGTATTGAAACAAAGAGCTAATCAAGTAGGATGAATATTATCCGAAACATTCTGATTAGCATCAATATTCATACTTAGATTCCAAACCAACAATAGAGGGGTATTAAATCGTCTTTCCATTATCTCCCAAAGGGTCCTAGTTACCTCACAATCCAGAAAGATATGATGAATATCTTCTGAATGGCTGCCGCAAAGGACACAGCAAGGGGAGTTAATGACACCAAATCTATGTAATCTCTCTACAGTAGCAAGTTTGTTATGAAAAAATTTCCAAATGAAAATTTTAATCTGATGACCAACTTTTGCCTTCCACATAAGAGACCACCTAGGGAGATTACAAAGTTTGGCATTTTCTAACTGAATTATGAATCTATAAGCTGAATTTGAGGTAATTAAACCATTTTTATCGGGCCTCCAAATCCACTTGTCCTCATCGGGATAATTCGAAAGGAGCATCCTGAAAATCTTATCCAACAGTAATGGGCCAAATAAATCATTTAATTTTGTTAAATTCCAACAACCATTATCAATCAAGTTAGAAACAATAGCATTTAGTTCACACACCTCCATATTTAGGAAAGTAGGCTTAAACAATAAAGACATTTTAAACACCAGACGAAATTAATTTAACGAAACCAGATGAAATTAATTAAAGATATCAGTACTAATATCAGTACTAGCATCATTAAAGATATCAGTACTAATACCAGACGAAATTAATTTAAAGAAACCATATTTAAGCTTATTAGCAGCAAAACATATGAGCCTCCAAGCACCACTACAATATTTATTAGAAGAAGACATCCAAAGATTTAAACTATCATATTTAGCACGAACCACAAAAATCAAAGAGAATCAACATTATTAAGAAGTTGAAAAATTATTTTACCAATAAGAGCAGATATGATAGAATCTAGGTCTCTAATACCTAAACCACCATCACTCTTAGGAAGCAAAACTTTATTCCAAGCAATCAAGTGTAAGCCTTTCTTTTCATAATCAGAACTCCACAAGAAATTTTTAATAATAGAACTAATTTTCTTAAGGACACGGTCAGGAGTCCAATTTACACAAATAACATAAAGAAGAATAGAGTTCAACACATAATTAATGAGGACAATCCTACCAACTTGAGAAAGATGATTTTTTTTCAGTTACTCAACTTATTAGTGATTTTGTCAATGAGAAAATTATAGTTACTAGCATGCATTTGACTAGGATGAATACTAGAACTCAGATATTTAACAGGAAAGCAACCTTGTTTCATGTTGAAAAGATTACAAATCCTATTTTTAACAACACTGTTAGTATTAACAGAAAAAAAAATAGATTCCGAAATTTTAACTTTTTTGATTAGTGATCTTTTTAAAATGGTTAAAAATTTCAAGAACATATTTAGATGATTTAGGATTAGCTAAAAAAAATAGCAGAATATCATCAGCATACATGAGATGATTAATCTCAACTGAATTCTTAATCTTAACAGATAATATTTTACCAGTCCTAGCAGCAAAATTCAGCATCATAGAGAGAAAATGACTAACAATGATATATGGATACAGAGATAAAGGATCTCCCTAGCGAATACCACAAATGCCTTTAAAATTTTCAGACATAGAACCATTAATGCAAATAGAAAAATTAGCAGTAGAAATACAACATTTAACCCAAGCAATGAATTTATCAAGAAAATTTAAAAGACTCAATATGTTAAGAATTGAACTCCAAGAAATTCTATCATAGGCTTTCTCTAAATCAATTTTAATCATGATGATTGGATTTTTACCTTTAAATTTATGAATATAATGAATGACTTCTTGTGCAATTAAGATGTTGTCATGTATAGACCTACCAGAAATAAAAGCAGATTAATTTATAGAGACTAAATCAATTTTAACTCATTCAAGTTTAGTTAAAATTCTATAGCTAATATTGCATAAGGCAATAGGCCTAAAGTCCTTGACAGAAATAAGATTTTCAATTTTTGGGATAAAAACTAAGTTGGTATCTTTTCGATCAGCAGGAAGAACAACATGAGCATGAAATTGATTAAAAGCAGCTAAAAAATCATTTGATATAATATCCCAGTGAGTCTTATAAAACTCCCCAGTATACCCATCTGGGTCTGGACTCTTACCAAGCCCGAGAGATTTAACTGCAGTGTAGATCTCATTCATAAAAAACATAGAAATCAAAAACTCACGTGCATTCATGGAAATCTGATTCATAATAGGGATGTAGCTACTTTGAAAAAAATTACAATCATTATAAGACCAAAGAGTAGAGTAAAAATTAACAAAAGCAGCACAAATATCAAAAGTAGAGAAAACAATATCATTATAAACTTTAATGGAAGAAATAAAATTTCTTATTCTCTTAAGCTTAACAAGATTATGATAATATCTAGTATTTTTCTCCCCTTCGTTTACCCATTTAGTCTTAGCTAAAGTCCACCATCTAATATAAAGTTGTCTATTAAGAGCATAAAGTTTCATATAAAGACAACTAAGATGGGCATTGTCATTATAAGAAAGACCAGTGTTGCAATCCTTTAATTCAAAATCCTTAATTTGAGCACTAGTTTTATCTATATTATCTTCAATTTTTTCAAGATAATGCCTATTCCAATAAGAAAGTTTACTTCTAATGGTTCTCAAGTTAGAAGAAATGGAAGGAAAGAGAGAGCCAATATGTCTAGACCAGTGAGTCTTAATAATGTCTCTAACCTGAGGGTA
The DNA here is from genome assembly GCA_034359265.1 of Canna indica. NCBI lineage: Eukaryota > Viridiplantae > Streptophyta > Magnoliopsida > Zingiberales > Cannaceae > Canna > Canna indica. Next base: position 53,868,000 of record CP136892.1, read on the forward strand.
ATCTACCCAAAAATTTTAAAATTTAAAACTCCTAGAAACCTTATTTAAAAGAATTTTAACATTTATTAACAGAGGTAAATGATCAGAAGCGGCCCTAGGGAGATGTGTAACAACAGAATGACCAAAATGATTTAGCCAACAAGCATTCCCAAAAACTTTATCCAATCTAATGAGAATCTTATGAATATCTTTCCTATTGTTGCACCAAATGTACTTGGGACCAATAAAACCCAAATTCATAAAGCCACACTTAGCAATACAATTTCTATGAGCAAGCACATTATTATTAAGCATAAATGGAGAATCACCAAATTTATCATTATCATTTACAATACAATTAAAATCACCATACATAAACCAAGGAATATTAGACAAATTCAAATTACCAATATCATGCCAGAAAGAATTTCTAATACAAGGATTATTACTAGCATAGATACCCGAGTAAAGCCAAGGACAATTATTAGCATGTTGTACAACAACATTGATCATACAACAAGATTTTGATAGCACTTGAACTTTAATAGAGGATTTTTTCCAAGCTAGCGATAATCCACCAGACACACCATTAGAACCAACAGATGCAGTGGTCTAATCACTGCCAAGTGAAATAACAAAGTTTAAAGAGTCCATTTCTGACAGATGAGTTTCTTGAAAAAAAATATACTTATAGCTTTATTAGCAATATTAACTTGAAGGAAATCTTGAACAGGCCTCCTTCGAATGCCTCTAACATTCCAATTGATAATAATCATAAAAATCATATATAAGAAAAATGGAACCACTCAATTGTGATTTTAAGAAACAGTAGCATCATGCACTGAAGTATTCTCAGAAATAACCATAACATCATGGTTAGCAACAGAATTTGAAGATGAAGCAATAACAGTATCAAAGTTAACATCAACTAAGTCCAAAGGGCCATCATCCTTTCTAAACCTTTTTTTCTTAGTCTGTAACAAAAAATCAAGAGTAAGAGAGTCCTCCCCTAGTATAGATTTAGGTGATTTACCTTTACCAAAAAGGACCTTAGGAGCTTTACATTTATCCTTACTAGGTTTAGAGATAGGTTTAAAACTAGGGGTATTATTTAGTTTAATCAATTCAGGTGAAACCTTATCAACTAAACTATTAAAGGTAAAAGTAGCATCAGGAATACTGTTAGGAGTACTAGCATTGTCCCTATTAGCAAGGATGTTAACATTAGAAGTTTTAGTTTTATTAGCCCTATATTTCATATCAAGTATAGCATCAGTGCCAAAAAATTAGAAACATTAGGACTAAGATCAGGTTCAACTCCTGCATCAGGAGGAGAAAAAACCCTCATTCTAGACCTACGGGTGACTCTAACCCAGGGCCATACAAAGTCTTAGCATTATCAGAAGAAGAGCTAGGCAAAAATTTATCAGTAGAAATATCAATAACAGTAACATCATTCAAAGCAGTAACATTTTGTAAACTAGTATAATTATTATTATTATTAATATCCAAGTTCATGAGATCATTAGTAATAGAATCAGAGCATTCATTCACCTATGACCTATCATACCACATTTGAAACAAAAATTTGGTAATCTTTGATACCTGACAGCTTGAAAAAGACCAATAGAGGGCTTACCAATCCAAATACCCCGTTTAATAGGTTTAGTGAAATCAATCTCAATGCAAATTCTAACAAACCGACCCCTTTCCCAGTTAAAGGATTGGTCATCTACCTTAATAGGTTTGCTAATAAGGGAGATAATTTTAAAAAGAATATTATCTGACCAATATTTCATTGGAAGGTTTGGGAATTGTACCTAGACAGGGGCAGACACAATTTCCTCAATGAGAGCCTTGAAATTTGGTTTCCAAGGTCTCAAATTAATCAAGTTACCGCGGAAGGCCCAAGGACCCCTCGCCAACATCCTAATTGCATTTTCTTCGGTATCAAAACGAAACATAAAGAAACCATTTTCCAAGTCAATTACATGAGCAAGATTAAAAGATGACCAAACAGTAAAAGCCCAATTTCGGAGGTGAAAATGAGTCGGGGGCTTATGTAAAAATCGACCGATAAGAGATGCAAACCAAGGTTTACGAATTCCCTGGAGTTCAGAATCGTCAAATTCCATAAAATCACATATAGAAGCCTTAATATTCGAAAGAGTCTTAACCGACGAAAAAGCTTTAGCATAAGAACTTTTATTTTTAAAAAGATTCGCCCAGCAAACCGAAAATTAACCAGAACAAGACTGAGTTAAAGGACTGGAATTAGGAGCAGAATTAGATGTTACCTTCAGGGGATCAATACCCTCAGAAGCCAAGCGTTGTGAATCCAGATTAGAATCAGATTCTTTTAAAGAGTTTATCTTACCTTTATTCACTGTCATAGCATTAGGGGAAAAAACCATCGGAGGGCTATTCAAATCTGGAACAAATTTCTGCGATTTCAGAGAGTTAGATTCCACAATAATAGGTAAGGAATGAGGCTTACCTAATTTGGGATGACCCAAAGGCAATCACCCCTCTTTACTACCGGAGGGAGACATTGCCACGCAGAAAAAAAAAAAGAAAAAAAAAAGAGCCCTAAAACAAGAAGACCCAAAGAAAGATCAAAACGAAAAAACACCAAAAAGATACAAAATACTTCAGACAAAACCTAGAAAAAAAAAAGACTACCACTAAAGATAATCACACAAACCCCAAAAGAGAAAAGACAAAAGATAGGAACAAAATCGCACGCCGGTAAGAAATAGAAATCTAAAACAAAAACTGAAAATCGAAGAAAACAAAACAAAATGAGAAAAACCAGAAAACCCCTTAACCAGAGAAAGCAAACAAAGACTCCGCCAGAAATCAAAGAGAATGGAAGAGAAAGATAGATAACAGAATCTTAGATGCGGGAAATGAGAGATTAAATCAAAACAAACCAGACCCGAAAAAGTTTCCTAATATAAAAATCTCTTTTTTTCGTGCAGCGCATCGGATCGGAGGTTAGTCGGGTTGAGCCGCGGAAATCACCTCGAGTAGAAGGTATAACCCGACCCGTGGAAATATGAAGTTGAATTAGTTCAATGGTTATTTTCTTTCTTGCTTATGATGTCTTATTAAAGTCGAGTTCGACTCGTGAGTGTGGATAGGATCGGAGTCCGAATCGGACTCGGATCGAACCGAGAAGAAGTCAAGTCAAGTGAGGGGCAAATGGATCATTGGATGAGGGGAATAAAACCCCTCACCCAAGGCACCCGTGCGGCTCAAAGAGGGAGCCGCATGCAGCCCATCAAGAGGGAGAAAGGGAGAGAGGAGAAGGAGATCTTGTCGGTGTCAAGTTCGCAACGATGCTCGAGGAGATTGGAATCTCGTTTCATCAAGATTTCTTCGCGATCCAATTCAAGGTGAGTGGTTAGAGTAGATGTTAAGGGAAGGCGGGTGGCCGGCCCCATAGATTTTGAAATCGAGGTTTTCGCTGCGGGTTTTGCCGATCGGGTTGTTTCCTTATGTTAGATTTTTAAATCGTTGTACATACTGTGATTTCATGTTTGAAAATATGTTGATTTCTTGCTTTAATGGGCTGGTCGAGTCGAGGAAAAAGGGGGAAGGTCATGCCGAAAATTTCCTCAATTTCCTCGCTCGTCTCGTAACTCGCGTATCGACTTGTTTTCGTTTTGTTTTCGGTTTTGGATTGATGCTCGAGTGGACGCCGCAGCCAAATCCACCACCTCTAGAGGGTTCGGCCAAGCATGGTCATCATCCTGCTCGAGTTGGCCGAGCAGTAGAAGGAGGAAAAGTTGGGTTGTTTATATTAGATTATTGGATCTCTTATTTTATCGCATTAACTCGCACCTTCATGTTTAAATGTTAGATTAAATTTGAAGTTTATGTTTAGGGTTCTACTGGTTAATATGCATAAATTCCAGCCCCTTCCCACATGGATGGTTCGGCCGAGCAAGGTTTACCTTGCTCGAGCTTCGGCCGATCAAGGGAAAGGGGGAGGAAACGAACGATTTTGTGTAGTTGTTCATATCCCTCCGCTTAATGTTTATTCATATTCATGTTAATGTTAATCCATATTCATGTTGTGAATTGTTGGGGTAGATCTATATTATCATTTTGGAAATGTTCTTGCCAATGCTTATATGGTATATGTAGTCACGAAATGTTTCATTTAATTGCTCATATCATGTTTAATTGTTGGTGTGCTTAGTGTATGTTCCATATTGGTTTAACCTCTACATTACTTACTTTTTATTTCGGTTCTTCATGATGTTACTATCCGTAATTAATTTGGTAAGTGATGTGGAAATGGTAGGTCGAGTGCCTACATAGTCGGCGAGTTCGCTCGTTCTTGGAAGAATGATAGCATGTAGGATGTTGCAAGATGCATAGTATATCGCTACAAGAAATCTAGCTTTTAGTGGCGAGATTTGGTGGGGGTCACACATCGACCCTCACTAAATCCATATATTTATGGGGGTCGCTAGTCGACCCTCATGAAAGCCCGTCAGTAAAAGAACACTTTTGTGTGAGTCGGGTATGACCCTCACTAAAAAGTATATATAATGAGAAAAACACCATGACCCTCACGAAAACTCGTCAGTAAAAAAAAAATATTTTGTGAGGGTCAGATATGACCCTCATTAAAAAGTATATATTGTGAGGACAACATCTTGGCCCTCACGAAATCCTGCATTTTGTGATGGTCGAATATGACCCTCACTAAAAAGTATATATTGTGAGGACATTGTGACCCTCACGAAATCCTGTATTTTGTAAGGGTTAGATGTGACCCTCACTAAAAAGTATATATTGTGAGGATAACATCTTGGCCCTCACGAAATCCTGCATTTTGTGAGGGTCGAATATGACCATCATTAAAAAGTATATATTGTGAGAACATCGTGACCCTCACTAAAAAGTATATATTGTGAGGATAACATCTTGGCCCTCACGAAATTCTGCATTTTATGGGGGTCGAATATGACCCTTACTAAAAAGTATATATTATGAGGACAACGTGACTCTCATGAAATCATGCATTTAGTGAGAGTCTAATATGACCCTCAGTAAAAAGTATATTTTGTGAGGATATTATTGTTAAGATGTGTGGCGACACTAATTTGCCCTAACCCCTTTTATGTTGCGCTACGCAGAATCTTCGGCGTACTCGCTAGCTGGTTATCAGGCGGGGGTCAAGGGGGCAGCGCCCCTTGCCAGGGGTGTGGGGGCAGAGCCCCCGAAGAATTTTTGAGCCCATTGGGTTGTGGCAAGAAATATTTCTAATATTATATTTACATTTTGTGATGGTAAGAAATGACTTTCACAATTTCCAAATTATCATATCTAAATCTAAAAATAAATAAAAATTAATTCAAAAATAAAAAAAACAATTAAATAATTAAAATAATAAAATAATCAAAATTCTCAACTCTCAACCCTCACCTCTCACCATGTTTAGTAAATAATAAATATATATAATATATATAATTAATACATACATACATATATACATACATACACATATATATATATGGTTAAAATATAATAATATTAATTACGCTTTCTTAATAAAATATATATATTTACTTAATAAAATATATACATTTAATTATATTTTAAAACCTAAAACTAAAACCCTACACCCCTCTTCTCTCCCCTCTCCCCTCTCCCCTGCGCCTCTTCGACTCGCGATCTGCCCTCTCCCCCTTGCCGAAATTTGGTTCACCGGGCCAGGATCTTCATTCGCCACCTCCGCTGTTTGCTTCCATCGCCAGGCCGGTATTTGATCTTCATTCTCCATCTCGCTGCCAGCCTCTGCCTGCTTCTCCATCTCCTTGCCGGTATTGAATCTCGTCTTCTGTTTGCTTTAATTATGGGATCTCGTTTCCATCTCCATCGCTTTAGTTTGCATCAATTTTTATGGAATCTCATCTCCATCTCCATCGCCATATATATACAATGTTTGATTTTATGGATTAATCTTAGATACATATTCTTTGATGCTGAATTAAGGATGCGGCTCTACAAAGTTGATCTTTGATTGCAATGTGATAACCTCCATCACCCACCCCACCCAATTCTGCTTCACCATTGTGTTTTCTCCTTAAGGATCGATCACAGTGACCTATTAAGAATTGAATTCTAATATTTGCTAATCTAATATTACTCAGCATATATACAAAAACTTGATGATAAATGTGATCCGACAAATTTTGACGACATTTCCTCTATTTCTATGTCATTTATATATAATACATAACCATATGCGTATGATGTTATCCTTTTGATTTAGATCCTTTCGTAAAAGTATAACACCAAACCTCATCTTTCTACATTTACACTTCTGTCCAAATTACTCAAATAACACCCTCAGATAATATAACCTATCTTTTTCCTCACATTTTATATATATATATATATATATATATGCATGCTTAAAGGTTCAAATTAAAGTTCTGCATATTAATTGAATAGTTATAATTAAGTGTGATTGCATAATATAATCAATGTGGGTACATATGTTTAATTAGTCTAAGCAAGGCATTTAAAATATTAAGCCCCTTTTTGAGTGGCATCATAGAGATGTCATATATTCACACACCACGTGTGTATATATATATATATAAAATCTATTGGCCTCCCGGGCAACTTTAGTTTTTATGTATGATTGCATATTTGCATGGGTGTACATCCATATGATTCTTTAAATTCCATATATATATATATATATATATATATATGCCCTATATGTTGTTGACCTTGGAGTTTTGACTTGTTTCAACATCTCAAAGAATTTGTTGGGAGATGGGATATTATATATATACATAGATTTTTGTTATTGTGTTTTCGGAATGTAGTGAGAGGACAAATATATATTACAAGCATTTTTTACCCCTAAACCCTAATAATAATAAAAATATATATATATATGATTTGGCATTTCAGCACTACATAAGTATTGTTTTTAAGTAGCGTTAGTATATATTAATTGAGTATTGCTTTCAATTTAAGAAAATATGTTCTTCTTTTAGATGTTTTGTGTTGACTCTCTTTCCAAGAATTAAGTAGAGTTCTCTGTGATTGGTAATCTTAAGGATTGATCACAACGATCTATTAAGGATCTTAAGGATTTATTCTTCTCTACCATTTTATATAAATATCAATGAGTAAGATTATGAAGAGTTAGTATAAAAAGATTTTAATTGTAGTGATGGTTAACTACTTTGCTCACTGAGATATTTTTAAGGACCATTTCTTCAGATCTTAGTAATTTTTGCCCATGTCTGTTTAGTGGACCATATGCTTCCTGTTTTAATTTAAGTCAACACATTAAATATAGTTTCATCAAGTCAAGTAGCGAGATAACTTGTGGAGGTGGTCATATTCAATGTTCTTAATCCAAATGTTTATAGTATTATTTGACCGACCACTAGGTCAATTGACATAGCTGATGATATATTAACATATTATTCTGCTGACAATATTAATTATTTTATTGTTTATATGTTAACATAGCTGATAACATTTTTTTTTCTTGCAATGATTAATGTTTGTTCATACTTTAAATAGTGCAGTTGGATTAAATCTATCAAACTTCGCTTTCATTATGGATAATAATGATAAAAGTTGGATGACGGCTCATAGGCTTAGTGCAGAATATATGAATGGAGTAGATCAGTTTTTGGACTTTGCATTTCGCAATTTAGCTCGAAATGACAATAGAATCAAATGCTCATGTGTTAGTTGCAACAATGTCTATTTCAAAGTGAGAGAAGAAGTTAAGTTAGACTTGTGTAAAAAGGAGATAGTGCCAAGCTACACTATTTGGTACTTCCATGGTGAAGAAGAAAATGTGAATGAACAGTACGATAAAGAGTCGTCAAGTGAAGATTCATCTGATGAAGATGATATGGTTGCAATGTTAGCAGATGGGTTGGGGATGCCAAACATGAGCAGTGCAGTTGGTGATGAGCTAAATAATGATGACGAATCAAATGATGAAGCGAAGAAATTTTATAGATTGTTAAAAGATGATGATACAATGCTTTTTTTGGGATGTACTAGATTTTCAAAACTCTCATTTCTTGTAAAGTTACTGCACTTGAAGTGTCGCAATGGATGGAGTAACAAGTCATTTACCGACTTACTCCAACTTTTGAAAGAGGTCTTTCCGGATGGAGCGACAGTGCCCGATTCTTATTATGAAGCAAGGAAGTTCATTAGGGATTTGGGTCTTGATTATGTGAAGATAGACGTTTGTGAAAATTTTGCATGCTTTATTGGAAGGAGAATGAGAATATGGATAGTTGCTTATTATGTGGAGCTAGCAGATGGAAAGTGGTAAAAGAAAGGGAAGTGGATCCTTCATCTTCGAGACAAAAGAAAATTGCAGTGAAATCCATCAGATATTTTCCATTGAAACCTAGGCTTCAAAGATTGTTTATGTCATCAAAAACGGCTTTTGAAATGAGATGGCATAATGAGGGACGCATCAAAGATGAAACTTTAAGGCATCCGCTCATTGTTGCCAAAGGAATCTTCTGTAATATGCTCATTGTTGCCCAAGGATGTATGTGACGCATTAATTGAGTTATGTGTCTATTGCGCAGAGCTTTGTTCTAAAACTTTGAAAACAGAAAAGTTGGAGCAATTAGATAATCAAATTGCGTTGACACTTTGCAAATTGGAAAAAATATTCCCACCATCATTTTTCAATGTAATGATTCACTTATCAATCCATTTAGCTTATGAAGCTAAAATTGCTCGACCAGAGCAATTTCAATGGATGTATTTTGTGGAGAGGTTTCTACGTACATTGTGTTAGAGGGGGAGGGTGAATATTGTGTTAACTTAATTGATTAGCCTAAATTTTGGTTTAATCATTTTCTTAAATCGTTTAGGCAATTTGCAATCTTGCGATTTGATGCGGAAGCGATATAAACAATTAAGCACAAGCAATAATAAAACACAATGCTAACACAGGATTTATAATGGTTCGGCTCCAATGCCTACTCCACTACCTAAGCACCCCGCTTAGGATTTCCAAACTAGTTTTACTAGATTAATTCGGTTCCCTGACACGGAGGACTTTTCACCGAAGAGTCTCACTCTCGACCTAAGGTACTTCCACATCCGAAAGTCTCCGCCTTCTTATCGAGAGCACTCTTTCACCTCGACCCTAAGGGACAACTTGACTAATCCTAGTAACAACTAATTTTACAAAAGTTGCTTTACACCTAACACCAGGTAACCACTTATACCCACAAGACCAAACACCTGGTCTTCACACGCACAACTAAAACACAATTCAAATACACGTTAAAATTACAATGAAAAGAGCTCAAGGAGTAAAACCAAGAATGAATGCTCTTTTCAAGCCTTGTAACCTCCAACTCGCCAGTAGTAGAGCTTGAGATAAAGCCCGAGTTAAGGAGCAGACGACGCTTGAAGATGAACTCGACAGAAGAATAGGCGCGCTTCAATCAATCACTTGGAAGGCTTAAATCTTCTTTTTAATAGCTCAATAAAATCTGTAATTGCCAAGGAAGAAGATTAAAAGAAGTACATGAGGGTGTATTTATACCCTTCTCAAGAAACGACAGCTCAACAAATAGTTTTCTATCCGTTGCAGGCCACCATTCGATTGGTCGGTCGACCGACCGATTAACCGATCATTCGACCGCTTCATTTTTCTCTCTGGTCGGTCGATCGACGGGTCGACCGCCCAGACGCAAAACTCTCGATCCTGCCTTCGGTCAACCCATTAGTCGACCGACGCGAGTTTGTGTCTCGGATATTCGTAGGTCGGTCGACCGACGGGTCGACCGCCCAGATGCGAGATCGCATCCTTTTTAATCCGGTCGACCAATCGGTCGACCGCTAGAGCTACTGCCCAAATCAGGCCTCTGTCGATCGACCGAAGTAGCCACTACCTATTTTAGACAGTGTTCGGTCCATCAATCGGTTGACCGAAATGGCTACTGCCCATTTCCTTACCCTATTCGGTCGAACGCTCGGTCGACCGAACTTAGGCTGAATTTTATTTTCAGCCTATTTCCTTCCGTGCTTCGTTTTCGGGTTCCGGCTTTCAACGAGCATCATCTCGGAGAGCTTTCCATGTAATCTTTGAGCTTGTCCGATGCGACTTTGGTGCACTCGTCGATCTTCGAGAAGTTTCCGCGACGAACCCGAGCGTGACGATCAATGTCCTTTCGATTTATGATTTCTCTGATTTTTTTGATCGAGGACATCGAACGCTACTGATATGGAACCTGAAGATATTCTCAATGAAATCATTAGTCCCATGTTTGTTATCATCAAAACCGAGATTAAGACTAAGGTTAAAAACCTAAAGCCAACACATTGAAATCGTATGTGAGAAATAAAAGTCGTCCAGAAGGTCCAATTGCTGAAAATTATCTTGCAGAAGAATGCTTGAGTTTTTGTTCAATGTATTTGGGTGGTGTTGAAACGAGTCTCAATAAAGTTCCAAGAAACTTTGATGGAGGGGATGAGACTACAAGTAGTAGATTATCAATCTTTAGAAAATCTGATCGCATAATAGGGAAAGCAATGGCTCGATCATTATGCGATGAAGAGTTCACACAAGCTCGGCTCGACTTTATGTGTTGAAAAATTGTGATGAAATTCATTCATTCATTGAGTAAGATACAAAATTCGAACTACTTTCCAGTACTTTTATTTGTCTATATACCTTATGTTACCATGATATAATAACTTTTATGATAGAAAGCAAAAAGAAGAGTTACTCAGCGAAGCTTCGACTACAAATGTGAGAGACTTAGATAATTGTCATGATACACATTTCCCGAGGTGGTTCGAAAAACAAGTAATTAAAAATTTTAATTTTTTCTAAATTCAACATATATATATATATATATATATATATATATATATATATACTTTTAGTATAATCAATTATTTTCTTATTTTCTCATACAGGTCCTTATGCTACCTCGCCAAGGGAATGAACAAATAGATGGGGGTTTGATATCCCTTGCTTGTGGTCCTGAACGTTCAGCCACATATTATAAAGGATATATCATTAATGATTATAGGCTTCATACCCTTGATCGTGAGAAGGACTTGAAAACACAAAATAATGGAGTTTTTGTTAAAGGAGAAACAAGAGTTGGCAACGTGGAGTACTATGGTGTTTTAACTGACATTATTGAACTGCAATATCTTGGAGGGCACAAAGTAATTTTGTTTAAGTGTGATTGGAGGGATGTGTTTAGTCAAGGTCGAGGAATTAAGACAGATCGTTATGGGTTCACCTGCTTGAATATGAGACGGTCGTTGCGCACCAATGAACCTTTTGTACTTGCTTGTCAAGTCGAACAAGTTTTTTACATAAAAGATATGGTTGAACCTGATTGGTATGTCGTGCAAAAGTATCAACCTTGAGACTTGTATAATATGCTTGAAGTGCTTGTTGATGAGGAAAATATTGAAGTTGATGAGGCATATCAACAGAACGAGTTGTCAATTGAAGAGATATCATTAGAAACAACAAATTTAAATGAAGATATCACTTGGCATAAGGATGACATTCCGGGGGAAAATATACAAGCACATTATGTCCCGCAAGAAAGAAGTAAAAAAAGAAAGAAAAATATCAAAAAGAGAAAGAGACGTGAAAATTCTTTTATTGAAGATGAAGACCTTTAATATGTTAGTGATTTTAATCATATTTTAATTTTTTGTGTAGTTTGTCATACATATGCTATTAATTTTCTTGAGTATATTTGTTTAACATACTTGTGTCGAATGCAGGTTATATCGCTTTCATGACAACCCGACAAATAATGACTCATGCACAAGTTATACAATCACAACTTGAAAAAAATGAAGTGAATAGTAATTCTTTTGCTCAAGCTTTACAAATTGATACCATTAGTAGTGAAAGTTATAATTTTATTTATGAGCTTATAATTTATCATATATTCACTCATTATCATAGCTAATCATATATTTGGTGTCAGGTTCAACTTCAGTAAAAAAGAGAACACAAGGAAAGACACGAAACCTTGATCTCATTACACTGCCACCTAATCAAAAACTTTGCTTGGATTTTAATGATTATGGACAACCAATTGGTGTTAATGCTGCCAAGTTCTCAAGCTACCTTGGGAATCATGTTCGGAATGATGGTGACATTTTATTGGAGTGGGGCAAGGTTTCAAATGAGAGGAAAGAAAAAATTTACAAGCGTCTGCTGGTAATGCCTAAATATCTTTAAGGGGATATTTTACTTTTATACCTAGAAAAAATTCTTATTATATTATCCTTTGATACTTAGAAAAAAATTGACTTTGAATAAACATAGATGAGAAAGTATAGAATCATGCAAAAAATGGCAAAAAAGTTTGGTGACCATAAGTTTTACTTGAAGCAAAAGTGTTATGATAGATATGATACAACTCAAGAAAGATTAGAGCATGTCCCAGAGGGCATTGAGGCAGATGATTGAAAAATATTTGTTGAATGACACGACAAAGAAAGCACAAAGGTATTTAAATTAATGTATATTTTTAATTAAGATTTCAGCTCATCAAATTAGACATGCATATGTGGCACGATAAATAAACAGTGCATTATTCATAAATCGTGCACGCTCTACTTCTTCCTGCCATGCCTACATCTTAAGTTTGAAAAATAGAAGTAACGAGATTATTTATCATTTTCTTGTAATTTTGCCTTTAATATTAGTGATTGTGTCAAACATATAACCTGCTACTCGAACCAGTAGAAAGTTAAGGAGACAATTTCTTATTGCTTTCAAGTAACTGATTAACACCCATAGTTACAATGTGCAAACAATAGGATAGGGTTTGCCTTGTCTCCTGTGCAATGGAGATGGACAAAAGAGCAAACCCTCTTGCATGTAATCTACGGACTCCAATAGCCCAACAATGACTTATATATGACATGCTTCACATAGAAGAGTCATGTGTGGAAGAATTCTAATATTAATTTTGACTTTCTATGACAGGAACTTCTACCCTTATATGTCATAATTGACTTTCTAGGACATAGAAAGTCAATTTTGGACACAATTATATATCACTGTGCCCGTTTACGTCTAGTGTCTTATTCACAATTTTGGAGGCATGGGATTTTAGTGTCTTATAAAGGTGGGTTTTTGAATGTAAGACTACACCACAATTTTGACCTTAAGAATAGTAGATTTTTATTGACTTACAAAAACTTCTAGAGTAAATATAGTACAAAATCAATTCGTTTCATTTTATGAGCCACAGTGTGTACCTTGTGTGAGTTCTTCAGCACACTCACGTATCCACTCACAGGATATAAAAATCAAACATAATCAAATTCATAACTAGTCTAATAGGAAATGAACAATTGTGATTCAAGAATACAAAACCTGAAAAGACGCCAACTTTTCTTCCTTTTAAACTGGTCTATATTTTAATTATTGTAGCTAAATTTGATTGCAGTGGTCTTCTACATATGCTTTGATCTAATCAAAATTTGATTGCAGTGGTCTAATTTAAATTTAAATATAATTACGGTAGCTAATTACTTTCTTCTCTTTATTTGATTTATGTAGTTGATTACGGTAGCTATGGTCTTATATTTATATTTTAATTGATTTCTTCTCTTTAATTGCCGATTGCTCTTGTCTTATAGTGTTACATTAATTGTTTGAGTATTAATATTGTTTAATTGATTGTTTGGATATTAGTTTAGTTTATTGTATGACATAAATCTATTGTATTTCTTTTTAATTCTTCCTCATTATACGGGCTCAAAAAGTTATGCTGTCATTCGAGTAGAGGAGGTTTGATTCTACTTTTGCTATGTACTTGCTCTTCTTTTGTATTTTTAATTCTATTATTGTTATTGATTTTCTCATTTAATGTTACAGGTTGCAAATGATCTAGAGCATCGTGAACCTTCTGCATGAAAAATATTTTATATTGCTCACACAAAAAGTGAGGGAAGTGTGAGTTCCAATGCTGCACAAGATATTATGATAATTATCAATATACATAGTTTTTTTTTCTATTCATAATGTATATATATATATTTTTTTAAATGATACTCTTATAACAGGAAAAGTTCGAGGCTCTATCAGTTCAAGCATCAGAGTCTTCTGCACCTATTGATGAAGATGAGATCTATCGCCAAGTCATCGGACCTGAAAGACATGGACGTACTCGTGGTTATGGATTAGGTCCTACACCATCATCTGTATTTGGAGCTACCCCTGGGCGTATTGAGCATATCTCCCAACTTCAAGCGGCTAACGTTCGTAATGAGAAGTTGATTTCCAAGATTGAAGAGTTGGAGAAGAAAATGGAAGAAGATAAGAGGGAGATGAAGGAACAAATGATGGAGGCAATGGAAGAGGAAAGAAAGAAAATGGAAGAGAATATTTAAAAGAAGATGGAAGAAAAAATACAAGAAGAAAAAAGGAAGATGGAAGAGGAGAGAAAGAAGATGGAAGAATAATTTCAACATGATAGAAGAAAGATGAATATGATAGTTGCTTTCATGGACGAGATAAAAGGAAAAAATTTGCAAAGATAGACCTTGATTTATGTATGAATTAGTAGAACATGTCCGAATTTTATTTTGACGTTAAAATTTTTATATAATGAGATTGATACCACGTAAAAAAACCAAAATGGTAACTTCACATGACTCAAGTTTTACTGTGATATTAGTTGTCAGTGGAACTTCTTTTCTATTTTGCAATTTTGAGCTACATGCTGGTGCCAACCTCATTGTCACTGCAGTAAATAGAGACTTGCTTGGACCAAACCATGAAGCAGGGGGCATTGACGGTGCAATAAAAGTATATATGTGGCATGAGTAAAGGAAGGTAATTAGCTTCATAACATCGTAACTTCTTTACTTATTATCATATTTGAAGGCTCTAATTAATGCATACATGTTGTATTTCTTGAATAACCTTATTTTATATTAGTGGGAACATGCATAACAAATTTTTATATGAAGAACTCAATTTAGTGCAGTGCCATTAAGTATAGAAATGACATTTGTGTTTTTGGCAGATAAGTTATGCGTTGTTCATGGTTTCTATTGTTACAAACTAAGACATCAAGACTTGCTTATTGTCACTGGTAACTTCCCTATATAGGATGGTGCTGACGAGTAGACTTAGTGAAAATTATATATTCTGTTTATTAGAACTAAGGTTTAAGTAACATATAACATGAGAATGTATATCTACCAAGAACTCTCTAATTTAAATATTTGCCAGAAATGTTTAAAATTCCTTGATATAGCATCTGTCTTTTTTAATAACTAGAAATTCAGAACTAGTAGATAGATGCAGCACTGAATCCAGGGGAGAGAGAAAAGGAGAAAGAGAGAGAATAAAAGAGAAGGAAGAAACTAACGATTTATTTTATAAACTTCTTGTTGTCCTTGAATGTCTGAAGTCCAACAATATTTGCAAACTAGAATAATTGTAAATAGGAAAATACCTACACTACACAAATAAAATTGAAACTAAGGAAATAAAATTAAAGCCTAAATCAGGACATAAAAAGAAACATAAAAAATTAGGTCTCAATTAGGACCTAAAATAAGACAAAAAATTGAGAGTTGGATTGAAGTGAAATTGAATTTTTTAATTGAAGATTGCGATTGCATCAAAATGAAGTAGTTAAGTGTTTAGTATAGTCTTTGAGTTGGATTTTAAGTGAAATACGAAGAAGATACGAGGATCATGATACTGTTTTAACTAGGAAAATTGGAAAGAATATGAGTATATATACTTTAAGCTGGGCATTAAGTACTGTTCGTGATCCAATGTCAGTTCTCTAATTGTCGTCTTTTGTTGAGTCTTTACTCCTTTCTTCTAAATTTCATGACTGTATTGTTTTTTACCTTTCTCCATTTCAACAAAACACTATGAGCCCTCTTATTGCATTTTGTGACTTTAATGTGTGGCCAAACCCATAACATGCTGGATTCTCATGCCCTAATTAATCAACACTAAACTGCAAACTTTCACATGCTAAATTGGATTCTCATGATCTATTGCATTTCTTGTATGACATAAATAATTTTATGACCAATTCAGTTTCTTGTATGACATAAATTTATTGCATTTCTTCTTATAATTTTATATTGTAGGATATGTGTAAGCAAAATACAAGAAGATGGAAAATGGAAGAGGATATTCAAAGAAGATAGAAGAAAAAAGGAAGATGGAAATTGAGAGAAAAAAAATGGAAGAACAATTTCAACATGATAGAAGAAAGATGGATATGATAGTTGCTTTCATGGATGAGATGAAAGAAAAAAATTTGCAAAGATAGATATTGATTTATGTATAAATTAGTAGAACATGTTCGAATTTTATTTTGAAGTTAAAATTTTTATGTAATGAGATTGATACTTTATTAGATGTGTTTTTTGTAATGGATCATGTAGTAATACTTTATGAATTTTGTAATAGATATATAATGATGATATGTATTTTTTGTCTTTATATGCTTCTTAATATTTATGTAAATATAATTAAATTATAAAAAATATTAGATTTTATATGTATATTATAATAACTTTTAGTGGGGTCACGAAAAAAATAAATTTATAAAAAAGATTTTAGTGAGGGTCAACGACCCTCACAATATGTAAGAATTAATGAGGGTCATCGACCCTCACAAAATGTAGGAATTAGTGAGGGTCACCCGACCCTCACACGTCGTTAGAAAAAATCTCATCACTAAAAGTATAGGTGAGGGTTATGTCCCGACCCTCACTAAAAGGTGGCTTTCGTGAGGCAAAATTGACCCTCACAAAATATGAGAATGCGACCCTCACTAAATATAAGAATTAGTGAGGGTCGGTTCTGCCTTAAAAAAAACAACTTTTAGTGAGGGTCACGCGACCCTCACACGTCGTCAGAAAAAGTCTCATCACTAAAAGTCTTAAGTGAGGGTCATATGGGGTTTTAGTAAGGGTCGCGACCCTCACTAAAATCCAAATTTCTTGTAGTGATATATGGAAACCTAGCTAGGAAATGACACAACTTCTAGGACTTCTAGTATTCATTTTTGGAAACCTAGAACTATTAGGTGTACACATTTTTGGAAGGGCAGCACTAATTTATTGACCCTGCAGATCTGATTAGGGCCGGATACGGGCAATCGCCCGAAGTGTATATAAGGAAACCCTAGGAAATTTGACAGTGTGATGTGCTTGAGATGGCCCGCCGAGAAGCGTGGAGGTCGGAAATGACCAATGCTTAGCTCGGCCAGTGATTGGGTCTTGAGATGCACCAGCGGGCCCGCTAGGTGTCAGACCCTAGTTGGGTGGGACTAGCTATCCCTACCCAGACGGTGTCCGAAGACTAGTAGACCATCCTAGTCGATGGCTCGGGATTCCATGTTTATATCTTGATATGATGTGGCCGAACGGTCAGTGTGATTCTACCTTGTATGGTAGGGCCGGTTGTAGCCGGGATTCTTACACCATAAGTAGGCCTTAAGGGCTTGATGTCAGGTGGCAAGGTTAGGCTGTTATGACAAGTTTCTCCTATATGGTTTATACAGAATGACCCACGGGATCGATAGTCACATCAAAAAGTAGCTTACCTCCCTGATTATATTCTATGTTGTTTATATGTTATGCATGACTAACTGCGGATTATGTGGAGGTTCGAAAGAACCACTCACTGAGTCCCAAGTGGACTCACGATTTGTTTTCTTTGTTTTTGCATAGCATGATCAGTGATCAAGGCTTGTCGTCATGGTACAACTGGGGGGCAGGTGGTGGTGCCATATCTCGTAGCAACGTCATTTGGTCATAGTCCAGTGTCTTGTAGTAGTTATTTTCCGTTTCTACACTAACAGTTGTGTTTTGAAAAGTTTGTAATAACTTTGATACTTGAGACGTTCTATTTGTGACGATGTTGGTTTTCTTCTTTGGGTTGAAAAACATATATTTGTGAATTTCGAAAACTTTAAATAAAGATTTTGTTATGGTTTCCTTTCTCGATATGTTCTATTTTATTGTCAGTCAGTGTAGACAGTAGGCTACAAGGCAGGATGTAGGCCCTGGTCGATCACACTACCCTTAGTTGGGGTGTGACAAAGTTGGTATCAGAGCACTAGGTTAGGTCTTGACTATGACTAAGTGTTGGGTACCGTATGAGACATATGCTAGCATGTCGACATACGATATAGTTATGCTACGATATCGGGCGACCACTATTGCACTCAGCGCACCATGCGGTTAGTATTTATTTGATTTTGTTGTAAAAAAAAATAGTTATATGATAGGAGAGTTGTTCTTTTCTTATGATAGTGTGAGGGAGACTCATAATGCTGCACTGAGTGGCAGCGGCAGTAATTCGGCAGAGCGTCGAGGCCGAGGTCCCGGGTTCGAATCCCATCCGACCACGCCCACATGCCGTGCTCTGGGCGAGCACGGCGTAGGCCTGGTCTGGCGCGTGCTAGGCCTAGGTCAGTGCGGGCCGATCGATAATGTTAAAAAAAAAATTAAATTTTTCTATAAATACCCATCTTCTTCTTCATTTCTTCTATCTTCATCTTCAACTCTTTCTCTCAATTCTCAACTCTCAACTCTCTTACTCTCAACAATCTAAGTTCATTTACAATCTTTCACAACAACATTTTAAGTTCATCAAGGAGACAAGGATTCAAGATTGCTGCCAATTTTTTTTAATCTCTTAAATTTATTTCATTGATCAGTATAATATTTATACTTTTTATATTTTTAATTTTTACTAATGGCGGATGGAGATTTTTCAGGTTATACTCCACAAACTGGATCAAATATGTTAGAAGAAATGTCTCCTGCTACTCCTACCACTCCTACCACTCAACAAAATCAAAACATAGAGATAAGTTCATCTATTAATTTATGTCCATCAGGTAGAAAAAAAGTATGGTATGAGAATATTTTGAGAAAATTATTGAAGCTGATGGCACCATAACAACAGCCCGGTGCAAAAAATATCAAAAAATTCTTTCGGCTTCAACAACAGGAGGAACTGGTCATCTATTACGTCATGCAAAGGATCATGGCAATAATGTTGCACAAGCTCAACAAATTTTTAATTTATCTTTTTTTGGTTTAACGGCTTTTTCGTATGATCATGATTTTCAACGTTGAGAACTTATAAAATTAATTGTTCAAAGTGAATCTCCTTTTAGTTTTGTTGATCAAACAAGATTATTTAGTTGGATTCAAAATACTTTACAACCAAAATATAAAAAAATTACTCGAAATACAATGAAAAGTGATGCTTTAAAATTATTTTTTATATATAGAGAAAATATAATGACTAGTTTTCAAAATAATAAATCAAAAATTTCTTTAACATATGATGTTTGGTCTAGTCAACGTACTACTAATTCTTACATTTGTGTTACTGCGCATTGGATTGATGAAAATTTTATTTTACAAAAAAGAATAATTAGTTTTAAAGATTTTGAATATCCACACACTTTTGTTGCTATTTTTTATGCTATTAGATTTGTAACATCTTTCTATAATATAAATGATAAAAAAATTTCAATTAGTTTTGATAATGCTAGTAATAATGATGCTGCTATTCCTCCCCTTATACAGTTATTTAAGCTAGTATTAGATGGTGAATTATTTCATGTTTGTTGTGTTTGTCATGTTCTTAATTTATGTGTACAAGATGATTTAAAACAAATAAATATACATGTAGAAAAAATAAGAGATGTTATTAGATATATGCGTTTTTCAAAAGCAAGAACACAAGAATTTAAAAAATTATGTCAATCTTTTAATAAACCATTTAAAAAATTTAATGGTGATGTTGTTACTAGATGAAATTCAATATATCATATGCTTATGTCTACTACAAGATATCAAGAGATCCTTACAATATTTTAGAATGAAAATATGTCGGGTGATCCAATTAATGATAATGATTGGTTAGTTGCTGGGCATATTACTCAAATTTTAGAGCTTTTTAATAAAGCTATCGAATAACTTTTCGGTGTTTATTATCCTACATGTAATTTAACTCTTTCACATATAGTTTGTATTAGTGAAATACTTTTTTCATATAGACATCATCCTTTATTTGCACAAATTATTTCTTTAATGGAATCTAAATTTAAAAAGTATTGGTCAGATATACCTACTTTATTTTGTTTAGCAATATGTTTAGATCTTAGAATGAAAATTGATGGTTTAATATGTTGTTAGATGATTATTATAAGAATATGGAATTAGATAATGTTGAATAATTTTTTAATTTTTTTTTGAATTTATTGAATTCTATGTTTGTATTTTACGCTTCAAAATTTGGTGATACAATTACAAATAAGACAATATCTTCTTCTTCTAGATTAAGAGATGATAGTGAAAATAATATTAATTCTCAACTTGGTCGTAGGATAAAAAAACTAAATATACTAATTCTAATGAATTACTTTTTTTTCTAGACCATAATCATTCTGATGAAATAGATGATAATGAGATTTTAGCATGGTGAAAAAAACAAGAAAATTCGTATCCTATTGTTTCCATCATGGCACATGATATACTAACTGTTCTTGTGTCTACAGTAGCTTTCGAGTCTTGTTTTACTACAGGTTATAGAATTCTCGACGAAAGAAGGGGCCGAATGAGTGCAGAAATGGTTGAAATGTGCATTTGCTTAAAAGATTGGTTGGATGCTGAAGATAGATTACAAGCTAAGGGAGGACACGACACTTCATCATTGGGAGAGGAGGAAGCTCAAACAAGCGAAGCTGATGCTGCTGGTCCAAGTACAAGTTAAATAACCAGAAATCATCGGGACTACGAGTGATTAAAAATGTAAAAAGAACTACGTAGACCTGATCCTTCTATAGTTAATCATTGGAGAGTACATGTTTAGCTATAGAAGGTATGTAGGCAACCTTTTACGGTGCGGTCTATTATAATATTAAAAAAATTGTTTTATCATTGGATGAATATTTTTGTATTAAAGATAAGCAAAAATTTAATTATAATTTAATTTTTTTAAAATCTTTTTATTAATTTGTACTGCGTTACAATGTTACATATAAAAAATGTGTTAAAAAATATATAATAAAGCTTAGTACAATGGTTAAACTATCTCAAATAAAATTAGAGGTCCAAGTTCAAAACTCACCCGTAACCATTATTTTTTTAAATTAAATTTTAAACCTTTAAAAATTTAAATTTAAAAATTTAAAAATTTAATTTTCGGGCCCGTGCTGGGCTTGCCCGCTGCAGTTTCGGGCCGTGCCCGGCCCAGGCACGACCCATTGCCACCTCTACTAGTATGGAGTTCAACCGCCTTTAAAATGTCATCGAACCCTAGTGGCATCTGAGACCACCAGAGTCAAGAGGTTCATTGGAGGCTTGAGGCCTCAGATTGGCAGGCTTATCCACTATACCGAGGACTCCACTCTTTCCTAGGTAGTGGATGAAGCCCTTCGGAAGGAAGCCTGGGTGCCGTCGAGAGGAACGACGGACCGGCCAAGAAGAAATTTTGGCCGCAGGGATCTGGGAGTCGACCATGGCACTCGGAGGGGGCGGTGACCACCAGCAGACCAGAGGTCAGAGTGGTAGTCGGGGCCGTGGGGGCTCAGGGTCAGGAACAATGAGGTCGGAAGGTCATGAGGTGCTCCTCAGAAGGATGAGGTACCGCAGTGTGGCAGTTGTAGTCGGAGGCACGGGGGGGGGGGGGGGGGGAGGGGCTGTCTTGGCCACGTAGATGCTTGTTATAAATGCGGTCGGGTCGGGCACTCCAAGAAGGACTGTCCGAAGAGAATTGGCCAGAAGTACGAGCAGCCAAAAAGGAAAGGCACCTATGTCTCTAGGGTCAGTGGCTCAGAGAGGGCATATGCAGAGTAGGGGGCCGCAAGCTAGCCAGTCAGAGAGACCGTCTGCCAGGGTGTTCGCCATGAACCGTGAGGGGGTAGAGGTGTCTAGAGTAGTTATAGCAGGTACTATCTTAGTATGATCATCTCCTGCTTATGTTCTATTTGATCCGGGTGCCACACACTCGTTTGCATCTGCCAAATTTGCTGCTGGGTTACCAATAGCACCTTCATTGCTCGATGGGCCATTTGTAGTATCAACACCTATGGGCGATGCAATCGTAGCCCAATCAAATTTTTTAGGGCTGCGAAGTGCTCATCTGTGGCCATGTACTGAGTGCAGATTTGACACTCCTACCCACACTTGAACTCGATGTCATTCTTGGCAAGGATTGGTTGGCTGAGCACTTTGCGACGTTGGATTATAGAGCTAAGACAGTTATGTTTAGTAAGCCTGGGCTGCCGCAATTCACCTTCCAAGGGGAGGGAGGGAGCAAGCCGATAGGGGTCATCTCTGTCCTAAAGGCCCGTAAACTGCTTCAGGGCGGCTGCCAATCCTTCCTGGCCTTCGTATCTGTGGCTGAGGAGGAAAGGGGTGAGGCAAGGAATGTCAGTGGAACCCCGGTGGTCTGTGAATTCCCTGATGTGTTTCCCAAGGAATTATCAGGATTGCCGCCAGAAGGGAAGTTGATTTTTGCATTGATCTGCAGCCTGGGGTAAAACCAATTTCCCATTCCACCTTATAGGATGGCACTGGCCAAACTCAGGGAGTTAAAGGTGCAATTGCAAGAAATGCTAGACCTGGGTTTCATCCGGCCGAGTGTGTTACCCTAGGGTGCCTTGGTACTATTCGTGAAGAAGAAGGATGGGTCGATGCGCATGTGCATCGACTATAGACAGCGGAACAAAGTGACGGTCAAGAATCATTACCCACTGCCGAGGATAGACAATTTGTTTGACCAGCTGCAGGGGGCACAATGGTTTTCGAAGATAGACCTAAGGTCCGGATACCATCAGCTGAGAATCCAGGACTGCGATGTGCCTAAGACAGCCTTTAGGACTCGCTATGGTCACTACGAGTTCCTAGTGATGTCCTTTGGCCTAACCAATGCACCTGCTGACTTCATGGACCTAATGAACAGGGTATTTAAGGAGTACCTGGACAGCTTTGTGATCGTCTTCATTGACGACATCTTGGTCTACTCCAAGAGTGAGGAAGAGCACTCCAAGCACCTGAGGATGGTCTTGGAAACCCTCAGAGAGCACCGGTTGTTTGTTAAGTTTTCCAAGCGTGAATTCTGGTTGGAAAGTGTAGGGTTTCTGGGCCATGTGGTGTTCAAGGAAGGGATAAGGGTAGACCCTGCAAAGGTGGAGGCGGTGCAGAACTGGAGGCGGCCAACTAGTGTGACTGAGGGTTGTAGTTTTCTTGGTCTAGACGAGTACTACCGAAAGTTCGTAGAGAACTTCTCCAGGATTGCAGCCCCTTTGGCTCGGTTGGCTCAGAAAAAGATTAAATTTGATTGGGACGCCAAGTGCGAGGCGAGCTTTCAAAAGCTCAAGGAATGTTTGACGTCGGCACCCGTGTTGGTCGTACCTTCTAGCTCTGGAGGGTTTGTAGTCTTCTGTGATGCCTCTCGGGTTGGCCTAGGCTACATTCTGATACAGTTTGGTAGAGTCATAGCCTATGCGTCCCGTCAGCTGAAACTTCATGAAAAGAACTACCCGACGCACGATCTAGAGCTGGCAGTAGTGGTCCTTGCTCTACAGCCCTAGCGTCATTATCTGTATTATGAGGCTTGCGAGATTTATACGGACCACAAGAGCCTCCAGTACCTGCTTACCCAAAAAGAGCTGAACCTCAAGTAGAGGAGGTGGCTGGAGCTCCTGAAGGATTGTGACTGCACCATTATGTATCACCCGGGGAAAGCCTATATAGTAGCAGATGCTTTAAGCAGAAAATCCATGGGCAGTTTAGCTCATTTGGAAATCAGGAGGAGGCCTCTAGCACGAGAATTGGCGTTGTGCCTAGATGGGGGTACAACCCTGATGATGTCAGCCTCATGTACCTTGGTGGCACACCTGCGGGTACAATCCACAATGGTGGATATATTGCGTGCCGCGCAGGGAGAGGGCGCCTTCTGTGCGCTGATGAAGGATTTTGTGTAGAGAGGCGATGCAGAGAATAGATTCAGGTTGGACTCAGAGGGTGTGCTGAGGTTCAAAGACCAGATTGTGATGCCGGATATGGTAGAGGTGCGCAGGCAAGTCCTGGAGCTGGGTAATCGTTCCACTTGTACGATGCATCCGGGAACCACCAACATGTACCGAGATTTAAGGCAACATTACTGGTGGAAAGGTATGAAAAGAGAGGTAGCAGAGTTTGTCTCCAAATGTCTGGTCTGCTAGTAGGTGAAGGCCGAACACCTCAAGCCCGTGGGACTACTGCAGAACCTCGAGGTGCCGAGTGGAAGTGGGAGAAAATCACCATGGACCTAGTGACTAGGTTGCCTAAGTCAAAAGGCGGCTTTGACTCAATTTGGGTGGTAGTGGACCGGTTAACCAAGACCGCGCACTTCATCCCAGTGAAGACTACCTTCTCTGCGGAACAGTACGCCCGACTATTCTTGGACACGATTGTGGCATACCATGGTACCCCTATGATGATCATATCTGATCGAGGTATCCAGTTCACAGCCCGATTTTGGCAGTCCTTCCAAGAAGCCTTGGGTACCCAGGTGCATTTCAGCATAGCTTTCCATCCACAGACTGATGGTCAGTCAGAAAGGACCATCCAAACCTTGGAGGATATGCTGAGGGCATGCGTCCTGGATATGGCCGACGGTTGGGAGAAACACCTACCACTGATAGAGTTCGCCTACAATAATAGCTATCACAGTAGCATTGGCATGGCTCCCTTCGAGGCCTTGTATGGGCGGCGGTGTAGGTCTCCGGTGGGCTAGTTTGAGGCCGAAGAATCACTCGGGGGTGGGTCCTGATCTGGTTGAGGAGGCGGTAGAGAAGGTGAAAGCCATAAAGGAAATATTGCTGGCGGCCCAGAGTCGATAGAAAATGTATGCCGACAAGAAGTCCAGAGAATTGGAATTCGCTGAGGGTGATTTAGTCTTCCTGAAGGTCTCCCCTATGAAAGGGGTGGTTCGGTTTGGGAAGAAGGAAAAGCTGAGCCCCAGGTTCATTGGGCCTTTCCCTATTCTCAAGTGGAGGGGCGAGGTGGCTTATGAGCTGGCTTTGCCTCCTAGCCTGAGCAGAGTACACCCGGTCTTCCATGTATTCATGCTTCGGAGATATGTAAAAGATGATTCGCATGTGATCGAACCTTCTTCTATTGAAGTAGCTTCGGCCGTCTCATTCGAGGAAAGGCCGGTAGAGATCATTGACCGCCAAGTCAGGAAGCTGAGGTCCAAGGAGATTCCCTTGGTAAAAGTTAGGTGGGAGCACCACTCTGGGCAAGAGGCCACTTGGGAGGTAGAGCAAAAAATGAGAGAGCGCTATCCATCCTTGTTTGAAGAGCCGGTAAGTTCTGGTATCCCAACTAAATTCGAGGACGAATTTCCCTTAAGGGGGAAGGTTGTAAGACTCGAAAAAATTTCATAATATAAAAATCTTTTTTTTTGGTGCAGCACATCGGATCGGAGGTTAGCGGGGTCGAGCCGCGAAAATTGCCTCGAGTAGAAGGTATAACCCGACCCGTGGAAATATGAAGTTGAATTAGTTCAATGGTTATTTCCTTTCTTGCTTATGATGTCTTATTAAAGTCGAGTTTGACTCATGAGTGCGGATAGGATCGGAGTCCGAATCGGACTTGGATCGAACCGAGAAGAAGTCAAGTCAAGTGTGGGGCAAATGGGTCATTGGATGAGGGGAATAAAACCCCTCACCCAAGCCACCCGTGCGGCTCAAAGAGAGAGCCGCACACAACCCATCGAGAGGGAGAAAGGGAGAGAGGAGAAGGAGATCTTGTTGGCGCCGAGTTTGCGACGACGCTCGAGGAGATCGGAATCTCGTTTCATCAAGATTTCTTCATGATCCAATTCAAGGTGAGTGATTAGAGTAGATGTTAAGGGGAGGCGGGTGGCCGGCCCCATAGATTTTGAAATCGAGGTTTTCTCTACGAGTTTTGCCAATCGGGTTGTTTCCCCATGTTAGATTTTTAAATCGCTGTACATATTGTGATTTTATGTTTGAAAATGTGTCGATTTCTCGCTTTAAGGGGCTGGTCGAGTCGAGTAAAAAGGGGGAAGGTCATGCCGAAATTTTCCCCAATTTTCTCGCTTGTCTCGTAACTCGCGTATCGACTTGTATTTGTTTTGTTTTCAATTTTGGATTGATGCTCGAGTGGACACCGCAGCCAAGTCCACCACCTCTAGAGGGTTCGGCAGAGCATGGTCATCATCCTGCTCGAGTTGGCCGAGCAGTAGAAGGGGGAAAAGTTGGGCTATTTATATTAGATTGTTGGATCTCTTATTTTATCGCATTAACTCGCACCTTCATGTTTAAATGTTAGATTAAATTTGAAGTTTATGTTTACTGTTCTACTGGTTAATATGCATAAATTCCAACCCCTTCCCACATGGATGGTTCGGCTGAGCAAGGTTTACCTTGCTCGAGCTTCGGCCGATCAAGGTAAAGGGGGAGGAAACGAACGATTTTATGTAGTTGTTCATATTCCTCCGCTTAATGTTTATTTATATTCATGTTAATGTTAATCCATATTCATGTTGTGAATTGTTGGGGTAGATCTATATTATCATTTTGGAAATGTTCTTGCCAATGCTTATATGGTATATGTAGTCAAGAAAGGTTTCATTTAATTGCTCATATCATGTTTAATTGTTGCTAATTGTTGTCGTGCTTAGTGTATGTTCCATATTGGTTTAACCTCTACATTACTTACTTTTTATTTCGGTTCTTCATGATGTTATTATCCGTAATTAATTTGGTAAGTGATATGGAAACAGTAGGTCGAGTGCCTACATAGTTGGCGAGTTCGCTCGTTCTAGGAAGAATGGAAACATACTATATAGTAGGACGTTGCAAGATACATACTATATATGGAAACCTAGCTAGGAAATGACACAACTTCTAGGACTTCTAGTATTCATTTTTGGAAACCTAGAACTATTAGGTGTACACGTTTTTGGAAGGGCAGCACTAATTTTTTGACCATGCAGATCGGATTTGGGCCAGATACGAACAAACGCCCGAAGTGTATATAAGAAAACCTTAGGAAATTTGACTGTGTGATGTGCTTGAGATGGTCCGCCGAGAAACGTGAAGGTCGGAAATGACCAATGCTTAGCTCGGCTAGTGATTGTGTCTTGAGATGGTCGGCTAGGTGTTAGACGCTAGTTGGGTGGGACTAGCTATCCCTACCCCAGACGGTGTCCGGAGACTAGTAGACCATCATAGTCGATGGCTCGGGATTCCATGTTTATATCTTGATATGATGTGGCCAAACGATCAGTGTGATTCTACCTTGTATGGTAGCGCCGGTTGTAGCCGGGATTCTTACACCATAAGTAGGCCTTAAGGGCCAGATGATAGGTGGCAAGGTTAGGCCATTATGGCAAGTTTCTCCTATATGGTTTATACAGAATGACCCACGGGGTCGATAGTCACATCAAAAAGTAGCTTACCTCCCTAATTATATTCTATGTTGTTTATATTTTATGCATTACTAACTGCGGATTATGTAGAGGTTCGAAAGAACCACTCACTGAGTCCCAAGTAGACTCACGATTTGTTTTCTTTATTTTTGCAGAGTATGATAAGTGACCGAGGCTTGTCATCATGGTGCAGCTGGGGAGCAGGTGGTGGTGCCATATCTCATAGCGGCGTCCTTTGGTCATAGTCCAATGTCTTGTAGTAGTTATTTTCCGTTTCTACACTGACAGTTGTGTTTTTGAAAAGTTTGTAATAACTTTGATACTTGAGACGTTCTATTTGTGACGATGTTGGTTTTCTTCTTTGAGTTGAAAAATATATATTTGTGAATTTCGAAAACTTTAAATAAAGATTTTGTTGTTGTTTCCTTTCTCGATATGTTCTGTTTTATTGTCAGTTAGTGTAGACAGTAGGCTACAGGGCAATATGTAGGCCCTGGCTGGTCACACTACCATCAGTTGGGGTGTGACACCAGGTATCAAAGATGAGCCAAACAGGAGATCAACCGAACAAAAAGACTAAGAAAACACCACGACAACGATCAAGAAAAAGATTTTAACTAAAAAAATCTTTAACAAACGTTTCAAAACTACTAAAGAAATCTTCAAGAGAAAGCAAGAACACGGCCAGAGAAGAACAAAAAACGGAAGAAATAAAAAACCAAAGAAAAAAAGGAGCCAAGAAGATCACCCGTAAATAAGAAACGAAAAGAATCTGAAAGAACAAGAAATCTGAGAAAACCAGTAGATCGATCAAAAAACCAATAAAAAAAAAACTAAACCGAAACTGAGGAAGATAGGAGACTCACCAGCAAATGAGAAGAAACCAAATACCTCAAATGCAGAGATGAAACGCCGCCGACAGGGCCAACCCTAGGCACCAAGGAAGTGCCTTCAAAAACCAAGCGAAGAAATGACTTCACAGCTTCTCCACAGGCCCTAAAAGCAATCGGAGTCAACTGTAAAGCACTTATAAAAGAGACACGAGCTTCTCACATGCCATAGGAATCAAGCTTGAAGAAGTCAGAATTCGATGACGAACTCAGGCCGAAAGAGGCCCAAGAAGAGAAGCCCAAATCTTGAAGCTCACATCTCTCCAAATTCAACCAAATTTATAATTTAATATTCTTAATTTAAATAAAAAATTTAGAATTAAATAATTGGATACCTACATTTTTCAAGAATAAATTACTATATTATTATTAACATTTTACAAAAAAGTTTAAAATTAAATTTTGTATTTTTCATATATTATTATATATAAATAGAATAGTCTATCGATTTTTTTGATATTTTCACATTTTGTAACATAATTTTAATTTGAAATTATATAAATTTAAATTTAAAACTATTTTTTTTATATTTTTACAAAAATAATTATTTTAAAATTAAATTATAAATTAATTTTTAATTTTAATTTTAAAATAAATTTGTAATAATAATTTAATATTCATAATAATTAAAATTAAAATTTCAAATTAAATATTTCTATACTTATATTTTCAAAAATAAATTATAATATTATTATCATATTATAAAAAAATATTTTTGATAATAAAAATCAATAGTAAGATATTTAAATTAAATTATAATTTTAAATAATAATATACAAACATACCCCAAAGTAATATATATTAATTTAATTTGGTTTATATAATTATGAAAGTGTGCGCATATATTTACATAATTTAATTTAAAATAACTAAAAGTAATACCTAAATTTAAAATATAAAAAAAAGTAAAAGATGAATTATCTTAGATTAGTTATTAATAATTATTTTTAACGGTTAAACTAATTTGTTCATATAGAAAACACATGAAAATAAAAATAAAAATTCATATAAAATAATTTTATAACCTAGTGTGTCATACAAAATAAAATATCAATAAGATATAAATATAAAAATAGTAACAATCTTTTTATACAATGATATTAATTTGTTTTGAAAATGCATACATCTTCGAAATAAAAATTTTTAAATAAAAATTTAAACTAATAATTTTAAAAATTAAAAAATTAAAATTATTTCAAAACAAATAATACTATATAGGTTTTTGACAAAAAAATAAATAGAAAAAATAAAATGGAAAACTATTAATAATTTTAAGGGTAAACATCAAATCTATGCAAATATAAAGTAAAGTATATCAATTAAAAATTTATAAGTATAAATAATTAATTCAAAAATAAGAAAATTGAAATAATTTAAGTTTTTTCAAAAATAAAGGAAAAATGATATTTCGTAAATATAAAAATAATATAAAAAATAATTATATACATTAAAAATTATTTTATATAGATTTCAATGATAAAAAAATTAAAAATATAAAAATAATAATATTTTTATTGATAAAATCAAATATAATATAAATATAATATAACATAATCAAAAAATAGAAAATAAAATATTTATACTATTCTAATCTTTATAAATTTCTTTGGTTTTGAAATATTATTTTTCATTAACAAACTCAAACAAATGATATTTCAAAACTCAAAAACTAATATAAAAAACTTCAATAAATAAAAAATATTTACAATTATTATTCAAAAAATAATAAATACAAAATTAAATATATCAAAATAGGTGCATATAAAGAAAATAAGTGGTGTAAAAACTTTTATTCCAAATTTAAGTGGAATAAAAATTTGAGAGGAAAAAAATTAGGTGGGGATAATGGCAAAAATTTGAGGGGAGAGAGTTTAGGCGGGAATATATATAAGAAATTTGAAATTATTTAAGTTTTTTCAAAAATAAAAAATGATATTTCATAAACACAAAAGTAATATAAAAAAATAATTATATACATTAAAAAATTAATTTATATCAATTTCAATGTTAAAAAAAATTAAAAATGAAAAAATAATAAATTTTTTATGGACAAAAATCAAATATAATATAAGTATAAAATAATAAGTTGAAAAAAATAGAAAATAAGATATTTAAATTATTTTAAACTGCATAATTTTTTGGTTTTGAAATACTATTTTTCAATAACAAACTCAAAAAATAATATTTCAAAACCCCAAAACTAATATAAAAATTTTCAATAAATAAAAAAATATTTATAATTATTATTTAAAAAATAATAAATAAAAAATTAAAAGTATCAAAATATGTGCATATAGAAAAAATAAGTGGGGTAAAAAAAAATTATTACGAATTTAAGTGGGTGAAAATTTGGGAGGAAAAATTTAAGTGAAGAAAGTGGGAAAAGTTTGAGAGGAGGGATAAAAATAAAAATATAAGTGGGTAAAAATAAAGATAAAAATTTGGAGTGGGGGGAGTTTAGGCGGGAAGAAATCATTTCTTGTATATATATATGTGTGTGTGTGTCTATTGATATATGTTCAAATTATTTTAGCTAGCGTAGTAATTTGTTGATTTTGTATTTTAATATATATTCATTTGTTTCTAACCTTTTTAATTCATATTTAATTTCCTCCTCGACCGTAACACTTCACCTTTTTCATATATCATTCATTTTAAATTGTTCAAAATATAGTCAAACTCTTAAATATAAAGAACAAGAACTATACCTCAATCTCATACTAGATGGGATCGACTATATAGATTCTCTATCTCCATATATAGTAATTGTAGATTTTTTAGATATTATTTCTCTTCACGTTTAGGTCTACTTTTATCCCTTTTTCTACCTTTTACTATTAAACTATCGCATTTTGGAATTAGAGCACCTGGGTCTTCGTAGCATATGTCCAAATCATCTCAAAAGATCTTCTCTTAATTTGTCTCCAATATGTGCTACATGCACATTTTGTCGGATATATTCATTTCTAATTTTGTCCAATCTTGTATGGCTACTCATCCACCTTAACATCCGCATTTGTATCACAATCAGTATATATGTTGAACTTTAGTTACCCAACACTCGCTCCTGTATAGCATGACTGGTCTAGTAGTTGTTCTATCAAACTTTCCCTTCACTTTGTTAGGTATCTTCTTATCGCATAGCACGTCTATGACACTTAAAATGGCTACACTTAGGCACTACTACACCACCTAAACTTGCTTCCCCTTCATCCCTCTTACCTAGACTAAAATTACTTAGGCACTACTTAACCTAAAACCTTCGCTTTCAAGGACGTTTCTCCATACCTCTAACTTATGATTAACTTACTCTCTCATTTCAGCAACTAATACAATGTCATCAGCAAACAACATACATCATGGAATATCATCTTTTATACTACTGGTCAACTCATCCATTACTAGAGCAAATAAGTATGGTCTCAAGGTCGAATCTTGATATAAACCCATTGTTATAGGAAACTCCTCTGTAGCTCCTCTCCCTCCTCTCACGCTTGTAACTACTCTTTCGTACATATCCTTAATAACATCCATATATTTAGCACGAATACCTTTTTTCTCTGATGTCCACCAAAGCATTTTTCCCGACACTCTATCATATGCTTTCTCTAGGTTGATGAAAACCATACGGAGATCATTCATCTTCTCTCTATAGATCTCCATCAAGCACCTCAATAAAAATATAGTTTCTATTATAGATTTACCCAGCATAAAACTGAATTGGTTCTCCAACACTTTCGTAATGTCCCTGAGTCGATGTTGTATTACCCTATTCCAAAATTTCATCGTATGACTCATTATTTTAATGTCACGATAGCTAGTACAATTTTGAATATCCTCTTTATTCTTATATATAGGAACCAAAATGCTCTTTCTCCTATCGTTTGACATATTTCCCCCTTTTAAGATAGAGTTGAATAGCTTATAGAGTTGGATAGCTTGGTTAACTCTACCCCACTTCTCCAGGGCACAATTGTGAAATCATCTAGGCCACAGGCTTTCCCAGCCTTTATTTTTTTCAGGGCCTCCTTGACCTTGTTAGGCCTGATTCTACTTGTGTATCAAGATCTATAAAATCATCTTCATGTCCTGTGCTGAATAGGTGATCAAAATATTTTCTCTATGTCTCTTTGATATCCATATCTCATGTCAATACTTTTGGGAACTCATCTTTAATGCACTTAACTCCATTCAAGTTATTGCTCTTTTTCTCTCTTAACCGTGCAAGCTTGTACATTTTCTTCTCACATTCTCGTGTCCGTACCTTTTGGAACAAATCGGCTAGGAATTTACCTTGGACCTCATTAACCGCTTTCTTGGCATCTTTCGTTTTCCCTCTTATAGTTCTCAAAAGCTTCCTCATCTTTACCTTTGGGTAGCCTTCTATACCAATATCTTTTTTCTTGTATAGCCTTTTGTACATTCTCATTCCACCACCATGATTCTTGTTGTCAAGGTCCTAGTCCCTTAAACACCCCTAGGACCTCACTTGCTACCTTCTTTGTGTGATGTGTCATCTCCTTCCATAAGGTGTCCGCATCAACTTCCATCTCATTGATTCCCTCTTCCCGAAGCTTATTATTAAAAACTATTTGGTTGGTGCCCTTTAATTTTAATGTTCATCATCTAATCCTAGGCTACCTAACACTCATCTCCTTCTTCGTTCTACTCTTTTTCTTCACATCCAAAACCATTAACCTATGTTGGATAGTTAACCTATGTTGGATAGTTAGGGCTTCCCTAGGTATAACCTTGTAGTCTTTACATATAAATTTGTCCCTTCTTCTAGTGAGACGGAAGTCTATTTGACTATGATTACCCTCAATCTTAAAGGAAATCAAATGTGGTCCTCTTTTTCTTAAAGCAAGTGTTGGCCAAAACCAAGTCATGAGCGCAAATTTTAAAATAGCATTTCCTTCCTCATTCTTGCTACCATATACATATCCTTCAGGCACTTATAGCAATCATTGAGCCTACCCACATGTCCATTAAGATCTCCTCCCATATAAAGCTCTTGCTCATTAGGGATCTCTTGAACTACCGCATTCATATCTTCGCATAACTTAACATCCCCACTTAAGCATATTTGAGGGGCATATGCGCTAACTATGTTAATCATCTCTTTTTCTAGCATTATTCTCAATTGAATAATCTTATCTCCTACTCTCTCTACTTCAACCACTTTGTCCTTAATAATCTTATCTACAATTATTCTCACATCATTCCTATTTTTATCCCCTCCATAATACCATAACTTATAACCTATATTGCTGATCTCTCTAGCCTTGTTTCATGTCCACCTAGTCTCTTGTAAGCACACTATATCAATCCTTCTCCTTTTTAGGATATCTACTCACTTCATTGACTTTCTTATCAAAGACCCTTTTACCTATCAAAATTCTACTTTGATGGACTAGCTAGCTTCTTTACTTGCACCCGTCTATTTAGATGTAATGACCCTTTCCTATCTAGCACCACATCTTGGGTGCCGATGTGGTGGAACTAGCTTCTTTACCCACGCTCATCCAAAATATGGAAACCCTTGCCTACACTCCCTCACACCCAGCACTATAAGAAATGTGACATTTCCCGGGGGCCGCGGCCCCCAGTAAATCCATTTTAGCGAGGGCCATGTGGCCCCCAGATGTCGCCAGGAAAAATTGTGTCACTAATTGTATATCTGACAATTAGCGAGTGGCCCCCGAGAGAAAGTACTAGTTCCGACGTTTTTGATCCCCATTAAAAAAACTTTTTCCTAGGGGCCGAAACCCCCGGGAAAAGTACCTATTCTAGCGCTTCCGATCCCCAAAAGTACTATTTCCCGAGGGCCAGGACCCCGGGACCAATGATCATTCTCCTGATTTCACTAGTTCCAGCACCAATCTCGAATAGATTCACATCTCTTAGAAGAAGACGACTAGTTGGGTACTCATTTACGTACCCGTTACCACCAAGACATTGGATAGCTTACATGGCACAAAAACAAAGGGATAATTTCTCAATCTACAATTTAGCAAATAACTAGGCAGTACACAAGACACTTTGCGATCATATATATGGAGTCATCCTGCTTAAATGCCTTATGAACCACATCATATGGATCTTAGGGTCCTACATGAACAGACTCCATCACAAAATTAATGCTGTTGAACCATTGTAACGAGAACACACTCCTCTAGAACTTAGTCATTAATAGAAGTTATTGCAGTGTAGTGTACCATTGTAAACCAAAATACTAGTAAGCAAATGGCAGTAAATTAAAAACCTTAACATTGTTCTTTACGAGACAGACAAATAAGGTTGATAATCAAGAATAAGGTTAATAATCAAGAATACCTTTCTGTCAATTTCTTATAAGGTTAATAATCAGTAAATTAAATTTGGTTTAAGTCTCATAAAATTGGTCAGCACAGACTCTTTACATCTCTTATAAGGATTGGGCAAAGGCTTAGTCATGAGAAAACATTGTGAGGAATACCTTTTCCTTCCTGTCCAAGAACATTCTCTTCAGGAACAAAACACTTTTCAAAGACAAGCTCACATATGTAAAACATGATGGCTTAGATAAGACCTTCTTTAGGTCAGATGAAATAGAAATATATATTGATTGTTGAACGAAACATACGTATCACTTCCCCGCATACCAAGTTTATCTAACTTCTGGGCAGTGCTAAATCTGCAATAATATACAGAAGTCAAAAGTAACCATAAGGACTTTCAAACAAGTTGCAGTGCTAGTTAAAGATAATGGAAAATTACTTGTTCGTGTATGTCATACCACACAACTAGTATTTACTCTTTAGACTAGAAGACTGCATGAATAGAAGATTCCATTATGCTCACAAAAGTAATTCTAAAGAGGAAGTAAAACCCAAAATGTATGGTTTTTAAAAAATGACAACCTTTTCTTCATAAATACGCAATACTTACTGCAGCTTGAAAAATGAAGTCTTAAAAAACATATTTGGATGTCCTACATTATTTAAGTGAAGGCTAAAGGGAACATAATGCATACCCAGGCATTCCCTTCTCAATTATGAATGCTGTAATTCCTTTTGATCCAGCAGCGATATCAGTTTTTGCATAAACAACCTGCAGAAAGTTCACCAAGATAATCATATTATGAAAAACCTTGGGAATAGGTTGAGGAGCTTGCTCTAATATGAAGAATTTCTATTGCTCTAATCATATTATGAAAAACGTTGGGAATAGGTTGGTGTTCCAGCAAAACCAATAGCCTAATAACTCTATGAAGATAGAAATGTGTGCAGTTCAAATGCTTAACCCTGGGTTATTAGGAAAAGTTGCTATGTAAGACAGGCTTAATCAAATTGCATAAATTCTATATAAGACATGCAGAAGAGAAACAGTAAATCAATTCTATAGTCATGTCCTCAAGATGACGGAAAGTAGTTGCCTCTAATAAAAAGCTATTAAAAATGATATCATATGCGGTGTAATAGAAGTCTAGAACCATTATGTGAAATACAAATATTGTAAAGCTCACCCGCAGCATCTGCAAAGGATCTCGTGGCCTCATCATTGAGTTTCTTGGGCTCGAAACAACACTTGGATGAACATTGATGGGGTTTTGAACTCCATGTCCTCCACTTGCAATCATATTTCCAGTGGAGACCATGTTAAACATGCTTGGGGGACTTATTCCTTGAAATGATGGATTCCTCGATTCACCCCAGGCATCATACCCATGCCACTGGCACCAGGCAACATTCGAACACCACGATCAGCTCCTATATATTGGTAAATCCCCGCGGTGACATATTAGATTGTTGAAGAGTTCTTCCAGAAAGCATTTGGTTGTACTGCTGCATTCTTTGAGAATCATCAACAGGCACACCAGATGGTCTTGTCATGCTATACCTCTGGGAATCCCCGTGGCACACATTTTAATTTTATAAAAAAGTGTAGAAAATAACACAAAATTGGAGAAAGTAATTCTATAAGTGCAAAGAACTTTGTAGTACTTCTGAATACCTTGAAGATGGGTTCAGTGGAGCAGAAGCTGATGGTAAGCTGTTACTGAGGCAGTGCCAGGAGATCCTTGTAACACATTGCTAACAGCTGATGTAGGTTGGACAGTAGTCATAGAAGCTTGATGACTTGGAGCTGATAAACTACCAGTATGTGGCCCCTTATATGCAAGAGGAAAAACATCTGGGCTTGGAGGCACAAATCAAGTGGCCTGTGTGAACAATAAAAAATGACAGCCCTAGGGGCATGCCCCTAAACCCTAGGGTTGGCCGACCATGGAAATAGAAGAAGGTTATGTGGATGTATTTGGTTAGGAAATTTTATTGATTTAATTCCGAATTTTTTTGCTTACTAAAAGCATGCTAAAATCCAAGTAAGAATTTAAAGTTTGTGGCTTAAGGGTGGGCCCAATAAC
This sequence comes from Canna indica, assembly GCA_034359265.1. Classification (NCBI taxonomy): domain Eukaryota; kingdom Viridiplantae; phylum Streptophyta; class Magnoliopsida; order Zingiberales; family Cannaceae; genus Canna; species Canna indica. The sequence continues at coordinate 53,904,763 of CP136892.1, forward strand.
CCTTAATCAGTAAGGTACCTATGGTGTGACTTCAGGTAGAGAGTTCCTAAATTGAAACTCTTTTTAGTATGATGAGATTTCACGGTAAGTAGGATGAAATCTAGTTATAAGCATGCTGAAATTATTTGTTGGGTATGCTGGAATTACATTTTTAAACATGTCGAAATTCAATGAGGATGTTTATTGAATTTTACTTCATATGCTGAACCTTCTATGTATTGGTGTGCTGAAATGGTGAAGTTTCCTGCTGAAAATTTCATGTTTATGTATGCTGGAATTTCATGTTATATGAGCTGAAAACACTCGATTCGCGTAGGCTTAAATTTCGCCTCATAGTATGTTGAGATCAAACCTAAGCATGAAATTATCATATCCCTTATATTGTTCTACACTCAAGAAGGATTTTAGACACAAGATAACCAAGTGCAGAAATTAACCTTCATAAGGCTGTATTTTCGGCCCTAGGCTGAAATTTTCGAGGAAGGGTTGGTAAGTTAGGAAACTCGAATTTCCTATCTTTGGTTATACTGAAATATGAAACCTTCGGGTAGATATGGAATGGATTGTCCAAGAAACTTCTGGGTGTTTGAATAAGATTTCGAACATGAAATGGTTAATGGCAGGAAGGTACATCATGCTGAAATGGTTCGGTAGAACGCTAAAAAATTTCGCTGCATGACGACCTCCCACAGATGTACAATTCCTTGGATAAGAAATCAGAAGCTAAGCTTCAAAGTGTACAATGGTGGGTGGTACGGCGAGTAAACAAGAATTTGGGGCCCAGTTGCGGCCGAGTGGGGTGCGGTTGTGTACGCTCCTAAGGAATGTGATTATGGATGTACCCACCCGAGCTAACCTCCTTATTTTGTAGTGTGTATTTTCATCCATTTAAAGGATGTGCTTCTGGATGTGTGTGTGATGGCCGGGCTGGGAAGCGTGTTAGCATGTGAAGCTAATGCCCGACCTAGCGAGTTGATATTGGGTTGAGATATTTGTCGATGAGCCACACCAATGACTGACCCGAGTGGCATTGATTGGAGGGTCTTTCCCAATCGAGTATTTAGGGCATTGAGACTAGAGAGCTTTCCTAGCTCAGTGAGCCCGGGGCGGGGAGTTCACTAGGGTGACCAACCTAGTGAGCGACTTGCGAGTTGTAGTTTGTGATGGTTTAGGATGTCTTGTTGGGCCGAGTGAGCCGGAGGGTGCGTAGCACGCACGAGATGAATTATTAGATCCTCTCATGTTATTATCACTTCAATGATGATTTATTGATTTACTTTATTGCATTTATATGTGGACTGGGCTGGCGAGGTGTGACCTCAAGTTAGGGCCCGTGAGAGGGTCCGAGGGTTGGGGGTGCACATATGTGCGCCCGGGGTCATTGGCGAGGCACCTTAACCGCCCCAGGATAGGTGTAAGTGTATGCATATAAATGTTTTCGATATGATGATCTCTATGGTAAACGAAGTCTTGGGTTGGTATGGTCGGACATTTTGGGGCCAAGGTAAGGGTCGTGTGGTGTGTACCCTTGAATGCACTCGAGTTATTGATGGGAAACCGCACCCACCCGAGTAAGATGGTGGTGAGTAATTAAGTTCGTATATTTTCGTTGATGAGATTGTGCATGTCGGGCCAACGTGTTTGGATCGTTCAGGGACCATGGGAGAAAAGTGGACAAGGAGGATTGTCCAAGGATTCAGAGGTCGAATTGTGGTGCCAAATATGGTAGAGGATAGGTATCGCGCAGTTTGCGCAGCCTATGCTCGTTCGGGCTCCGTGGATTGGTGAACCTGTAGCTTATCTCAAAATTCGAGGACGAATTTCTCTTAAGGGGGGAATGTTGTAATATCTGAGGTTTTCTAATATAAAATTTTCGTAGTGCAGCCCATCGAGTCGGGAGCTAGTCGGGCCGAGTCGCGAGATCGGCTCGAATAGCAGGTATAATTAATTTAAGTTATAGCCTAATGTTGGTATTGGGTGGATGAGTATGTTGGTTGACTCGAGTTGGGTTGAGTTTGGGCTCGCGGTTCGAGTCGGGAATTGATCTAGGTTAGGTGGAGTCGTATGAGGGGGTTTAAGTTATTGGATAGGGGTATTTTAGTCAAGCGATGAGGGGAATAAAACCCCTCATCTTAGTAGCCGTGCGGCTCAAGGAAGGAGAGGGAGATCGGTGCCGAGCTCGTGTCGATGCCGGGGATCTCGGAGTTCGTCTTCTTCGATCCCCTCTTTTGATCCAATCGAGGTGAGTGGTTAGTGTGATTTGTGAAGGGGGGCGAGTGGCCGACCCTAGCAGTTTTTAAATCAGATTCTTTCGCGAGTGTTTTGTCGAATGACGTGTTTTCTTGTGTTGGATCTTTAGTCGATTAATGTACCTATGATCTCTTGTTGTAAATTGTGGTTTCTTGTGTCTTTATGGGCTGGCCGAGTAGAGGAAAAAGGGGAGAGGTCATGCCAAAAGTTTTTCCCAATTTCCTCGATCGTCTTGCATCTCGTGGATCATTTATGTGCGTTGTATTTTATCTTCGGATTGATGCTTGCGTTGTTGTCGCAGTCATGCCCACTCTTCCTAGAGGACTTGGCCGAACAAGGTCTTACCTTGTTTGAGTCGGGCCGAGCAAAGACGAGGGAAAAATCAAGACTGTTCGGATTGATATGCTAGATTTCATGTTACGTTGTCTTGATTCATATTTACATGCTTAGTGTTAGGTTCAAATTACATTCTATGATCGTTGTTCATCTTAGGACTATTTAGTAGCCTTAGATCTATATTCTCATGGTTATGGAAATGTTCTTACTAATGCATACATGGATAGGTTTGTTATGGCATATGAATCAAAGGAAAGGTTTCATTAATTTTTAGATATTATATTCAATCGTTGCCATGTATGTTGTATGTTCCTTACCAGGTTTGATTAATGGAAATTGTCCTCTTTAATTCGGCTTTCACATGATAATTGGGGTTCATGATTATTTTGGCAATTGTCGTTGACAATAGTAGGTCAAGCACTTATATATGGTTGGTAAATGCTAACAACTCTAGAAAGAATGGTTTCGATACTTAGCGATGACATTTAACCTAGAGACAAGGTACACTTACCAGGTTCTACACCTAGGGATAGATAGCGGATATCAATATCCAAGAAGTGCGACCCGAGGGGGAGGGTCGGACATAAGCAGCGCTCGAAAAAAAAAGAAGGAAAATTTGCACAACCTGGTTTTGGTTGTGGTTGAGATGGTCTACTGAGGAGTGTCATTAGCCGGACGACTATCACGCGACTCAGCGGTTTATAGGGTCTTGAGATTGCACCAGCGGGCCCACTAGGTGTTAGACCTGGGTGGCGGAGGGTCTTGATATTTCGTCAGTGGGCCACGCTGACGGTAGACCCGAGTTTGGTGGGACTAGCTATCCCTAACCCAGAGGATTCCTAAGGCTAGTGGCCATCCTAGTCGATGGATCCGAGACATGAAAGTTCATTTTTGAAATGCCCTTGTGGACTGGTTTTGTGTAGGCCGATCGGCCTGGTTGTATAAAGCGGAGAACCAAACATTCCATATATATTTTAGGCCATTAGTGGCCGAGCTGTGGTGAAGTGGATAAGGGCCCAAGAGGCCGGTTCATCCGTTCTTCTGTTCTGCAAACGGGTTAACTCCTGTGGTGTGATCATATTCTATTTCCTTATCTGTATCATACCTTGTATATGTTACCTTGCCGAGGTTTTAAGTGGTGGTTCGAAAGAATCGCTCACCTAGTTCCTCGTGAACTCATGGTTTATTGTTTTGTTTTTTGCAGAGTCTGACCACTGAGGTATGGCTTGATGGCATGGTGCGGCTGGAGGGCCAGTGGTGACGCGAATCTCGTAGCAGGCGGCATTGTAGTCGTAGTCGTGTTGTTAGTTGTGTTGTTAGAGTAAGGAGACATGCACTAAACTATTGGTTACTTTGAAAACCTAAATTGTTTTAAACATTGAGATGTTCTCGAAAGTTTGGGTTGTTTCCTTTGAATTTAAAATTGTTCAAAAATTATTTGGCCTTGAATAAAGATTTTGCGTATCGTTCTTTTACTCATGTGTTTTATTATTGATGTTGATGTATATTTCAAATTTTGTGTTTAGTGCATGTGGTAGGCTTTGGGGTACTGACACGTACCCTGGCCGGTCACGCGTACCCTGAGTTAGGGCGTGATAATATTCAAAGAAAATTAATATTATTTTTTATAACCAAATAAATATTCACTGGTTACAACTAACTAAAACTGATATTGTTTTCATTAACCAAACGCGTTTTTAGAAAATTGAAAACTAGAAACCAAAATCAAGTTTTCAATTTCACTGAAACCAAACCAGGAAATAATCTTCGCTAACCAAACGACACCTTATATTTGTTGGGCCCGGTGCTGGCCCCAGGAAAAGTCTATATTTGTTGGTGGGCAAATTTTGGCCTCCAAGAAAATTATATTTTGTTGGGGGCTATATGCCGGTCTTCGAGAAAAGTCTATATTTATTGGGGGCCAAATGTTCGTCCTCGGGAAAACTATGTTTTATTGGGGGGCATATGCTGGCCTTCAGGAAAACTCTATATTTTGATGGGGTCTGGATGCTGGCGCCTAGGAAAACTATGTTTTGTTGGGAGTCATATGCTGGCCCTCGAAAAAACTCTATGCTTTGCTAGGCTCAGGCTTAATTTGGCCATCGAAAAAACTATATTTTGCTAGGGGGCTAGGCTTTGGCCCTAGGGAAAACTATATTTTGCTGGGGGCAGCACGCAACCCCCATTAATAGCGATCACGAGAAGTGACATTTCTTGTAGTGCAGGTGACAATGTGATGAACCCCTTACTCATTTAACATTATACCCGGGTGCCAATGTAGCACGTGCCTAGGTGGGAAATTAGGTAACTCTTAAATATAAAGGTCGATTAATTTTCACCACTAGCGAGAATGCAAATTAGTTAATTATTTGATTTTAAATTTGTAATTAATGTCTCGTACACGCCACCTCTTCAATGCATATTACTTCATTCAAATATTTTGCACGTTAATTACTGTAAATCGAATTACCTACACTAGAGGAGGGTGAATAGTATATTTACTAAAAATTTAACCTAAATTTGGTTTTAATAAATTCTTGATTGCTTTAGGCAATTCTCAATTCAAAGACTAAATGAATGCGGAAGCGAGTAAATAAGTCAAGTAATCAATAAGCAAAGTAAGCAATGCAAACACAACGATTTATAGTGGTTCAACCCCAATACCTACTCCACTACCTAAGCACCCCATTTAAGATTTCACTTATAATCCATCAGTTTAAAGTTTCTTACAATTAGAACTTTTCCTTGGAAAGTCTCCGTTCTCACACCGAAGGCACTTCCACACTCGGAAGTCTCCGCATTCTTACCGAAAGCACTCTCTCACCTCACTCTCTCATAAGAACACTATAATCCTATATTACAAGGGTGGACTTATGACTCTACACCAAGGCTACCACCAAACTCAACAAACCTAGCGACCTAGGTTTACACAATTTCGAATACAAAGAAATAAACACGAAATACAAGTATAAATGGAGCAAATAAACAAACAAATAATTCTTAGCTCCAAAATGAATTCCATAGTCCTCTTGATGCCTTTGGATGATGAAACGATGAAGATCAAAGGCTAAATCAATGTTTTAACTAAAAACTAGGGTTTGATCAAAGAATAGCTCAAGAAGGCTTAGCAAATATGAAGGATGGTCTCAACGAAGCATTAGATGGCTGAGAAGGCAAGTTTGAGGTCTATTTATAAAGATCCCAAAGACATGGGCTCAAAAAGAGTCATTCAACGGATCTAAATAGATTTGTTGGCAAATTCGATCGACCAAGGGTCGACTCGGTTGACCGAGGATTGGCCGAGGGTCATCAAAAACTACTGAACAAAATAGTGTCTAGTCGGTCAATCGTCAATCGATCGAGGGTCGACCGATAATCTGGTTGCTTTGTTGTTTTTTTGGTTCGCTAATTTTTGAGTTTTCGAGTTTCAAGTTTCTATATTTAGGGTCCTTATGCATCAATTAGAGAGTATTACAATAAATGTAGACACCCTAAACCTAGACTCTAACTTCCGATGAATCCCGAGTGTCGACGAGTGTCCTTGTCGATTTCTTCAATTTTTCTAATTTTTTCTATCATGGACATCACACGCAAATCGACATGGAACCTGAAAATATTTCTTGCTCAAACATTAGTTTTATGTTTGTTATCATCAAAACCAAGATTAAGATCAAAGTTGAAAGCCTTAGGCCAACAATCTCCCCCTTTTGATGATGACAAACATCCTTAAGAAAATATTTTCGTTAAAGCATAAAGGAAATCAATTATGAGATTTCTCCTCCTATCAATACTCATATCTACATAATAGTGCTCCCTCTATCTATATACATGGTTTTCCTAAGTGTTCTTCCTTTTTTACCTATATTTTTTCCCCTTTCAGCATCAATCAAAAAGGGTAAAAAAAGTCAACTAAGGTCAAAGTTGGGACTTGAAAACGAAGCCAACCAACCCAAGGGATGAAAACAACATATCGAATGAGAGACTAATTAATACATGATATCAAAAAATGATAGTCAAAATTCAAAATTAGGAAACATGTACTAACTTAAGTATCGATATTTTTAAGTATCAGTTAATGAGTAAAAAATCATCATAGAAATGATTTTCCTCACCAAATGAGTAGAATGATACCAAAAGTGAATTAAAAATATCATACTTGAAGTCTCATTCGAAAATATCGACTAGAAAGCAAAGTATCAAAAAAATAAGTTCTTGATAGAAACTATAATTTGGATTTTTGAAAATGAACTTCAAAAATCTATGATAAATCATAATCTTTATGAAAATTTCTGACATTTTTACTGAAGAAACTAGAATTTTCAATAAGATGCTAAACTATACTAGAACTATTGGCCATGGTCAGATCAGACCTAACAACGCTCCACAACTTACCTTGGGCCGAACCAAAGGGTCTCGCCCGGGGGCTTCACTCGGCCACACTGGATTAGACTCGAGTCAGACCAGATGGCTCCACCCGGGGACCCCACCCGGCCATACATGGACATCCATGTCATTCCTCATCATGAGGGATAGGCCATTACGAGCCCGTCATCTCCGGGATAGCCCCGACCCATTCTGAGCAATATCCCTACAAGATTATCGGGCGGCATCATCACCTTAATGTGCAATAAATACGGACACGACACGCCTCGAAGACCTTGTTCATTAAGTGATGGTATGTGGCTCCTGCATTTTTGAGCCCGAAGACCATCACTTTGTAGCAGAAGTTGGCATGCTCGTTGATGAAAGTTGTCTTCTCCTTATCTTTCGAGTGCATTTGGGTCTGGTTGTAACCTGAATAGGCATCAATAAAACTCAAGTACTGGTATCCCGAGGAGTCGTCGACAAGCTTGTCTATGCTTGGCAGCAGATAGGAGTCTTTTGGACATGCTTTGTTGTGGTCGGTGAAGTCAATGCACATTCTCCATTTCCCCGAGTGTTTCTTGACCATCACGACATTTGCAAGCCATGTGGTGAATCTGATTTCGCTAATGAATCCCGCTTTCAATAGCTTTTCGATTTCCTTGAGGGATGCTCGCTGACGCTCGGTCCCGAGTTTTCTTTTCTTTTGGGCCACGAGTTTGACCCAGGGATTGATGGCTAATCTATGGGAAATGATTCGAGGGTCTATCCCTGGCATGTCGACTGGTGTCCATGCAAAGAGATCGGCGTTGTCTCTGAGTAGAGTGTTGAGTTAAGTTTTAAGCTCGACATGGAGGCGTGATCCCATGTAAGTTACTTGTTCGGGGGAGGCTGCGACTTGTACAGGCTCCAGAGCGTTGGCGAGCTGGGGCCGCTATTGGACATCTTCTCTCAGGTATAGCTCTGAAATCTAAGGTTGATGATCTTTATAAAGAACCAAAGTTGTTGGCGAGAACTGGGTATCAAGGCCTCGTTTAGTTGACACAACTTTATGTGAGAAGTTGTACTTCCTAGGAAGTAACCAAAAGAGCTCTTGTTTGGTTGCATACTTTCTGCACTTTGTAGGAAGTACAACTTCCTTAGTAAGTGCAACTTTGCAAAACACAGGAAGTAACTTTCCTAGGGGGACCTAGGTAAGTTGCACTTCCTACATTGCATTTGAAAGAAAAAGTCAATTTCACTATCACATTTGCATTTAATATATAATTTATAATTTATGTTTTCAACGTTATGAGATTAGATAATCTTTGATTTTTTTTACATATTTATTTTATTTTAAATTGTTTTTAGCAAAATATGTAATTTTTAATATTAACTATAAATAAAAATTAATTTTCCATATATAATAGAGCATATATATTATATTAATATATATTATAAAATTATATTGTGTTTTACATATATATTAAAATATTAATTTACAAACAAAATTTATTTTACCATATATATATACTAATACATATAAATTAAAATATTATTTTATAAAAAGAGGGTATATTGGTCATTTGGTATGTACTTTCTAGGAAGTACTCATGTCAACCAAACATGTTGTAAGGGGAAGTTACACTTCCTATGAATTAATTTATTGTCAACCAAATACTTTTTAGGTACTTCCCAAAAAATACACGTGGAAAGTTAATTCATGTGAATTATAACTTTCTGTAGAAAGTTACTTCCCATGTCAACCAAACAAGACCCAAGTGTTTCCTCTGGCTCGGTTGTCCTAAGGTTTAGACATTCATTGTAGCACACGCGAGTTTCCTTCTAGTCTGTATGTACCACCCTTACTTTTGTCTTAGAGATTGGGAATTTGATGGCGAGATGAGGAGTTAATACGACAACTCCTAAATTGTTCAGTGACGGCCGACCCAAGATCATGCAAGAAGAGTTGGAGCATATATTGGACGACCTATACGTCAACCGACTTCGTCCTCGGTGAGGAACCGAACGTCGTTGTTAGTCGTAAGTAGCCTTTGACATTGACTCTCTCTCTTGAGAAGCCGATGAGATCCCCATGGTAAGAGTGGAGTGAAGTTTCACTAATGTGCACCTTTTCAAGTGTCGCATAGAACAAGACATCAGCTGAGCTCCCTTGGTCAATCAAGACGTTCATGACAAGGAAATCACCAGCTATTACGGAGATAACGACAAGGTTATGCAAATTTTTGTCAATTCCCTGGAAGTTAGTTTCATAGAAAGATATTACCAGGGTGGGAGCATGCGGCCCTCGTGGACAAGTTGTGTCGTCGATTTCCATGATGGCATGGAGTGATTCCTTTCTAGTCGAGCTTGTCTCTCCTCCTCCAGTGAATCCTCCTTTTATATAGTCGATGACTCTACGGATTTTGTTATTCGGTTGCTCGGCTCTGCAGTCGTTGTGATTGCTTGTCATGCCATGGGATGGCGGTGTCCTGGTCGGACTTCGCTGGTGGTCGTAACTCTACCGGTCTCAACTGTGGCTGCGGCTTCGTTTGCGACGGACGTAGCGGTCGAGGTAGCCTTCCCTAATCATGCGCTCAATTTGATCTCGGAGCACCACACACTCTTCAGTGGTGTGCCTGTAGGTTCGATGGAACTCGCACCTTTGCTTTTGTCGACATTAGACGAGGGTTTCAGCTTCTTTGTGTCACTGGGAGGTCTAAGCAACTGTAGGTGATAGATCTCCTAAAGGATGGTTTCTCGTCTAGTGTTGAGGGGAGTGTATTCGTCGAACCTAGGGATAGGTCGGGAGGGCAACCTCCCTCTCCTTCTGTGATCCTGGTCACGACGGTCTCCGTCTTTGCCTTTCTTGTTTGGCTTCTTATGTTTCTTATCTTCGGTGGCATCTTTGGCATTCTGTCTGTCGACCTTTTTGGTCTCTCGAAGTTCTTCCATCTCTATGTGGTTCATGACTTTCTCTCGAAACTCGGTCATGTCCTTCGTCTTTGCGAGGGCTATTTGATCTGCAAAGTGTCCGACCATGCTTGATGGAAAATAACTCGACGCATGGGTCGAGGTTTGGGATCTCCATGGTCGTGGCCTAGAATCTCTTTATGTAGTCTCTTAATGACTAGTGTTGCCCTTGCTTTATATAGTGGAGGGCATCCTCGGTCTTTGAGTAGATCCGTAACGAGGAGAACTAATTGGTGAAGGTGCGGGAGAGCTCTTTGAAGTTGTGTATGGACCCTGGTGAAAGGGAAGAGAACCACAGTAGTGCAGCCTTCTCTAAAAAGGTTGGAAAGACTCGGCAAAGGATGGGATCGGTTGGTGTTGGTGAAATGGTTACACTAGAGATGGGGTGAATAGTGTATTTTCTAATCTTTTAGCCTAAATTATATTTCAATCGTTTCTTAAACTCCTTAGGCAATTTGTCAATTCAAAGCAATGAGATGAAACAATAGATATAACAATTAAATGCAACCACAATAGACAATGCTAACACAAGGATTTATAGTGGTTCGGCAACACCGCCTACTCTACTACCTAAGCACCACGCTTAAGATTTCACTCACAAATTCACTAAATTAAGAGTAGATTGCAATCGAGGACTTTTCATTGGAAAGTCCTTACACTCACTTCGAAGGCACTTCCACACTCGGAAATATCCACCTTCACACCGAGTGAGCTTTCCCATCTTAATTATTAAGAAATACTCTTAACCTAGTTTACATAAGTGGATTTATACCTTCTATACCAAAGTAACCACTAAATCACAAGATCACACACTAGGTCTTCTTACACACTTGAGTAAATCAATTTAGAACAAAGCAAAAACAATTGTAACACAAGAAGAAAGTAAGGGGGGCTTATCACAACAAGAACAAACTCCTCTTCTTGAGCCTAGCAACCTTGAATAGCCCTTCAATGATGATGCACTTTAGGATGAGGGATCAAGAGCTATAGATTAAGGATTAGGGCAAGTGAAAGCTTTGGAGATGCAAGGATTAAGTCAATATCAGTTTAGGGCATCAACAACATATTTGGAGAGAGTTTGGAGAGGGTATTTATAACCCACCTCATAAGCCAGCACGTCAACGGGCATTTTTTTGCCCCTTTGGCGCCACCAGATCGGTGGCCAGCTGATGGTCGATCGATCGGCCGAGCGACCGACCACCAACTGGAGCCCACTGCCAGTTTTTGGGCTCTACTGGTCAGTGGCTAGCTAATGGCCGATCGACCAGCTATCGACCGCCCATTAGCTGGCACCCAGGAAACACACTATATTTTGCTATTTTTTCTCGCGATGTTCATTTTTCGGTTTTGGGTTTTGAAGTGCATTCATCTTAGAGAGCTACCCAAGTGTTTTTACATTTACTCTAAGCTCCTCCTAAGTTTCTTCGGTGCACTCGTCGAGCGTTTAGAAATCGGCACAGAGACTTGTTGTATCGAGACGATGCCGTATGAGACGATATCAATTTCAACCCTATATCAACTTGCAACTTTCATGTTTTTAAACTTGTTAAACATAGTTTGTTATCATCAAAACAATTATTGAGAAAATAGAGTGCAGAGGTGAAACCCTTGGCCAACCGTTGCTCCATTGAGGAGCATCATGGACTTGAACATCGTCAGGTGCGTGGTTGGGTCGCCCATGTCGTTGTAGGGTTGGAGTGTGGTCGACATATTAAAATTGGGGGAAGACAGATTGCCATAATGCGCTCGGGGGAAGGGTCCCGAGTCGATAGTGAGAGGAGGGCAGACCTCATGGTGTCCTCTTCTCTGTGACGCGTGCGGGAGACCTCATCTCAGAGGGCAGAGGCCGGCTTCCTGGGTCTTTCCAAGTGACTGTCTTCATCACGCTATGAGCGGTGGCCTCCTGGATGTTGTTCCCGGGCCGCATCAGCGCCTCGGCCTGGGCTGCTAATCATTAGTTCTCTGCCTAGAGGTTATTTATCAGGCGTTGGGATTCTTACGATGAGAGGTTGGTTGGTGCTAGAGTGTCACTCCTCACTATTTCAACGTCTCTAGGTAGGGGGGCATCGCTGCTAGGGTGCTGCTAGCGTGCAACGGCGTTTGCTTGACTTCAGGTACCAACCATAGCGGGACAGGTAAGATTTATTCGGCCCTACGGTGGGCACCAAATGTTTTTGCCTGAAGTTGGAGCGATACGATCCAGTGCGTCTCCTGGTCAGGTGCAACTTCGATGGGAGGAGGGGGGACCTACAAAAGACACTCAGACGCTCACTTAAGAATGAGTTCCAAGTGAGGTAATAGAAATTAAAATCTAGTGTACGTGAGGAGTGTCGTGTCTGTATATAGTGCTAGATGAGGTAATAGAAATTGGAATCTAGTGGGAAGTATCGGAGATTATCGTTCCTCTGGGAGCCAACCTTGAGCTGCTAGCGAGTAGATCATATATTATTGTGGGTTCGTGTACGGTCAGCGAGGACCGGGTAAGCAACAAAAATTTACACACAGCGCAAGAATAAACCAATCCTCTACCTAAGTGGATCCATGCATCTCGGTTAAATCAATACTAGGTATAGGAATCATGTAATATGACTCTAGGAATACATCCCAAACTTGATTGTAATATTATCCAAGTCAAATCTCAGAAATGGAACCCGAAAACGAAGTTCGCGAGAAGAAGTCAACTAGAAAATGCTGATTCCCAGGTTCGGTCCCAGGGGCGATCGACTGATCGTAGCCCGAAATGCACAGAGTGCTCCAATCACTGGGACGGTCGCTCGATCGTTCGGCCTTCGACCAGACTAGCGACCGGACGACGCCATCGGGCAGAAAAATGCTCGTTGGGTGCCACAACCGAGTGAGGGATTATAAATACCCCTCACCAACCTTCATTAAACCCTCTTAATCATTCACTAAGCACTTCTAAGAGAGATTTGAGCCTTCCTAAGTGGATTTCAACGCGCAAGCTTCGATCATTCATTTACTCGAAGCGTTATTCACGCCTCAACTCCGGCTTCGATTCGATCTATACGACTTGTCGAGTTGGAGGCTTTGGAGGCTAAGCAAGAAGCTCTATTATTTGGTTTACTCTTTTGCTCCTTTAGTTCTTGTTTTCTTTGTTATTAAACAAGGTTTTCATTGATAGCTTGTAAGGTGTGCTAGGTAAATATCTTAGAGTTCCCTTTGTAGATTTGTGTTTTGGCTAGGTGAATAGGGTTGAGGCTTTCTCAAAGGGTTGAGAAGTGAGTCCTCATTTGTATTCAAAGGGAAACACTTAATCTATAAAGGAGTTGGTTAGAAATCCTTGGTGTGGAGCCAAGGTAGTGGAGTAGGAGGTTGGCCGAACCACTATAACTATTTGCGTTTGTGTTGCTTTGTTTGCTTGCTCTCATTTGATATTTATATTTGTCAAAGCATCTCAATTAGTAACACTTAGTTTTGGTTGCATTTGGAATTGAATTAAAAGAAATCAAATTGAACGTAGTTTTAACCCAACACTATTCAACCCCCCTTCTTGGTGTGGAGCCAAGGTAGTGGAGTAGGAGGTTGGCCGAACCACTATAACTATTTGCGTTTGTGTTGCTTTGTTTGCTTGCTCTCATTTGATATTTATATTTTTCAAAGCATCTCAATTAGTCGCACTTAGTTTTGGTTGCATTTGGATTTGAATTAAAAGAAATCAAATTGAACGTAGTTTTAACCCAACATTATTCAAGCCCCCTTCTAGTGTGGGTATTTGAATAATATTTGGTATTAGAGCAAGGTCGTAGGATTAGATTTAACCATCTACCCTATAATTTAAAATGTCTAACGATATCCAACTAGCTCAAGGGTCCTCTACTCATACTCCACCACTATTCGATGGAAATAACTATGCGTATTGGAAGATACACATGAATAGCTTCCTTCAATCACTAGGCATGAATGTATAGAGGATGATCCAAATAGAGTATAAGCAATCAACTAAGAACATGGATGAGTAGAACCCGGAAGAAATTAGACTCTATAATGCAAATGCCAAGGCCATTAATACTATATTGTGACTTATTCATTAATGAGTTTAATCGGATTTCTACTTGTAAGTCCGCCTATGAACTTTGGAGTGTCCTAGAGACTACACATGAAGGCACTTCACAAGTTAACAAATCTAAGATAAACCTCCTCGTGCATGATTATGAAATGTTTAAAATGTTATCGCATGAATCAATTGATGTCTTGTATGCTAGATTTTAAAATATTGCAAATGATTTATCTAACCATGGTAGAGACATAAAGGAGGAGGAGAAGGTAAGGAAGTTCCTCCCTTCCCTTCCAAAAGCTTGGGAGCCAAAAGTGATTACAATCATGGAAGCCAAGGATTTGGGCACGTTGAAGCTTACCGAGCTAATTGGGTCTCTCATGACCCATGAGATGCACATGAATCAACAAAAGGAGGAAGATGCCCCCAAAAGCAAGACCATTTTTTAAAAGCATCACACCGGGTTGAAGAACCTTCATCATCCGAGGAAGAAATTGATGATATTGAAGAAATGATAATGATGGCAAGAAGGTTCATGAACTTCATGAGGGGCGGCATGAGAAGAGGCAAGGGAGGCTATACTTGCTACAATTGCAATAAGATCGGGCACCTAAAGAATGATTGCCCACTTCTCAAGATGACCTCTACCTCCAACCCCCACAAGAAAGACAAGTACAAGAAGAAGAAGAAGAAGAAGAAGAAGAAGAAGAAGAAGAAGACAATGATGGCTTCTTGGGATGAGAGTGAATCTTCGTCAAGTGAAGAGGAGACCAAAAGGGAGAAGGCAAATCTTTGCCTCATGGCGAATGACAACAAGGTAAAATTTACTTTTGGTGAACTTTCATTTACTCAAGAAGAATTAGAATTAGAATTTGATCAAATGCATGATGAATTTAATGCCATTAGAAAGAAGTTTAAAGAACTTAAAAATGACAACAAATCTTTAGAAATAAAGAATGATAACTTACTACTTTCATGCAATGCCTTAATTAGGAAAGAAGTAGATAGCCTTAAGAAAGAAAAGCTTGCCTTTGAGGATATTATAAAAATCTAGAAAATGAGAATGAAAAACTAGAAAATGACAACAAGTTCTTGAGTGATCAAATAGAACACTTGAATTATAGCATGCTTAACTTGAAAAAGGAATTATGCATGCTAAATGAGAAAATGAATACTTTGCAAAATGCTATTCCTAAAGTTGCAAATGTTAGAAAATCCACAAATGGTTATGTTCATGCACACTTCCATGCTCACACACATAGCACTGGGAAATTTAATGAAAGTTACTTTTCATGTGGTATTTTTGGACATATGGCTAGAGATTCTGCACTAAAGAGGAATTCCCATGCTAGATTTACTTGGGTTAAAAGATGACTAACAATCAAGGACCCAAGAAGATTTGGGTACCTAAAGTTGCCTCCTCTCCTTTTGTAGATGGAGAACCATCCTCAATCAAGTAGGAACACTTGGATATTGGATAACGGTTGCTCAAAGCATATGACGGGCGATATCAATTTATTTGCAATCCTATCAAGTAAGGATGGTGCGCACGTGACTTTTGGAGACAATGCTAAAGGTAAGATTATTGACATTGGAGTTATAGGTATACTTCCTTACCCATGTATTAAAAATATTTTATTAGTTGATGGGTTGAAGCATAATTAGTATATCTCAATTGTGTGATAATAGATATGTCATCATTTTTGAAGCATCTAAATGTATCATTAGGAGTTCACCATCTAATGATATTGTCTTTATTGAAAATAGGCATGAAAATATATACACACTAGTCTTAAATGTCTTGCTTAATCCCCATGTTAGATGCTTAGTTGCTATGAAAAATGACTCTTGGTTGTGGCATAGAAGGCTAGGACATGCTAGCATGAGTCTCATCCAAGAAATAACTAAAAAGTACTTAGTTAAAGGAATACCCAAGATAAAATTTGAAAAAGATAAACTTTATGATGAATGTCAATATAGAAAACAAGTTAAGTCCTCATTTTACAGCATTAATCAAGTCACCACATCTAGAATACTTGAATTTGTGCACATGGATCTTTTTGGTCATTGTGATGTTGCTAGTCTAGGTGGTAAGTTATATTGCTATGTTTTGGTTGATAATTTTTCAAGATTTACATGAGTTTTCTTCCTAGTTAAGAAAAATAAAACTTTGATTTCTTTAAGAAATTTTCTATGGGAGTTATAAATGAAAAAATAATTTCAATTTTGAAAGTTAGAAGCGATAATGGAGGTGAATTTAAAAATAAAAAGTTTTCTGAATTTTGTGGAGAAATGGGTATTGAGCATACCTTTTCTTTCCTTCAAACCCCTCAACGTGGTGGTTGAGAGGAAGAATAGAATGCTACAATAAATGACTAGGATCATGCTTTGTGAAAATTTTTTGCCCAAGTACTTTTGGGCCGAAGCCATAAATATTTCTTGTTATGTGCTTAATCGTGTTTTATTGAGATCTAAAATTAAGAAAACTCCTTTTGAGCTTTGGAATGATAGAATCTCAAGTGTGGATATTTTAGAGTTTTTGAATGTAAATTCTTTCACTAAGGAACATCTAGGAAAATTTGCCTCTAAATTCGATGAGGGTATTTTCCTAGGTTACTCTAATAGTTCTAAAGCTTATAGAGTATATAATCGTAGAACTATGATAGTTGAAGAATCTATGCATGTTACTTTTGATGAAACTAATTATTCTTTTAGAAATGTTAAGATTGTAAATGTATGTGAGGAACTTGAGAATTTGATATTTCATGACAAGGAGGTTGAAGATGAAAACAATGAGGAAACACATCACGAAGATCCTTCACCCTCATCCTTACCTCAAGTTAGAGAAGAAGAGGAAGCTCTACCACCTCTCTCCTAAAGGATACCGGTCGATAAGAGACCATCCAATTGATCAAGTCATTGGAGAGCCATCAACGAGAGTGGTAACTCATTCTAGACTTTAAAATGTGTGTCAATATGTAGCTTTCATATCTCATGTAGAGCCTAAAAACATTAAGGAAGCCATAGAAGATGCATTTTGGATGATTGTCATGAAAGAGGAACTAAATTAATTTGTAAGGAATGATGTTTGGGATTTAGTACCTAGACCTAGTGAACAAACCGTGATTTGGACTAATGAGTCTATAGAAACAAGTTAGATGAGGGAGGTTTAGTCATTAGAAACAAAGCTAGATTAGTGGCCCAAGGGTATAATCAAGAAGAAGAAATAGATTATAATGAAACTTATACTCCCATAGTTAGATTAGAAGCAATTCGCGTGCTTTTAGCTTATGCAAGTTTCAAAGGTTTTAAACTTTTTCAAATGGATGTCAAAAACACATTTTTGAATGGTTTTATAGATGAATAAGTTTATGTTGAACAAGCCCCCAGTTTTGAAAGTTTTGAATTTCCGAATCATATTTTCAAATTTAAAAAGACTTTATATGGTTTAAAATAAGCCCATTTATATGTTTTAAAATAAGCCCCTAGGGCTTGGTATGAAAGGTTTTCCAATTTTTTGATTGAACAAGATTTTAGCGTTGGAAAAGCCGATGTGTCTCTTTTTATTAAAAATGATATTTTGCTTGTGCAAATTTATGTGGATGATATTATATTTGGTGCTACTAATAAATTACTTTATGAGTGGTTTGCAAAATGCATGCAAGAGGAGTTTGAGATGAGCATGATGGGAGAACTCTCCTTCATGCTTGGACTCCAAATCAAGCAAATCAACAAAGGGATTTTCATCAATCAAACCAAGTACACAAAGGAGCTCATTAAGATATTTGGAATGAACGAAGCCAAGATAGCCTCTACACCAATGAGCACATCAATCAAGCTTGATAAAGATGAAGATGGTGTAAAGGTAGATGAAAAACGATATCAAGGTATGATTGGTAGTTTTCTTTATTTAACCGCAAGTAGACTCAATATCATGTTTAGTGTATGTGCATGTGCTAAATTTTAATCATGCCCTAAAATATCTCATTTAAGTGCGGTTAAACGCATTTTGAGATATTTGAAAGACACAGTTGAATTACGATTATGGTATCCATGTGATGCATCTTTTGATTTAATTGGTTTTTCAGATGCCGATTTTGCCGAATGCAAAATAAATAGAAAGCACTAGTGGGTGTTGTCAATTTCTAGGGATGAGTTTTGTTTCTTGATTTTCCAAGAAACACAACTCCGTTGCACTTTTAACTACCGAAGTGGAATACATCGCCGTGGCTAGTTGTTGTGCACAAGTCCTTTGGATGAAGCAAACCCTTTTAGATTATGGACTTAACTATTCATGCATACCTATACATTGTTGTTGTTCAAATACCCACACTAGAAGGGGGTTGAATAGTGTTGGGTTAAAACTACGTTAAATTCGATTTCATTTTGATTCGATTCCGAATGCAACCAAGTCAACGTGCTACTAGATTAAGATGCTTGACGAGTAATAATAGCAAGTAACAGCAATCAAACAAAGCAATGCAAAGACGAGTAATTATAGTGGTACGGCCAACCGCCTACTCCACTACATTGGCTCCACACCAAGGACTTCTAACCAAATCCTTTATAGACTATGTGTTTCCTTTTGAATACAACCGAGGACTCGCTTCTCAATCCTTTGAGAACGTCTCAAACCTATTCATCTAGGAAAAACACAATTCTACAAAGAAAACCCTAAGGTGTTTAACTTAGCACACCTAGCAAGCTTACAATGAAAATCAAGTTCAAATAATAAGTAAAATTACAATAAAAGGAGCTAAAGAGTAGACCACAATAAAGAGCTCTTTCCAAAGCCTTCAACGTCTCCCACTCCACAAGATGGTGAGATCGAATCGCAGCTGGAGTCGAGGGAAGATAAGCGCTTGAGAGGAATTGTCAATCGGAGAAGCAAGTGCGAGCAAATCAAGCTTAGAAGGCTCAAATCACACTTATGAAGCTTTAAAGACTAGTTGAGAGGGTTTAAGAGAGGTTGGTTAGGGGTATTTATAACCCCTCACTTGGCAGCTCCACCCAACGGGCATTTTTCTGCCTGTTGGGGACGCCCGATCACTTGTTGGTCGATCGTCGGTTGACCGACCGATCGAGCGCCGAGCGATCGAAGGCGTTCTACCGCTTTTGGGCCACATTTGATCGACCAGATTGACTACTGCCAATTTTTGGCCTCGTTCGGTCGATCGGCCGATCGACCGAACCTGTGTTGAGGTTGTTTTTCCAGCTTTCTTCTTGCGCGTTTCATTTCTGAGTTCCGTTACCAAGTTTTGACTTGGATAACATTACAAATTGGCTTGGGATATATTCATAGAGTCATATTACATAAAATCTAATCCTAACTCTAGATTTTCTACTCGCTCCTTTTCGAAGCCATTTTTGCTGATTTTTGTATTTCTCCGAACGAACTTCGCGCGCGTATCGTAACCTCAACCAGAACTTAAAACTTCACAAATACATTAGTTTCATGTTTGTTATCATCAAAATAGAGATCGAAGCCTAGGGGAAACCCTTGGGCCAATAATTTGTGATAACACTAGTGCAATTAACTTAAGCAAAAATCTGGTTTTACAGTCTAGGACCAAACATATTGATCTAAGGCATCATTTTCTTAGAGACAATGTAGCTAAGGGTAATATATTCGTTGAATTTGTGCCCACCGATAAATAATTTGCGGACATCTTTACAAAACCCTTGAATAAAGAGAGCTTTACAAACTTAAGGATGCAATTAGGAATTTGTAATTTGCCATATGCTTAAGTTTTTAAAAATTTGCATGCCTTTTGAAAAATTGATTTTTATGTCGTATCATCACACTTATGTAATGCCTTATAGTGGGGCTTTGCGACTTATCGATATTTGTCTTCTATAGGCTCACATTGGCAGGGAAGACTATAGTGGTAGATGATACTCGGTTATATGAATTTCTTAGTTTTCTTGATGAAACTCATTAATAGTACCTTGGTTTTTGCCCTTTTTGATTGATGTCAAAAGTGGGAGAAAATATTTGGTCATATTTGTTTTATGATGCATATAGATAGGGGGAGTCATAAGTTGGATATACACGTTGATAGGAGGAGCATATGTTAGGGCCCGTTTGTTTCGCTAAAAAATGGGGGACTGGATTGGATTTCGGCTCTTGTCCACCATTTGTTTTGCAAAAATGATGAGGGATGGGATTTTAAATCCTGTTCGGGACAGGATTTTAAATCCTATTCGGGACAGGATTTTAAATCCTATTCGGGATAGGATTTTGAGCCCTTTTGGTGTACCGAGAAAATTCTTGGTACACCAAAACAGGGCGGAGGACATTGAGAGAAAAAAACCTCAATGCCCTCCAGGGTTTCTCGCACCTCCTCTCCCCGATCTCACCTTTTCTCTCCCCGACTTGGGAACCCTAGCCTCCTCGCTCGATCTCGTTCCACCTCTTCCTCCAGCCCCTCTCGCGCCCCTGCTTCTCGACGGCCTCCCACGCCATCGCCACCCCCTCCACCGACTCCAAGAAGGTCGCTGCCCCCTTCGAGTTCATGGCCTCCTCTTGAGCTTCTAAAGCTATTGCCCACCTCTTTATTCGTTGTATTGACGCTGTGCTTAGCTAGCTTGGCATCGGCTGACAATTTCTAACCAGATGCGGACATCACCTGGGGCGACGACCATGGCAAAATCCTCGAGAACGGGCAGCTCCTCAGGCTCTCCCTCGACAAGAACTCTGGCTCCGGCTTCCAGTCGAAGAACCAATACCTCTACGGCAAGTTCGACATGTAGATCAAGCTCATCCTTGGCGACTCCGCCGGAACAGTAGCCACCTTCTACATATGCATGTTGATAAAATGCCCGTCTTGTTAATTAGCGAATATGTTGTTGAATTCTTAACACTGTGATCGATCGATGGATGTAGCTCTCTTTGCTAGGAGACAACACGACGAGATCGACTTCGAGTTCTTGGGGAACCTCAGCGGAGACCCTTACGTCGTCCACACCAATTTGTACACCCAGGGGAAGGGGAATAGAGAGCAACAGTTCTACCTCTGGTTTGATCCCACAAAGGACTTCCACACCTACTTTGTTCTATGGAATCCGAGGCATATCGTGTATGCATGTTCAATTTGTCGCACTAGTACCTATTTTGGTTAGGCTTTTGATTAATTCTTGTTCAATTTGTCGGACATAACAAGGTTAGGCTTGTTCAATTTGTCACTAGTATCTATTTTGGTTATGCTTGTTCAATAAGTTGGCTCTCTGATAAGTTCATTGTTGAGATCTCCTCACTGATAGTTCATTGTTGAAATAAGTTGAATAAGTTGAAATAGTTCATTGTTTTTAGGTAAATATAGATATGCATATTGATACTGCATTGTTGACTGATAGTCTTATTTTTTTCCTTTGCATGCTGTGATAAGCCATTTGCCCCTCAGATTAGTAACAGTTGACTTTTTATGAGTTATAATATGTTGTAGATATTCTTGCTTATGGATGTGTGAGTTAGTACATTGTTGAAATAAGTTGGAGGAATTCTTGACTGATAGTTCAATATTCTAATGCAACAGCTGTGATAACTTATCATTGATTGGTAGCACCATATCGCACCAGTTGCGAAATCACATATTTGAGTTCGCAGAATGAGGAGGTTTAGCCATGGATGGGGAACTTCCCACAAGCCTTTCGATCTTAGCTTCAACTCGAAGATATAAAACTATGTCCAAGAACTCCAAGTAAGAGACCTCAGTCTTGAAGAGTGTTGATGGTATGTAGCTCAGCTTGTATAAGGGTGTACTTCCGTCGAATAGTTGATCACCTCTCCTCTTCCTGCCTTGCACATGATCATGAGATTATGGTGTAGTTTATTGTGCATTTTAAGACTTTTTATTATATTAAAATATTTGATACTATGTTTAATACTTTTTATGTATTAAGAAAGTTTAAGACTACTTTATGTACGAGGGAAAATACCTAAATATTGCATATACTTTGACCTTTGTCTCAATTGTGGCCTATATTTTCATTTGTCTCATTTGTATACATGTAGTAAGATATTTATTTCAATTATGGTCTGCCGTCTGATTTTCGTCAAGCATTCCGTTAAGTTGACGACGTGATATGCTGACTGTATAAAAAAATAATTTTTTTATTCAATTAACTTTGATTTCCATCTCAAAATTATTAAAGCTGGTCCCACTCTTTTTAATATTAAAAAGTGGGTCCCACCTCTCTCTCTCTCTCTCTCTCTCTCTCTCTCTCTCTCTCTCTCTCTCTCTCTCTTCAACTGGCACCGACTAGATTCTGTCCGCCTCCTCCTCCTCTGACGCCGACGACGAGCGCTCCCGCTCCGGGAGTCGTCGCCCCTCTTTGGGGCCCTCCCTCGACGTCTGGACCTCTGAGCCCGCCCCTGTCGCCGAGCGCCGCCTCCTTCTCCTCCAGCACCTCTGCCTCGCGAGCGACCCTGCCCTCGCTCGCCTGCCTTGCCCTTTCGCCACATTCTCGCTCCCCGCCCTGGATGCCCCTTCTTCCTCCCCCTCCTCCCCCACAGCTATCGCTAGAAGGGTCTGATCCAGATCTGACTGCTCGATAGACCCCTTTTCTGTAAATAAACCCTGACCCCCTTCTCCACCTGTACCAAAGCCTGAATCAGAGATCCACAAATCTTGCGACACCACTCAAGCCACCACTCATATCGAGATGTCGACCCTCCTCCTCCAGGAATCTCAAGGTTTCCAATTGCGACAGAAGCAACATCGGCGGCGGAGATCACTGAGAAGACAACAACAACAACGCCGCTTGCAATGACCCCAGGTGCTTGATCAAGAACCTTGACAACGGGAGGGAGTTCGTGGTAAAGGAATTCGGGGAGGATGGGATGTGGAACAAATTGAGGGAGGTGTGAACTGGACGGCAGCTAACGATGCATGAGTTTGAGATGTGCGTCGGATGGTCGCCTATCGTTCGAGTTGCAGGTTGCTTTCGTAGTCATGGTCTGCATCGCCTTTGGCCGCTACGACGACTCCTTCAGCGCCAGCTCGCTCAAGGCCTACCTCGCCAAGTTCATCTCCTTGGTGTTGAACACTTAATCTATAAAGGAGTTGGTTAGAAATCCTTGGTGTGGAGCCAAGGTAATGGAGTAGGAGGTTGGCCGAACCACTATAACTATTTGCATTTGTGTTGCTTTGTTTGCTTGCTCTCATTTGATATTTATATTTGTCAAAGCATCTCAATTAGTCACACTTAGTTTTGGTTGCATTTGAAATTGAATTAAAAGAAATCAAATTGAATGTAGTTTTAAGCCACCACTATTCAACCCCCCTTCTAGTGTGAGTATTTGAACAACACTTCTTTCAAAAGAAGGTCGGCTTCCTTTCACAATGAGGTTGACAGCTTTCAAGAGTAGATCTACTACCCATCAAAACAATAGGTAGGATTTATAGACACATTAGATTTTGATTGAGTCTTATCATCCGTTGATTGATTCAGGCTATATTCAGAATATTAAAATCATTTTTAATAACTGAATATATATATCCTTAATAACGATTATCAATGATGAATTACCTTAATTTGATATTCCAATTTTAATATATCCTTTAATAACGATTATTAAAGATACATTGCCTAAATTAGGATCAATGTTATTCCAATGTTAAATCTCATTTAAAATTTAGAATAATTAATTCCAATTTAAAAACTCTTTTCAAATTCGAAATTAATTCCCAAAGATAAATATCAAGAGAGAATTAATCAGTTACTTGTCATTGGATTGGGATCCAATCCGATGAACGTAACTCAAAACCCAATTCGGTTGATCACCCTATGTGTGCGACCCTGTAGGTTCACTTAATGTTGGTAGTCAGTTCAAATCTCATTTGCAATCCACAAGTCATAAGTAGCCTCTAGGAAGACATTATGACTACCAAAGTCAAGTGAGGTCGATGATTCGAAAAACCTAACTCACAGTGTGATACTTTGTCCTTTTGCCACGCAATATTTGGATCGAGCATAAGACATGGACTACATCCTTATATTGCTTAATCTGGTTTCTTAATTTCTAAGTAAACTAACTTAACAAATGACATTGATACTTTTATCGATTCATTTGAGCACGACCATGCATTTCCTCAGTCACACTTGTCAAGGGGCCAAGAGATATCTCTCTCATATATGAGAGGGACAAATTCCTTCATGACTACACATATTCCTCTACATGATTAACTCCATATCCAACTTTAGTCCTTATTATCATCCAGTTAAAGATGATGTTAGACTAGGTTAAAACACATAATTCCTCATGTAGATATACATGGTGTCATCAGTTGGAGGACTAACATATCACTACCGCTATGAGATATACTAATGATATAACTCCATGTAGTATTCTACACTAGGTACCCTAGATTTCAATTTCTATTACCTCACCAGGACCTCATTCTAACTTGATCATCGGAGTGTCTTTTGCAAGTCCCCCCTAACCGAAGTTGTTGGCTTAAGGGTTCCCCCTAGGCTTCGATCTCTATTTTGATGATAACAAACAAGTATTTAATATATGTGTATGAAGTTTTGAGTTCAGATTGAGGTTGAGATAAGCATGTGAACTTCACTCGGAGATTCGCAAAAATCATCAAGAAAGGCTCGAATGCAGATTAAGTAGATTCCCTGTAATATATCTATATGATCTCATCCTAAGCCTATTTGTAAAGTATCCAAGTCAAAACTTGGTAACAAAACCCATGAAAAAGCGTGTAATAAAGTAAATGTAAAAATTAGCCTCAGCCCAGGTTCAGTTGACCGGTCAGTCGACCGGTTGGTTGACCGAACAAGGCTAAATTCTGGCATTGGCTACTTCGGTCGACCGATCAAAGCCAAAATCTGGCAATGTCTACTTCGGTTGACCGAACAACAGAGGAGTTAAAACATGATAAAGTTGGTCGACCATCCGATCGATCGAACAGAGTGGCAGAAGGCCAGAACGCCAGTGGTCGCTGGGCGGTCGATCAGTCGATCGACCGACGATTGACCGGCAAGCGACCGGTTGACGTCCAACGGGCGAAAAAATGCCCGTTGAAGAGCTGTTCCGTGGGAGGGGGTATAAATACCCCTCACCAACCTTCATTAAACCTTCTTAATTATTGAGATAAGCTTCTAAAGTGTAATTTGTGCCTTCTAAGCTTGATTTACTTGTGCTTGCTTTTCCGATCGATGACTTCTCTAAAGCCCTCATATTCCCTCAACTTCGGCTTCGATTCGACCTCAACATCTTGTGGAGTTGGAGGCATTGAAGGCTTGGAAAAGAACTCTTAATCTTGGTTTAATATTTAGCTCTTTTCATTGTAATTTTACTTGTTATTTGAACTTGGTTTTCATTGATTAGCTTGCTAGGTGTGCTAGTGTAAACACTTAGGGTTTACTTTGTAGAATTGTGTTTTGCCTAGGTGAATAGGTTTGAGGAGTTCTCAAAGGGTTGAGAACCGAGTCCTCGGTTGTATTCAAAGGGAAACACAAAGTCTATAAAGGATTTGGTTAGAAATACTTGGTGTGGAGCCAAGATAGTGGAGTAGGCGATTGGCCGAACCACTATACTTTCTTGTGTTTGCATTGCTTTGTGTGTTTGCTTATAATTGTGTTTTATACTCGCTAACGAACATCACTTAGTTGCATTTATGTTTGGTTGAAGTTGGAGTTGATTCAAAAAGAATTTGAAGTACAAGGAAAAGTAACCCAATACTATTCAACCCCTCCTTCTAGTGTGGGCTTTCACTCAACAATTGATATCAGAGCAAGATCGTAGGATTAGATTTAACCATCTACCCTACAAGTTAGAATGACTAGTGAAATCCAACTAGCTCAAAGGTCTTCTACTCATACTCCACCATTGTTCGATGGAAACAACTATACCTATTGGAAGATACGCATGAATGGCTTCCTACAATCACTAGGCATGGATGTATGGAGAATGATTCAAGTAGAGTATAATTAACCAACTAAGGATATGGATGAGTGGGATCAAGAAGAGATTAAACTCTTTAATGCAAATGCAAAGGTTGTCAATGCATTATATTGTGGCTTATCAATTAATGAGTTTAATAGAATTTCTACTTGTAAGTCTGTATATGAACTTTGGAAAGTCTTAGAGACTACACATGAAGGTACTTCACAAGTTAAAAAATCTAAGATAAACCTACTTCACAAGTTATGGTATATTTGGTCATATGGCTAGAGATTGTGCACTAAGGAGGAATCCTCATGCTAGATTCACTTGGGTTCCTAAGATGACTAACACTCAAAGACCCAAGAAGATTTGGGTACCTAAAATTATCTCTTCTCCTTTTGTAGATGGAGAAGCATCCTCAAGCAAGTAGAAGAACATGAATATTGGATAGTGGTCGCTCAAAACATATGACGGGTGATATCAATCTTTTCGTAACCCTATCAAGCAAAGATGGTGGACATGTGACATTTGAAGACAATACCAAAGGTAAAATTATTGGTATTGGTGATATAGGTATACTCCCCTACCCATGCATTAAAAATGTCTTACTAGTTGATGGGTTAAAGCATAATTTGATTAGTATATCTCAATTGTGTGACAATGGATATGTAGTCATTTTTGAAGCATCTAAATGCATCATTAGAAGTGCACCATCTAATGACATTGTGTTTATTGGAAATAGACAAGAAAATATTTACACATTAGTTTTAAATATTTTGCCTAATCCCCATGTTAGATGCTTGGTTGTCATGAAAAATGATTCTTGGTTGTGGCATAAAAGGCTAGGACGTGCTAGCATTAGCCTCATCTAAAAAATATCTAAGAAGGACTTGACCTAAGATAAAATTTGTAAAAGACAAACTTTGTGATGCATGTCAACCAGATAAACAAGTTAAGTCTTTATTTCATAGCATTAATCAAGTAAGCACATCCTGAACACTTGAACTTGTGCACATGGATCTTTTTGGTCCGTGGTGTAGCTAGTCTAGGTGGAAAACTATATTGCTATGTGCTAGTTGATGATTTCTCGAGATTTACATGGGTTTTCTTTCTAGCTAAGAAAAATAAAACTTTTGACTTCTTCAAAAAATTTGCTAGGAGAGTTACAAATGAGAAAGGAATTTCAATTTTGAAATCTAGAAGTGATAATGGAGGAGAATTTAAAAATGAAAAGTTTTCCGAATTTTATGATGAATTGGGTATTGAGTATACATTTTCTTCTTCTAGGACCCCTCAACAAAATGTGGTGGTTGAGAGGAAGAATAGAACCCTACAAGAGATGGCTAGGACTATGCTTTATGAAAGTAATTTGCCCAAGTACTTCTGGGCCGAAGCCATAAATACCTCTTGTTATGTGCTTAATCGTGTTTTATTGAGACCTAAAATCAAGAAAACACCTTTTGAGCTTTGGAATGATAAGATCCCAAGTGTGGGATATTTTCATATTTTTGGATGTAAATGCTTTATCTTAAACACTAAGAAGCATTTAGGAAAATTTGATTCTAAATCTGATGAAGGTATTTTCCTAGGTTACTCCAATAGTTCTAAGACATATAGAGTCTATAATCGTAGAACTATGATTGTTGAAGAATCTATGCATGTTACATTTGATGAAACTAATGATTCTTCTAGAAATGTTAAGATTGTGAATGTAGGGAAGGAACTTGAGGAACTCACATTTCATGACAAAGATGTTGAAAATGAAAACAGTGAGGAAACTCAACATGAAGAACCCTCATCCTCAACTCTTCCTCAAGATGAAGAAGAAGAAGAGGAAGCTCTACCACCTCTCCCCAAAGGGTACCGATTGATAAGGGATCATCCAATGGATCAAGTCATTGGAGAACCATCAACGGGAGTGGTAACTCGCTCTAAACTTAAGAATATTTGTCAATATGTAGCATTCATATCTCAAGTAGAGCCAAAAAATATTAGAGAAACAATAGAAGATAAATTTTGGGTAATGGATATGCAAGAAGAACCTAATCAATTTGTTAGGAATGAAGTAAGAGACTTAGTACCTAGACCTAGCGGACAAACCGTGATTGGGACTAAATGGGTGTTTAGAAACAAGTTAGATGAAGGAGGTTTAGTCATTAGAAATAATGCTAGGTTAGTGGCCCAATGGTACAATCAAGAAGAAGGAATAGATTATAATGAAATTTATGCTTCCATAGCTAGATTAAAAGCAATTTGAATGCTTTTGGCTTATGCTAGTTCTAAAGACTTTAAACTTTTTCAAATGAATGTTAAAAGTGCATTTTAAAATAATTTTATCGATGAAGAAGTTTATGTTGAACAACCCCCCGGATTTGAAAGTTTGGAGTTTCCAAACCATGTTTTTAAACTTAAAAAGACTTTTTATGGTTTAAAATAAGCCCCTAGGGCTTGGTATGAAAGGCTTTGCACATTTTTTATAGATCAAGGCTTTAGCATTGGAAAAGCCGATGTCTTTCTTTTTATAAAATATAATAAAAATGATATTTTACTCGTGCAGATTTATGTTGAAGATATAATATTTGGTGCTACTAATAAATTACTTTCTGAGTGATTTGCAAAGTGCATGCAAGAAGAGTTTGAGATGAGCATGATGTGAGAACTTTCCTTCATGGTTGGTCTCCAAATCAAGTAAACCAACAAATGAATTTTCATAAATCAAGCTAAATACACAAAGGAGCTCATCAAAAGGTTTGGAATGAATGAAACCAATATAGCTTCTAGACCAATGAGCACATCCATCAAGCTTGACAAAGATGAAGATGGTGTCAAAGTAGATGAAAAATGATATTGAGGTATGATTGGTAGCATTCTCTATTTAACTGCAAGTAGACCCGATATCATATTTAGTGTTTATGTATGTGCTAGGTTTAAATCTTATCCTAGAATATCTCACTTGAGTGCGGTCAAACGCATATTGAGATATTTGAAGGGCACAGTTGACTTAGGATTATGGTATCCATGTAATACATCTTTCGATTTAATTGGTTTTTCGGATGCCGATTTTGTCGGGTGTAAACTAGATCGAAAAAGCACTAGTGGGTGTTGTCAATTCCTAGGGTTGAGTCTTGTTTCTTGGTTTTCAAAAAAATAAAACTCGGTTGCACTTTCAACTATCGAAGGCAAATACATCACTGCAGCTAGTTGTTGTGCACAACTCCTTTGGATGAAACAAACTCTTTTAGATTATGGACTTAGTTATTCATGTATACCTATACATTGTGATAACACTAGTGCAATCAATCTAACAAAAAATCCAGTTTTACACTCTAGGACCAAGCACATTGATCTAAGACACCATTTTCTTAGTCATAATGTAGCCAAGGGAAATATATCTGTGGAATTCGTATTCACCGACAAATAACTTGCTGATATATTCACAAAACCCTTAGGTGAAGAAAGCTTTACAAACTTAAGAATTGGTTAAAAATAAGAATTGGTTACAAACTTGCTGATATATTCACAAAACCCTTAGGTGAAGAAAGCTTTACAAACTTAAGAAAGCTTTACAAGCTAATTTGAATGCAATTAGGAATTTGTGCTTTTCCTAGTGGTTAAAAATAAAAAATATACATGTCTTTTGAAAAATTGTATTTTTTATATGGTATCATCACACTTATGTATTGCCTTATAATGGGGCTTTGCGACTTATCAATGTTTGCCTTCTATAGGCTTACATTAATAGGAAGGACTATAGTGGTAGATGATACTCGATTTTATGGTTTTCTTGGTTTTAATGATGAAACTCATTAATAGTACCTTAGCTCTTGCCCTTTTTAATTGATGTCAAAATGGAATGAAAAAGTAAAGTCACATTTGTTTTATGATGTATATATATATAGGGGGAATTACAAATATAATATGCATATTGATAAGGGGAGTATATGTTAAGTTGTGTATGCCTTAACTCAAACTCACAAATGATACTTAGAGTCTTTTTTTATATAAATTTTCATTGTTGTGTTTGTCATCATCAAAAATGAGGAAATTGTTGGCTTAAGGGTTCCCCCTAGGCTTCAATCTCTATTTTGATGATAACAAACAAATATTTAATATATGTGTGTGAAGTTTTGAGTTCAGGTTGAGGTTGCGATAAGCACGCGAACTTCACTCGGAGATTCGCAAAAATCGTCAAGAAAGGCTTGGATGCATATTAAGTAGATTCCATGTAATATATTCCTAGGATCTCATCCCAAGCCTATTTGTAAAGTTATCCAAGTTAAAACTTGGTAACAAAATCCATGAAAAAGCGTGTAACGAAGCAAATCTAAAAATCAGCCTCAACCCAGGTTCGATCGACCGGTCGATCGATCGAACAAGGCAAAAAATCGGCAATAGCCACTTCGGTCGACCGGTCTGTCGATCGAACAAGGTTGAATTCTGGTAGTGGCTACTTCGGTCAATCGATCGGTCGACCGATCAAAGCCAAAATCTGGCAGTGTCTACTTTGGTCGATTGATCGATCGACCGGATAGTATAGGAGTTAAAATGTGATAAAGTCGATCGACCATCCGGGTCGCTGGCCAGAACGCCAACGATCGCTGGGTGGTCGATCGGTTGGTCGATCGACGATCGATTGGCAAGCGATCGATTGGCGTCCAACGGGCGAAAAAATGCCCGTTGAAGAGCCGTTCCGTGGAAGGGGTTATAAATACCCCTCACCAACCTTCATTAAACCTTCTTAACTATTGAGATAAGCTTCCAAAGTGTAATTTGTGCCTTCTAAGCTTGATTTACTCGTGCTTGCTTCTACGATCGGCGCTCATCTTCCCTCAACTCCGGCTTCGATTTGACCTCAACATCTTGTGGAGTTGAAGGCATTGAAGTCTTGGAAAAGAGCTCTTAGTCTTGATTTAATCT
This sequence comes from Canna indica, assembly GCA_034359265.1. Classification (NCBI taxonomy): domain Eukaryota; kingdom Viridiplantae; phylum Streptophyta; class Magnoliopsida; order Zingiberales; family Cannaceae; genus Canna; species Canna indica. Next base: position 53,935,497 of record CP136892.1, read on the forward strand.
TTAGCTATTTTCATTGTAATTTTACTTGTTATTTGAACTTGGTTTTCATTAATTAGGTTGCTAGGTGTGCTAGTGTAAACACTTAGGGTTTACTTTGTAGAATTGCGTTTTGCCTAGGTAAATAAATTTGAGGAGTTCTCAAAGGGTTGAGAACCGAGTCCTCGGTTGTATTCAAAGGGATACATAAAGTCTATAAAGGATTTGATTAGAAATCCTTGGTGTGGAGCCAAGGTAGTGGAGTAGACGGTTGGCCGAACCACTATACATTCTTGTGTTTGCATTGTTTTGTGTGTTTGCTTATAGTTGTGTTTTATACTCGCTAACGAACATCACTTAGTTGCATTTATGTTTGGTTGAAGTTGGAGTTGATTCAAAAAGAATTTGAAGTACAAGGAAAAGTAACCCAACACTATTCAACCCCTCTTCTAGTGTGGGCTTTCACTCAACAGAAGTTGCACCCGACCAGGAGATGCACCGTACCACATCGCTCCGAATCAAGTAAGAACAAAAATGTTGATAAAATACTCAAGAATAAGGCATGAATTTATTTTTTTTGTAAAATCCCAGTATAATACGTCAATATTTATGCCATGATGTTTGTTCTATACTCATGGTACATGTGTTTGATTGAAAATTTATGAGTAGATAGAATCTTAATACATAGACAATTTTATGATCTTAGCTTATTCTTGAATGAAATAATTGTGCTAGGCTGATAGATGCATTTAGAAATTTTATTTTGAGTTCAAATTTTTTATACATGCTATGAGTGATCATATCTGGATTGTATGAAAGATTGATTGAAAACTGAAAATATTTTAAAAAATTTCAAATATTTACAAAAATGTGGATTTCAGTGAATTTTATAAAATTACATAATAATGTTTTTTGGTTGATTCTTAAAACTGCTTATTTCATGAAAATTCCAGATTATGCAATAAAAATTTCAAAAGATTTTATCAATTACATGATTTTCCATGATTGTTTGAGTCAAGTTATATAAACTTGAAAATGTCATTTCTTTCAAGTGTTCATATTACGATACTTGATTTGTTGTATGAATTTTGCACTTTTGTTTTGATTATGATAATTTAATTCCGTACTTGGCATCGTTCTTGTTGTTGCATGAGTTGAATTATTTGAAAAAATGATAAATCTCTAAAGTCTTGCTTTTGATACTTTGTTTGATAATTTGAAAATTTTCAAAATGAATGAGATTTTGAAAATTTTGAGCCTTAATGGAGTTTTGCGACTCGATGGGTGAGATCATGTATTGATTTCATTTCAAAGGGAAGTGTTTAAGGTTTGATGAAAAATTGCTTTTGGATTCTCATTTTGATACTTGGATGCTTATTTTCTTGCCCTTTTTCATGGATACCAAAAAAGGGAGAAAAATACATGTTAATGAAATAGTTAATCTTCAAAAATTCATGCATATAGTTAGGGGGGTAATCTCATTTAGATATGCATGTTGATAGGGGGAGAAATCCCAAAATTGATACTATTTGTGCTTAGCAAAATTATTTTTTAAAGAGTGTTTGTCATCATCAAAAAGAGAGAGATTGTTGGTATAAGGTTTACAACTTTTGTCTCGATCTTGGTTTTGATGATAACAAACTTGAAACTAATGTTTCATTGAGAAATGATTTTAGGTCCAACTCGATAAGCATGCGACGTCCATGATCGGAAGATTAACATGAAATGGGAAAAATCCAAGGACATTCATCGTTGCTCAGAAAAGAAGATTCAAAAAAGTGTTCTAGGGGTCCTAGAATGAATACAGTTGTATCCTTAGGATGGAAGTTGATAATGATGAAAACTTGAAACCTTGCATCAGAACCCGACACGAAAACGAACTCTGTTGAAATAGCTCACAGTGCAATTTCAGTTGAAGGTTCAGTCCACCGACAATCGAACAACCTGCGATCAGTCTTCGATCGGCGACACAACGACTAGTTTTCTAGCTATTGTAACCCATTGTTCCTGAGCCATATCATTTTGTTTCCCTAAATATATATATGGCTTCCTTTCCTTCCTTATCCTCTTGGAACCTTAATGAGCCATATTTGATTCTTGTTTGAGATCCCAAGAGCCATTCTTTGAGATTAGCCCTTGTTTTTTGCTTTCCTTCTTGATTGAGCCTCAACCTTGGATTGATTCATCATCAAAAGACATCAATAGAAGCTAAGATCTCATCTTTGGGAACTAAGTATGCTTGTTTTCTATTATTGCTTTATTTTATTGTATTTTGATTTTTTTGTTGTGATTTAAAGTTTGTGTAGTAGACATAGGGTTTAGGTCTTGGCTGAATGGTAGCCATGGTGTAAATGTATAAATCCACTTATGTAACTAGGTTTTAGAGTTGTGAGCCTAAGATGAGAAGATTTCTTCAAGGAGAAGGTCATAATCTTCTCATGTAAATCCTCTTGGAGGAATCATATAATTCATTGTATTGGTTGAAATCCTAAACAAGGAGCTTAGAAGGCGGATGTAGGGTTGGTTAGAAGCTGAATGACTATGAACGATGTGTTAGCATTATTTTGATTGCTTGTGTGCTTACTTGATTTATATTCCTTTTGTTTGCTAAATTTAATTTGTCATTTGGTGGCATACTATTGGTAGCAGTAGCTAAAGATCCTAATGACCAGTATTATCCGTTGGCTGTGGCTATGGTTGAGAGCAAGAATATGGATTCATGGAAGTGGTTCCTTCAAATACTTTTGGATGATATTGGACGTAATAAAAATTGTGTTTTTATCTCCGACCAACAAAAGGTAATTGCATTGCACTCTCTTAAAAAACAAAGCAAGTAATGGTATTATCATATACTTACATTAATGTTGCTTTTTGTTGCAGGGGATTGTTCATGCTATTGTAGAGCTGTCGGGATGTGTTAAACAACGAACGTGCGTCATACACTTGTATGCCAACATCAAAAAACATCTTGGAGATGGAACTCTACTCCAAGATAGGGTTTTGACTGTAGCAAAAGTTACTTACCATCAAGAATGGGAGAGAAAGATAGTAGAACTGAAAAATATATTCGAGGGAGCGCATGATTACCTGATGAGACATATATACTCCAAATCTATGGGCAAGGTCTCACTTCTTTGAATGGTGTAAGTGTGATATATTGATGAGCAACATATCTCAATCATTTAACAGTAGACTCGTAGAAGCCAAAGAGCTACTAATTGTGTCATTGATGGAGTGGATTAGAGTGTATTGATAGATTTGCTAAAAATAGGATGTTGATTGCCAAGTATTGTAGAAAAAGGAAAGGTGTGTCCAAGGCCCCGTGAGAAGCTTGACAAGCAAGTGTTAGACTCAAGAAAGTGGAGAACAAAGTAGGTTGGAAGAGGGAAGTACGAAGTTAAAAATAGGATGTTGATTGTCAAGTATAGTAGAAAAAGGAAAGGTGTGTCCAAGGCCCCGTGAGAGGCTTGACAAGCAAGTGTTAGACTCAAAAAAGTGGAGAACAAAATGAGTTGAAAGAGGGAAGTACGAAGTTGAATTTCACAAGGAGAAATATATTGTAGACTTAGAGGCAAAAAGTTGCTCATGTCGATATTAGGGTTTGCACGGTATTCCTTGTACACATGTTGTTTCAGCAATTTATGCCAATAGAAACGACCCTAAAGACTTCGTTGATGAGTGTTACAAGGTTGAAACTTACTCAAGGTCCTATGCTCTGATCATCAATCGTGTTAATGGTGAAAACATGTGGGGAAATGTAGCTGACATCCCTAATATACTTCCACCAACATTCCAAACACCTATTGATAGGCCAAAGAAGTTGAGAAGGAGAGAAGCGATGAACTTGTTAATAAGAACAAAATGAAGAGATGCGATACTTCCATGAGATGCTCATTGTGCTCAATGTATGGTCACAACAAAAGAGCTTGTAACAAAATGACTGTATCGACACATACAAGAAGGGGGAGTGGATCTGTTGGATCTGAAGGGAGAAAGGGGGAGAGGGAGAGGGAGTGGCTCTATTCGAGGATGAGAAAGAGAAAGAGGAAGAGGGAGAGGGAGAATGGGTACCCATGAAGGAAGAAGTGGAGATGTGCAAGAGCCAAGCTTTAGTCAATGCTCCTACAAATGTGGTTTAGGAACCATTATTTTGGATGCATAGAACAAGGACAACTTTAAAGACACGACCAAGTGCTTTTTGGATCACTAAATTGTCCTATTCTCTTTTCGATATGTATTGTAATTTTTTTGAACCATGTATTGGCCATTTTTGAATTAATGTATGCAAAATCTATGATTTGGAATTACTAGAATAATTTCAATCTACTTTTCTTCGCCAAGGTTATGTTTGAAATATCAATATAATTGTAACAAAGATATAATTGCAACAAGTTATGTTTAAAGATGGTAGATTTACTCAACACCGGTCAAGATTTAAAGTTTTTATTTTAGCAAAATTGTGACTGTTTGTGTAAAGTTGTGATTTGGAGAGGGACATTGAGTTTTCATGTTTAGTTGGTTTTTTTAAAAAAAAATTCTATGCCATGTTATCAATCCAACTAAGCACCCATTAAATACATCATCTATCTTTTAACGGTATTAGTGATTTATTTAACGTGAGAGACTAAATTCCACCAATTTAAAATATAGGGACTAAGTGTGGTTTTTTCCTAAGTTTTATTCTAGTTTATTCTAATTAATAAGAATATAATAATATAGATTTATGTAAAATAATTTATTAATTTTTAAATAATAATAAAATTATTCTTTGTTCATAAAAATCAATTGAACATAAAATAAAAATAAAAATAAAATATTATTTAATAATAAAATAACAATTATGTATTTAATAAATAATATTATTAGAATTAATTTAATAATTTAATTATTAGATTCTTTGACTAAAATATCATAAAATACCTTATTTGGTATAAAAAAAATTACTCGAAAACTTATATCTTTGACTAAAATCTCAAATAAAATTGGATAACTCTCGTTATATAATTCTCAATTAATTAATTATTTAGTCACATCTATACTTTTTGAAAACATTAGTTCTTGCGTATGAGACAATTAAATTATGATCAAACCAACAAAAATTAATATCAATTGCAAATTAATTTTAATAAAAATGCTACTTATTATATTATAGTTTAATGATTTCTTTTACGTGACTGAACAATAAAATAATCATGCATAACAAAAGTAGTAATCCATATAATAATCATGCACAATTCAATTGTTCCAACATCTATTCAAAACAAACAATCAAATATAACTAGTCCAATTATCATGACAATAAGCAACCATAAGTCTGTAAAATCATTTTAAAAAAAAGTCAGAGACTACAACAATCATTAGTAAATAAGTTACTATTATCATCTTAAGCAGCATTAATGCTTGTTCCACCTCGGGCAGGAGAGAGGATGTGAGTTCACGTCGGTGAAACACTACTAGAAAAATGGTCATCAGCAACGGCTGAGCCGTTGCAATAGAGCCGTGACAGAAAGTCGCGTTGCTGATGACTTCGCAACGGATCAGCAACGGCCGCTCGGGCCATCGCTCAAAACATTATCAGCAACGGCCGCTCGGGCCGTCGCTAAAACTATTATCAGCAACGGGTTTGCCACAGACCCGGAGCTGTTGCTGATAACATTAATAGCAACGGCCGCTGAGTCCGTAGCAACGCCGTTAGTAAAACGTCGTCGCTAAGCCGTTGTTGTAGGTCATCAGCAACGGCTTTCGATACACTTTTAGCAACGGCTTTCCCACGGATACCCGTGGGAAAGCCGTTGCTGATGACCAATACCTGCAACCAGAAAATTTGAAAATTTCAAATTTCCATTGATACATTGATACATTTATCTGATACATAACTCACACACCCACACCCTCATACACACATTCATTCACACATCACAAACACCTCATACACATTCATTCACACATCACAAACACACCAACATATATACATCAAAACAATTATACTTATATTGATAATTATCCACGATAGTATAAAAACAATTCAAATGCAAAATTGAAGTATCAATATCCAAACAAAATAAGTTAAACAAGTTCAATATCCAAACAAAAAATCTCACGATCAAGATGGAGGATGGTCTGGATTATATGGCGGGGTCTGGAGCGCTTGAGTGTACACCGGCGTAGACTGACTCGAGGACGACGGATTAGATGATGCCGAAGAGATGACTGGTTCGGGATGACCTGACAAGTTGCGTAGCATAGCTTCTATATTCGCCATCGTCTGACTCTGACGCGCCATCGTCTGACTCTGACGCTCCATCATCTCAGTCTGACGCGCGACCGTCTCCTCTAGTGTCCTTATCCTATTACTATGATCATAACTGGATCTAGAGGTGGACGGCCGCTCACCAGCGACCGGAGGGGTCGGTGCCCCAAGTGGCCCTAGTACGGCTCGCGCATGACCACTATCTGCGAAGCCATATACGCGACCATGGTCCCAGCCACCTGCGGCCTCGACCCACATTGCTGCGTCAAAGTCCTCGGGGGTACCCCCGCGCTGCACCATCGTCTGGCTGTAGGTCTCCTACTCGAGTTTGATTTTTTGTTTAATATTTATCATAAAACTTAAATTATAAATATATAATGAATAATTTAAACAAATATATAATTACCATAATGTATGCAGCGCGGTTGTGGATGTACTCCCCCGTCCCATGTGCTCGACGGTGAGTCCGCTCAAACACCGCCATCAGGGAGGGTCGCTGGACACTCCCGTCATCCGACACCGTCGTCTACATTTACAAAACAAATACATTAATTAGTACACATAATAACAAATAAAATATATAATTAAAAGATATACTTACCAAACGGTTTGCGTGCACTGCAAATGCAACAGAGCCGCCGGTGTGACGCGCTGCTCCTCCCGACATGCGATTTCTAGCCGCATTCCGAGAAACCTCCTGCCATTGATCCGTCGACCATATCCCCACGAGTTGGTCCCATATATCCGGAGTAATCCAACCGGGGTCGTATCCCCGAGTCTCCGCGATGTTAGTGGTCCCAGCTCGGGCCATCGCTTGGGACCGAGCCTGCCCCAGCTGCCCGTTGTACCTTGCCCTAGCCTCCCAGGCAGCGTAAATGAAGGGCCTCTGGTCCTCGGCCCATGTATAGCGAGCCTGCAAAATAATAATATCAGTACCAATATTAATATATCATCATGCATGTAAAAAATAATAATAATACGTGCCTCAAACTTGCGCCATAACATGTCGACGTGCTCGCTAGGCACGTGAGACCACGTAGGCCATGCCCCGTGCATGTATCGTCGAATAGTAGAAGAAATGCTCCTCGGCACTTCTTCTTGCTCGAACCTGCACAACAAAAATAAATTTTAATATTATATTATGATATAATGAATTTGTAATGATTCATAATTCATGATATATTACCGCTCCCCAATCACGCTAATCAATCTACGTGACTCTGTGGCTGGTGGAGGCTGCCACCTGTTCGGCCCGCGTGGCCGCCTACGTCTGGATGTACTAGCCTCGGCAGTATCATCGGAATGAGGATCAGCAACAGGTGGATCAGCAGCATGAGTAAGTGCTGGAGTCTCACCGACCGGAGACTCCGAAACTCTCCTGCGTCGATAACCACGACCAGACATATCTGTCGAACAGACATATAATCAGATTATTGTATAAATAGTAGAGATATATTTAATAAAATATATACTTTACAATTATTCTTCATCATCTGAATAATAGTCTTCGAATTCTTCTTCTTCTTCCTCTTCTTCCTCTTCTTCATCTCCAGCTTCCTCAATTTCATGATCGTCATCATCAGCATATTCAACTTCTAATTGAATTGACGTTGTGTCTGCATCCTCGAGTATTGGAATAATACGATCCACAGCAGGAAGATCATCTTCTTGATAGAAACCAGGAGGATCATTTTCTCCTACTATCGGATCAATTTTTCCTCTACCTTTTGTCTTACAGACTACACGCCAATCCGCTCTATCTTTATTTCGAGCCGGATACTTCGCGTAATATACTTGTTCGGCTTGTGATGCCAATATAAAAGGCTCATTTGCTGCCAATTTCGATTTGTAATTGACCTCAACAAGTTTGTATTTTGGATGAACTTTCATGCCCCTTTCTGTTGTATCGAACCAATGACATCTAAATAGGATCACTGATTTCAAGCCGAAGTAGTGCAACTCTATCACTTCTTCCACCAGTCCATAAAAATCCATATCACATTCAACATAGGTTGTCCCTTTCACGCAGACCCCAGCATTCATCGTCTTTTTTGTAGATGAATATTCAAGTGTGTGAAATTTATACCTGTTAACAAAATATCCGCTATAGCACAACACAAGTCGCGACGGTCCACTAACAAACTCAAATATTCTTTCATCTATTTCAGCTCTGTGATCTTTGCTGTAAGTCTGAATCCAAGTAGGGAAATCACGATTCCGTAATCTCTCCAATTCTTGATCGTTGTGAATAGAGTATTTTTGCACCATCTCAATGTCAAATATTTCAATGAATTGTTCAATCTCTGGACAATTGAGTAATACATACAAGTGTGCCAAATGATACTCTTCATCGCTTAAGTGTCGAGATGGACGAGAACCAAAAGCACGACCAGAGTGACAAAATATATTTAAACGTCCATCTGAATGTCGAACACCCCCGTCGTCGTTACGTGGAAGACGATCAAATCTTGTCTGTACTGTCGATTCAAAGTAAAATGAGCAGAATGTTGAAATTTCTTGGATGATATACGATTCAGATATTGATCCTTCAACAGCTGCGGTGTTCTTTACTTTTTTCTTCAGACGATTCATGTATCTTTCAAATAAGTACATCCAACGATATTGAACGGGGCCACCAACTCGTGCCTCGTATGCCAAGTGTATCGGTAGATGCTCCATCGAGTCAAAAAATGCAGGAGGGAAAAACTGCTCCAGCTTGCATATGATTTCAACAATATTATTTTCAAGTGTTGACATATCTTCGACTCGAAGGACATTTGCACAGATGCTTCTAAAAAACATACTTAATTCAGTCAACGGACCCCAAATATTATCAGGTAGAAGATCTCGAAATGCGATCGGAAGTAATCTCTGCATGAATACATGACAATCATGGCTCTTCATCCCTGATATTTTGCAATCATCGACGTTCACACATCGAGATAAGTTTGAAGCATATCCATCGGGTAATCTGAGTTCTTTTACCCATTGACAAACATCTTTGATCTGTTGTTTATTTAACACATATAGGGCATTCGGTTTCAGATATCGTCCGTTGACCTCTTGTAACTCCAACTCTGGTCTTTTACAAAGTATTTTCAGATCATGTCGGGCTTTGACATTATCTTTAGTTTTTCCAGAAATATCCATCACAGTGTTGAAAATATTATCAAACACATTTTTTTCAATGTGCATGACATCTAAATTATGTCGAATCAATAATGAACTCCAATAGGGCAATTCCCAAAAGATACTTTTTTTCACCCAGTTGTGTGTTTGGCCAAAACCTGACACTCTTTCATTGCGACCAAATACTATATCTGGAAGTGCTGAAACACGTGCTAACATTTGTTCACCAGACAACATCGGTGGTGGCCCATCTCTTTCGACTCTGCCCTTAGTAAATTTATTACGATTCCTTCGATACTGGTGATTAACCGGTAGGAATCGACGATGACAATCAAAGAATGAGATTTTCCGTCCGTTCTGAAGACTGATTGATTTAGAGTGTTCCATACAATACGGACAAGAGAGTCGGCCGTGAGTGCTCCAACCCGACAACATGCCGTACGCTGGGAAATCATTGATTGTCCACAAGACCGCGGCCTTTAAATTGAAGTTTTGCTTCCGATGACAATCATAAGTGATAGCTCCCTCAGTCCACAATGTTTTCAATTCATCTATCAAGGGTCTGAGAAATATGTCAATTTCTTTTCGCGGACCCTTAGGATCCGGAATAATCATCGAAAGATAAATAAATTCATCTTTCATGCACATTGACGGTGGCATGCAAATTATAAACTGTCAGCAGCACTGGCCAAACTGAATAAGGAGTTGCAGAATGTCCAAACGGATTAAAATCATCTGTGCACAATCCCAATCTGATATTTCTAGTATCCCTAGCAAATGAAGGATAACATGTATCCAAATGTTTCCATGCTTCACTGTCAGATGGATGAGTCATTACTGTATCATCACGACTTCTTGCATGCCAACTCATGTAGGGGGCTGTCTTTTCCGACATGAATAACCTTTGAAGCCTCGGTGTTAGTGGAAAATACCGAAGCACCTTAAACGGGATATTTTTCTGTCGGACCGATTTCTTCTCCTTGTAACGAGGGTGTTGACATACAGGGCATTTATCCAACTGCACATTTTCTTTATAATATAAAATGCAGTTATTTTGGCACGTGTGTATTTTTTCGTACCCAAGCTCCAATTTTCTCATTAGCTTTTTAGTCTTATAAAAAGTAGGCTCAAACTTGTTATCAGTAGGCAGCATTCCATTAATCAATCCAGCAATCCGATCATACGCAACTCCGCTGATATTACAATCGGCCTTGATGCTTAAGAGCTGTGTCATTGCTGAAAACCTAGTGTATTTAGAACAATTCTCATACAAAGGTTCATCGGCAGCTTTCAACATCTCGTAAAATTCTGCAGCTTCTTTATTCGGTAATTCAATCTCTACCGCAGCCCCTACTTCTGTGATATCAACCGCTGTAGTATCTGGTGGGACTGATGTCTGAAGATCTGGCCGATCAACATTATCATTCAGGTGGAATTGACCCCCAAGACTATCAAGTATCATAGTTCTATAGGGATTTGACCCCCTACATTGACTGGATGAAGAAGCACCAGCAGAGGAAGATTCACCATATGTCTGAACGACAGGATTGCTCGACGTCCCGACTTCGCGTGACTCCCCGTGACAAGTCCATAGAAAATATCTTGGTGCAAATCCTTTGGTATATAGATGCAGAGTGACAGTCTCCCGATCGAAAAATCGTCCATTTGAACAAATGCGGCACGAACATCGGATTTGATCACCCATGCTAACGAAATTTCGATTCGAATAGGCGAAATTGAGGAAGTACGTTACGCCTAATCGAAACTCATTCGTTAAAGCTCCACGATCAAGACGTCGGTACATCCAACTTCGATTAGCCGACATGATTCTGTCAATCAATGACAATTTCTTTGGTTAATGTCTTTAGGTGAGATTGTCCTATTCCATTCGGGATTTATGTTATTCGTACTGCACTTACGTTTTTATTTTAACTGTTAACTAATTATTCTAAATTTCGACAGCATCTCCCTACAGTTCTCCGAATACGCATATCATCTGGGCGCGTATCGGAGAACAAGAGAGATGTTGCCGAAATTTAGAATAATTAGTTAACAGTTAAAATAAAAACGTAAGTGCAGTACAAATAACTATATTCCCAAATTGTCCAATCAGGGACAATTCAAGAATTGTACGTCGTATAAAAGATCATCTACTTCTTTTACACGAACATACAATTCCCGAACGGATCTAAGGTTTTGCAAAATCATATCCGATCGTCGATGCGTACGTGAAACATATCAACTCGTCGGAGGATGATTATTTTCTAAATGTTTCGAGACAGTTCGAGTCCATATTGGACGATTTCGGGGCGCGTCCGAAGTGGACGATTCCGGCGCGAGTCCGAAGTGGACGATTCCGGCGAGAGTCCGAATTGCACGATTCCGGCGCGCGTCCGAAGTGGACGATTCCGGCGCGAGTCCGAATTGGACGATACCGGCGCGCGTCCGAAGTGGACGATTCCGGCGCGCGTCCGAAATTAATCTAAACCGTAATAATTAATCTAACAAATTAAATAATTAATCTAAATAATTAATTAACAATTATAAAATAATTAATTAACAATTATAACATAATATAAATTATATATATAAATTATAAATTCCGGCGCCGGAGTCCACCCTCCGGCGCTGGCGTACAGTGGCCGGACACACTGTCCGGCCACTGCAGAAGGTCCGGCGGCGGCCATCGGCCGACCGCCACCGGCCGAAACCCTAGAAATAGGGTTTCGGTCGGGTGATTCCCGCCGGCCGCAGGGAAGAGACGGCCGCAGGGAGGAGACATACCTGAACAAGTCGGAAGCAGCGGTCGGCGTCGTCGGCGTCGGCAGCAGCGGCAGCGGCGGCGAGTGGCGTCGGCAGGAGCGGCGGCAGCAGCGAGAGGAAGAGGGGTCGGGCGCGAGAGCGTGCCCTATATAAACTTATCAGCAACGGCTCACTCGCCCGTTAGAACGCCGTTGCTGATAAGTTATCATCAGCAACGGCTCACTTATCCGTTAGAAAGCCGTTGCTGAAAATTAAAATATCAGCAACGGCTCGCCTTTCCGTCCGAAAGCCATTGCTGATAATTAAAATAATCAGCAACGGCTCGATTTTCCGTTAGAAAACCGTTGCAGATACAGTTTTCTGCAACGGCTCGAGCGGCCGTAAGAATGCCGTTGCAAATAGCAACGGCTTGAGCGGCCGTCGCTGATAACCGTTGCTGAAGACGAAGTTTCTAGTAGTGAAAGGGCAATAAAAGAAGGTAAATTTTTTTCTCTGTTGTTGGGAGTATTTTAATGAGGGGTATTTTTGTCAAACATAAAAGAATTAACATTATCACTTTATTAGTAATCTACAAGTTACTCACTCACTTGGTAATATAGATTACCACTTGAGTAATAATGTAGATTATAATCGACATTCAGATTATCGATAATATGTGCCAATCAAATGCGGTAATCTGATGAGCTCAAATAATTTTATCTTAGATTATTAATAATTCAGATGAATTATCTGGTAACAACCGCCTCTAAAATGAAAAATATTATTCCTTCAGATAAAAAATAATATATTTTTAATAATTTTATTTATCTTTTGTCAGAACATTGTGATTGAATAGTAGATACCCGATTGTGGCACTCCGTGACTACGCGAGGGATAGCGGCGGCACGGTCCGGAGCGGTGTCGGGCGACCAGCGTGCGATGAGCGGCGAGCGGAGAGCGGCTGCCGGCGAGCAGGCGAGCATTTTTTTTTAATTTCGAGTTCTGCCGTTTGCTTCCTCCTTTTAAAATCCCCGGTCCCTTCCTTTTTTGCCAGATCCCCTGAAAGAGTCGGGGAATAATCCGTCTTTTGCTATCGATTTATGTTGATTTATCCTTATCGTGTGAATAGATTGGCCAAATTGTTCTTATAGTATACAGTATGGTGTTGGTATACTCATACCTGTGCATGCATTGGTATGGTACTGGTACTGGTGGATACTGATTTGAGGAGAAAGAGGAACAGGAGGCGACAACAATGGGAAGCAGGAGGCAGCAAAATGGCATTTATCTTGCTCCATTTTCCCATCTACCTCCTTTCTTCTCTTCCACTGTCCTTTCTTCTCTTCCGCTGTGCCTGTCCTTTTCCCATCTTTTTGTAAGCGCATATACTACGTTGTTGTGCTAATATCTCTATCCTATGATTTGTGTTCTTGGCTATAAACACAAGAGTTTGTTGCTTGGACCATTCATTGGTTCATGGTCAGATGGCTCCAACTGAAATTTAGTATCTTGTTACAATGTTCTATTTGCTTTTAATAATGAGAAATATAGGCAGATTTTCAACTCTTACTAGAGCACAAGATAATCATTGTTAACCTGTCCAAATTGTTTACATGTTGTATCTTGTTACCTCGAATTCATCTTTGACCTAGATTCATGCATTTCTTATAAATTATTTTGATTTGATTCTTATGAGAGAATCCAAACAATTCTGTCATACATGGAAATGTGGTCATCCCATTCCTATGGACCTTATATTTGCAGTCCTTGCATCTTTGGGCAATTCATCCTAATTAGAGCTTACCTTCTAAGTTCCTGTGCCTAATTTTTGCAATTGGATTGCATTTTTCTTCTTGCTTGTTTCAAAGGAAAATATATGCTGTCTTTGTGTATATCCTCTTTGCATTCATTTTTCTGCTATAATAATCTTCATTTATTTACTATTTCGGATATCCACTAAATAGCCAAGGATGAGACTGCATAGTTGTCGTAAGGAAAGAATTGGCGAGTGTAATAAATGCTTGAATATATAGAGCAATGTTTATGCAAGACAATTTCACCTTATGGAAGAAGTTGATATAAGAAACGTGGAGAACTTAAACTTCTCTACTATATATAATTATCTCACAGAAAAGTTCTCCTAAAATTTCTGCTATAAATCTTCTGTATGAACCTGAATGCCTGATATCTTTTTAAGTACTGACTTGATTACTTTGGATGTGTCTTTTTGCAAGATCAGACCAGAAGGCTGAAAGATGTGGAGATCAGTTTTCCTATTGTTCATGGAACTATAGCATTTTGGCTTGGCAAAAAGGCAAGCGAGTAAGTCATTATCTTTGCTTCTTTCTGTAGCTTGCCTTCCTTGGACACCTTATCATACACAATGATTTTCTATGTTGTATTCAGTTAATTTTAAGTTAATCACACCATTGCTTCCTGCAGGTACAACTCACATAAGTGGACTGTTTATGTTCGTGGGGCAACAAATGAGGATTTGGGCATAATAGTTAAGCGTGCTGTGTTTCAGCTCCACCCTAGTTTCAATAATCCAACCAGGGTTGTAGAATCAGCACCTTTTGAGCTGTCGGAATCTGGGTGGGGTGAATTTGAAATAGCAATAACACTTTTTTTCCACAGTGATGCATGCGAAAAACAACTGGATTTGTAAGCACCAAATGAAATTTAAGTTTCTATTATCTGATTGTTGTCTATGTTTGTTGACAAATTATTCTGCCATGCTTACTCACAGATATCATAATCTGAAATTGTTTCCTGAAGAAGATGCTGGACCACAGTCAACCAAAAAACCTGTTGTTACAGAAACATATGATGAAATTGTTTTTTCTGAGCCTACTGAAGCCTTCTTTGCACGAGTCCAAAATCATCCTGCTGCAATTGTTCCTAGGCTACCTGCTGGCCTAAACTTGCCGGCTCCTTGTATACTTCTTTTTTCTTTTCATTGGCCTCCTTTGTCATTTTTCTTATAGTTTCAAAATTAAATTTTTTTGTGTGTATAGGTCCAATTAATCATTCCAATGAGAAAAGAAGGGGTGATACCAAGGACCACCCATTAAGTCAGTGGTTTATGAATTTCTCAGAGGCAGATGAGTTATTGAAACTTGCTGCTGCTCGTCAACAGGTATGAACAAAGTTCCTTCTCCCTGATCTTTGGAGGACTCTTGCATGTGTTATTTTTAGACTTCATTATCTATTTGATGCCTCTTAAATTTTAATGCTACCTTAAAATGTTTTCTCATGATAACTGATAAGGCCTCAAGAATAGAAAGCTCATGTTTGTTTTGTTACACATTCTTTTCCTAGCACTAAAAACATGGTTAAGATGGGCAAAATCTTGTTAGGATAGTGTTCTCAGCCGTAGGATTGCTGATATTACAGCCCAAAACAAGCCATACGACTCCGGTCCGATCTCAAATCTCAAACAGGTTGGGGATTGGGATAACTTGTGTCAAAACCTGAGTTGTGGAAGCGTTAAGAATGTAAGTTGAGTTGACCCAAGTTTAGGCCCAACAATGGCTCGGCCCCATATAAAAAGGAAAAAAGAGAAACCACATGAAAGCCTAAAACGTGACCTTTTGACACCTCTTCATTGCGAGAGACGCACTGCAAGAATGATGAGGCTGCTTTCATCCACAAGAAATCAAATTGCCCATGATGAACTGATGCCATTTGTCAGAAATGACATTCTCATATGAAGATATTGCTGCCTGTGCTGTAGCGCAGTCATGCCTTCTTTTTCTTCTCCCGACTGCAGAAGACCTTTTCAAGGCTTCAAATCCTTTCTAATTTCTACACTCCTCTCCCTTCAAGCCCCAACTCATTACTGTGCTGCAAACTCCTTAGAGGTTTTTTACATGATAAAGTTAACTATCATGTTGTAGTTAAGTTAATTTAAAGTCATATTTAGTTGATTTGTAGATGTTAAATTGCTAATTAAGTTAATTACACCACTATTTATTCCCTTTTACTGTGAAATTATTACTATGTTAAATTGTTAGTTTGTTATTGCTAATTTGTAATGTGTTCGTCTGCTAGTAATTTAGTTTAATAGAATATAAGTATGTATTATGTAATTATGTTACTTTTCGTTTAAGTTGTTACTTATTATATATTATGTACTATTAGCACTGAGTATTTAAGTATGTAAGTTATTCTTTGTTAAGAATATAAATGAATAGATTAGAGCCTCTTCGTGACAACTTAAACTTTTGAGAAATATGTCCATCTAATCAAATTTAATTTAATATGGTATAGATCTTGAGGCATCTATGATAGATAGGAGCCATAGCTATACATGTAGAATCAGGCCTAGTGAGGTGCCTCCTGAAAAAGATGAAGGCGGGAAAAGCCCATGGCTAGATGGTATCCTAATTGAGGTTTGGAAGTGTCTTGGAGAAGTGGGAGTAGCATGGTCTACCAAGCTATTCAACTCTATCTCAAGAGGGGAAAGATGCCGACCGATTGGAGAAAGAGCATTTTGGTTCCTATATATAAGAATAAGGGGGGTATTCAAAATTGTTCCAACTATTGTGGTATTAAACTAATGAGTCACACGATGAAACTTTGGGAGAAGGTGATAGAATATCGACTGAGGAACGTACAAGAGTGTCGGAGAACCAATTTGGTCTTATGCTCGATAAATCTACAATAGAAGCTATATTTTTATTGAGGCACTTGATGGAGTTCTATAGAGAGAAGAGGAAGGATTTTCATATGGTTTTTATCGACCTAGAGAAAGCATATGATAAAGTGTCGAGAAAAGTCCTTTAGTGGACATCGGAGAAGAAAGGTATTCATGTTAAATATATAAATGTTATTAAGGATATGTACGAAGGAGCAGTTACAAGTGTGCGAGCATGGGAAGGAGTTATGGAGAAGTTTCTTATAACAATGGGTTTACACCCGTGTTTGGCCTTGAGCCCATACTTTATTCACTCTGGTAACGGATGAGTTGACTAGTAGTATACAAGATGATATCCCATGGTGTATGTTGGGTGCAGATAATGATATTGTATTAGTTGATGAGATGAGGGAGCCATTTAACCATAAGTTAGAGGTGTGGAGAAACACCCTTGAAAACTAAGGTTTTAGGTTAAGTAGAAGCAAGACGGAATATAGACGGAATATATGCACTGTAATTTTAGTCTAAGTAAGAGGGATGAAGGGGAAGTGAGTTTAGGTGGTGTAGTAGTGTCTAAGTGTAGCCATTTTAAATACGTAGACTCTATTTTCCAAAATAATGGGATAATAGATGAAGATGTTGTTAGGTCACCGAGGACCAGGTAGGCAATGAAAATTTACACGCAGCGGAATAGTAAAACTGATCCTCTACCCAAACAGATCCATGCATTTCGATTAGATCAATACTATGTTGAGGATTATACCTCTGAAGACCGAACTCCGTCTTCTGCTCCGCGAATCCAAGATCCCTCCGGATCCAAGGTGCTGCCATGCGACGAACACCCTCTAAGAGAGAGAACGGGCGGCTGCCAAGTGCTAGTTCGGCTCTATTGAAACTCCTGTCGATTTGGATGAGCACTGAACTTCTTCCGTGCTCTCTCTCTCTCTCTCTCTCTCTCTCTCTCTCTCTTTGGTGGAGGTCGACTACCACAAAGGGAGTTCGACTTCCTTCAAAAGGAGGTCGACTTCCTTTCTTGATGAGGTCGGCAGCCACCAGGAGATGATCAACTACCCATCTAAACCATAGGCGGGTATTTATAGACACGTCAATCATATTGATCGAGTCATTAATTCAAAGCCATATTTGGAATCTTAAAACGATTTTAATGCCCGAATAAGATATATCCTTAATAGCAATTGTCAAGGATAAATTTCTTAAATTCAATATGCCAATTATAATGTATCATTTAATAACGATTATTAAAGATACATTACCTAAATTATAATCAACGTAATTCCAATTTTAAATCTCTTTTAAAATTCGAAATAATTAATTCCCGATTTGAAAACTCCTTTTCAAATTCGAAATTAATCTCCAAAATTACCGAGAGAATTGCCGGTTAATGGTCATGCGGATCCAATCCGAGTCATAACCTTTGAGCCCAATTCGGTTCGCCCTATGTGTGCGACCATGTAGGTTCACTTAACGTTGGCAGTGGGTCCAAAACTCATTTGCAACCCACGAGTCATAAGCTGCCTCTAGTAAGACATTATGACTACCCAAGTCAAGTGAGGTCGATGATCCGAGCAACCTAACTCATAGTATGATACTTTGTCCTTTTGTTACACGATATGTGGATCGAGCATAAGTTATGGATTATATCATCCTTATATTGCTCAATCTTGTTTCTTGATTTTTGAGTAGACTGACTTAATAAATGACATTGATACTCCTATCAATTCATTTGAGCACGGCCATGCATTTCTTCAGTCATACTCATCATTCATCAAGGGGCCCAAAGATATCTCTCTCATATATGAGATGGACAAATTCCTTCACGAGTACACATATTCCTCTGCATGATTCATTCTATGTCCAACTGTAGTCCTTATTACCATCCGGTTAAAGATGATGTTAGACTAGGTCCTCGTGTAGGAATCCATGGTGACATCAGGTTGGAGGACTGACATATTGCTACTGCTATGAGATATACTAATGATATAACTCAATGTAGTACTCTCACGGTGGGTGTGTCCAGCACCATGTTCTCCGACATGTGTCTATTTGACTTTTATATCACATATCGATGACCAGTAAAACATGATATACTGCATACTAGTCTTCATTCATTATCGTTTCAATGATAATAACCGACTAGGGATTGTGTAGAACATGATTCTAACTGTCTTAGGGTTTTACTATCTACTTGATGACCATTAGGCGGAATCAACCATTCAAGGAATTTCTATCAAGTTAAATATGCTCACAATAAATAACAAGATGAAATAAGTGTTCCATTAACTCAAAAGAAAACTACAATGAGAATATTGTTACATTGACCTAGGGCACTGTTATGGATCTACATTACTAGATAAACATTTCTTTCCTATTACATTTTCACTTTTTACTCTTTTGTAAGTAGAGATGCAATAACTAATATTGTGAGGGGTTTAATTGTAATTTTTGGATGTAACTGAAAGGGGGTGTCAAGGTAACTGAAATAGGTATATAAGGTGAAGAAAGAGTCATGTAAAAGCTAGGCAAGAATCTATTCAAATAAAGATCCCTTTTCTTTTTTTCTTAATCTTCTTCTCTTCTCGTGTTCTTTACTACTATTCTTCTTCTTTCATTCAAGATCTCAGTTCAAGTCCACCAAGAACTCTGACATATTGGTATCAGAGCTAGAAGAGATGGCGAACACCTTCCTCAAGAGATTCGATGACGCCTTCTTCAAAAGGTTTGACGAATTCCTGCACCGTTACGAGGAAGATCAAGCTACCGCTAGGATGGAGCGGGAGTTGTTGAGAGCAAACTAGCAAGAAATGGTGGGAAAATATAAAGAATATCAAGCTGCCAACCGGATTGAAAAAGAGGTATGGAGAGCTAGCCATAGAGACCTCTCAAATCGTTTGAAGATGATTGAAAAAGGAGCCGCTGGCTCCCAGATTTCAGCCGTGGCAGGTTTGCTACCTACCCCAATTGATAGAGAACTTAATTTAGGGAAATCGCCGGGCACCAAGGAAGCTGTTCGGACCGAAGGGGTGGTTGTGAGGGAGATGCTTGAAGATTCATTAAAGACAACAGAAAAAGGAGACCAGATTCTCATTGAGGAAATTTCCAAGCAAACAGTAGATGAAGGTTGTCCTAACACACATCCTCCACCCCGCTACGTGAAACTGGATTTCTCCAAATTTAATGGTAAGGGAGATCCATTGGCATGGCTGTGCAAATGTGAGAGTTTCTTTCAGCATCAACAAGTCGCAGAGGAAACGATGATGGCTTTAGCATCATTTCATTTGGAAGAAGAGGCCCAGATTTGGTTTTTCATAGTGAGACAAAATAAACCAGAACTAAGGTTTGAGCTTCTCCTCTCTAGGGCTGGAAAATTAATGGACAAACAAGAAATGGAGATTTTCATTAGTGGGTTGCAACCAGATCTTCAAATAGAAGTGGAAGCCCATCAATCAAAAGATTTAATGGAGGCGATGTGCTTGGCTAGATTGTATAAAAGAAGGGTCCTTCATCCTAAGATAGCTAATCTGAAACTTGTTGGTAATTCTTCTAATTCTTTCAAAGTTATTGAAGCTTCGCCTCCGGCTCCTATGTTCAAACGACTCAGTGCAGAAATAGTAGAACGCCGAGCAAATGGCTTATGTTTCTTCTCTCGAGGACATGAATGCAAAAAAAATATTTTGGATAAGATGAGATTGATAAGGGACCCCTTGAGATATTTAGCGGCTCTTGGAGGAATTGTAATAGTCTTTCCTTGCTTTAAGGCTTGAGGACAAGCCTTATCTTGAAGAGGGGGGTGATGTTATGGATCTACATTACTAGATAAACATTTCTTTCCTATTACATTTTCACTTTTTACTCTTTTGTAAGTAGAGATGCAATAACTAATATTGTGAGGGGTTTAATTGTAATTTTTGGATGTAACTGAAAGGGGGTCAAGGTAACTGAAATAGGTATATAAGGTGAAGAGAGAGTCATGTAAAAGCTAGGCAAGAATCTATTCAAATATAGATCCCTTTTCTTTCTCTCTTAATCTTCTTCTCTCTTAGTCTTCTTCTTCTCTTCTTGTGTTCTTTACTACTATTCTTCTTCTACTTCTTTCATTCAAGATCTCAGTTCAAGTCCACCAAGAACTCTGACACACTACTAACAAATGTAACCCATAGTACCAAAGCAAGATGGTTGAAATGGAGAAGTGCCACGGGTGTGCTATGTGACAAGAAGATAGCTAACAAAGTGAAGGGAAAGTGGTTAGACCAGCCACGTTAAATGGGAGCGAGTGTTGGGCAACTAAGGTTCAATATATACACAAGTTGGATGTCGCACAAATGCGAATGTTACAATATTGGACAAGATCAGAAATGAATATATCCGACCAAAGATGCATGTAGCACATATTAGAGACAAAATAAGAGAAGATTGTTTACGATGATTTTGACATGTGCTACTTGGATCCCAAGTGCTCCGGTTTGAAAATGACATAGTTTAATAGTTGAAGGTAGGAAGAAGGATAGAGGTGGACCTAGGATCATGTGGATAGAAATAGTGTATAAGGATTTATAGTTGAGACAGATCTAACTTTGGACAAAGGGATTTGGAGACAGAAAATCCATATAGTCGACCCCATCTAGTATGGGATTAAGTTTTAGTTGTTGTTGAATAAGTGCTCGACGTCACAAGTGTTTAATTCTGCCACCATCAATTATAAAAAATATACCTCTAGTTAAGTTAAGTTAGTCCATGTGTTGAGTTATGGTTAGTCCATTCAATTTGCTCATCCACATGTACGGGAGAGTAGGGCTGGCAACGGATCGGTTATGGTGCGGATACTGGATTATCCGCATCCGCACCGCACCCCATATCCACACATCTGTATCCGAACCGTATCTGCTACGGATGTGAATATGGATATCCATATCCGCACCGCTTCAAATGCGGATATCTGCACTGCATTCGTATCCACACCGTATTTAATAAAAAAATATTAAAATAATATATTTAATTTAAAAAATCAATAAATTACCAATTCATTGATCCAAAATAAATATATAATATACTTCAAAATTCATGTTGACATGAAATTACCATAGAGCTCTTATATATATTAATAACTTATATGAGCAAAATAGTAACTCAGAGACGCGAATAGGCGGTGCGGATATTAGTTTTCTCAATCCGTATCCGTATCCATATTCATTTTTACTTGCGGATATGGATCGGATACGGTGCGGATGCAGTTTTTAGTTAGCGGATGCGGATAAAATGGCCACCCTAAGGGAGAGTGTTAAAAACATAAATGATTTGGAGGCTCTTGCTAACAACTTAAACTTTTGGAAAAGATGGTCCCAATTAAATATAACATTCTTAATAGGTGTGTATTATGCATCATTAATATATTTATTAATATTTTTAATTTATAGAATATTATAAAATAACATTTTTATATTTTTATAATATAAAGTTACAAAATAGTAACTAATTTTACTTATGAACATAATGACTCCACTTAACTAACATTCTTTTGGAAAGCATAGTTCAAATAATCATTTTGAATAATTAAATGAAAGTTAGTTTTTGCAAAAAAATGAGTTATAGCAATAAATACTTTACTTTGAAATACAAGGAGCTTACTTAACAAACTTTTTTTTGAGAAACATAGTTTAAATGACCCTTTGGTTAACCTAATGAAATGAGTATTAACAAAAATAAGGTTGTAAAACAGCAATCCAATATAAGGATCTACTTACCTAAAAACAATCCCAACTTTTAATCCAATAAAACCAGTCCTCTCCTCAGCTGAGATTTTAAGGCCTCATCCGACTCATTTTCATTTGTCCCAAGTTTACAAATGAGGTATTAAGGTCATGCAACATAAATCTATTTTATAATGGTTCTGACCTTGTGGCATTTGTAGTTGGTTTCACTATGGTTTTAAGGCTTCAGCCGCAATAAATACTAGTTAACATAACTAATTATCATAACATCATAGTTAAGTATACTTCCATATGGATCTAGTTTCATAAATTTTGGAGATAAATCAGTAAAGTTAAAAAGCAATTATTGAAGCAAGGTTAATCTGGAAATGGAAATATGCTGAGACCCAACATCTGATGGTCATTTTTGACTGAGAACCTTGATCATGAGCTCAATTTGATTTGAATAAAATCAAATGTATGTAAAATTAGGTTTATCAACAAATAGAGTTAATTTCATAGAAAAATACTTATTACATATGATGTATAAGTAAAACATTTATAGACAGATCAAGTTTCCACAATTCAGGAATCACATAATGCTTAGATCAACTTCCAAAGATCATTAATATATATAGTAATCAAATTATATTTGACCAACAATGGTATTATTAATATTAATATATCATGTTATTATTATGAATTTAAACTAATATGCTACTATTAATTTAATATTGTGGTTGAAATAAGAGTTTAATATACTTATAATTAAACTATATAATTATTTACTAATACTATTAAATAACATTATAATATACTATTATATATAATTATTATATACTGGATCTATTATTATGTATCCGGAATGATTTAATATGTAATTATTATATAGTATTATATATTAAGTTCTTGTATACTAATATATTATATATGATCATTATATCATATTATCATATATTAAAGTACATATAAGACATAAGAAAGAAAATAAAAGAGGATATGCCAGTACATAAGGTTATAAGACTTAACTAAAGAAATGAAAAAAAAAAGTGAGCAGTGGCATTAAATGTTGCATTGCAGCAGCATGACTTGCTGTATTAAACACTATGCTATAGGGGGAGAAAGGAGTCAAGTAGAGAGAGGTTCCAAAGAAAAGATTTAAATTGTGGGCACAAGAATCACGAAGAAGAAAATAATAGCGAAGTAGAGTGAATAAGAGAGCTTAAAATCTAACTCGGGTGATCCTGATTGGAATTGGTTGATTCCAACTATGTTAAAATCTAAAGAAAGCTTAATGCTTCTGATTTCACATAGAATTGTTATCATACATAACAAATTAGTGGATGAAAAGGTCAAATAAGTAGAGAAGGTCAAATCTGAATTCCAAAAACTGGGTGTACAACGACTATGTAGCTTACTACAAATGCCGGAAATTCTTGTCTAAAATCATATTAAAACCCATATAAATGTTATACAACAATTTATACTTGATAAATTAACTTAGATTTAACTACCTTAAATTCCAATTAAAGCTATCGTCAAACTTCAAAGTTTTCTCACTATCCGAACTACAACATCTATTTAGGAATGAAGTTTATATATTTATTTAGGGAGGAGTTTTACATGATAATAGATGCATTGACAATGTATTTCACTTGCTTTTAAAAGGTGCTAAAATCATTTATTTAATTTTACTTTGTTTGATAAAGCTCAGCACACAAAATGCTGGTAAATACAAAATCATGTATATTTTTTTTAATATAACCATGTGCGTTAATTCTCATGATACATTTGTTTGTTGGTGTTATGACTTGTTTGATGGAATAACTTGCGCATCAACTTCATACACGGGAACCATTGAGTCTAGTTAAAATACTTAAGTTGAAGTTGATGATAGTATACCCATCAAGTCTTATTAATTAAGAATAAGGGGAAAGGGACAGTTGACCCGCAACCTACAACTTACATACAACTGCTCACAAACTTATCACAAACTCTCCATCTGGGATAAACTACCATCTAGGGTGGCAAGTTCTCAACCACATGATTACAAAAACAAATATCTTATAGGGTAAAAGAAAAATAAATTAAGTATGATATCTTTTTTATAACAAAATAAATATAAAATTATTTCCAATTTGCATTTAAGTCCTAGTAATCTTTACCTCCAAGATTCTTACCATTACTTTAGGACCCTTTCATAATAATTATTTTCAAATATATAATATTTAAATATGCATGCAAGTGGTTAGATAGTCTATGATTTGTAAATTTTATTTGCTTAATCCAATCATAGTTCTATAGGTGATACTATCTGTTAAAGTTGGTCAAGCTTGGGGTGTTACAGTTGCACCTCATGTATACAGTATAACAATAATAACCAGGCTTCAAATTGAGTTAGTTGATCTACAGATTTTGTGCTCCTTCAGCTGTTCCGTAATCACAAGAAAAATAAATTTATAACTACACCGTGGTCTTATGCAATGGCAAGTGCTGGTTGAAGCTAACTTAGGATGGGAATATTTCCTCTAATTTACTAGCAAAGAATTCCAAGTAACATATTTTTGTTAATTATTGTATGAAATATTCCATGAAGATGAAAAAATGACTTCTCTTCAGGTTGAAAAAATTGTTCTCCAATTATTACATTGCTTTTAAAAAATGGTTTGTGTTGTAGGATATGTTCAATATTTTAATTGATCATTTTGAGTTGTTGTGAGAGGGTGGCTTGGCGTAACGGTAAAGTTACCCACTTGTGACCCGGAGGTCATGGATTTGAGCCACATAAACAATCTCTTTGCAAAAAGCAAGGGGGAGACTGTGTACCTCAACCCTCGTCGGAGCCCACAAAAGTGGCATTGCTTCAACCCTCCTCAGAGCCCACAAAAGTGGGATTGCTTCGTGCATTGGGTCACCCTTTATTTCGAGTTATTGTATTTGTTATTTCTGAATAGGAGCACAATTTATAGTTGGGTCTTTTAACTGAATTCCATGGTTCATTACTTGCAAAATATAGGTTATTGCTTCTGTAATTTCGAAAAGAATGCTCTTGCCATCCTCATCTCATCCTGTCGGTGATGTGAAGGCACAAGATTGATTTTTTTCTTATCAAACTATTACTTGTTAGAAGTTTCCACTACAATAAGATCACAATCTCCCCCTTCCTATTTTTCTTCTTGCTTGCTGTCATCATCAAAAAGAAAATCAGTTTCATTAATGTAAATTTAATCAAGTTCATCTAAATAATAAGCGATTAAAAGATGGTATCTTTACTTTGGAAATGTCGCTAACATGAGTATATTATCCATGTTAAAGGTGCAGGCTCACATAGCAAAACTCAGAAGACAGCTGAGCATGATTGATTCCTTGCCTCATCAGTCAAAAGCAGCCTCTGGACAATAATAGATGTTTTTAGCTCCATATGGCACAGCTTCATAGGCAACAGTAGCTATTCTGTATTATTGGACTGCAAGATAGTAATTGAATACCCAGTAGAATTCTTGCATGAGATAAATGCATCTTTTGTTTTGTTGCTGGTTTGCACAATTTCCGGTTTTGTTGCATATTTCATGTCTTGATGTGCTTGTCAAGTTTGTTTTGTATAACCTTTCTTTGTAGTCGCCAATTAGAAACACAGTATTGTTTAAAATGCTTGTTTCATGGGTTATTTATTAGTATGCTCGGTTACCTTGTGAAATAGCAATGTCAATCCAAGAGCTCTGTTTCCAATCAGATGAGCTTTCGGTGCAAAAAATAAACTACAATGCTTCAATTGAGATTGGGTACACAGTTTGAACAGAATGGCCAGTATTCTGGTTTGGTTTGGGGTACATAATTTGAAAGTTTGGTTTGATTTGTATCGAGAAAAGTAAATTAAGATTGGGTGTTGCCGTGTTGGTTATTTTCATTTAGGCTGAATTAGAAAACAACAGTTCTATTTTGTTGTAATTGATAGATTTTGAGCAATTAAAACTGCACCGGCGAAACCCTCTAGCAAAAACCAAGGTTTGGCTTAGGCCACCTTAATTCCCCCTTTAGTCATCACTAATCCCCCGGCTTGCAACAATTTCATGATTGCAAAAGAAAAGAGCGGTGAATTAGAGCTAAATGTCGGCCTCGACAATTGGGGCCCTTGTGGAAGACAATGGTTACCTCTGATTTGTGTCTGTTTGAGAAGCTAGGCCAACATTCTAACCAAATACGAGAAAACTTTGAGGATGAAGGGTTGCACTAAGACAAAACCACGATGATGTAGAGAAGGTGACTCTCGCAATCATGTACCTAGCAGGTGACGCTAAACTATGGTGGCGAACTCGGGACACTGCAGCCGGTGGATGTCCTAAGATTGAGGACTCGGACACACTAAAGAAGGACTTGAGGCAGCAGTTCCTGCTGAGCAATACTTTGTGGGTGGCCTGCGAAGCGCTTTGCAAGCTGCGGCAAATAGGCTCAGTGCGAAACTACGCCAAAGACTTCAGTGCATTGATGCTGGATGTGACGGAGATATCGGACGCCGACAAATTGTTCAACTTTTTGCGCGGCCTACAACATTGGGCGCAAGTTGAACTCAGGTGGCAGGGAGTGATAGATATTACCACTGCCATGGCGCGCGCAGAAGCCTTGGTGGACTTGCGCGTCAAGGAGGATAGCACTGCCAAAGAGGGACACGTCTTTGACAAGTCCCGTAGGCCCGACAAGGGGACGAGCAAAACCATGAAGGAGCAACCTTTCAAGGGAAAGGCGAAGATGAATGAAGGATCGTTCAAGAAGGACCCAAAATGACATGGAGGATGCTTCATTTGCAGCGGACCGCATCAAGCATTTGACTGTCCCAAGAGATGACAATTGACAACATTGTTGCATCAAGAGGAAGACTCCAGTGAGGATGACATACTTCCTCGCACGACACCCTTACAAGTCCTTAGTGCACTCAGCGCGGGGAGGAGACCCCAAGCAAATGGCTTGATATATGTGAACATGAAGGTGAACGACAAAAATGGAGGCCATGGTGGACTCAGGAGCCATTCACAACTTCATTTCAGATCGGGTGGTGGACAGGCTCAACTTAAAAGTGCAACCATACTCTACTTACATAAAAGCTGTGAATTCACAAAGCAAGTCGGCTCTTGGCAGGGCCAAGGCCACCAAAGTGCAAACTGGAGGATGGGATAGTGCAATAGACATGCTGGTCATCCCTTTGGATGATTTTGAAATAATTTTAGGAACTAACTTCATGGTGCAGACAAGAGCAATGGTGATGCCCCATTTAATGGGCATGATGATCACTGACCCGACAAAACCTTGCTTCATTCAAGGTTATAGGAGGAGCGGCATGCAGACACGAGGCCCGTGGAGATCATATCAGCCATATGGCTGGCCGATGGCTGAAAGGAGGACCAACCAACGTACCAAACAACAAGGTACGTAACAGATTCTACAGGATGCAACAAGGCTGAAATTCTAGAATCTAAACTTGTCTTCTTGGAGGGGTTCCAAGATGGCATGCCGACAACTTCACCGACAGATTTACCACCAAAGGTGACGGTGGCATGTTTTTTAGTAACAAAGCCAAAGGGCTCGCAGCAAAGAGATTACCTCCATTCGGGACCGACGGAAGAAGCAGATTCCCCAGGAGGAGGAGTCTTAGTAGACCTCAACATCGCAGCATGTAGGGAACCTCGGGCGCGCTTTGGGCGATGAAAAATCTGAATCGAGGAGAGTCCAAATGCAGATTGGACTTGGAGGAACTTCAACGGTTGATGTTCCATGATGCAACAAGAAATACAAAATCTGGTTGGTCAAGACAACAGAAATTGGTCGGAGGGTGACTATCCTTTGCTACTAAGGCGGATGCCAAAGCTTCCATGACTTTTGTTGCTGCAGATTGAGCAAAGTCGCAAGGCGAACAACGTGCGACCAACCGGGTGATTGGTGGCACTCGGGAAGATCTGAAACAACTCCAACTTGGTGAAATTGGAGAAGGATGGGCAAGATCTAAACCTGTCTTGGTTGAGCAGTAGTGTTAAAAACTGCTATGTCTTATATTTTGGCCGTTGTTTGGCCACTTTTCAGATCTCAAACTATGTTGTAAGACTCTTGTGTGGGTAGTAAACTCTTGTATCTAATGAAGAGAGTAAAGTGAGGAGCACAAAATGTTGTGGAGCAGCATGAGGTGTATACTTGACAAGACAAGTGAGGAGCGCAAGCACGATGAATGTATGAGGCTTATACTTGACTGTGCGAATGCAATGATCAGGCCATGAAGACATGTGATTGTCAGCTCATGTAGGAGCAGATCAAGTACGAATTGCAAGTGCTATGAAGGAGCGTGGGGCATCTACTTGGAT
The DNA here is from genome assembly GCA_034359265.1 of Canna indica. Classification (NCBI taxonomy): domain Eukaryota; kingdom Viridiplantae; phylum Streptophyta; class Magnoliopsida; order Zingiberales; family Cannaceae; genus Canna; species Canna indica. The sequence continues at coordinate 53,964,285 of CP136892.1, forward strand.
TGTTGGGTGAGAAGCACAAGTACAGGGATGCACAAGGTGTATGCTTGGTAGATTTGGCACTATGATCAGAACTGCATATCAGTGAACTTGAAGTGGGAAGCACAAGCATTGGAATTGAAGGTGTATATTTGGAGAAAATATTGTTTAAACTGACTCTTGTCTAGGAACTTGTATGCTGCGCAAGGTACAAGGAGGGGCTGTCCAAGGGTGAAGCTTGGTGGGAGGAGTATCTTCACTCTATCCCGACGAGGGCGTCGACTTCAAAGGGTGGGGGAGGTTTGTTAGACTCAAATCCCGTGATGGACAACAGCCGCGCATGGCGAGCCTCAGGCCAGTGTGTGGCGAGGAATTTTTGGAGCGATGACAAGTCATAAATTTTTGTTCACACTTGGTGGGAGAAAACCCTGCCACGGTTGGGCCGTGGCGAGAGACTTGGCGGAGCGACGAGTCATGAAGTTGTGTTCGCATTTGGCAGGACAAAGCCCCGCACGGTTGGGCCGTGGCGAGAGACTTGGCGGAGCGACTAGTCATGAAGCTGTGTTCACATTTGGCGGGACAAAACCCCGCCACGACTGGGCCGTGGAGAGAGACTTGGTGGAGCGCCATGTCATGACAGCGCATGCACGCGGAGGCATGGGCATGGCACGCAACGTTGCGGGGCAACGGACGACCCGTGTGTGCAAAGGCACGGGCTTGGCATGGCGAAGGCGTGGCGAGGAAACATTGAGCATGGAGCGGTGCACGACATATTCACATTGCCACGGTGCGACAGCGGCCAAGGCGGACCATGGCCGAGATGAGATGCGGAGCGAGTGGGCTGCAGTGTGCATAGCATGCACTGCCCAACCCGCCCTCAAGCAGTATTGGCCTTGGACTTGGCCAACACATGATGGACGACCAGATCAAGGCAAATAGGTGCAGCCAACATGATTTGGTGCACCAAGGGTGTGAAGGACTTCGACTTGGACTCAACTTAAGTCAAGAAGACACATGGACAGCCAAGATGGAGCCTAAACATGCATAGCCTTTGGGGAAAGGCTGAGATGAACCTAAAGGGGATGTGTGCCCAAGAAGGGGTGCTTTTAGCACCATAAATACTCCTATAACAAACACTACAAGAGATTAATTCTTTAGTGGCAATTAATTTGTACTAATAAAATAATTGCTGCTAAATAACTTAGAGATACATCATTTAGCAAATATTATTAAAAAACTCTATAAAAAAATTATAGATTTCAATATATATATGTATATATTTAGTGGTGATTATTTTTATCTTTATCAGCAATTGTATAAATTGCTTCAAAAGCCTTTAACGACAATGGATCTAGTGAGAATTCATTAATTGTTGGTAAAAACTTTTACAGTATTTACAATTGCTAGTAGACGTCATAACAATCACCGCTAAAAGGCCAAATTGTAGTAGTGTAAGAACAAAGTGGTCGACCCATAAGATGTAGGAGAGGAAAAAGTGAGAATACTAAGTGAGTAACTTTACTTGTAAAGCAATAGCCATTAGTACTTGAGTGAGCAACCCAGCAACGCCTCGCCGTTCACCCGAACCAAACCATGCGGCCCCGCCTTGGGAGCTCCGCCCAAGCAATGCCTTTGAGCCAGACTCAAGCTAAGTCAAGCGGCCCCATCCAAGGGACCCACCCATCCAAACATAGACTCCTACGTCCTCCCTTATCACGAGGGACATACCATCATAGGTCCGTCATCTCCGTGATTGGCCTTAACCCATTTTGGGTAACAATCCTAGCGAGAATACCGGACAGCATGATCACCTACACCTGTAATATATATAGACGTGGCGCACCCAGGTAATCCTAAGTTATTTTCGTAATCTCCACCTTCGAGTCACCTTAAATTGGGGTCGGAGTGTCTTTTGCAAGTCCCCCCCCCCCTCGCCGACGTTGAACCAGACATGGAGATACACTAGATCGGATCGGAAGACCCCGACTCTCAGGCAGGAACATCTAGCGCCCATCGTGGGGCCGAGTAAAGCTTACCTCCCCCACAAATGGCTAGAACTCGGAGTCAAGCGATCGCCATCGCACATCAACGGCCACGACCCGACGACAGCGACCGATCGCAATTTGGTAATGCTGAAACAACGAGGAGCGATGCTCCGGTACCGTCCCATCCCCCTCTTGAAGATCCTTACCAACGAATAGGTGACTTGGAAGTTGAAATCCGACGGCTGAGAGCCCAAAGCAAGACACCAACACGATCTTGCGAATAGCCTCAGGCTAACCTTGATTGCTACCCACAACCTGGAGACAATTCCCAGCCGGGAGAAAGGAGGCCCGATCAGCCCCCCCGCGGTGAAGCCAGCAACACTCCTCGCCTGGAGAAAAATAGAGACCCCAAAAGACATAAGGCCGAGGTTGTTCTCAATCTTGACGCGGGGCCCTTCGTCGACTACATCATGACGATCCGCCTTCCCCCAAGAAGCGAGTTGCCCAATACTCTGACGCCATACACCGGCACGGGCTACCCCGCCCTACACTTGACAACATTCCATACCGCAATGCTCTATAACGGAGCGATCGACTCCGCACTTTGCCAAGCCTTTCCGACGTTCTTAGGGAATACCACCCCGCTATGGTTTGTCTCCTTCCCACCAGACTCTATTCACTCTTTCGAAGACCTCTCCTGTGTCTTCCTCAACCGTTTGACCACATCACGAGTATACTACAAGACGACAACTACCCTCCGCTATATCAGATAAGGGCAACATGAGCCCCTAAGGGAATACCTGAACAAGTTCTAGTCCACGACGATCGACATCTCAAACCTCGACCCAAAGATTGAGCTCTTCTGCCTCCAACTCGGTTTAAAACCCGAGCGATTTGTCGACCAGATCACTTTGACCGAGCCCAAGGACATGGCCGAATTTCAAGAAAAAGTGACGAACTTCATAAAAATGGCAGATCGACGAGAGGCAAAGAAGATTGACTGGCAAAACCTCAGAGCCACCACCAAAGACAAGAAATCCACAGAGTGCGGTGAGAAAAAGGAGGATCACAGTCACCACGAATAGAGTTACTACCTAATGCTGAGGTCTCTACCTCGTCCGAGCAACCGATTTGAAAGGTACATACCCCTTAATACCTCAAGGGAAACAATACTACAAGAAGTACATTATCTACAAATGCTTGTTAGTGAAATGATCACACTAGAGGGGCGTGAATAGTGTGTTATCTAATATTTTAGCCTAATTACGATTTTAATCATTTCTTAAACTATTTAGGCAAATTGTCAATTCAAGCAATAAGAGGAAACAATAAATAAGATAATTAGGCACAAACACAATAGCCAATGCAAACACCGAAATTTATAGTGGTTTGGCAACACCGCCTACTCCACTACCTAAGAACCGTGCTTAGGATTCCACTCACAAATCTACTAAGTTAAGAGTAGCTTACAATCGAGGACTTTTCATCACAAAGGACCCTGCACTCACTTCGAAGGTACTTCCACACTCGAAAATATTCACCTTCACACCGAGTGAGCTTTCCCACCTCAATTCCTAAGGAACACTCCTAACTTAGCTTACACAAGTGGATTTATACCTCTATACCAAGGTGACCACCAAATTACAAGATCACGCACTAGGTCTTCTTACACACTTGAGAATACAATTATAAAACAAAACAAAACATCATTTAACACAAGAAGAGAGAGTAGAGAACTTATCACAACAAGAACAACACCTCTCCTTGAGCCTAGCAACCTTGAATAGCGCTCCAATGATGATGCACTTTGGAATGAGGGATCTGTTGGCTTAAGATTTTCTATCTTGGTCTTAATCTCGATTTTGATGATAACAAACATGGAACTAATGTTTCATTGATAAATCTTTTAGGTTCCAAGTCGGTTAGCGCTCGATGTCCATGATCAAACATATCGGAGAAATTGAAAAATCGAAAGGACGTTGGTCGACGCGCTCGGATTCGTTAGGAAGATAGAGTCTTGGTTTAGGGTGTTTAGATATATTGTAAAATCATCTTTTATGATGCAAAGAACCCAAAAAACCTAAGCCATAATCCGAAACTTGATCCGAAGAAAGAAACTGGCTGAAACTTAATGTAGAGTACAAGTACAATACGTATAGTATCAGTACTCTATGGCCGGTCGATTGGCCGATTGACCGAATGGAGTCCAGAATCCACATCGGGCTCCAGTCGCTCGCTCGCTCGATCGACCGACCTTCGATCGGCCTACGATCGGATGGCGGAAAACAACTATATTTCGAGCCATTGAGTGATGGTTCCCTCATCGCTTATAAGTAGAAGCCTTAGCAAGCCTTCCACCCCCCTTCTTCTAACACTCCTTGAGCCATATTTTGATGATCATTAAGCCTCATTGAGCCACTCTTTGGTGAAACCCTAGTTTGATCTCACATATCCTTGATATAGCCTTCAAGCTTCATCGATTCATCATCTTGAGACATCAAGAGGACTAGGGAGTTTCTTTTGGAGCTAAGTATTTGTTGTTTGATTTATTGCTACATTAAGTTGTGTATTTTATTGGTTATTTCATTGTATTTATCAAGTGTGTAAACCTAGAGTGCTAGGTTGATTGAGTTGATGGTTGCCTTGGTATTTGAGGTTTAAATCCATTGGTGTAAACTTAGTTTACTAGGATTAGTATTATTGTCCTTTAAGTTTGAGGTAGGAGAGTGCTCTCGGTAGGAAAACAGAGACTTTCGAGTGTGGAAGTGACTTCTGTGTGAGAGCGGAGACTCTCCGGTGAAAATGTCCTCGTTATAATGGAAATGAGTTAATCTAGTAAAGCTAGTTTGAAAATCCTACGTGGGGTGCTTAGGTAGTGGAGTAGGCATTGGGGTCGAACCATTATAAATCATTGTGTTAGCGCGCATTGCTTATCTTTATTTGTGTTAATTGCTTTTAATCGCTTTCGCATTTGCTACTCGATTTGTTAATTGCCTAAGTAATTTAAAGAAAAGATTAAAACCAAAATTAGGCGAAAAGTTTAGATAATACACTATTCACCCCCCTCTAGTGTAGGCCATTTCACCAACATTTGGTATTTATTCATGTCGTAGATTGAGATTTCACCATCTCCTCTACATCGCCTCTCGATTTGGAAAATGGCACTAGAGAGTTTAGCGTCTTCACCTCCTAGGTTCGATGACTCAAACTTTGGTCTTTGGAAATATAGGATGTACACATATTTAAATACTAAAGGTTTTGGTGTCTTTAACATGTTAAGTTTAGAATTTATTGAACCTAATGTTGACATGCATGCTTGGAGTGAATTAGATAAGAAAATGTTTAAGTATAATGGAGATGCCATAAATTGTATACTTTACACATTACCAAATGGCATCCTAGATAAAGTCATGTTTTGCTCTTTGGCTTGTGATTTATGGGTCACTTTAAATGTTTTATATGATCATACCAAAATCGAAGAGATTGGCACTTTTGATGAAGGTGATGATGACAATGGTCACTCACCTACTACTAATCTTGGTTTTGATGCCTATAGTGCTTCTAGTCAAAGGAGCAACTCTAAGAGCCGAAAACGAAAGGTGATTTGTCATGCTTGCAAGGAAAAAGGGCATGTGAAGAAAAATTGTCCTACCATGATGAACAAAGCAAGGAAGAGGTCAAGTACTTCCACCTCTACATCTCACTCATTTGAAGCACCCTCTAGCCATGACTATGAAGCCATATCCAAAGCTTGGCTCTTGGTTGCAAATAATGAGGTACTCTCTTCTTTATCTAGTCATGATAATGATAATGATAGTACTAGCTCTTCTAGTTCATTTAATATTTCATATGAAGAACTAGTTGAGGAATATCAAAAAATGTATGCCTTGCTTATAAAAATGAACAAAGAAAATAGAAATCTAAAGAAGGAAAACTCTAAGCTTAGTTCACATGTGCATGCCTTAGAAGTGGAAAATAAAAAATTAAAGACTAGGCCTTTTGATTCATGCCATGATAACTTAGAACTTGAGCTTAAATCTTTGAAACTTGAAAGTGATGATTTGAAATCTAAAATGAAATCTAGAAATAATTATTTCAAACTTGAGAATGAGACTTTGAAAAATGAAAATTGTTTGATGAAGTCTCAAATGCAAGCCTTAAACAAATCCATTAATGTCTTGAAAAATGAGGTTGTTTTCTTAAGTAGGAAAAATAGTAATTTATCACATGCTTCATATTTGAGAAATCCTAGGAAGAAAAATATTTCATCAAAGAATGCTCATGCTCATCATGTTTCTCATACCAAGCATTCTAACTTTAGACCTCATGTTCACAAAAATTATAAAAGAAAGAATTTCATGGACATTACTTTTGTTGTGGCGTATATGGGCATGTGATTTATGATTGTGCTTTTAAAGTGAAGCCTAGAGTTGTTAAGACACTTTGGGTACCTAAGCCCATTGACCCCCAAGGACCCAAAGCCATTTGGGTATCAAAAGTCTCATCTTCTCTTGTAGGGGGAGCTACTACACATGGTTGAAGGAAAGTGATGTGTTGAAGTTAACCATGGACTTGAATGATGAATCCTCCATTGGTTGCAACTTCAAGCTACCTTGATGTCATAGGTAAAGTTGGCATCAAAACTATTTCGGTATCATCTTCTAACATGGTTTGTTTTACCTTGGTTGAAGATTATGATACTATACTTAATTCTAGTTGATCCTGTTGGTGAAATGACGACACTAGAAGGGAGGTGAATAGTGTGTTTACTAATTCTATTAGCCTAAATTCCAATTTTGACCATTTACTTAGATTGGTTTAGGCAAGATGCAATTATGCGATTGAACGCGGAAGCAAGATAAAGCAATTAAGCACAAACAATTTAAAACAACGCAAACACAAGATTTATAGTTGTTCGGCCCCAATGCCTACTCCACTACCTAAGCACCCCGCTTAGTATTTTCAAACTAGTTTTACTAGATTAATTTACGTTTCCCTTACACATAGGACTTTTCACTTGAAGAGTCTCACTCTCGACCTAAGGTACTTCAACACCCGGAAGTCTCTGCCTTCTTATCGAGAGTCCTCTTCCACCTCAACCCTAAGGGACAACTAAACTAATCATAGTAAACACTAAGTTTACAAAAGTGGCTTTACACCTAACACCAGGTAACCACTTATACCCAAGACCTAACACAAGGTCTTCTCACGCACAATTGAAAACACAGTTCAAATAACAACAAAAATTACAATGAAAAGAGCTAAGAATAAAACCAATAGAAAAAGCTCTTCTGCAATCCTTCAATCCTTCAACTCGTCAAGTAGTAGAGCTTGAATCAACACCCGAGTTGAGGCAGCAGCTGGCGCTTGAAGAATGAACTCGACGGAGAAGCAGAGCGCAAGCTTTAACTCTTTTGGAAGGCTTTAAATCTTCCTTTTGAATACTCAATGAACTCTGTTAGAATCAAGGAAGAAGATTAAATGATGTATATGAGGGTGTATTTATACCCTCGTGAAGAAATGACTGCTCAACGGATAGAAAACTATCTGTTGTAGACCGCCGGTCGAATGGTCGGTCGACCGACTGGTCGACCGGTCATTCAACCGCTCCATTCTTCTCTCTGGTCGATCGACCGACGGGTCGACCGCCCAGACGCAAATCGCGCGATTCGTCATCCGGTCGACCCGTCGATCGACCAATGTGATCTTGCGTCTTTGGCTTATACGCAGGTCGATCGACCGCCAACCTTACTGCCCATTTTAGGCTTCGGTCGGTCGACCGCCCGATGTAAAACTTATGATTTTACATTCGATCGATCCATCGATCGGCCGACGCAAGCTGCGTCTTTTTCATCCCTATGTTCGGTCGACCGAATGGCTACTGCCAAATATTACCTACATTCGGTCGACTGCTAGGTCGACCGAACCTAGTATTTGATTTTTTAGCCTAGTTTCTTCCGCGCTTTGTTTTCGGGTTCTGGCTTTCAACGACCATTAACTTGGAGAGCTTTCATGTGATCTTTGAGCCCGTCCAATACGTCTTTGGTGCACGCATCGCTCTTCGAGAAGTTTCCGCGATGAACCCGAGCGCGACGTTCAATGTCCTTCCGATTTTTGATTTCTTCGATTTTTCCGATTGAGGACATCCACTACAAAAAAATAGGGTATCACCAACGGATTAAATCCATTGGTAATAGTAAAAAATCTATTAGTAATAGTCAAGAATTCGTTGGTAATACTAATACCAACGAATTTTCATTGGTAAAATCCGTTGGTGATACTATGCTAGGCTCATTATGGCCTTGCAGTTCTAAATCGTAGGCTCATTATGGTCTTTCGATTTATCAACCAATAGGAAAGGTTGGAGATCTAATTTTCAAATATTTCATATTTTGAGATCTCTTGATTTGTTCTGAATTCATGATAATATATTTTGAAACATATTTCAAACTATTTAGCAAAGTGGTTTTGAAAAAGGAAAATTAATAAAAATGTCCTGAACTATTGAGTTTTTAATAAATCTGTCACATACTTTTATTTGTAACAAATTTATACTCGAACTTTCATCTTTGTATCAATTGTATATCCTCGTCAGTTGGGTGTTAAAATAGACGTTATATGCTGACGTGGATTATACAATCAGCATAAATATATGAATTTTTTAAATCAAATTTGCCTCATCATCAAATAAAATAGCTATTATATACTAATGTGGTATATGAGATTTTTTTTTTAAAAAACCGGTGTTGCTATGTGGAATATCAATAGTATATTTGATGATGAGGCAAATTTGATTAAAAAATTTATTTATTTATATTGACTATGCAATCCACATCAGCATACAACGTCTATTTTAACACATACCCAACTGACAAGAGTATACAATTGATACAAAGATGAAAGTTTGAGTATAAATTTGTTACAAATAAAAGTATATGACAGATTTGTTAAAAACTTAATAGTTCAGGACATTTTCATTAATTTTCCCTTTTGAAAATGATACTTGATTCTTCTCTTTGCTATTTGGTTTGGGTTGCTTGCTAGTAGCTTTAGTTTCATTAAAGGGGCGTTTGGTTGCCCGTGAGTGCAAATATTGCAAAATCTATTTGCATGCAAAAGCAAATGCCCAAAAATAGATTTTGTAGCCTACCGTTTGGTTGCCTGCAAGTAGATTTGCAACTTCTATTTGCAAGCGTTTGGTTGGCCGCAAATAGAAGTTGCAATTACACTTGCAACTTGCAACTTGCAACTTGCAACTTGCAACTTGCATTTTATGAATTTTTTTGAGTCGGGCCGGGCTGGGCTGTGCACAGATTTTTTTCGGGCAGGAATGGGTCGGGCACAAATTTTTTTGGGCCGGGTAAGAATTTTTTTAGGCCGGGCCGTGCACGGATTTTTTCGGGCTAGGCTGGGCACGAAATTTTTCGAGTTGGGCCAAGAACGAATTTTTTTGGGCCGGGCCGGGCCTGGCACGAATATTTTTGGACAGATCGGGCACCAATTTTGTCGGTCGGGCCGAGTTGCGCCGGGGCGGACCGTGCATGAATTTTTTCTGGCCGGGCCGGGCACAAATTATTTTGCGAGCCTGACACGAATTTTTCAGGCCGAACAAAAAACTTAGGCCCGACACGATTTGTCAGACCTAGTCTGATAAATTAATAATTTTTAATTATTGTATAATACTAAAAATATATTTAAAAAATCTATCAAACGATATCAGATCTAAAATCTGACACTGCCATCGCGTTCAGCGCGCGAAAACCTACAATTTTGATATTTATCCCGTCTCCATCCGATGACTCTAAGTCGCCTAAATTAATTATTTTTCAATACTTAAATTATTTTTTGGGCTACAATTCAATTTATGGCCCGCAAATGATATTAGAAATACAAATTGTAACTAGTAAATACTGCAAAATGATTTTGCAACCAACCAAATAAATTTGTTATCTAAATGCTACAACTAGAGTTGTAGCATTTGCACTTGCGGGCAACCAAATGCCCCCTAAATCTACTAATGAAGTCTACTTGCAAGTTGAGAATGTTAATGAAAAGCCATGCTATCATGAAGAAAATTGAAAAAGTAAAAAGACAAGTTTGACAAAATTTTCAAGAATTAGGTATGAGTTTAATTTTGCGAAAAATTTATGTGTAATAATTGAATATTCATGCTTAATGATGTCTCTATACTCATGATTGATATTGCATGATAAATCTAGATAATTTCATGATACCTTATTTGAATGAAATGTGCTCTATGTAGAATTTCATCTTAGAGACTTCATTTTAAGTTGAAACTTGATGAACACATTTGAGTTTACTCGTGATTTGTTTTCATGTGATTAAAATTGAAAAATCATGTAAAAATAGATAAATTAATAATAAATTCATATTAGGACCGTTTGTTTAGCAAAAAAAAAAATTGAGAGATTTGACTGAATTTCGGATCGTGTCCCGTTTGTTTTGCAAAATAGGCTTTGGAATAGGATAGTTCACCTATTCAGGATAGGGAAAAGACCTCGTTACCTTGAGAAAACGGGGTCTCTCGCAATCTGCTCAGCTACGAAAAAATAGGGTGAAGTGCGGCTCTCGTCGCTATCGGCTTCGTCTCCTCTAGCTGCGTCTACTGCTCAGTAATCTGTCGAGGACGAAGCAACACTGCTTCCCCTTCCCCTCCACCTCTCTCTCTCTCTCGGAGCAATCCATCGAGGACGAAGCAACACTGCTTCCCCTTCCCCTCCACCACTCGCGCTTCTATCTAGCAATCTCGAGAGCAAGGTGAGTCCAAAATCGACCGAGATAGAGAAGAAGCCGACGTAGATCAGTAGGTCCAAGATTTTCGGAGGGTATAATCGTCGGTACCGCCACTTTAGCCCCAAACTGGGTTGCGCCATGATTTTCGGAGAAGAAAGCTGCGATCAACGCTCATAGCATTCGCCCCCGATGCACCGTACCTTGCTGCCGGCACTATGGCCGGAGCCGTCGACCTCTCCTTCAGCTCCTCCGCCAACCTCTGTCTACCTTTAATCGCCTCTCCTGGGGGAAGTATTCATCCGTATCTGAGGAGTACGCCCTCGGCCTTGTCGCTGGCGGCCTTGGCGATGGCAGCATCGGTCTTTGGAATGCCCTCAAGATGATCAGGTGCTTTGGTTTTATTTTCTCTTTTGTTCAATTTATTGGATTTCAGAAAGTCTGAATCTGGGTAAATTTCTTTCATTTTCTTGTTGTATATGTTCCGTATTATCATAATTGGATTTTGTCCACGTGCTGTTGCACACCTGAGTAGATCGATTGCACATAAGAAAAAAAATTCGTGCTTCATGGAATATTTATGAGAAATTTGTATGTTATTTGCAGTTTGGATGATTAAAATGGTGTTTTTGTTGCTAAGCTTGAGAAGCATGTGGGACCGGTAACTACCAATCTGTATCTATTTGGATTATCAAAGTCCAATTTTCTTGTTCGTTCTTGATGTATTTGACGGACGAGGGTTTGTCATAATAGGTTCGTGGTTTGGAGTTCAACACACTTTCACCAAATCTACTTGCTTCAGGGGCTGATGAAGGGGAGCTTTGCATTTGGGACCTGTCCAACCCTGCTGAACCAAGTCTTTTTCCATCTCTCAAGGTAGGTGTATGTATCTAAATAGATGATTTTTTGATGAGAACCAAAGGTGCTTACTAAGCAATGAAGTCTGGTTAGCTATTGTTTCTCCTACTAAGCAATGAGAACCAGGGTTTAATCTGCACGGAAGAAATGGGGCACCAAACCAAAACAATCAAAATTTGAGTCCTGCTAATTATCAAAGGTCGAATCTTGGTGGCTCTTATGGCGGATTTGCAAATGGGCCCTACAGATACAGACATATGAATGGAAGCGGTAAGGAGAAGGAAGTCACAGGCAACTTATATCAAGGATCCGATGGACATTACAGCGGGAATACTACAGAGGTCTATCAAATGAATCCAAATAGTAGTGGATGGAGAAACAATGGAGGAGTGTACTACAATCTTTTCCAGATCAGTGTCATTCGCTCTTTCAAGCAATCTTCCGTCGCCATTCCTCATTAAACAATTGTTAGCTGTGCACTGAATCAATGAATTTTTACTGCTCATATTAATTGTTATCTATTAGTATTGTATCAATCATTGTATCATTAATATATCAGTATTATTTAGATTTCAGTTTGTATATCAGTATTGCAATGAAGACTGGTTTCAGTAATGAAGTCTGGTTTCAATATCCTGAAATTTCAGTTCAGTACTCATGTGTTGTATCAAACTGAAGCTTCATTGATACTTCATTGATACTTAGTTGATACTTCGTGTAGTATCAATAAAGTTTCAGTCAGTTTGATACCTAAACATGAAGTATCAATGAAGTTTCACTTTGATATTAGTATTGTATCATATATTGGTTTGTTTCAATTGTATTTACCATTGTTGCTTAGTATTTACCATTACTGCAATGCTAGATGTATTCATAACAAGGAGGTGAAAGAAACAATGTTAGAAGTATCCTCGTCAAGTTTGGCAGCCATGACCAAACTTTTTACTACACTTGGTTGTTCTCTAGTCTATGCACCTTCTAGTATAAGAAATAATGTTTCAATTGCCCTTTTTACTGCACCTTTTTATTGCACCTACTAGTCTATGCACCTTTTATAAGAAAATGAAGAAAGAATTGGTAAACACGATGCAGTGTAGGAGGATAAGGCTAGTTAAATGACACGGTTGACGTTCATTCAACATGATTTGCTATTAAGATTAGACTTTGTTGGTTTTCTTTTGGTAATAGTGATACTAGTTTATTAATTTGTTAAAATTTTTGCTCTCAACTTACCTTGTTAAAAAAATTTGACAGGAATTACATGGCACCCAAAAAGTATTAGGTTGTTTTTAAAGATCGTGTAAAGGGAGTTATATATATTTTTTTGTTTTAGAAGTTTTAAGACTACTTTATGTATGAAGACTTTTATGTTTAAAATTAAATTTGAGCATTAAAAATTTGCAAGGGTATTTTGGTCATATTGTCTTGTATAGGACTCTATTTTAGCGAACCAAATGCAGGACGTGACTGAATATCGTGTCATGCTCTTGACGAACCAAACATGGTATAACTGTTGTCCCAAGACACTTGGTGTTCTGTCCTTGTCCTTATCTAGTGTCATGTGACGAGCAATTTGCAAACCAAATGGGCCCTAGGAGACCTAAAGTTGAGTAGAGCTGACTTAAGTCAACAAATTAACTTAGAAACTTTATCTTAGGTCCAAACTTCACAAACATGTTTAGATTTACTCATGATAAGTGTCTGTGTCTAAGTTTGAAAAACCATGAGTATATGTTAAAAATTGATACTTAGCAATTTCATATTAACATGCTTATTATTGAATGAAATCATGCTACGATAAAATTTTGACCAAATGACGTTATTTTCGCTTCAAACTTGATAAACATGCTTTAAATGATCATATATTGGTATCTAGAAAGTTTGGATGAAATCTAAAAACTTTTGAAAAATAGCTAATATTTACAAAAATACCACTGGATTTCATTGAATTTTAGAAAAATGCAGAAAAATGATTTTTGATTGATTCTTGAATCTGCATTTTCCTTAAAAAATCTAGTTTATGACATAAAAATTTCAAAAATCTTGAGTATAGATATGATTTGTTATGGATTTTTGAAATTGAATTTCGACATTTTAAAGTATCGTTCTTTCCAAGTGCTCATTTTTCGATACTTTGGATTTTCGTCGAAATTTTTGAATGAGACTTTAGGTATGATGTTAGATTCATATTTTTGGTATCATTCTCATTTTGACTCGTGAAAAATCATTTCTAAGATATCATTACTTGAGCTTGTTACATGAATACTAGACTTAGAATTCTTTGATATCATGTATTGATTTGTCTCATAATGGATATGTTATTTTCGTCCCTTGGGTTGGTTGACTTCGTTTTCATGAAAACTAATTTTCAAGTCCCAACTTTAGCCATAGTTGACTTTTCTCATCCTTTTTTATTGATGTCAAAAGGGGGAGAAAAATATGCATGATGATAAATATGTATGATGATAGGGGGAGAAATCCCTTGGTTGATAACCTTTATGCCTTAGTATATATATTTTCTTAAGGATGTTTGTCATCACCAAAAAGGGGGAGATTGTTGGCCTAAGGTTTTCTACCTTGGTCTTAATCTCGGTTTTGATGATAACAAACATGAAACTAATGTTTCATTGAAAAATATTTCAGGTTCCAAGTTGGTTAGCGCTCGACGTCCGTGATCGAAAATATCGAAAAATCGGAAGGACGTTGGTTGACGCGCTCGTATTCGTCGGGAAGATAGAGTCTAGGTTTAGGGTGTTTAGATAAATTGTAAAATCCTCTTTTATGATGCAAAGAACCCAAAAAACCTAAACCATAATCTGAAACCCGAACCGAAGAAAGAAACCGGCTAAAACTCAATGTAGAGTACATGTATAATACGTAGAGTACAGGTACTCTACGGTCGATCGATTGATCGGTTGAACGAATGGAGCCCATAATCCATAGCAGGTCGCTCGATCGGTCGATCGATCTTTGATCGGCCTGCGACCGGACGACGAAAAATGGCTATATTTCGAGCCGTTGAGTGATGCTTCACTCATGGCTTATAAATAGAAGTCTTAGCAAGCCTTCCACCCCCCTTCTTCTAACACTCATTGATTCCTACTTTGATGATCATTAAGCCTCATTGAGCCATTCTTTGGTGAAACCCTAGTTTGATCTCTCATCTCCTTGACAAAGCCTTCAAGCTTCATCGATTCATCAGCTTGAGGCATCAAGAGGACTAGGGAGTTTCTTCTGGAGCTAAGTATTTATTGTTTGATTTATTACTCCATTAAATTGTGTATTTTATTGGTTATTTCATTGTATTTATCAAGTGTATAAACCTAGAGTGCTAGGTTGATTGAGTTGGTGGTTGCCTTGGTATTTGATGTTTAAATCCACCGGTGTAAACTTAGTTTACTAGGATTAGTATTGTTGTCCTTCAAGTTTGAGGTGGGAGAGTGCTCTCGGTAGGAAAGCGGAGACTTCCGAGTGGGGAAGTGCCTTTGGTGTAAGAGCGGAGACTCTCCGATGAAAACATCCTCGTTGTAAAGGAAACAAGTTAATCTAGTAAAGCTAGTTTGAAAATTCTAAGTGGGGTGCTTAGGTAGTGGAGTAGGCATTGGGGCCGAACCACTATAAAGCATTGTGTTTGCATTGTTTATCTTTATTTGTATTAATTGCTTTATTAATCGCTTCCGCATTTGCTACTCGATTTGTTAATTGCCTAAGTAATTTAAAGAAAAAATTGAAACCGAAATTAGGCGAAAAGTTTAGATAACACACTATTCATTCCTCCCTCTAGCGTAGATCATTTCACCAACATGATCAAGAGGCTAGGAATGAATGATTAGGTCACTAGAAGCTTGGGGATGCAATGATTAACTCAATATGGACTTAGGGCATCAATAGTAGTAGAGGAGAGGTTTTAGAGAGGATTTTATAGGCGGTAGAAAAGAGAGTCTCGAGTGGAGATGTTACGCCCCGCCTAGGTTTATCCCTATATAAGGGACCTCACCTAGGAGAAGCGCAACTAGCAACAGAACAACCAACAATTTATGGACAGAATTTAAATTTACAACTAGATTCCAATCGAATGTCCAACCAGATAATAATAAAAGTTCAGCAGTCCATAAGTGAACAATGAATTCTAGAGTCTAGCTAAAAGTGCATAGTTCAGCTAGTAAATTAGAAAACTAAATGTTGTGCGGAAGACGTCTCCTCCTCCTCCAAAACTCTAGCTACCCCATAAGATAATGCCGTCATACCTGGGAATCTGAGGCAAAAACAACAAACATCAGTAGAAGGCTGAGTAGGATTTCAACAAGATGCTATGATGTCATGTGTACAACGGAAGATATGATTCAACCATCTACTCGATGCACCTATACCATTCGACTATGTCAACTATGTCAACTATCATCTATATGAGTATGTGTCATAAACCCAATCAAGAGCGTAGTGGACATTGGGTTTCCCCCACACTCTCGCACCCCGAGAGTGGCACCTCAAGCCCGCTCCAGCTAGAGATGCAACTATCCAAAAATGGTAGTCCGTCGACGTCTAACACCTCGACGCCGTACACACAACCAGTGTGATAAATAGGTGATCACCGGTGTCACTTGCCCTACACCTTGGGCAATATATATCAACAGTGTCCAGGGCTATCGCCCAACAAAAGATCAACCATGCATCATGTCAACAACTACACAACTACAACTCGACTAATATAATGCTAGTAGCCATGTCATCTTATATGAACTAAATATATAAACAACAGCTTAAGATGTTATCAACAGATAAGGCATGCAACATCTATACTAGCATCCTCAACTAATATGCATATAAAAATAGCATGCTGGCAACATGTTTCAACAAATATGCATAAGGAGTTTCAACAACAATAGACATCAATTTTCAATGAAATAGAACAACAAGATATATTTCGACATAGGGTAACAACCGATCTAGGATGAGATTCACCTTAACAACAACTACCACAAAAGAATAACTCGAGTAGAAACCATGAAAACCGATAAAAAAATACTTTTCGGCCCGACACGCAAAACGAGGCAAAATGAGGCAATAACACATACTGATTTCAACATCCGAAAGCCAAACGACAAAACTGACTCCACCGATGGATTCGGGACGTCGATTAGGTATAAATTCATATATGATATGATTCATTTGACCAACTATAAAGCCTTTAAATAATTATTCAAAATAACAAGAAAATACCATAAATGCTATTTAATAAAATGCTATTACGAACTTTCGTAACAGTGCTACGAATTTATATATCATAGCTACATCCACCATACCACACACAGCAGCATCTAATCACATATAACAGTGTTATATGACTAAAGCAGTTACTGAATTGATACAAGATAATAACACTGGTATAATGAATATAACACTGATACATACTCACTACTATATTACACTAATATAACAGGTTATAACTTAACCCTTCCTCTACCCCTTCATCTTCTTCACCCCACTGTCACCGCATCCTCAACCCGATGCCGCCGGCCCCATCCTGATCCTCCGGTCGATCGGGTCGCCGGGGAGCCCGCCGCCGACGCCGACTACTCGCCGTTGTCACCACGCGGCGGTGGCAGCCCACCCGCCTCGCACGACAACCCTCCACGGCTGTCGCGCCTGGCAGTGGCCGCCTGCGCGAGTGGCAGCGACGCCTCGCCAGCCGCCGCTGCTCGCCGTGGCACCTCGCCGGGTGCCACAGCCTGACGCATCGGGCCCCGACCGGGAACAACCACGCGTCGCTGCTGGCCTGACGGAAGATTCTCCAAAACAATGCCGATCGGCACTACTACCGGCGGCAACGACTCGAGCAAAGAAGATGATACCAAAATGACAAAGAAACGACACGATTCAACTACAAATAATAGATCCGATCGTGTACTGTGATCGTCTCATCGCCGATGGTTCAGACTGCGAGGAATCCGCCGGGAAGATTAACAAAAATACAAGATCGGCAATGAGGATTCAGACCTGAAATTTCGACAACCAAGAACACGCTAAATCTCGGGAAATCAAGAAATAACCTCCGATCTACAAATCGGCAGAAAGAAGCTCGCGAATCTCATCCTACATTAATATTACCCTATGCGAACAGGTAAAAGAGTAGGAAAAGGATCCTACCGGAAATCTCCTTCGAACTCCGATTCACCGCTGACGCCTCAAGATCCTCCACCGACTGCCGCTGCTACAGGGTTCGAGAGAGGGAGAGAAAAAAAGATTAGAGAGGGGTTAGAGCTTAATTAAATAGGATTAGTATTTTTGCAAGAAGGCCCCTATAAGAAAAATATTTACAACTAGGTCCAAAAATTTTCCAGGTATAACATCCTCCCCACCTAAAAAAAATTTGGTCCTCCAAATTTGAATACCTGACTCAAAGAGATGAGGGTAGAGCACTCGAATATCCTCCTCTCGCTTCCAAGTGGCCTCCGAATCAGAATGATGCTGCCACCCAACCTTGATGAGCGATATTACCTTGTTGCGAAGCTGATGCTCTTTCCTGTCAAGAATCCGAACAGGCTGCTCCTCAAAGCTAAAGTCAGGCTGAAGCTGAACTGACTGCTGCTCCAAAATGTGAGTAGGATCAGGCACATACTTCCTCAACATAGAAACATGGAAGACATCGTGCACATCAGCTAATGACGGAGGCAAGGCTAGACGATACGCTACCGCACCCACTCTCTCCAAAATCTCGATTGGGCCAATATAACGCGGTGCGAGCTTTCCTTTCTTGCCAAACCGCATAACACCTCTGGTAGGAGACACTCTAAGAAAAACATGATCCCCAACTGAGAACTCCAAGTCTCTCCTACGCCTATCAGCATAACTCTTCTGACGACTCTAGGCTGTCAATAATCTCTGTCTGATCATCTGCACCAGCTCTATATCCCGCTGAACCATCTCTGGTCCCAAAAGTCGACGCTCACCAACCTCATCCCAATGCACTGGTGATCTGCATCTCCGGCCATAAAGAGCCTCAAACGGTGCCATCTGAATAGTCGATTGGTAGCTATTATTATATGAGAACTCTACCAGATGAAGATGGTCCTCCCAGCTACCCCCGAAGTCCAACACACAAGCACGCAAAAGATCCTCAAGAGTCTGAATCGTGCGCTCCGACTGGCCATCAGTCTGCGGGTGATAGGCGGTGCTGAATCGAAGCTGCGTACCCAAAGTCTGCTGCAAACTCTCCCAAAAATGGGAAGTAAATCGCGGATCTCTATCCGAGATGATGCTGGCTGGCACACCATGAAGCCGAACAATCTCTTTGCAATATAAGGCTGTCAATCGACTAAGAGGGAAAGTCTTCTTCATCGGCAAGAAGTGGGCAGACTTGGTAAGTCGATCAACAATCACCCAAATCGAGTCATGCCCTCTCTGCGATCTCGGAAGTCCAGTAACAAAATCCATCGTGATATGCTCCCATTTCCACTCCGGAATAGGAATGTTCTGAAGCTTCCCTGCAGGTCGCTGATGCTCCACTTTGATCTGCTGACAGATCAAACACTTGGCCACAAACTCTGCCACGTCCTTTTTCATCCCTTGCCACCAATATGACCATTTTAGGTCCTGATACATCCGAGAACTCCCAGGATGTACTGCAAATCGGGATCTGTGAGCTTCGGCCAACAATTCTTCCTTTACACGGTGCCCCTCAGGCACACATAACCTGCCTCTAAATCTGATGGTACCATCTGAATCTCTGGAGAAGTCGGGCTTTCGCCCTTGCTCTATCTCCTCAATCATAGCCTGAAGGTGACGATCCTCGATCTGGCTCTCCTGAATCCGCTGAACAATCGGCGAATGAGCAATGAGCTGGGCTAGAACTCCTCTCTCGGTAGGACGAAGCACATCCAAACTCAGCTCTGAAAACTGCCTAATTAGTTCGAACGCCGCAACTCTGAGGTGAGCCAACATCCCAACTGATTTCCTGCTTAAGGCATCGACAACAACATTAGCCTTACCAGGATGATAGTTAATAGAGCAATCATAATCCTTCAGGAAATCCATCCATCTGCGCTGCCTCATGTTCAGCTCCTTCTGAGTGAACAGATACTTCAGGCTCTTATGATCTATGAAGATCTCAAAAGTCGCTCCATACAGGTAATGCCGCCAAATCTCGTGGACTGTCCTAGGCCTTTGCCACTCGGACACTGCATTAATCTTCTGAGAATCCACTGCAATGCCGGCTCCAGAAATCACATGACCAAGGAAGCTAACTTCCTTCAACCAAAAAGCACACTTGCTGAATTTGGCATACAACTGCTCTTTCCTCAGCACACCAAGCACCATCCTCAAATGCTCTTCATGCTCTTCCTCACTGCGAGAGTACACCAAAATATCATCAATGAACACCACGACGAACCGATCAAGAAAGCCCATGAAAATGTGGTTCATCAAGTCCATAAATGTTGCTGGTGCATTGGTCAACCCAAACGGCATAACCAAGAACTCGTAGTGCCCATAGCGAGTCCTAAATGCAGTCTTCTGAACATCCTCATCTCTAACTCTGAGCTGATGATAGCCTGATCTCAAATCAATCTCAGAGTACACACTCGTCCCCTGCAACTGATCAAACAGATCATCGATCCTGGGAAGAGGGTATTTGTTCTTTATAGTCACCGAGTTCAGCTGTCTATAATCAATGCAAAGCCTCATAGAGCCATCCTTCTTCTTTACAAACAACACTGGAGCTCCCCAGGGTGAGACACTGGGTCGGATGAACCCTTTATCCAATATCTCTTGCAGCTGCTCTTTCAGCTCCTCCAACTCCTTAGGCGCCATTCTGTACGGTGCCTTCGAAATCGGAGTAGTACCAGGATGCAAGTCAATGGTGAAGTCCGCCTGACGCACCGGGGGTAATCTTGGTAACTCATCCGGGAATACATCCGGAAAATCACAGACCACAGGTAGATCCTCAAGCCGACTCTGACTGCTTTCGAAAGTGCCCACCAATGAAGCAACAAAACCAAGGCACCCCTGAGCTAGCAATCGTCGGGCCTGCAATGCTGAGATTAGAGGAGTCATGGATTCTTTCACTCCCAAGAACTCAAATGAAGGCAATCCTAGAGGTGATATTGCTACAGTCTTCCCATGACAGTCAACTTTAGCATGGTTGGCAGAAAGCCAATCCATACCCAGAATAATATCAAACTCAGAGAAATCTAACACCAACAGATCAGCTAAACAAACATGGCCACCAAAGCTGAGTCTACACCCACTCAACTGCAACTCCGACACTAGCACATCCGTAGATGGTGTATGCACGGCCAGGCTCGTCGCACTAGGTGTAGGCTCCATATTCAACTTTTCAATCATATGAGGAGCAATAAAAGAATGGGTAGAACCAGTATCAAACAGTAATGATGCAGGAATATTAAACATCTGGATTATACCTCTAACAACTGTACCAGAAGCCTCCTGTGTCTGCTGCTGAGTCAGTGCGAACACTCTAGCAGACTGCTGGGTGCTCTGCTGTGGGCCCCTCTGCCGCTGCTGTTGAGAGCTCTGGCCTCCTGCCTGCCTGCCTGGTCGGACACTCTCTACTGATGTGGCCTGGCTGCTTACAGCTAAAGCAAAGACTCTGCGACTAAGGGCAGTCCCTGACAGAGTGAGAAGCATCCCCACACTTAAAGCAGTGGAACTGACCTCGGCTCGACTGACCTCCCGACTGATGAGTAGGTCGCGAAGATGCCTGCGACTGGGCTGGTGCGGATCTGGCCCTCTTAGCCTGAGGCTGCCCAAATCCTCTGCCACCATCTCTGCGCCCTCTGTGCTGCCTGGAATGAGACTGTCCCGACTGTATCTGTCCTCCGCCACCCTGACTCTGAGCCTGAGATGGCTAGCTAGCCTCAATCTGCTGACGATCCGGGAACATCTCGGCGAGAGTCACCTCCGCCCGTAGCCCCCGCCTCAGGACTCTGTCATAGCTATCCAGCTCCTCACTAGCCATCAACCCCTTAATGGAGTTGTTCAGTCCGTTGAAAAAGAACTCTGCCCGCCTGCTACTGGTGGAAACCAAATCTGGGACGAACATCGCAAGCGCATCAAACTTGCTGGCATACTCTACCACTCGCCTCGTCCCCTGGCGTAACTGAACGAACTCTTGCAACTTCTGCCTCACAAAGGTAGCTGGATAATATTTCTTGAAGAATATCTTCAAGAATCTCTTCCAAGAGATCGCCTTCCCTCTCAGTAGCCTCTGCTGCATCTCCCACCAAACCAAAGCCTCCCCAGTAAAACAATAGGTCGCTAAACCGACCTGATCCTCCTCTGGACAGCCCAATACACCAAAGGCCCGCTCCACCTCGCGGACCCACGACTGAGCCACTGCAGGGTCGGTGGTCCCAGAAAAATTGTCGAATTTGCCTCTCCCTAGGCGAAGAAACTGATTCAGACGGTTCATCTTTCGCCTCTCGAGAGACTCAGGCTGTACTGGGTCATACCGAGCTACTGGTTGCGGCTGCACCGGTGAATCCTCTGAAGGCTCTCCAGCAGATATCTCAGAAGGTGTATCCTCACTATAAGCTGAGTCAGAATCGAACTCAGAATCGGACTCCTGTTGAGGCTCCATCCGCTCGGTCTGTCCTCTCGCTCGGCCACCCCGAGCGCTACTCTGGTTGGGCCTACGGCTCGAGCGTGCCCGACGCTGAAACTGAGCCAAAGGGACATCATCTGCCAAGTCTGGCTCGACTCTGGCTGGAACTGGACTAACCCTCTGAGTCTGTGCAGCCTGCCTACCGCCTCGACCTCGGCGTCCACCTCTGAAGGCAGTCCTGACACCCGAGCTACCTCTAGCCTCCATATTTCCTAAAAGGAAAGAACGGCTCAGGTTTCACATTTAACCAACAACCAACAATTTTAAAATCAACTTATTATCTTACAGTAAGGTGAAATCTCATCCTTAGACCTAAACACCCAACAATCCTATGGATGAGGACGATCCTACGCTCTGATACCAAATTGTTACGCCCCGCCTAGGTTTACCCCTATATAAGGGACCTCACCTAGGAGAAGCGCAACTAGAAACAGAACAACCAACAATTTATGGATAGAATTTAAATTTACAACCAGATTCCAATCGAATGTCCAACCAGATAATAATAAAAGTTCAACAGTCCATAAGTGAACAATGAATTCTAGAGTCTAGCTAAAAGTGCATAGTTCAGCTAGTAAATTAGAAAACTAAATGTTGTGCGGAAGACGTCTCCTCCTCCTCCAAAACTCTAGCTACCCCATAAGATAATGTCGTCATACCTGGGAATCTGAGGCAAAAACAACAAACATCAACAGAAGGCTGAGTAGGATTTCAACAAGATGCTATGATGCCATGTGTACAACGAAAGATATGATTTCAACAAGATCCATAAGTAGGATTTCAACAGCTGTCGCGCCTGGTAGTGGCTGCCTGCGCGAGTGGCAGCGACGCCTCGCCAGCCGCCGTTGCTCACCGTGGCACCTCACCGGGCGCCACAGCCTGATGCATCGGGCCCCGACCGGGAACAACCACGCGCCGCTGCTGGCCTGACGGAAGATTGTCTAAAACAATGCCGATCGACACTACTACCAATGGCAATGACTCGAGCAAAGAAGATGATACCAAAACGACAAAGAAACGACGCGATTCAACTACAAATAATAGATCTGATCGTGTACTGTGATCGTCTCATCGCCGGCGGTTCGGACTGCGAGGAATCCACCGGGAAGATTAACAAAAATACAAGATCGGCAATGAGGATTCAGATCCGAAATTTCGACAACCAAGAACACGCTAAATCTTGGGAAATCAAGAAATAACCTCCGATCTACAAATCGGCAGAAAGAAGCTCGCGAATCTCATCCTACATCAATATTACCCTACGCGAACAGGTAAAAGAGTAGGAAAAGGATCCTACCGGAAATCTCCTCCGAACTCCGATTCACCGGAGCCTTCTCACCACCGACGCCTCAAGATCCTCTGCCAACTGCCGCTGCTACAGGGTTCGAGAGAGGGAGAGAAAAAAAGATTAGAGAGGGGTTAGGGCTTAATTAAATAGGATTAGAATTTTTGCAAGAAGGCCCCTATAAGAAAAATGTTTACAACTAGGTCCAAAAATTTTCCTGGTATAACAGGAGATCGCTCAACGAGTCTTTTTTTCTGACTGTTGCAACGCCGGTTGATCGCCCGAGCGACCAACCATCGACCGCAAGGCTTCTGTCCAATTTGAGCCTTTGGCAACCGATCAGCGGTTGACTGGCTACCGACCGGCCAGCGACCGGTGCTCATTTTCCAAGTTGATTTTTTTGTGTCGTTTGGGTTTCGGCTTTCGGGTTTTTGAGATTTCCGAAGTGCATACACCTTGGAGACCTACCCAAGTATTTTTACATTCACTCTAAACACTTCCTAAATTATTTTAGTGAGCTCGTTGAGAATTTAGGAGACGCCACGAAGACTTGATTCATCGAGACGATGCCGCATGTGACGATATCGTTTCAACCTGTGACTTTCATGCTTAGAACTTGTTAGACATAGTTTGTTATCATCAAAACATTTATTGAGAGAATTAGAGCGCAAAGCTGAAACCCTCAGCCAACATTCTCCCCCTTTTTGATGATGACAAACCAATAACGATAGGTATTTAAAAACATAAGCATTTCAGGCATGAAGCATGAATTCATAATACACGAGTGAGAGCAAGATAAGATTTTTCTAGATAATTCAAGTGCTCCCCCTATCAACATGCATATCTTAAACTTTAACTCTCCCCCTATCATCATGCCATACATTTCATGTTAAGAATTACAAGAGCTAGCATGATGACCAACACATTCAACACATTCTTCTCCCCCTTTTGACATCGATATAAAAGGGTACACAAACAAAGACAAGAAGATAAAGATGCATATCGAAACCATAAGAATAAGCCATAAAATCTACAAAACAACCACAATTCAGTTCATATGCCAAAAATAAATATAACTCATAAGGTCTACAAAGCAACTATAGTGTTTGAAAGCTAAGTGCATGATAAAAAAAGATACAACCATACAAGTCTACAAAATGAAACTAGACACGAGTAGCACTTATCACTCTTTAGGCAGTGGTGGTGGCTGATGAGCCTAATAGTACTACCACATCTCATCTACACGGCCATACATATCATCAACACGACTACTAATCAGATCAATGTGAGCAGTCGTGCTGTTGTTCCATGCGACTTGATCAAAGTGAAGCTGAGCCAACCTAGACTCTATCATATCAAAGCGTTCATCTGATGGAGGGTGTGATGAGCTACCACCTTCATCATCCAACTCCTCATCATCGTCATCATCATCCTCTAGATCGGATGAGCCTCCTACTCGAGCACGTTTACCTCACTGATCTCCAAGAATCTTCATGCGTGTGAGTGTCAAAGTGTCAATCGCCTTAGGAGCAGGATTGATCTCGAATCTCGATCTATTTACCCCGACTAGGTAAATGAAATAGGATATGACAAATGCATAGGGAAGGGCTTGTTTGGGAGATGCATGTACCTCAGCAATGTAGTTTAACATTAGGTCAGAAACGTCTATAACCCAACGGGTCATGGCATAGAATAGAATCCTAACACTAGTGCTAGTTACCTCATTATAATGCCCTTCTCTAGGAAGAATGTTATGGGTTATGATAAGGTGCATGATCCTAGCGACACTGGACAATTTTATGGTTTTAGTTGGAATTGTTTCCACAGTACCCTGAGGGCAAATAGCTGATATGACTTCAGGTGTAGGATGATCTTCATTGAAGGCATGAGTATGAGTGGACATGGTATATACTAAAGCACCAATGAGAGGAAAACCAAATGCTTCCCTAATGGTTGACGCAGTGATCACTATGGGTTTTCCTAATATTTTGGAACGTAGAACCGGGCAGTTATCTATAGGAGGGCGGTCAATTGTAAGATTTGCAAAGAAGGCTTTGATGAGCATAGGGCATACTGGGATTTGTCTTCCTAAATACTCTACCCAACCTAGTGTACTCAAACGGCCCCTCATGTCATATTGCTCAAGATCCCCCAAGTTAACTATGCGGGTTTGCAATATGGAACGAGTGCTAAAACGGGCTGCTTGGGTTCTTCCCACAGTGGTAAGAAGGTTATCATGGAGACTAGGTTTCTTGGTTCGCGGTACCATCTGCAAGACATTTTGAGAAAATGCATAAATGATTAATCATGAATAAATGATGCATGCAACATAGACCTAACATGAGAGTGCATTTTGTTTGAAATCAAAGTGGATGCAATCTTTTTCTTGTCCCCTTTATTTTAAAAAAAATCAAAAACAAAAGGAGAAACATGATTTCGAAGATGAAGCCTTCATTTTTCTTTTGAATAATGTTGACATGATAATTTAAATATTGCGAAAAACAAAAAATGAAAAATGAAAAATTCTAAAAATTAATTTTGTTTTTCCTTCTTTTTGTAATTTTTTTTCTTTTTCTTTTTCAATTTTTTAATACTCATAATACTCAACTCAAAAGGCATACCTCAAATATTTTCCCAAAAAAAATATTTTTATGAAGGTAATTGAAATGAGACTCTTCAAACTCAAAGAAAATTGTGAAACTTTCATTTTTAGGTACTCATGTTAACATAAATCATGAAAACAACCATGAACTATGATGAGTGCATGAGATATTATGAAATGAACCTATCAATGTGTAGATTTCAACATATGGGAGTGAAAGGAGATGAATCTACACTATTATCATGAAGAAACTTCAAAGAGGAAGCTAGGGCATGAGATCCTTACCTTGAGAAAGCAAGGGAGACTCCAAAATCCAAGCAAAGGGTCGGCTGATAGGGGTGGAGGAACCCTAGTTCCGGTCTTAAGAAGCTAGGGTGAAGGGTTGGGATGAAAAGACTCAGCCAAATGGATGGACCAAATTGATTTTTATTCGCCGGTCGATGGGGCGGTCGCTTGTCGAGCAACCAGCCGAGATATGAACTATTTTCCAGCTTATGTGTGGAAAATTTTATAGGAATTTATACACACCAGAATTTTATGAAAATTTTACCACTTAAACTAGATTCATGAGGATTGCAAGGATTCAAGAATCACTCAAAAATAACTTCTCTACATGTTTCTAAAAATCCTTGAATTCGCAGTGGCATTCTTGTAAATATTTAGATTTTGCAAAAATTCTTGAAATCCAATCATAACGTCTATGGAATTGACAAGAGATTATTTCAACCTTTTGTAATAGGTTTTAAGTTCATATAAGATTTTCAAAGAGAGTTTTGTGCGATTTTAGTCAAGCCGTCAACATGTCAACCTAGCACACTTCTTAGTCAAACTTAAGTATGAAGTTGCTAAGTATCGCGCTTGATCTTTTACTAACGGTTTTTCAAGTTTAATCACATGTGGACAAAATATAAACAAATCGAACCGTGTTCACCAAATCGTAAATTATAAACAAAATTCTCTAATATGAATTTCTACCTAGAGTACATTTCATTCAATCAAGATATCATAAAATTTTCTAAGTATCAAAATTTTATCTATTCATGAGATTTCATCAATTTTCATGCAAACTCATTCATAAGCATAGGGAAATCATTTTATCAAGAAAATTGAGGTGTTAAGCAAGAGTTTTGCCAAATTGAAACTCATACCTCATTTCTTGAGAAATTCCAAAATTTTCACTTTATTTCCCAATTTCTTCCTACTAGCCTTCCATTAAAAATCCAATAACTTGCAAGCAATAATCATTAGTAGCATAATGAAAATGTGACTACTAACAAGTTATCGTACTAGATAGCAAAGAGGGAATCAAGTATCGATTTCAAAATCTACTTTGCTAAATAGCTTGAAATTCGTTTCAAAATGAATCATCATGAAACCAAAATGAATTAAGATATCTCAAAACATGAATTATTTGAAAATTAGATCTCCAACCCTTCCTAATGGTTGAAAAAACCGAAAGGCCACAATGAGCCTACGATTTTGAACCGCAATGTCGCATGAGCCCGTTATAGGCTACATAGGTCACCGAAGAGATCGGAAATGAAAATCAAAATTCATTTTCATAAAACTATATCAAGAGTGGATAAAATCAATTAAGTATCTCCAACTTTTAATATGACACTTGGAGTTAAGAAAATGATACCAAATACGTTTGATGCCAACCTTTCCTAGGCATCATGGTGACTTGAAGTTGCAACCTCGTGAAAACTTTCATTTGAATCCAAGGTCAACTTCAATATCTCATTTTTCATTCATCCTTGTGTGGTAGCTCCCCTACAAAAGAGTATGAAACTTTGGTACCCAAATGGCTTTGGGTCCTTGAGGGTGAGTTGGTCAGGAATCCAAAGTGTCCTAGCAACACTTGGATTTCTCTCGAAAGCACAATCATTGATTGAGTGATCATAGATACCACAACAAAAATAATTTCCATGAAATATTTTGTTTTGGACATGAGGTTTAAAAGAGGAATGCTTAACATGGGGTTGATGATTAGTGTAAGCATTCTGATGTGAAGCATTTGTATTTCTAGGATTCTTAGAGGTTGAATTACTAGATAAATCATTAACTTTCCTATTTAGAAAAATAAACTCATTTTTCAAGTCGTTCATGGATTTATGAATAACATGCAATTGAGTTTTCAAAATGCTATTTTCATTCTTTAAAATGTCATTTTTAGTTTTTAAATTCTTAGTGTCAATACTTAAAGTATCATGGCATAGATTAGAGACACTAATTTTTAGTTTCTTATTTTCTAATTTTATATCATGTAAATGAGAGCTAAGACTCAAGTTTTCTTTCTTCAATTTCTTATTTTCTTTTTCCTTTTTAACAAGCAAGGCATACATATTTTTACATTCATCAATTAATTCATCATAAAGCATGTCATGAGAACTAGATGAGTTAATACTATCATTGTTGTTATCATGATTAGAAGGAGAAGAGTGTACCTCATCTTTTGCATTCATGAGGCAATCTTTTGAAGTAGCTTCATAGCCATGGCAAGAGGATGCTTGACTTAAGTGAGTTGAGGATGTGGGAGCATTTGACCTCCTTTTTGCTTTGTTCTTCATGGTAGGGCAATTCTTCTTCACATGCCCTTTTTTCTTGTATAGGTGACAAATCACCTTTCTCTTTCGGCTTTTTGTACTCCTTTGACTAGAGACATTATGGGCTTCAAAAATCTCATTAGAACTAGGAGTGTGACAATTGTCATCAACTCCCTCATTTAAAGTGATGAGCTCCTCGATTTTTGCATAATCAAATAGCATATTTAAACATGCCCAAATATCAAATGAGGAAGTACAATGCATGACCTTTTCAAAGATACCATTTTCCAATGAACAAAATATGTAATTCATAGCTTTTGCATTTGACTCAAACATATATATTTGTTCTTGGGTCCATGCATTCATATTTTTCTTAGGTTCAATGTATTGAGTCTTTAACCATGTTAAACAAACCTAAATCTTATGTCTTTAGGAAATTGTACATTCTACTCTTCCAAATGCCAAAATTAGACTCATCGAACCTAGGAGATATAGATGCTACCAACTCTAGTGCCATTTCCGGGTCGAGACTAGATGTAGAGAAGATGGTAAAATCTCAATCTACGACCCGCTCTGATACCAAATATTAGTGAAATGGTCACACTAGAGGGGGGGTGAATAGTATGTTATCTAATCTTTTAGCCTAATTTTGATTTTAATCATTTCTTAAACTACTTAGGCAAATTGTCAATTCAAGCAATAAGAGAAAACAATAGATAAGACAATTAAGCACAAACACAATAGCCAATGCAAACACCAGAATTTAATTATAGTGATTCGGCAAAACCGCCTACTCCACTGCATAAGCACCGCGCTTAGAATTTCACTCATAAATCCACTAAGTTAAGAGTAGCTTACAATCGAGGACTTTTCACCAGAAAGATCCTACATTCACTTCGAAGGCACTTCCACACTCGAAAGTATCCACCTTCACACCAAGTGAGCTTTCCCACCTCAATTCCTAAGGAACACTCCTAACCTAGCTTACACAAGTGGATTTATACCTCTATACCAAGGTGACCACCAAATTACAAGACCACACACTAGGTCTTCTTACACACTTGAGAATACAATTATAAAACAAAACAAAACATCATTTAACACAAGAAGAGAGAGTAGAGTACTTATCACAATAAGAACAACACCTCTTCTTGAGCCTAGCAACCTTGAATAGCCCTCCAATGATGATGCACTTTGGAATGAGGGATCAAGAGGCTAGGAATGAAAGATTAGGTCAATAGAAGCTTGGGGATGCAAAGATTAACTCAATATGGACTTAGGGCATCAATAGTAGCCGAGAAGAGGTTTTAGAGAGAGTTTTATAGGTTGTAGAAAAGAAGGTGTGGAGTGGAGATCGCTCAACGGGTTTTTTTTTCTCACGCTTAAAGCGTGGTCGATCGTCGGCTGATGGTCGATCGATCGCTTGAGCAACCGGCCATTAACCACCAGGCTTTTGTCCAATTTGAGCCTCTAGCGGTCGATAGTCAGTTGATCGGCTACCGATCGGTGCTTATTTTTTAGGTCGATTTTTTTTGTGTCGTTTGGGTTTCGCCTTTCGGGTTTTTGAGATTTTCGAAGTGCATACACCCTGGAGACCTACCCAAGTATTTTTACATTCACTCTACACTTCCTAAATTACTTTAGTGAGCTCATTGAGAATTTAGGAGATGCCATGAAGACTTGACGTATCGAGATGATGCCGCATGCGACGATATCGATTTCAACCTGTGACTTTCATGCTTAAAACTTGTTAGACATAGTTTGTTATCATCAAAACATTTATTGAGAGAATTAGAGGGCAAGGGTGAAACCCTCGGCCAACACTGCTTAGGCCCTCGGGCCGCCCTAAAAGCTCAAAATCTTCATATAGAGGAGACAAGAGAAAAATATGTGAATTCCACCGGACCTTTGGACACACCACTGAAGACTGTGTGGTCCTCCGTGACCAGATCGAGCGATTGATCAGAGAAGGTCGCCTCGACCACTGCATCCGACCAAGCTACCAACCACATCGGGGCCTCAGTGATACCCCACAACTTGACGACACAACAGATGACTGTAACCCAGAAGGTGAGCGGTCCCACCTGAGCGTCCAGGGAGTTATTGACTACATAACAAGAGGATTTGCTGGAGAAGATAACTCTGAAACACAATCGCCCCAAACAGTTATGATCGTCGGCTAAACATCTTGGTCATAAAGGCCACGCATACCCACACCGGTAATATCTTTCTACGACTCTGATTATCAAGGGATTGACAGGAACTTGCATGATCATGTCGTTATTTCTGTGTTCGTTGCTAGCTTCCTTGTTAGGAAAGTTCTGGTGGACCAGGGACATCCTCTTCTACCTGGCACTCTAAAGAATGGGCATCATCGAATCCTCGCTACATCTGTACCACGGAGAGCTTGTCAGCTTCTCAGGAGATCATGTAGAAGTGAAAGGCCACTTACGGATGACCACCACGTTTGGCTCCGCACCAAGAACCAGAACAATAGATGTGCAATTTTTGGTTGTCCAGTGTGCGAGACCCTACAATATAATCCTGGGTCGGCCCTCCTTGAATAACTTAGGGGCCGTGGTATCTACTCCTCACCTCGCCATTAAATTCCCCATCTCGGAGATGGAAGTAGGAATCATTCATGCAAACCAAAGGGAAGCTTGCACATGCTACAACGAGTGTCTGAAACTCAAGTCAGCAGAACCCCAACCGAAGATATCCGATTTGGATCCCAAAGGAGACATCTAGGAGCGCCCCCGATCCGCTGACGACTTGGATCCCATACAGATCGAGACAACCCCCGAACAAGTAACTTATATCGGAGCACACCTCCCATATGAGCTCAAAGTACGACTAAGCACCCTACTCAAATATAATTCCGACCTCTTCGCATGGACACCCGCCAACATGCCAGGGATAGATCCCCAAGTCATCTGTTATCGACTGGCCATCGACCCTCATCTCAAGCCTGTCGCCCAGAAAAGAGAAAACTCAGAGCCGAGCGGCAACAAGCATCTCTCAAGGAGACCACGAAGCTGCTAAAAGCGAAGTTCATCAAAGAGATCCGTTTCACAACGTGGCTTGCAAACATTGTCATGGTCAAAAAACATTCGGGAAAATGGCGAATGTGCGTCGACATCACCAACCTCAACAAAGCTTGCCCAAAAGATTCCTACCCGTTGCCTAGCATCCACAAACTCATCGACGACTCCTCAAGATATCAATACTTGAGCTTCATGGATGCCTATTCAGGCTACAACCAAATCTAGATGCACCTAGACGACAAAGAAAAAATGGCCTTCATCACTGAGAATGTGAATTTCTGCTATAAGGTGATGCCTTCTGAACTCAAGAACGCATGAGCTACATACCAGCGGTTAATAAACAAAGTCTTCAAGAAGCAAATAGGCCGCAACATTGAGGTATATGTCGATGACATGGTGGCCAAAACGCTTATCACCGGCAATCGCTGAAATGACCTTGTTGAAATCTTCAATCAGCTCAAACACTACAACATGAGGCTAAATCCGGACAAGTGCGCTTTCGGAGTCAAGGGTAGCAAGTTCCTCGGTTCATGTTAACACACTAGGGAATAGAGGCCAATCCAGAAAAGTGCCGCAGTATTCAAGAAATGAGAAGCCCACACAACATAAAAGAGGTATAACAGCCCAACGATTTTGGACAAACCGCGACAAGGTGGAACCCTCTTTCTCTACCTTACCGTCACAAAGAATGCCCTCAGCTCGGTCCTGATTGGGGAATAGGAAAAGGACCAGAAACCAATCTATTTCGTTAGCAAAGTTCTCCAAGGACCAGAGCACAAATACCAAAAACTCTAAAAACTCACCTTTGCTCTAATCATTTCGGCTCGAAGGCTGAGACCATATTTCCAGAGCCACCACATTCAGGGACACACTAAACAGCCCATCTGGCAGGTGTTGACAAAGCCCGAACTCGCGGGGCGAAAGATATCATGATCAGTGGAGCTTTTAAAATTCAACATTGAATATCAACCCAGAGGTCCCATCAAGTGTCACGCCCCAACTCAGGGTCGCGTGACCGGCCAGGGTATGTGTTGGTAACCCAAAGCCTACCACATGCACTACACAATAATATACATGAAAACACTATACAACAAGGCAACATGAAATAAGGAAGAGCGGCGCAAATCTGTATTCAAAATCAAAATAGTTTTAAAGGGTTTCAAATTCGAAGGAAACAACTCGAGTTTCAAAATCTAAAATAGTTATAAGTTTTCAAGAATAAAACTACTCAGTGCATGTCCAACAACCCTACTCGACACGACTACAACTACATGATTGCCTGCTACAAGACCTGTGCCAATGCCGGCCCTCCAATCGCACCATGCCACCAAGTCGTACCCCACTGGTCGGGCTCTGCAAAACAACAACAAACAAAACCATGAGTTTACGAGAAACTCAGTGAGCGGTCCTTCTGAACCTCCACTTAAATCCCCGATATGATAACATATAAATATATACACAAGCACATATATGAGAAGTCTATGCTAGTCATATCATTGTAATCGACCAATTGGCCATACTATGCAAATAAGTAGGTCTGGCCATATCAGCTCCTTTAGATTGAGTATCATTCGACCACTATGACCTCATTCTGCCTAATTGGTCCGGATCTATTCGGCCTTCACCACAATACAGTACTCGGCCGCATCAACCTATACAACATACAAGGGATGTCAATAACAATCACCAGACCCGTCGACTAGGATGGTCAACTAGTCTCAGGATCCCACCGGGTTAAGGATAGCTAGTCCCACCCGACTCGGGTCTATCGTTAGCGTGGCCCACTGATGAGATCTCAAGACCCTCCGCCACTCAGGTCTAACACCTAGCGGGCCCGCTGGTGCAATCTCAAGACACTAATCACCGCTGAGTCGAGTAGTAGCCGTTCTGGCTATCAGTACTTCTCAGTAGACCATCTCAATCACAATACACAATCAGAGTTTCTCAAAGAAAAACTTTCATCTAAATCCCTGGGCATCAACCCGGACCCGACCCCTTCCTCGAGTCGCACTAGTTGAGTACTAATGTTTGCTATCCTTACCTAGGTGTGAAACCTAGTGTATGCATTATGTTCCTTAAGTGTAACCACATTTCATAAGCATGAAAATGTCAACTTTCGCGTTCATCACAGCATATATAACATAGGAAATTCGTTCTACAATTATCCACATGAATAATCACATGATTTCCAAAAATAAGGAGATTAAATTCAGCAATAAATTTCTAAATTTCGATAAGGAAACAAGGAATATAACATGGCAAGGATTGGGCATTTACATTAAAAAAAATAAATGAAATATTTCCATGATTCACATGCCATTCTAAATCCTAACCATATATGTGCGCTCAGGAACATTTCCTTATAGCATGATAAACTCAATCTACCACTACTAACAGATCATACATCAAGTGAGAAATCTATAGCATAAACGATGAAATAAAACTCTACATGTAAGCATGAACCAAGTCGAGCCCCTTTCCCCTCCTCACACCCACTCGGCCGAACCTAACCTAGGTTACTCATGCTCGGCCGAGATTGATCAGGGTGGAAGAAGAGAGTTTTTGGCAGTGATCAAGAATAATCGAGCCACCAATCAGGAAAAGAACTTGATCCAAGAGGTTACAACCACTCTAGGAAATTGGGGGAAAATTCGGCATGACCTTTTCCCTTTTTCCTTCATGCGGCCGACCCCTAAATCCGAGGAAAACTGGGTGAAACTTCGTTGTTAAACAACATATACACAACAGGATTAGATCTTGATAAAAATTTCGACGAGACGACGGAAATATAACGAGAAATCGACAAAATCCCCAATACCTTGGGTCAACTACCCGCCTACCCTATGGATCTCGGTTAAACCACTCACCTCGACTAGAGAAGAAGATGGATGAGATGAAAATGATCCCGATTTCTCAGACAACGACACAGATCCGGCACTGCCCAAGATCTCCTCTTCTCCTCACCTCAGACTGTGTGCGGCTCAACTTGTCTTGAGCCGCACGGCGGCTTGGGGTGAGGGATTAATTCTCCCTTCTCCTTTTTTTTGGACAATTATGCCCTTCTTCACTTAACCCCCTCACTCGACTCCACCTAAGCCCGGATTGGACCCCGACTTGATCTGCGAACCCGATTTTAACCCAACTTGAGTCAACCCAACATATACATTTCAAAAGCATTAACCATGAGTCTAAAGTTTGACTCATACCTCCTACTCGCGGCGATCTCGCGACTCGGCCCGATTAGTTCCCGATCCGATGGGCTGCACCAATGAAATTTTATATTAGGAAATCCCAGGTATTACAACCTTCCCCCCTTAAGGGAAATTCGTCCTCGAATTTTGTTGAATTATAAGGACTTACCAGTTCTTCAAATAAGGAAGGGTAGCGTTCTCTCATATCCTGCTCCACCAACCAAGTAGCTTCCTGCCTGGAGTGGTGCTCCCACCTGACTTTCACCAAGGGGATTTCTTTGGACCTTAACTTTCTAATTTGACGGTCAAGAACTTCTACCGGCCTCTCCTCATACGAGACTGCTGAATCCACCTCAACCACAGAAGGTTCAATTACATGCGACTCATCTCTCACATACCGCCTGAGCATTAACACATGAAAAACTGGGTGAACTCTGCTCAGGCTAGGGGGCAAGGTCAGCTCATAAGCCACAGCGGCCCTCCGCTTGAGAATAGGAAAAGGCCCAATGAATCTAGGGCTTAACTTTCCCTTTTTCCCGAACCGAACCACCCCTTTCATGGGGGAGACCTTCAGGAACACTAGGCCGCCCTCAACGAACTCCAATTCTCTAGCCTTCTTATCAGCATACATCTTCTGGTGACTCTGAGCCGCCAATAACCTTTCTTTTATCAATTTCACCTTCTCTACCACTTCCTCAACTAGATCTGGACCTACCATGAGAATCTCTCCTACCACAAACCAGCCCACTGGGGATCATACCAATGCTACTATGATAGCTATTATTGTAGGCGAATTCTATCAACGACAGGTGTTTCTCCCAACTGCCAGCCAAGTCCAGGACTCACGCCCTCAACATATCTTCCAGTGTTTGGATAGTTCTCTCGGATTGCCCATCTATTTGCGGGTGGAAAGTTATGTTGAATCGTACCTGAGTACCCAAGGCCTCCTGGAATGACTGCCAAAACCGAGCCGTGAACTGGGTACCTCGATCTGATATGATCATTACTGGGGTACCATGGTATGCCACAATCCTGTCTAAAAATAGTCTGGTGTACTGCTCAACAGAAAAGGTAGTTTTGACTTGGATGAAGTGCGCGGTCTTAGTCAACCGATCCACTACTACCCAAATGGAGTCAAACCCTCCTCTTGTCTTAGGCAGCCCGGTCACTAGGTCCATGGTGATCTTCTCCCACTTCCACTCAGGCACCTCGAGGTTCTGAAACAGCCCCGCGGGTTTTAGGTGTTCGGCCTTCACTTGCTGGCAGACCAAACACTTGGATACAAACTCTGCTACCTCTCTTTTCATGCCCTTCCACCAGTAGTGTTGCCTTAAGTCTCGGTACATTTTGGTGGCCCCCGAATGCATCGTATAAGTGGAATGGTGGCCCATTTCTAAAACCTGCATGTGCACCTTTCCCATATCAAGCACCACGATCTGGTCTCTAAACCTTAGGACACTCTCTGAGTTGAACCTAAAACTGTCATCTACATCACCTCTCCGGATCAGATCCCTTGTTAGGGAACAAAATACGTCCTTTAGGAGCTCCAGCCACCTCCTCTGCCTGAGGTTCAACTCCTTTTTGGTAAGCAAGTACTGGAGGCTCTTGTGATCAGTATAAATCTCACAGGCCCCATACAGGTAGTGGCGTCAGAGCTCCAGTGCAAAAATCACTGCTGCCAGCTCTAGGTCATGCGTCGGGTAGTTCTTCTCATGAATCTTTAGCTGGCGGGATGCATAGGCTATGACTCTGCCAAACTGCATCAGAACACAGCCCAGGCCAACCCGAGTGGCATCACAGTAGACCACAAATCATCCTGAGCCTGAAGGTATGGCTAGCACGGGCGCTGACGTCAAGCACTCTTTGATCTTCTAAAAGCTCACCTCGCACTTGTCATCCCATACAAATTTAACCTTTTTCTGAGTCAACCGAGTCAAAGGAGCTGCGATCCTGGACAAGTTTTCCACAAACTTCCAGTAATACCCAACCAACCCAAGGAAATTGCAGATCTCAGTCACGCTGGTCGGCCCTCTCCAGTTCTGCACAGCCTCCACCTTTGCGGGATCCACCTTATCCCCCCCTTGGACACTACATGACCCAGGAACCCTACACTCTTCAACCAGAATTCACAGTTGGAGATTTGTCGAACAATCGGTGCTCTCTGAGGGTTTCCAGGACCATCCTCAAATGCTCAGAGTGCTCCTCCTTACTCTTGGAGTATACCAAGATGTCATCAATGAAGACGATCATAAAACTGTCCAGGTACTCCTTGAACACCCTATTCATCAGATCCATAAAAGCCACAGGTGCATTGGTCAGACCCAAGGATATCACTAGGAACTCAAAGTGGCCATAACGAGTCCTGAAGGCAGTCTTAGGCACATCGCAGTCCCGAATTCTCAACAGATGGTATCCGGACCTCAAATCAATCTTTGAAAACCATTGTGCCCCCTGCAGTTGGTCGAACAGGTCATCTATCCTTGGCAATGGGTAACGACTCTTGATTGTCACATTGTTAAGCTGCCTAGAGTCGATGCACTTGCGCATGAACCCATCCTTCTTCTTCACGAAGAGCACTGAAGCACCCCACGGTGATACGCTCGGTCGGATGAAGTCCAAGTCCAACAACTCTTGCAACTGCGCTTTTAACTCCCTTAGTTTAGCCAGCGTCATCTTATAGGATGGAATGGAGATCAGCTTTACCCCGGGCTGTAATTCAATGCAGAACTCTATCTCCCTTCTTGGCGGCAGACCCAGTAACTCCTCTGGAAAGACGTCCGAGAACTCATAAACCGTCAGTGTTCCTTTGACATTCCCCACCATGTCTCTATCCTCCTCAGCCACTGATACTAAGGACAAGAAAGACTGACAACCGCCCACTAGTAACCTACGAGCCTTCAGGGCTGAAATGACTCCCATAGGCTCACCTATTCCGTCTCCTTGGAAGATGAATTGCGGCAACCCAGGCTTACTAAAAATAACAGTCTTAGCCCTACAATCCACTGACACAAAGTGATCCGCCAGCCAATCCATGCTGAGTATTACATCTAGTCCAAGCATGGGTAGAGTTTCTCAAAGAAAAATTTCCATCTAAATCCCCGGGCATCAACCCGGACCCGACCCCTTCCTCGGGTCGCACTAGTCGAGTACTAATGTCCGTTATCCTTCCCTAGGTGTGAAACCTAGTGTATGCATTATGTTCCTTAAGTGTAACCACATTTCATAAGCATGAAAATGTCAACTTTCACGTTCATCACAGCATATATAACATAGGAAATTCGTTCTACAATTATCCACATGAATAATCACATGATTTCCAAAAATAAGGAGATTAAATTCAACAATAAATTTTTAAATTTCAACAAGGAAACAAGGAAAATAACATGGCAAGGATTGGGCATTTACATTAAAAAATAAATGAAACATTTCCATGATTCACATGTCATTCTAAATCCTAACCATATATGTGAGCTCAAGAATATTTCCTTATAGCATGATAAACTCAATCTACCACTACTAACATATCATACATCAAGTGAGAAATCTATAGCATAAATGATGAAATAAAACTCTACATGTAAGCATGAACCAAGTCGAGCCCCTTTCCCCTCCTCACACCCACTCGGCTGAACCTAACCTAGGTTACTCATGCTCGACCGAGATTGATCAGGGTGGAAGAAGAGGGTTTTTGGCCGTGATCAAGAATAATCGAGCCACCAATCATGAAAAGAACTCGATCAAAGAGGTTACGACCACTCTAGAAAATTGGGGAAAAAAATCGGCATGACCTTTCCCCTTTTTCCATCATGCGGCCGACCCCTAAATCCGAGGAAAACTCAGTGAAACTTCATCGTTAAACAACATATACACAAGAGGATCATATCTCGATAAAAATTTCGACGAGACGATAGAAATATAATGAGAAATTGACAAAATCCCCAATACCTTAGGTCGGCTACCCGCCTACCCTATGGATCTCGGTTAGACCACTCACCTCGACTAGAGAAGAAGATGGGCGAGATGAAAATGATCTTGATTTCTTCGATGATGACGCAGATTCGGCACCGCCCAAGATCTCCACTTCTCCTCTCCTCCTCACCTCGGATTGCGTGCGGCTCAACTTGTCTTGAGCCGCACGGCGGCTTGGGGTGAGGGATTAATTCTCTCTTCTCCCCTTTTTTGACAATTATGCCCTTCTTCACTTAACCTCCTCACTCGACTCCACCTAAGCCCAGATTGGACCCCGACTTGATCCGCGAACCCGATTTCAACCAGACTTGAGTCAACCCAACATATACATTTCAAAAGCATTAACCATGAGTCTAAAATTTAACTCATACCTCCTACTCGCGGCGATCTCACGACTCGGCTCAGTTAGTTCCCGATCCGATGGGCTGCACCAATGAAATTTTATATTATAAAACCCCGGGTATTACATCAAGGTTCAAGCGTTGGCCGACTTTGATGCCGAGTTCACCAACCAAGGAGATACCCCCAATGAACGCGAAGCCTGGACGTTGTTCGTGGATGACGCTTCCAACGAAAAGGGAAGCGGGGCAGGCATCATTCTGGAAAATGGTCAGGGAATCGCGTTAGAGCAATCCCTTCATTTCTAGTTTAAAGTCAACAATAATCAGGTGGAGTACGAAGCTCTAATATATGGACTAAAACTCGAGCAAGAGGTAAAAGCCCGGAGCATCATCGTAAAAAGTGACTCACAGCTTGTCGTGGGGAAGTCAATGGCACCTGCTAGGCCAGAGATCCTTCACTCAAAAGGTACCTTACGCTAGTACAATCTCTAATCACAAATTTTGATAGTTGTATAATCCAGCACATACCTCATGAAAAAAATACTCTGGCCGATTTACTATCCAAACTTGCTAGCAACTACCTCAGCAAGCCCTCGGACACCCGAGCATTCAACTGGTTGACACCACAACCGAAGTCCAGACAATTGAACAAGACGCGGATTGGAGAACCCTTACATCAACTACTTCAAGCAAGGCACTCCCAACTCGGGCAGATTCAAAAGAATGGCAAGCTACTACACGCTTCTTGATAACCAGCTTTACAAAAGAGAGCTCTCCCGACCACTCCTCAAGTGTGTCGCCCAACCTTGAACAACCACTATAATGGCAGAAGTCCACGACGGCATCTGCGATAACCACATCGGAGGAAGGTCGCTGGCAGCCAAAATCCTTCGAGCTGGCTATTTCTTCCAACTATGAAGAAAGATTGTGGCCTTTACGCCAAAAAGTGCGACAAATGTCAAAGATTCTCGGAAGTTTCTCAACTACAACCTGAACCCTTGCACAGTTCAGACGTCGGTTGGTCGTTCCACAAATGAGGAATAGACCTCCTTTGTCCCTTTCCCCAAGCACCTGGGCAATTCAAGTTCTTGGTCGTAGCAATCGACTACTTCACCAAGTGAATATAGGTTGAACCCCTAACAACGATTGCAATGGATAAATCTCCTTATTTTGGTTAGTTTTATTTAAGTTGGAGTTATGATACATGTGATAGTATATGTCTCTTAGGGAACTTTGTATAAAAGACAGTTGCTTATGAAGTTACAACTGTTATAACAACTACCTTAAGTAGCAGACTAATAATCAAAATAAAACATATGAAAACACAAGTATTTGTTTACGCAGTTCAGTGATAAAATATGTCACTTAATCTATGGGGCACTCACCGGACAGATACCTAATCTATTATCAGAAAGTAAAACTTTTAGCTCTAGGATTTCACACACTGAAATCCAACTATCTGTATTACAATGAATTGGAAATAACAAAACCTATTGTTATTATAAGTACATACCAACTTGCCTCTCTATGACGTCCTAGCCACAGAGTCCTGTCCTCCACACAATCCTAGTGTTGTAATGAGTTAGCAACCCACAATCATCTCAGCATGAAGATATGATGAGTAAATTATTGCCTACTTTGAACTAAGCAGTCTCAACTCCTATAAAATTGACAACAAACTATTGGAACAATGGAGTTATCGACAATAGATCATTTTTTTAGTATTTACAAGAGACAACTGAAGGATCTGAATAAATGCTTACTTCAATCACTCACCTCTTCGTAGACTTCGGTTTGAAACAGTCGACATAAATAGTCATCATAAACAAATGAACATTTAAGCAAACAGTAATGCCTAGAAATAAAGTTTAGAAAGTCTCTTCAAAACTCAACTGAACGCAACAATAAATAATGATGATTAAATTGTTGTGTGAAACCCGACACTAGAAGGGGGGGTGAATAGTGTCTATCCCCTTTTTGAATTTTCTCCTTACTCAATTTTAACTCTACTTAATGCAATTGTTCTTTAATGGTTAATGTGATCACAATTCAATAGCAATGATAAAAGCTAATAAAGAAGCAATGCAAATAATAATATTTATAGTGATTCGGCCAACCGCCTACTCCACTACCTTGGCTCCTTACCAAGGATTTCTAACCACTATTTTATATAATTTATGTTTCCCTTTGAATACACTTGAGGACACCCTTCTCACCACTTGGAGAACACCTCAATCCTATTCACCTAGGTAAAACATAATTCTATAAAACTATCCCTACGTGTTTCCTAGCACACATAGCAAGCTATCTCAATTTTGAAAACAAGTTACAATAAAGTTCAAATACAAGGAAAGAGCTAAAGAATAAAAGATTGAACCAACCTTCTTTCCACCGCATTCTTGTCTTCAACTTGCAAGATGATGACTCCAAAGATTGCAGCACAGTTGAAGAAGCAGAAAGCAGTGCCTGGTTTTTCGATGTCGAAGAAGGAAGCAGAGGGTGCGCGATAACTTGATCGTATGAAGGCTTAAAGGACTTCTTTTATTGCTCAATAACACTTGTTAAAGTCTATAAAGAAGTTAGGTGAGGGGTATTTATAACCCCTCACCCAAACAGCCCGTTCAACGGGTGAAAATCGAACATTAAAGCCGTTCGGTTGCAGGGACGGTCAATCAGTCGGTCGACCGACATATCGACCGCCAATGCAATCGCTAGCAACATGTGAGAGCTCGATCGACCGACAGGTCGATCGGCTACATTTCTTCTGACATTCGGTCGACCCATCGGTCGACCGACTGGCTGAAGCCAGGGTCGCAATTTGGCTATGTCCAGTTCGATCGACCGATTGGTCGACAGCTAGCGTTCTATCCATTTTTGTCGTCTGTCGATTGACCATCGATCGATCGACGCAGCCCTGCACTTTTGCCTTCGCCAATTTCGGTTGGCCGACTGGTCGACCGAATGGCTACTGGCCATTTTTACCGACATCCAATCGACCAGTCGATCGACCGAACGAGCTGCTTACCATTATATTGCCTTGTTCGGTCGACCGAACCCAAGCTGAGGATGACTTCTTCCTTGGATTTTTACATGTCTTTTCTATGGGTTTGGTTACCAAGTTTCAACTTGGATAACTTTATAATTTTGGCTTGGGATAAACTATCTTATAGACATATTACATTAATTCTACTTGATTTAATCATGAGCCTTTCTTCAACGATTTCTTCTTCCGTTTCTTTGACGATCTTTTCCTTCGTCCTGTTTGAACGGATTTGGCATGCATACCGCAACCTCAACCTGAACTCAAAACTTCACACTTGGATTAAATACATGTTTGTTATCATCAAAATAAAGATCGAGACTTAAGAGAGACCCTTAAGCCAATAATCTCCCCCTTTTTGATGATGGCAAGCATAAGTATTTGTGAGTTTGAGTTAAGGCATTCAAGAGTTAGGTACCTTAGCATATACATTCAACTATCTAACTTAGCATATGCATTCAACTACTTATAACTCAACCTATGCTCCCCCTATCAATGTGAATATTCAATTACCTATAACT
Source organism: Canna indica (assembly GCA_034359265.1). Classification (NCBI taxonomy): domain Eukaryota; kingdom Viridiplantae; phylum Streptophyta; class Magnoliopsida; order Zingiberales; family Cannaceae; genus Canna; species Canna indica. The sequence continues at coordinate 54,007,015 of CP136892.1, forward strand.
TGACCTATGCTCCCCCTATCAATGTGCATATTATTTTTAACTCCCCCTAACTATATATATCTTTCCCTTAACTATAAAACTCACACTAACTATATGCATCGTGAAAACCAAGTGTGACCTTACTTTTTCTACCCCTTTTGACATCAATCAAAAAGGGTAAGAATTAAGGTACAATTAATAAATTTCATCATAAAAATCGAGAAAGCCACAAAAACAAAATACCATCTACCACTATAGTCCTTCCCATTAATGTAAGCCTATAGAAGGCAAACACCAATAGGTCGCAAAGCCCCACTACAGAGCAATACATAAGTGTGATGATATTTTATAGAATGCAAGTTTTGAAAAACATATATATTTTGAAGAAAATACACTTTAATTACTCGAAAAAGCACAAATTTCTGATTGCATCCTTAAATTTGTGAAACTTTCTTCAACTATGGGTTTTGTAAATATATCAGCAAGTTATTTATCGGTGGATACAAATTCTACCGATATATTTCCCTTAGCTACATTATCCCTAAGAAAGTGATGTCTCAAGTCAATATGCTTAGTTCTAGAGTGTAAAATGGGATTTTTGGTTAAGTTAATTGCACTAATATTATCACAATGTATGGGTATGCAAGAATACTTAAGTCCATAGTCTAAAAAGATTTGTTTCATCCAAAGGACTTGCGCACAACAACTAGCCACAGCGATATATTCCACTTCGGTAGTTGAAAGCGCAACCGAGTTTTGTTTCTTTGAGAACCAAGAAACAAGACTTGCTCCTAAGAATTGACAACACTCACTAGTGTTTTTTCTATCTACCTTACATCCGGCAAAATCAGCGTCCGAAAAACTGATTAAATCAAATGATGCATGACATGGATACCATAATCCTAAGTCAACCGTGCCCTTTAAATATCTCAATATGCGTTTTACCGCACTCAAATGAGACATCTTAGAGCAAGATTGAAACCTAGCACATACACATACACTAAACATGATATTGGGTCTACTTGCGGTTAAATAAAGGAGGCTACCGATCATACCTCGATATCGTTTTTCGTCCATTTTAATGCCCTCTTCATCTTTGTCAAGCTTGATGGATGCGCTCATAGGTGTAGAAGCTCCTTTGTGTACTTGGCTTGATTGATGAAAATCTCATTGTTGGTTTGCTTGATTTGGAGACCAAGCATGAAGGAGAGCTCTCTCATCATGCTCATCTCAAATTCATTTTGCATACACTTAGCAAACCACTCACAAAGCATTTTATTAGTAGCACCAAAAATTATATCATCAACATAGATTTGAACTAATAACATGTCATTCTCATAGTGCTTAATAAAAAGTGAAACATTCGCTTTTCCTATATCAAAACATTATTCAATTAGAAAAATTGACAGTCTTTCATACCAAGCCCTAGGGGCTTGTTTTAAACCATATAATATTTTTTTATGTTTAAAAACATGGTTTGGAAACTCAAAACTTTCGGAACCGGGGGGTTGTTCATCTTCTTATTCTTCTTCTTCTTCAACTTGAGGTTGATTTGAGGATGGAGGTTCTTCATGTTGGGTCTCCTCATTATCTTCATCCTCCATTTCCTTATCATGAAGTGTGAGATCCTCAAGTTCCTCACCTACATTCACAATCTTGATATTTCTAGAAGAATCATTAGTTTCATTGAAAGTAACATGCATGGATTCTTCAACAATCATTGTTTTACGGTTATAGACTCTATAAGCCTTAAAGTTAGTGGAATAACCTAGGAAGATTCCTTCATCGGATTTAGAATCAAATTTTCTTAAATTATCCTTGGTATTTAATATGAAGCATTTACATCCAAAAATATGAAAATATCCCACATTTGGGATTTTACCATTCCAAAGCTCAAAATGTATTTTCTTGATTTTTGGTCTTAATAAAACTCGGTTAAGAACATAACACGAAGTATTTATAGCTTTGGCCCAAAAATATTTAGGCAAATTATTTTCGCATAACATGGTCCTAGCCATTTCTTGTAAAGTTCTATTCTTCCTCTCAACCATCCCATTTTGTTGAGGGGTCCTAGGGGAAGAAAAAGTATGTTGAATACCTAAATCATCACAAAATTCGGAAAAAAAATTATTTTTAAATTCTCCTCCATTGTCACTCCTAATTTTCAAAATAGAAACTCATTTTTCATTTGAAACTTTCTTTGCAATTTTTTTGAAAAACTCAAAAGTTTTATTTTTCTTAGCCAAAAAGAAAACTCATGTAAATCTAGAAAAGTCATCAACCAATACATAGCAATATAGCTTTCCACCTAGACTAGCTACATCACATGGACCAAAGAGATCTATGTGCACAAGCTCAAGAATTCTAGATGTACTAACTTGATTAATACTATGAAATTAGGATTTTACTTACTTACCTAATTGACATGCATCACAAAATTTATCTTTTTCAAACTTTATCTTAGGTAAGCCTTTGACTAATTCTTTCCTAGATATCTCTTGGATGAGGCTCGTGCTAGCATGTCCTAGCCTTCTATGCCACAACCAAGAATCATTTTCCATGACAACTAAGCATCTAACATGAGGATTTGGCAAGACATTTAATTCTAAGGTGTATACATTTTCTTGCCTATTTCCAATGAACATGATATCATTTGAAGGTGTACTTCTAATAATACATTTAGATGCTTCAGAAACAATTATGTATCCATTGTGACATAATTGTGATATGCTAATCAAATTGTATTTCAACCCATCAACTAATAAAATATTTGTAATGCATGGGTAAGGGAGTATACATATGTCACCAATGCCAACAATCTTACCTTTGGCATTGTCTCCAAATGTGACATGTCCACCATCTTTACTTGATAGGGTTGCAAACAGATTGATGTCTCCTGTCATGTGCTTTGAGCAACCATTATCCAATATTCAAGTACTCCTACTTGCTTGAGGATGCTTCTCCACCTACAAGAGGAGAAGAGACCACTTTAGGTACCCAAATTTTCTTGGGTCCTCGAGTGTTAGTCATTTTGGGAACCCATGTAAATCTTGCATGTGGGTTCCTTCTTAATGCACAATCCTTGGCCATATGTCCAAATATGCAACAAGAGAAGCAATTTCCATTAATTTTTCCTTTTTTGTGTGTGTGAGCATAGGAGTGTGATGATTTCCTTTTATGGACAACCTTTGGCATGGCATTTTGGATGGTTGTCATTTTTTCATGAAGCATGCAAAGTTCCTTTTTTAATGTTAGCATGCTATCATTTAAATGCTCTACTGTATCACATAAATACTTATTTTCTTTTTCTAGTTTTTCATTGTCAATCTCTAGGTTCTTCTTAACCTTTTCTAGGATGCAATTTTCTTCCTTAAGATTGTTTATTTCTTTCCTAAGGTCATTGCATGAAAGTAATAAACTATCATTTTCAATTTCTAAGGATCTATTCTCCTTTTTGAGATCCCTAAATTTTCTCCTAATTGCAATGAATTCATCATGCATTTGCTCAAATTCATTTTGTAACTCTTCTTGAGTAAATGAAATTTCATCAAAACTAAATTTTACCTCATCATCCTTTGCCATCAAGCAAAGGTTTGCTTTTTCACTCTTTGCCTCTTCTTCACTTGATGAGACCTCGCTTTCGTTCCATGTAGCCATCATTGCCTTCTTCTTCTTCTTGTATTTTTCTTTCTTATGAGGGTTGGAGGTGGTGGTCATCTTAAGAAGCGGGCAATCCTTCCTTAGGTGTCCAGTCTTCCTCAGATGACGATGACTCTTCGGCTTGATGTGATGCTTTTAAGGCAATGGTTTTGCCTTTGGGGGCATCTTCCTCTTGATATTGCTTCATGTGGGTCTCATGTGTCATGAGAGACCCAATGAGCTCGGTGATCTTCAATGTGCTCAAATCCTTGGCTTCCATCATGGCCGTCACTTTGGGCTTCCAAGATTTTGGAAGGGAACGAATGAGCTTCCTTACCTTCTCCTCTTCCCTTATCTCCCTACCAAGGTTAGCTAAGCCATTCATAATATTTTGAAACCTAGCATGCATGGCATTAATGGACTCATGTGAAAGCATTTTAAACATTTCATAATCATGCATAAGTAAATTGATCTTGGATTCCTTTACTTGTGAAGTCCCTTCATGGGTGGTCTCTAGGACCTTTCATACTTCATATGCGGACTTGCATGTAGAGATCCTATTAAATTCATTAATTGATAGGCCGCAATCTAGAGCATTGACGGCCTTGGCATTAGCATTAAAAAATCTAATATCCTCTTGGTCTCATTGGTCCATATCCTTATTGGGTTGTTTATACTCTACTAATATCATTCTCCATACATCCATGCCTAATGATTGAAGGAAGTCATTCATGCGGATCTTCCCATAGGCATAGTTGTTCCCATCAAATAGTGGTGGAGTATGAGTAGAGGACCCTTGAGCTAATTGGATTTCACTAGACATCTTGATTTGTAGGGAAGATGGTTAAATCTTATCCTACGACCTCGCTCTGATACCAAATATTGTGTGAAACCCGATACTAAAAGGGGAAGTTGAATAGTGTATGTCCCCTTTTTGAATTTTCTACTTACTCAATTTTAACTCTACTTAATGCAATTGTTCTTTAATGGTTAATGTGATCATAATTCAATAGCAATGATAAAAGCTAATAAAGAAGCAATGCAAACAATAATATTTATAGTGCTTCAATCAACCGCCTACTCCACTACCTTGGCTCATTACCAAGGATTTCTAACCACTACTTTATAGAATTTATGTTTTCCTTTGAATACACTTGATGACATCCTTCTCACCACTCGGAGAATACCTCGATCCTATTCACCTAGGCAAAACATAATTCTATAAAGCTATCCCTAAGTGTTTCCTAGCACACCTAGCAAGCTATCTCAACTTTGAAAACAAGTTACAATAAAGTTCAAATACAAGGAAAGAGCTAAAGAATAAAAGATTGAGCCAAGCTTCTTTCCACCGCCTTCTTGTCTTCAACTTGCAAGATGATGACTCCAAAGATTGCAGCACAGTTGAAGAAGCAGAAGCAGCGCCTGGTTTTTTGATGTCGAAGAAGGAAGCAAAGGGCGCGCAAGAACAGGATCGTATGAAGGCTTAAAGGACTTCTTTTATTGCTCAATAACACTTGTTAAAGTCTGTAAAGAAGTTAGGTGATGGGTATTTATAACCCCTCACCCGAACGGCCCGTTCAACGGGTGAAAAAATGATCGTTGAAGCCGTTCGATCGCAGTGCCAGTCGATCAGTCGGTCGATCGACAGATCGACCGCCAGTGTGACTGCTGGCAACTTGTGAGAGCTCGGTCGACCGATGGGTCGATCGGCTACATTTCTTCCAACATTCGATCGACCCGTCGGTCGACCGACTGGATGAAGCCAGGGTCGCGATTTGGCTATGTCCAGTTCGATCGACCGATTGGTCGACCGCTAGTGTTCTGTCCATTTTCGCCGTTTGTCGGTCGACCGACGCAGCCCTGCACTTTTGCCTTCGCCAATTTCGGTCAACCGACTAGTCGACCGAATGGCTACTGGCCATTTTTACCGACATCCGGTCGATCGAATGGGCTGCTTACCATTATATTGCCTTGTTCGATCGATCGACCGTTCGACCGAACCCAAGCTGAGGATGACTTCTTCCTTGGATTTTTACATGCCAATTCTAAGGGTTTGGCTACCAAGTTTCAACTTGGATAATTTTACAATTTTGGCTTGGGATAAACTATCCTAGGGACATATTACATTAATTCTACTTGATTTAATCCCGAGCCTTTCTTCAACGATTTCTTCTTCTATTTCTTTGACGATCTTTTCCTTCATCCTGTTTGAACGAATTTGGCATGCATATCGCAACCTCAACCTGAACTCAAAACTTCACACTTGGATTAAATACATGTTTGTTATCATCAAAATAAAGATTGAGACTTAAGAAAGACCCTTAAACCAACATAAATGAACAATAATATCAAAGGAATCATCATTAAACCAGAAGTTCATCAGCCATCATACTTGCACCAAAGATCTGTCCAGAATATCATAAACTGTAGGTATATGAAAACTATCTCTGCATAATTGAAACTGCTTTTAGACTGTCAATGCATAAGTAGAGCTGAAAGCTTCTTTTTGCCAAATACAACCAACAACAAACAAAACACTAACATTCTCCCCATTTGGCTTATTTGGCAAAAACCCAACCTGTAATAATCAACTTATAGAAGAAGACAATAACCACAGATAAGCACAATAACTATTAAGTTATATCAACATAGTGTCCCACACAAGAGTCACACCCGCCATAGTCATAGATAGTCACATAAAGTCACAACCAGCGTAGTCACAGCCATACAACTAGATAACATACTAGCAACTTATAGAAGTTTGACAAATCCAAAAGTTTGACAAAACTAGACTGGACTCGATCAGACTTTTATTTACATCAAAAAAACACTCCATTTATCCCCCCCTTTTTAGCCTAATAAGCCAAAGGAGAGAAAGCAGTCACTCAAAGCCTTCTGGACTGGTCGAACCGTTTGATTAATGTGTAGAGTCAGCAGTACCAGCTACGAAATACTCAAGAATCTTTTTCTCAACAAATATGACTCGCGGTTGGAGTTCTGCCAAATTCACCTGCAATTTAAACAAATCATCACGAATAGCTCTTTCTATTGTGGATCCAAGAGCTGGATAGAGATCCGAGGCTTTGGATGCAAGGGCTGAAGTTATATCAGCAACAGTAGGAACAAAGACGTTTTCAAGCCTTCTATCAATAGTTTTATTTGCCCTAGATTTAGTTTCAACTGTGATTTTTCATCAGCAAAGAAAATATCAGATCCAAAAGAAAATGACTTCATCTTTACCCTCCCCCTCAGAAGACAGTTCCTCCCCCTCGGGACTAGGAAACATAGAAAGGAATTTTGAAGATTAGAGATATAATACCTCTACCATGATGGTCAACTTCTTTTCCAGAGATCTCTTTCTTGGATTTTTACCTTTAGATGTAGAGGAAGAAGATTTTTTATCAGGAGATGGAGCTTGAACAAGTGTTTCATTTTCATCAGGAGGACTTAAAAACACCATCTCTTCAGCTAAGGAAGCAGTCATCTCTTTCACATAGCTCATCTTGATATTTTTACTGCCCATCATCAAAAGTTCTTATTTAAATAGATAAGAGGACGAGTGAAATAGACAATCACTTTATCAAGGCATTTAACCAAGTTGCAACGCAAGAATGATGATAGAAGTCCAATAAGGAGGGAGAATAAATCTTCAATGAACAAGAGATGCGTCACAAGACACACTGTCCTAAAAGGATTTGAGAGACTTTTCAAATAACCCATATTCTAAAAAGATATATCAAATGATACATTGTCCTAGAGGGGAGCAATTCTCAATTGGTCAGACTTCTTTCCACTTAAAGTCTTTTGACAAGATACCATAGGATCACACGAGCAGGCTTCAAAGAAAGCATCCATGCTCCGATCAAAAAAAAATTGCGGTAAAAAGGCATAAGAGACCGTCTTAATTAATAAGTGAAAAGTATGAATAAAACTGACAACCCTTTCATTCTCATCACAATAAAAACTTATTTTTTTTCAACCCAAAATAAAATGTGCCATATGACACATAATCCAAGAGCAAACCTCAGTTGCTCAAATCTTTCACCATTTAAGGCCTTTGTAAAGATATCTGTCACTTGTTTCTCTGTTGCAATGTACTCCAGTTGCAACTCCCTCCTTTCAACTAACTCCCTGATATAATGAAATCTTATATCAATGTGCTTGCTTTGAGAATGCATAACACGATTTTTTGAAATATTGATTGCACTGGTGTTATCACAATAGAGTACCATCTCTTCTTGATTAAGACCATAATCAAGTAACATGCTCCTCATCCAAATCAACTGTGTGTTGCAACTGAACTGTCTGCTGCCAAGTATTCTGCCTCTGCTAAAGAAAGAGAAATGGAATTTTACTTTTTGCTTAACCAGGCCATAAGATTTGCTCCAACATAAAAATAACCACATGAAATACTCTTTCTGTCATCAATATTACCAGCCCAATCTGCATTTGTAAATCCAACTAGACAATGATTGCAATCAACTGAATACCAAAGACCAAAATCTAAAGTACCTTTCACTTACTTGAAAATTCTCTTAACTGACTTAAGATGAGACTCTTTAGGATTTGCTTGATACTTGGCACACAATCCAACACTAAAATATAAATCAGGTCTGCTAGCAGTTAAATACAATAGGCTGCCAATCATTCTTCTATAGAGACTAGGATCAACACTCCTCCCTTCATCATCTTTGCTTAGTTTCTCATGAGTTGATATAGAAGTTCTAACTGCCTTAGAACTGTCTAGTCCAAACTTGTGAGCTAGATTCTTAGCATACTTACTCTGAGAAATAAATATTCCTTCTTTAGATTGCTTAACTTGAAGACTGAGAAAATAGCTCATCTCCCCAACCATGCTCATTTCAAATTGGTTAGCAAATATTTCAGAAGTTGAACCAAAAATAATATCATCAACATAAATTTGAACAATTACCAATTGAGACTCCTTCTTCTTAAAGAATAAGGTCTGATCAGCTCTTCCTCTTTTATAACCTTTCTGGAGTAAAAATTGAGTTAGTCTTTCATACCAAGCTCTAGGTGCTTGCTTAAGACCATATAAAGCTTTCTTCAGCCTATACACATGGTCAGAATAAGTAGAATCTTCAAACCCTTTTGGTTGTTCAACATAGACTTCTTCATTGAGAACATCATTCAAGAAAGCAATCTTAACATCCATTTGAAACAGTTTGAACTTCATACAACAAGACAAGACAAGAAGTAACCTGATGGACTCTAATCTTGCAACAGGTGAAAAGGTTTCATCATAGTCCAGACCTGCAATCTGATTATAGCATTGAGCAATAAGTCTGACCTTATTTCTTGTGATGCTTCCTACCCCATCAGTCTTGTTTTTGAAGACCCACTTAGTTCTAATCACATACACCTTTAGGTCTTGGAACCAAATTCCAAACATCATTTCTGACAAACTGCTGCAGTTCTTCTTACATAGCAATAATTCAGAATTCATCTTTTAAGGCTTCCTTGATGCTTTTGGGTTCAATAGTTGAGGTGTAGCCAAAATATCTTATCATGTCTTGGTGACTATTTCGGGACTGATTCCTAGTCTTGACTCCTTCATATACATCCCCAATTACATTCTTCAGATGATGATTCTTGAGAGCTTTTGTAGATTTTTTAGTTGTATTTTTATTTTCTTGATTAGTGTTAGTCTCAGAATCTGTTGAATCAGCAGTTTCACCTGTCTGTTTTATTGACTTTGATGAGCCCTGGGCAGTCTTATCAACAGTTTTAACACCCTTCTCATCAGCAGTCACGGTCTGATAGATCTGTGAGTCATCAACTTTAACATTTGGTGACTTCATAACAGTTTGAGTGCGCTTGTTGTAGACTTTGTAGGCTTTGCTATTTGTTGAATAATCAAGAAATATTGCTTCATCACTTTTGCGTTGCATCTTTCCAAGATATTCCATATCATTTAGCACAAAGCACCTGTTGCCAAAAATATGAAAATATGTAATGTTAGATTTTTCTTCCCTTCCATAACTCATAAGGTGTTTTTGTAGTTTTTGATCTGAGATAGGCTCTATTTATAATGTAGCAGGCTGTATTGATTGCTTCAGCCTAAAATATTTCAAAAATCTTCTTAGAATTTAGCATGACTCGAGCCATTTTTTGGATAGTGCAATTCTTCCTTTCAACAACACCATTCTATTGATGAGTCTTTATAGTAGAGAATTCATGTAGTATTTCATTTTCATCACAAAATTCAGAAAAATAAATATTCTCAAACTCTCTCCCATGATCACTTCTTATTCTGATCACCTTTAGAATAGGAAGTTCTTGTTCATTCTAAAGTCTCGGGCATAAGTATTTGAAGTTGCTGAAGGCATTTGACTTTTCCCTTAGAAATTTTGTCCAAGTGAAACGAGAGTAATCTTCTACACAAACGAGAACATATTTTTTACCTCCAATACTTTCAACCTGCATAGGACCAACCAAGCCCAAAAGAAGAAGTTCTGGAGGCCTTGATGTGGTCACTAGTTGCAACTGCTTATGGGACTGTGTTATCTACTTTCCTTCTTGGCAAGCGCCACAAACTAATTTTGGTTCTCTTGAAAGTTTAGGGATTCCTCTCACAGCTTCATAATTAACATGTTTCTTTAGGTCCCTGTAATTGACATGACCTAACCTTCTATGCCACAAATTTATATCAAAGGAAACAGTTGAAAGACAGATTGAAGAATTGGCAATCTTATAGCAGTTATCTGTAGATCTACTCCCTTCAAGAATACAATCACCATCTTTATCGTAGACCTTGCAATTGTTTTTGTTGAATTGAATATTTAAATTTTGGTCACACAATTGACTGATACTCACAAGATTGGCCTTGAGACCATCCACCAGTAGGACATCTTTCAAACTGGGGATTCCTGGAACATTGAGTGTTCCAATTCCTATAATATTTCTATGTCTTCCATCTCCAAAGGTTACAGTTGCACCTTCATTATTCTAGATGTTTTTCAAAGGTTACAGTAATTAAAATTTGAGGAGAAATCAATGAGAGAAAAGTCTAGCTAAATGGTACGTTCTCGGTTTCGGTTCGTAAGATTGATCATAGCCACAAAGGATGAGTTCCTTTATTTCTAACAAATCGGTTTGGTCGTAGACAAGCATTAAGAACCGTGATCTTCTTTAAATCAATGGTTAACCCAAACAAGCATTGAGATTAAACCCTTATTGATTAGTATTCCTAGAGACACTCTATGGAACTATCAATAGCTAAAGTTCTTGGGATCATCGATTTTAATAGACTATGTGAATTGAACAACAATCTCACATGTCAAATTAATTCAAGAATTCCCTTAGTATAGATTGAACAGCAATCTCAACTAATTTGTCTCTAAATCCAGCATGGATCAGCCATATCGAAAGGCTAACTATCGTCCTAATAACCTAGTAACAGACCAACAATTAAAGAGGGACAATAGATAAATTTCTGCAGAAAATAAATGAATACTAGAAAGCAAAAGAGGTTAAATATAAAGGGATCTCATAATCCGTAGAACTGAAACGTCGAATCGTCCTTTAGCTAGAAAGAAGTAAATTAGTCACACATCGTAAACACAAACGTACATCTTCATTCTCCAAAAATCACTACTGAATTCAAACTTAATTCTAAACTAAAAATAAAAGAGCAAAACAAAACATAAAAACTAAAGCTAAAAACTCCAAATCCCTGTTCATTACAACTTTTCTCCTCTTATAGGAGAATTCCAAACCTAACTAAAATAGAAATAAAAATCAAATCAACCCTACATAGTAATAAACTAACAATCAAATATTTTGATTTAATATTTTAGACACAAAAGGAGGGTCCAAATTCGTATGAGAAGCTGGAAATAAATTTCCATCCCTAAAATTGGTAATTTCTGATTCTGTCGCATGTATCTTTGCTAAGGCATGGGCACGTCTAAGGTATAGCAACCAGGTCCAACTTTCTTTCTAATTTCCAACTTCCAAAAACGTGCAAGGAGGCTTCTTTTTTATTTCTTTTCATACTTTGTTGCCTAAATATTAAACATAACAATAACCACATATTAAGAAATATTTAATTCGAATTGAGCATGAAAATAAGCAACTTAAGATGGAAAATATACATATCTATCACTTGGCAAGGTTCCCTACTCTCTCGTGCTGGTCGTCGCACTCTGATCAACAGTGTTCTATCAAACCAAGCTTCTTATTTCTTCACTATTTTTTAGGCACCCAAGTGGGTCTTAAGGCTTATTAAGAAGAGAAGAAGTAAATTCTTCTGGGCAAGTGATATGGAGGCTTCTTTACAGGGAAAATGCTTTGTTAATTGGGATACACTTACTGGGAGAACTAAAAATGGAGGTTTGGGAATCTTGTGCCTAGATTCACATAATGTGGCTAGACTGGGGGCTATGGAAACTCAGAACTAATTCTAATCAGCTTTGGGCAAATATCCACTTTTCTCAAAAGATAGACACGTTTCACCCGCCTTATACAAGATACAAATCGTCCTATGTTTGGAGAGGTATCCTCAAGGGCTTGAGCCAGTTCAATGCCTCTCTAACCTACCATGTAAATGACTACTCATCTATTCGACTATGGACAGACCCTTGGCTTAATGGGCAGACTTTGGCAAACATTTTCCCAGATCTCTACATTTTATCGAAAAACCTGCTTTCCACCGTGGCTGAAGCAAAAGACTTGGATAATGAAAATATGGTGAGGGGTTGGGATATTCGGTTCACCAACCAGGTCCCTTAATTCAGGACGTATTGAGGCTCTTGCACATCATCTTTCCCCTATTCTTGCTGGTTTAGGTCCGGACTCTTTTAATTGGAAATGGACAACAAATGGGATCTTTTCTACCAAATTCTTTTACCACATTTTGTCTTATCGCGGGGTAGTCGATCCGGTTGCCTCCTTTATTTGGGACAAACATTGCCTAGAATCTATCTCTATTTTCTTTTGGCTTGCTTCTAAAGGACGTCGCCTGACAAAAGATAGACTACTCAAATGGCATATGTAGGTTGATGGAAAATGTGTTCTTTGTCATGCTTATGATGAATCCCATGTACATCTCCTAAATGCTTGTCCTTTCACCGTCACAGGTTGGAGGAAAATGCTAGAGCTTTGTCATATTTTTTTCTTCAATATCAACTACAAGCCATGACGTCGAATCAACACGAAGCCCACCAAAAAAATCAAGGAAAAGCTCGGGGCCGTCATGGTTTGGAAATTAATCACTTATTTGGAGGGAGAGAAATAATCGCATTTTTAGAAATGAGGAGAAACGTTTGTTGAACTTGCAATTGATGGAGTAAATCTCTTCACCCTTTGTAAAAATCTCCATTCTCCCTAGGTTTTCTCTGTCTTTCACTCCTTGTACATCTTACCTCTTCCCCCGTAGCTTATATCTATCAAACATATTGATTAATACAAGTTTTCTTACATCAAGAAAAACACTCAATGCATTTTGGAAGTTACTCTACCCGGCCCAACTTTCTCTTTCTATATATACACGCAAGAATTTCTTTTAAATTCGTTTGTCCCTCCTGTGAATTGTAATGTGAGCATCGTACGTTCCTGCCACTACAATTTGGAAGGAGTGTGCATCAGAAATAGGGACAAAGTTTTCCTTTCTTTCATGGAACTTGTCAGGAAACACGACACAGAAGAGGAGTGTCTTTGATTCCTGAGGAGAAGCACATCTGACTCGGAAATAAGCAACCAAAACAGGTTGTGTAGGTGATGTTGGATTAGTTCAACTGTGTCATTTTCTTGCACATTGCACGGTTTCTTGTCTTCTTCTCATCCTGTGTCTGAAGCTGGACCTCTGAGAAAACCAGTAATCTGGCTATCACCATACTTGGAAGATGTGCACACAACTTGAACAGCACAGTGCTCTTCAACCCAAACCGGCTTTTAGATCTGTTGAACCACTAATTCTTTATTCAAGATGAATTGTTTGATCACTCTGACTAAAAAAGACAGAAAAGTTAGAAAATATTCCATTTCGGTTGGTCGAATATTTGAATGGTTTAGTTTCAAACACCAGATGATTCTCGATGAAGCTAGTTCTTAAAGCTATTCTGAATTGAATGAAGGACAAGCTCATCAAGGTTGAAACAGCAAATTCGGTTTGGTTTTTTAATATATGAATGAATAATTAAGAAGAGGACATCTATCACCCTTAGGAATAGGCCTGTGTTGACAGTCAGATCCTTTCTCCTCTCAGGTCATTCATTGCCAGAACAAAGAGAATCATGACACCTTCCAAAGACACTCTTCCCCTAGAAGAAATAGGAGGCCTTAAAGGAAGGGTGCAAAATTCCTTGTTAAGTTTCTGCTTTATATATTTTCCTCCCTTCCGTTTGTCTTTCTTTTTGTCTTCTGATCTCCTTTCTTGATGATCTCATTTGATCCCACGTAAAATGAACATAAGATGAAATAGCCACTTCCCATTAATGTGTAAATGTCTATCTTCTCTCGTCTTGAATACTGGCTTTTCCACATATAGCAAATGTGCATGGCATATCATGCAATTAGGGATTGATGTGGTCTCGTGAAAAAGATAAAGAGATCAGGGTCTACTTGGCAATCATTTGGTTGAAGGTGGATTATAATTCTGATATGATGTTTTGAGCACAATGTGCTGGGAAGGGATGCAAGTGTCATTTCAGTTACTTCTTTTCCTTGAAAGAACTATATACTAATGGGAAAGATCAATTTCCTTTCCTGATACTATCTTTTGTGGTTAACGCAGAATAAATTTAATACTAGTTCTTGGTCAGGTGGCAGAATAAATTGAAGGTGGATTTTTATGAAAAAAGAAAATAACTTAAGAAAAGCAAAGGTAGAAAACTTGATAGAAGCAAAGAATCAATCCATAGGTAGAACTTGAAAGATGTATATGATAAGTTTATTAATCAATCCAGATACACTTTTCTATCCATGTCCCTGAGCATGATGCCTATAATTGTAGCTCATCATTGACAAAGGCTTGGTTTGATTTCTTGCTTTCTGTAAATTGATGCTTTTTCCACTTTTATTTAAGAAAGAACTTATTGCTGCATACAATCAACTACCCACTTAGTCATTTAGTGGTGTGTGAACCCCAGTGAGTGACAGACCACTTGCTTCTTACACTGTTATAAAAGACTAAGACTGTGACCTCTCAGAACAATCTCCATCTATCTACTAATTAACTGATTAGGGAGAGCCTTCAGGTGCATTAAATGAATGCAAAGTGACCCTGGCTAAGAGGTGGGTTCCACTAAGCCAGGGTGAAAGCATTGAGTCCCGAAAGCCTACAGAAGTAAAAGGAAGAGCTGTGAAACAAAAGAAGGCTACTTTAGGAAGGCAGAGGGAGAAAAGAGAGAACATGTTCCAATCTGAATCCATATCATAACAAGAGCTTTCTTTCCCTTCCCATGTGAGCAAGGCCATTTAGTTATCTTTATTTTACTTTTGAAGTGGAAGGGGATCTATCCCCACACATCTGTCTCTCATCTCTCCTTTGCTTTTCTACCCTTCTTTTTAAAGCTTCAATGATTCTCTCTCAAACCTGCTTACATTTTAATAGATTATATCATCTTATATATAGATCAAGGTTCAAAGTCTCTTCCAATAACTTCATCAGTGAGCTAGGTACCAATAATCATGAAATCATCGGATGCGATTAGGGGCTGATATAAGCATGATTTATAATAAAATTAAGAGAAAAGTAAGGTGTAGGTAGGGGTGAGCGGGTCTGGGTACGTATCTTATATTTTTTATAATATCCGGACTCTACCCTGTACAAGATCGGTTCCTAAGTTTTGGAATTGAACTCTACTTTGTGGAATATGAAATAGGATCCTACCCGGAACCATAGGTTTCGGTTCTGGTTCTGAATACCCTGTTGGAACTTGTTCAAGAATAAATTTTAGAACAAGTTCCAATAGGTTTACAGGTTCCAGAAAGGTTCTAGAACAAATTCCAAAATAGATTCCAGGGTACAGGTTTCGGGTACCGATTCCGGTTCCGAGTACCCGATGTGTTGGACCCAGAACCGAAATCGATTTTAACCTTCCTTAATTTTTGTTCTGAACTCTACCCGAATTTAATTCAGTCTACCTGGAACCTACCTGATCAGGTAGGTTCCAACTGGTTCCGAATCTACCTAGTATCTATGCACACCCCTAGGTGTAGGTACCATTCAATCTTTTCAAATCCGAATATAAGTAGTCGATTCAACTGCGAATCGATCAATATATATTGGTTCTTGCTATGGTTGTTCATGGGTCGAACCCAACCCGATGAACCCGAGAAACCGTCCCGACTTGAACCAATCGAGCCGGGTCGGGTTTAAATTTTTAAAACCCGATTATAATCGGGTCGGGTACGGGTTTCGATATTTAAAACTCGATGACCCGAGACCCGACCCGATTACCCGAATTATTTATATTATTTTATTTTTCAAAAAAACAATTTAATAAAAATTAACTCGGGAAGACGCGAAACCGCGTCTTCCCAAGAATACGCGGCCCACATGGACGCGTTTTCACGAGAATATGCGACCCACTTGGCCGTGTCTTCCCGAGAGGAGGCGTACGCGGCCCACGTGGCCGCGTGCCGCTTATTCTCCTCAAGAAGAGGCGTGGCCGCCTCCTCTCGGGAAGACGCGGCCACGCAGGCCGCGTAATAGGGGCAATACGCGGCTCACGCCGCGTATTGCCTTGAGTGTTGAGACACGCGTCTGCGTGTCTCAATTCAGAGTTTTTTTTTTGTTTTTCTTAACGGGTACTCGATTACCCGACCCGACCCGATCCGATTTTGGGCAAGTCGGTTCGGGTCGGGTTCAAAAAAAATTATCTTCAAACCCGACCCGACTCGTTTGTTTGTTGGTTGGGTCGGGCCGATTTTTTCTCCCAACCCAACCCAACCCAACCCGACCGGTGAACTTCTTGCCCAACTTATGCCAAGAAAAAAAATCAAAATGGTCAATGATCCCAATCATAGTTAGTAAAAGTAGGTCGAAAACTAATTTAATTAATTATTTCGTCAAACTTCTATTTAATATTTTTATTCAAACTAATTAAATCAATTGAACTATTTAAACCAAAACCACGGAGATATAGTATTATAATCTAATTATCTATATTTTTAATGGAGATATAGTATTATTAGAGAAGGGATTCCCCTGCTTTAGAATCCATTTACAGATGCCTCTTTATTCGTGTGAAACCAAACAGTGACCACTCAGCGAGGTGAGATCTTGTGATCCATGAACATCAAGGACATCCCAAGATGGACTTGTAATGCCAGTGTACGGCTCTTATTGACACATAAATTATATATGTGCGATGATATCAATGGTGCAGGACAAATGTACAATCTTCATGGCACAGAAACAACAACTCATAACGATTACTCGCCAACTTACTCGAGTTACTCACTGTATCATAATCATTCCCATTTTAAGCCCGGCCTATATTAAACAAAATGGTTTATGATATCACCTGGAGTTGGACGATTAAATTGGATACATCGATACGAGAGATCCAGTGCTTGACTTCAGTAGGCTGAACAAGTCATATGGCCTGGATCAACTTTTTCTGAAATCATTTTATTCTTAGACTCGTGTTTTCCAAACCTCCAAAACTTTAAAAACAACTCTGCAATATGCAGCCGTGACAGTGATTGTTTTACCCTGCTAATAGAATTTAAAACCTTTCTCCCATTCCCCCTCTCATCGATTTGTTCTTTTGCCAACCTAAACATGCCTTAAATAGTACACACTTCAACCACAATACATGAATCCGAGAGCTAGAGTATATAGTAGGACATCCAACCAGCATAGCAGATAACAGAAGAGGCATTTGTTCTCTTGTTCCTTCACCCTCAAGTCTCCCCTTCAAAGATGCCTCTCTGCTCCTAAAGCCATTCTCCTCTGCGGCTTCTTCATGCTTTATATATTCTCCTCTCAACACGTAAACCCCATTTCTGCCTTCCTCTCCCTCAATCCAATGTGCAAGTCCGGATGAAACCTCACACTATGGACTCCCTTCTTCTTTTGCTTCTCGTCTTCATAGCTCCGCTAATTCCTTGTTCTTGCACTTCTTCCCTTCATGGTGATGCGAATATTCTAGCTTCTATAAAGGAAGGTCTCCATTCTTACACCCCAGAGCTAGCCGGCTGGGACGCGTCCAACCTCAGCTCGGTGTGCTCGTGGTTCGGAGTGCGCTGCGAGGATGATCATGTGGTCGGTATTGACATATCCAACCTGAAGATTTCTGGCTCCATCTCGGCTGAGATCTCCGGCCTCGACTCCCTCATCAACCTCTCCCTCGCCGGGAACCAGCTCCATGGCGAGATCAGAGTGTCGAACTTGCCCCGCCTTCGGTACCTCAACATCTCTTCGAATCAGTTCGACGGCGGGCTCGATTGGGACTACTGGAGCCTACCGAGCTTGGAGGTGTTCGACGCCTACGACAATAACTTCACAGCCATGTTGCCGCTCGGCGTCTCGAGTTTGAAGAGCATCAAGTACTTGGACCTCGGCGGCAACTACTTCAGCGGAAGGATCCCGGCGAGCTACGGAAGCTTAACCACTTTGGAGTACCTATCGTTGAATGGCAACGATCTACGAGGCCGAATCCCGAGCGAATTGGGCAAACTTACGAGCCTCAGGCAGCTCTATTTAGGCTACTACAACGAGTTCGACGGCGGTGTTCCGGCCGAGCTCGGCAATTTGATTAATCTTGTCCATTTAGACATATCGAGCTGCGGCCTAGCCGGCGAAATCCCCCACCAGATGGGCTACTTGATCAACCTCGACACCCTCTTCCTCCACACCAACCAATTGTCCGGCCGGCTGCCGCCATCGCTTGGGAACCTCACCAGGCTGGCCTATCTCGACCTCTCGAACAACGCACTCACCGGGGAAGTCCCCCGTGAGCTCGCCGCGCTCACCAAGCTAAGCCTGCTGAACCTCTTCATGAACCAGCTGCACGGGTCGGTGCCGGAGTTCATAGGGGAGCTGCCGAATCTGGACACTCTCCAACTCTTCATGAACAACTTCACCGGCATCGTACCGGCGAACCTCGGCGCCAGTGGCCAGATCCGCGTGCTGGACATTTCGTCGAACAGGCTAACTGGTACAATGCCTGCGAACCTGTGTCCATTTAACAAGCTCAAAGTTCTCATCCTGTTGAAGAACTTTTTGTTTGGCTCAATCCCTGAGAGCTTGGGCGAGTGTTTGAGCTTAACAAGAGTGAGACTGGGCCAGAATTATCTCAATGGAAGCATCCCTACCGGGTTCCTTTACTTGCCACAACTCAACCTATTAGAGCTCCAAACCAATTACCTCTCCGGTCCGATCCCAGAAAACCCCGACACTAGCAGGAAGCCGACCCAATTGGTCCAGTTGAACCTCTCGAACAATTTGCTCTCTGGTCCAATTCCCTCTTCCATTTGCAATCTCTCTTCCCTCCAAACCTTGCTTCTTAGAAACAACCAATTGGTCGGTCCCATTCCCGATTCAATCGGGTCCATCCACCACCTGGTCAAGCTCGATCTTAGCCACAATAGTTTATCAGGTTCGATCCCGCCCGAGATTCAAAATTGTACCCAGCTCACCTACCTCGACCTTAGCCGGAATAACCTCTCCGGCCACATTCCTTCGGAGATAGCGGGTATCGGAATATTGAACTACTTGAATTTGTCGCATAACCAACTCAACGGGTCGATACCGAGGTCCTTCGCAGCAATGAGGAGCCTCACGGCAGCCGACTTCTCCTTCAACGACCTCTCCGGTCAGCTATCGGACTTCGGGCAGCTGGCCTACATGAATGCCACCTCCTTCTCCGGCAATCCGAAGCTGTGCGGGCCGAGTGTGATCAGCCCATGCAACTATGTGGTAGGTCCAGTGCAGTCCTGGCACGTCCATGGGAATTTCAAATTGATCTTTGTATTAGGGCTTCTACTCTGCTCGTTCCTGTTCGCGCTGGCGGCTGCAGTGCGAGCCCGGTCATGCCGTAGCAGGTCCGATAGCGCCACGTGGCGACTCACCACATTCCACAAGGTAGATTTCACCGTGTCTGATGTGCTGGACTGCATGAAGGACACTAACGTGGTCGGGCGGGGTGGCGCGGGAGTGGTCTACCTTGGTCGGACCCGAGCTGGCAGTCCCATCGCCGTGAAGCGGCTTATGAGTCAGCTCGGGTCAACCAATCACGACCATGGGTTCGGCGCGGAGATCCGAACGTTGGGGAGCATCCGACATCGGAACATCGTCCGACTGCTTGCATTCTGCTCTGATTCTGCCACCAACGTCCTGGTGTACGAGTACATGGCCAACGGTAGCCTGGGGGAGCTGCTGCACGGCAAGGGCGGCGAGTTCCTCGGCTGGAGCCACCGGTACAGGATAGCAGTGGAGGCAGCCAGGGGCTTATGTTATCTCCACCATGACTGCAGTCCCATGATAGTGCATCGAGACGTGAAGTCTAACAACATCTTGCTCGACACGAAGTTTGAGGCACATGTGGCCGATTTTGGGCTGGCCAAGTTCTTGCAGGACGGTGGTGGGTCCCAGAACATGTCAGCCATTGCTGGGTCCTACGGATATATCGCCCCAGGTAAGGCTTTATCTGCCTTCAGCTTAACTACGATTTCGATCATTAAACGTTTAATTCAGCAAGTATATATATATATGATGATGAAAATAACACCTATCCCAAAAGTCACCGTGGCTATGGGGCCCAAAGTCCCTGTAGCATGTCCCGGTATTCGTACCATTGCAAATGGAAGTCCAAGTCACTGGTATGGGGATAAAGGGGCACAACAGTGTAGCAGACTCGGCATCCGTGAAAGTGAATCCCTTAACTTACCAATCCCTAACTCAATCCAGCACAATCTCTTCTTTGGTTCAGATTCATTACAACTGCTTGGTCTTTTGCCATTTCCATGTGCTTGGCACCAACCCAACAAGAAATCTTTTGATTCTTGCGACAGGATCTAAGACATGCTGATGAATGCTCCTTACGTATAATATTAAGATAACAAAGATTCTGCCCCTCGTAGATTAAGAATGTTAATTGCCATACACTTTCTTAAGGAGTTTGACTAGTTGATCAGTTGCCAATATATATACGTGTATCAATGTGTAACTGATGGAGATTTTTGCACTTATCTTGATGCAGAATATGCCTACACTCTGAAGGTGGATGAGAAAAGTGATGTGTACAGTTTTGGAGTGGTGCTCCTAGAGCTTGTCACGGGCCGGCGGCCAGTCGGAGAATTCGGGGACGGGGTTAACATAGTTCAGTGGGCCAAGAGGACTACAGATGGCAGAAGAGAAAATGCAGCAAGTGTTGTGGACACAAGAATGGGCTCTGTGCCAATGAATGAAGTGATGCATGTTTTCTTTGTTGCAATGTCGTGTGTCCGAGAGAAAAGTGTTGAGAGACCAACCATGAGAGAGGTGGTCCAAATGTTATCCGAGTTCCCTCACCATGTTGCAGAGTACTAATCTCCATCCTCATCTTCTTCCTCCTCTGCTGAGGTGGTGAAGGTGAAAACAACTGCAGCCAAGGAGGCCAACTGCTATAAGCTCTTTCCTGATCTCCTGACTCAATGATAGATGAAAGAGTGTAATTAGCCATATTTGGTATGCCTTAGGACCTGAATGGAATTTGGTGGGTAAAATCTTGAAACAAGAAAGAGTTTTTGTTTTTCCGAAAGTCTGTACAGGGTTGTGCTCCATGTGGACTACTAAGAATGATATGATAATACTATCATGAAGCTCTCTATCTGGGACCATGTATTGTAGTTTTCCATCGTAGCATTTTGCTGTTGCAATCCTGTGTAATCTTTGGCCATCATTTGCTGTCACAACATTTCCCTTCAATCCTCTGTGATTCTCACTGACGGGGGCTGTGTCATTCGGATATGGAAGATGTCTTATCATAGTTTGATGATTGTGCTAATCTTTCACTTTTTTCGCTCTATATGATCTCCACGTGAAACCTTTATTAGTAATTATCTCTTGTTTTTGTTTGAAGTCGAGAGGATGAGATCATGTATTTTTTATGATACTCGGATCATATCTTGTATAAGATCGATTCTTAAGCTTTTATCCCGAACCCTATCTTGTTGGAATTTGAAACCGAACCCTACATGAAACTGTGGTATAGTACATATTTCGAGTACCTTGTTGGAACCAATAAATGACAAATTTCGAGTAGAGATTCCGGGTACCCTATTGGAATCTATTCATTTATAGATTCCAATACGATACCTTGGAACTTGTACCCTAAAACTTGTAAATGAACATGTTCTAGGGTACGAGTTCTGGATATCGATTCTAAGTACCCGATGTATTGGAACCGAAACCAGAACCAACTTTAAGTTGTCTCGAACCATACCCGTATTTAATTCGGGTCTATGTGGAACCTATCCGATCAAATAGATTCCAACTGGCTCCGGATCGACCCGGAACCCATGCACACCCATTTACTTCAAAACTATACTTCAAAACCTCAGCAATAAAAGAAACTACACTTCAAAACCTCACCAGATATGAATTTTAATAACAAAAGAAACAAATAAATACTTCCATTTACTTCTTAATTACTTTATATCCATCTGTACGTTTCACGGTAGGTTAACTATTCTAAAGTAATTTTTTTAAAGAAAATATATTAAAATGTATTTTATTGACCAACCATATAACTTTAATGACCTATAATATATTGTTTCAAAACGTCTAATATCCATTCACAGTTGAACCTTTTGAGTAAAAGATCTAGAACAGAATATTTTCACGTATAAGATGTAAAAAGAACATTAGACGCGCGCTCTACAAAAGCATTTTTGCATAACATAAAAATTTATGCCAAGGAGAGCCTATTTTTCTTTTTTGCAATTGCCAGAGAAGCAGATATCTTTCTTACGCTTCTTTAAGTTGTCATCTACTTTCCCTGCAGAGTTTTTAGCTTGAAGTTCCAATGACTCCTTCAAGAAGAATTTGAGCTTCCATAATGTGCTCTCTCTCTGCACCAAAATAAGTTGATATGTAAATAAAAGTTGATGACAACAGTTGAATAAAAGCCTCACACACAACACCAAGTTCATTCCAATCATGAGGTATGTTCAATTATAAATTCTGGTAATTATCTTGGATACAATCATGGTTTCAAGTACTAATGTACTGCCTAGTACCATCGGTAGTTACCAATTTGTTAAGAAACTGATATCTGTATCACATAATATAAAATACCGCCTGTACTCAGTTTGCCGGACAGTACAACCCTTGTACCAAAAGTATAGAACTAGTATAGTCTAGTAGATGGCCTGTGCCACTTGTTACATACCAAAGGACTGGTTTCTAGTTATTGGTTGAATTTATTTACCCTTCTCCAATGCTATTTTAGCTGTTAGAGCCAGTTTTTGAGGGATTTGAGGCCTATAAAAAGCCCTCAACCTCCATACGAAGGTATCAACATTCATTTCAATCTCTCATTTTCATCCAAACCTCTCAATCTCTCAATGGGTAGTTTATTATTTGTCTTTTAAACCATTTTAATAATGCATTTTCATCATAACCATTTTAATGAAGTAGTACTGATACATTTTGATATAGTCCAGTGTATACCGAACTATACCAAGTGCCTGATACCATAACAAGATCTAACACCAGTTCAAGATTTTAAACCTTGTATATAACTAATTTACTTAACAAGGATTTTTGTTCATGTATACTTTTATGATTAATAGTACAATGCTGGTGTAATTTGTCAATTACAAGAATCAAAAGTAAACTGAGTTAACATAAGAATAGGGTTAAAAAAAACCTGAGCATCCATATGAATTTCCACCTCATCTTGGGGTTTATAGCTACTATAATTGCTTTCAGCAATGATGACTAAAGCCTTGTGTATATCTTCAGCAGGTAAACTGCATATGTCAGCACCAAGTTTTCTTTTCTCCTCTGACGACATTTTCCTATAACAATTCAAGAAGCTAGTCATGCTTTAACTAACATGAATGCATATATTATAACTAAGGTTATATTCAATCCTTAGAACAAAAAAATAGGGATGTCTAAATGCACATTTCAAATTCTCTTAGTTGAAGTCGCAAATAATCACTAAATAAATCCACTAAACTTTATCTCGAAGTTAAATGTTCAGTGGAATTGTTAACGTTAGTCAATTTGTTTTTTTTCTCTTAGTACCTTTACAATATTTTTACAATATACTGAAGTAGGATGAGTGCCACGGCAAACCTCATCTCTGTGTAATTTCAATAATAGATTCGGCCAAGCCTGCTGTCTTGCCAATTATTTTGCTACATCCAATATCTAGCTAATTACTTTGCCAGGTAATCCCATATAAAAATGAAATAGTAGAAGTTATTTTCTTTCATGCTCTTTTCTACTTGCATCAATTCACTGTTCCCTTAAACCTCCATTGCCTCAGAACTTTAAAATATTAATAGTTCATTCTTAGCAAATCAATTAACTGAATATACAAATAACTAAGCAGTTTCAGGATCTATATCTATAAGAATAAGGTAAAACTTAGATTAGTCACCTGCATTTCTGTACCACCAATTCCTTTAGCTCTTCCAAATGCAAAATGAGTTCATCAAGCTGATTTTTTTTTCATAACAAGAAGTTGTCAGATACGGGATTTTCAGGGTACAATTTCTTTATAGTAGTAAAAGGTGTGCAATAAAAAGCATTTTACCACATGATCTAATTACTGATAGCAACTAATGATGTCAAATGGCCTCTGGCCTCACTGTTTCTCAAAAATAAAAAACTAATGATGTCAAATTGTCGGAGCCAGCTACTCTACTCATCTTGAGAAATTATAACCAATGTTAAAGATAAAGTATTAGCAAAACCATTCCACCCATAGGGATAAAAAGATTACCTCAATGTTGGTATCTTCAACCATTTCCACATAAGCTGTTTCCTGAACTATCTGCATATTTGCAAGAGTTTGAGATGCCTCCTTTTGTCTTTTTTCCTAGCACAAAAAACAGGAAACAAGATGGTTTTTTAATGGTCAACTTGATAGATCATCATCCATGAAGGTAATTATAAGAGAAGAAAGTAGCAAAAAGAAAACAGATATAAAGTCAAAATAAGCATTCTAGAAACCATAGTTTTAAATCTCATACTGCATATAGCAGTACGCTCGGTACCTAGCAGTTTTTATCAGTTTCAAAACTGATACTGATACAATCTAGTACATACAAAATACCGGCTGTACCGGTTGTACCGAGCAGAACAAACCCAACAGAAATAGTCGTTGCAGTTTTTTTTCCAACCCGTTCCCAGTGGCTTTGCAGTCATTGGGACCAGTTTTTAAGAGGTTTGAGGGCTATATAATCCTCAAACCCCAAATCTCTTCCCTACACTACTCTCTGACTCCAATCTCTCAAAATGCCTTATTAGTTATTTATAAATCATTTTAATGAATTTATCATTCAAAACTATAAGTTTAAAGTCTAAAATGAAAAGAAAAAAAAATTGTACCTGTAATCCAGAACAGTTTGGTATGGTCCAATGTGTACCAGACTGTCTGGACTGTATGGAATTGTATTGTGAATCGCTACTGTGCGGTATCCTAAACATGAATATCAATACTGGTACAAGATTTCAAACTGATCTAGAAATATTTACCTCTTCAACAACTTTGGGCAGCAGTTGTAACCACTTGTGTTCAAACTTTTCCAGCAATGTTTTTGCCATAACATGATAATGACTTCCCTCATCATTGTATGTCATTGCATTGGTGAAAACCAATCTTACATCAGCATATATTTCACGAACATTCTTATATCCACTGTCATCCTTTGCTTCCATCTTCTTCTTGATTGTACTGAAGTCCATTGGCCTGTCAATGACCTAGGAAGGTACAAACACATTGTGTGGGGAAATACGTAAGAAAATTGCTAAGTAGATTTGTAAGAAAAGAAAATCTTCAAAAATTATGTCCTGATAATTCTATCCACTCTGATGACATCTCATGGAGCAACAACTTTACCTAAACTGAAATTTGGATTCAGCTAGACATGTCCTACAATTCTAGTGATAAAAACAAGTATAAAAAGCAGTTCTACTAGATTTCAGTATGATATAGCATAAAACTATCCACAACAGAAAAAAACGTTATACATAAGAACAATGCCAGATCCAGTAACCTAAATATCCTATATAGCTCAGCAAAAATAGAGAAATTACATAAAGAAAAAAGAAATCAACATATGTATTTATCCAGATTACAGTGTGATTCTGTCATGACCTAATCTACAATATCAAAAAGTAGTTGGTCATTTAAGAAAGAGGACAAAAAAGTATCTATGAATAGATAAGAGATAACCAAAATATTAAAGGCAAAAAAGGATTACACCTCGTAATAATCATCGAGGCCTAAACTTTCAACATCAACAGGATTCATGAATGGCTCAGCCCCCTTGAGTTGAGTGATCTACAAAAGAAACTTTTGCAAGATTTAGAATAAGTTTTGATATTATAGTTATAAAACATAATTGCTTGAAGCCAAGGTGGTATGCTTTACAAATAAACAATAACAGAAAACTAAAAAATAGTCATCTTATGCACAAATAAGCAATGTTTCCTTTATTTTGATACCTATTGCCATTAACAATGGCGGATCCACTGTCCTTCTTCTTCTTATACAATCATGCAACTGGATGTGTACGTATGAATATTGAGTTTGTGGAAAATGTGGATGCTTGCAGTAGCTCTTGCTTTTAATTAGCTTAAATTAGGAGAAGCAAATTAGGCTACACACTTGTATACAGATGAATGAGAGATTATTTTTTCTTTCAAAAAATTGAAATATGATTCTATTGTATTTGAATTTGAATTTTGTATTTGATTACAATTCTTCTTCTTCTTCTTCCTTTTTCCTATTGTATTTGAATTTTATTAAAATTTTAACTAAATATATTTTGAAATTTTTATTATAATTATAATTTTTAATTTTAGAATTTCTTTTAAAGATAGATGAAAAATCTTTTAGCAAATTGTCAGAATAAATAGCTAGATATATGGATAATTCTTTTATCAATTAAATACGAAAATAATTATTTAAATATTTTTAGAAGGATACGTAAATAATTATTTAAATATTTTTAGAAGGATAGACAGTCTCCACCGAACCACAATTTTGAAACATGGACTTTTAAAAATTTATGTATTAATTTGCCCCACTAGTAAAAGTTTCTGATCCGCCACTAGCCATTAAGACTAGAAATTGTAGCCTTGTAGGCTATATATTTGTAGCCCCATGGGGCGTTAGAGGATGACTTGCAATAGAAAGGCTGATCCAGTGCACGAAGCATCACAAGCATCCCACTTTTGTGGGCTCTGAGAGGGTTGATGTATGCAGCTTCCCCTTGCTTTTTTTGCAAAGAGGCTCTTTTCGTGGCTCGACCCATGACCTCCAGATCATAAGTGGGTAACTCAACTATTACTCCAAGCCACCCTCTCTTAGAGGATGACTTGCAATGAATTGAAATATTATATTATCCTCTTCTCTCAATTCTCCTTCTTCTCTCATCTCTATTCTCTCTCTTTCTTCCTTTCTATCTCTCCACTAGGGTTGGTGTTCCATCAATTAGCATAAGAGTCCTAAACTCTTTCGCCCCCTCTCTTCCTCTACCTAATTATTTCTTTTGTTCCTCTAATTCTTCCCCGTATCTGTATTCGTCCCCTCAAAAAGCTAGCTAAAAAAACAGAGCATGAATAGTAGTAGGGAGAGAAACAAAACAAAAAAAGAGTTATTCAGTGAAATTAAAAGGAGTTTCAATATTTTTTTAAGAAAAGATGCCCTTATGCCCTTGATTACAGTCGCCCTATCCTCCCCATTCATCTACCAAAGCCCCCATCACTCACCAGATCCTTGACGAGGCAGGTAATAGCTTGCCCCACCCCTCGCCTAATCAGCACATCTCCCAACACCTTTAGTAGTCATTGCCTCGTCCAACACCTATGTTGGCACCGCCTTCCTCTCTCTAATTCTACTACATATTTATTCTACATTCTAACAAAACTCGCTACTAGTCCAATTTCCAAAATAGAGCATTTGTAATTTTTCTAGGAGACTCCCGTACTTTCATTCTTGTTGGTTGATCTTTCTACAGCAAATTATAATAATATCTTGTTCATTGGAAGGGACAATTTGAATGATACATGGCCACTGTACTCTCCTTGTACTCTCCTGAAAATCGTCAAGAGTTGAGTTTTTTCAAGTGGGAAAGACTAATGCAATCAACAAATCAAATTAGAAACATATGATTACCTTTATTTTTCTCTATATACTAGGGTTTAATAATGCCTTGATTTTAGTCCATAATTTTAGGACAATTAATGTCACTTCTTTTATTTTGATACTTATGGCCATTGTGGCTACAAAGTTTAGGCAATTTATTTGTAGCCTTACATAGCATTAAATGTAAGCTTCAAAACTTAATCTTAAGCTCTAAACACACATAAATCATTAATATATGACGAAAAAACATACATAAACTTTTCAACCATGATCCAATACATTAAAATGGAAATTTAATCTTCAAATTTCAAATTAAAAAATACAAATTCATATTTGAAATGTAGAAGAGTGGCGTCAGATTTTCTACTTGCATACTTCTAAAGAACAAGCTACTTACACAGACACTATAACCTCTCCCAATGAGGACGCCAAGTCCAAATTACCTATGTGTTATGTAGCCACTAAGGCGAGGAGGGAGGTCACCCTTTTCCACCTTTGATGCAACAGGTATGGCAGTCTTCTTCTTGAAGACAACAAATGCACTTTCCTATGATCACAAGCAAGTGCACATAGAGGGAAATGGAACAACTAAACAAACGATGAAGATGTCCTTAGCGAATATTTAGACTGGGTCAATTTGACAAGAGATGACCAAAAATATTTTCTCAAATGAGCAACAATGTATTAATTCTGATGCAGAAAATGTTTTTCCTTTTTTCGTCCAATGTAAAGGGTATGGTTGAGATGTGGATCTCAGTTCTTCCATATAGGTTTTGTAATTCTCTCCTCTATCACCTCTTGACAACATTGTAATCTTTAAATCCATTTGAAATGATATCATGTTTGCTATCCTACCTTATTTATCTTATTCTTTGACAATGTATTATGTACCCTACTAATTCTAATCAACATGAAAACATAGGTAAATTATGATTTACCTACCGATAGATAAGTTGTTTCTTATGTTGCCTACTTGTGATTATTTTCAATTCCACTTTGCATCACTTGTATGGTTAACAAGGTTTGCAGTTTACTGTCATGCTGCACAAATGTCTTTAATGGTAAACGTACAACTTGATGTAAAAAAATATGCATAAAACATGGAGGGTTACGGATAATTTACCATAGGTGGACGAAGTGATTCCATAGCAAAGAACTCGCACATAGGTAACCTTGAAATTTGACTGGCTTTTAAGTGGATAATGCTAATGACATTTGGGCAAGGTGAAATGAAAAAACCACATATGCAATCTACTCATCCATGGGTGGAAAAATTATATGTTACTTGTTATCAATCTACATAAAGGCACAAAACAAGCTTCTAACAGAGATGCATCAAGTTTTAAAAGAAAGCTAAAGCATATTGATAATAAATGTATGCAGCTAGATCTGAAATAACATGCCATGCAGTTAAGTGCAAAGTCACTACTTACCTGCTTCATTATGGTGCCAAACTGCCGCATGAGCTCTTGCATCCTCTTTGTGCAAAGTGCTTCTTTCCGATTCCATCCAGCTAGATTATTATCATTATTGTTGATCCTACAATTGTTCGCAACACCAGCTTTCTTCTTCTCCTTACCCTTGCAACGTGAGATCCCCTTAGGATTGTTTACCTGTTTTTTTGTTGCATAGTACTCCACAGCCTCATTTACCCTCTGCTCCAACTGCAAACCAACGTTGCATGATGATAAATCAAAAAATAGAACTTTCCTTCACTGAATTGCATCAAACTGAAAACATTAAGCCATACAGACATCAAAGAAATTATATCATATATAGCGTCTCACCGCTAACCACAAAAAATAATTCTCATTTTTTTCTTACCTAAGTTGCGTCAAATTAGGTACAATCTTTCAAACATCCGGGATTTAACGAGACATCCTATCGCAAGAATATCAAATACCTCATCGGCCTTGGAGATGTATTCATCGACACAATGCCTGAAACGTTCAATGTCACCATGAGGGTTGGTGGGCGGTCTCGGCGCGGTGCCGACGTGATTCCCATACGCATTGAGGGAGGTTTCTTCTGACATAGGTACCATTTTGAATATCCAAATCCCCACAAAGAAAAAAATGGGAAGCCTTTGCAATTAATCAAGAAGAAAATAGGCTTATTTTATGGCAGAGGGACTGGTGGGTGGGTCTCCGGCGGTTTGGATTGGCCGGCCAGCGTGGATTGAGGTGGAGCAGAGGAGTAGGGTGCGAAAGCAGGGGAAGAGAGGAAGAAAGGATCGGGGATGAGAATTTGATGTAGATTATAATGTTAGTAAGTAATTAATTAACACGGTGGGTAGCACGTCAACTGTGACACAGTTTATGGCAACAACTTAAAGTTGCCTAAAGATTTGAGATTCGAACATTAGCAGGATCTCCTTTGTATGAATTTTTCACCTTGTGTGAAACTCGTTATCT
Source organism: Canna indica (assembly GCA_034359265.1). Taxonomy (NCBI): domain Eukaryota; kingdom Viridiplantae; phylum Streptophyta; class Magnoliopsida; order Zingiberales; family Cannaceae; genus Canna; species Canna indica. The sequence continues at coordinate 54,037,331 of CP136892.1, forward strand.
TGGAGGGAGCTCCTTGGAGGGATATATGACCTAGATATTTTTCTAACACAAAAAATAACGGTAATTATTCCTTGGGTAGAAAATAGATAACGATGTATTTAAAAAAAATTTGGAAACCTTTAGCCTACCCATATTTGACCTAAGAAATTAGGGAATTTTCGTTTTCCGAAAATTTGTACTAGACCCCAAAAACTAGATTTTGATTTTTTAGATATTTTTATTTAATCCAAATGGGGGTAATCCTTAAGGGCGAAATGACGACACTAGAGGGGGGATAAATAATGTGTTTACTAAATAATTAGCCTAAATACCAATTTTAATCATTTACTTGATTAGTTAGGCAATTTGTAATTCGATAATTTTATATGCGGAAGCAATAAATGATGTAGCAATTAAAGCAAATAAGAAATCAATGCAAACACAAGATTTATAGTGGTTCGGCATCAATGTCTACTCCACTACCTAAGCACCTCACTTAGGATTTTCAAACTAAGTTTTACTAGATTAATTAGTTTCCCTTACACACGAGGACTTTTCCCCGGAAAGACTCGCTCTCAAACCGAAGGCACTTCCACACCCGGAAGTATCCTGCCTTCCTACCGAGAGCTCTTTCTCACCTCTATCTAAGGGACAACTAGACTAATCCTAGTAAGCGCTAAGTTTATACAAGTGGTTTTACTCCTTTTCACCAAGGATACCACTTCACACACAATCAAGACCTAACACCAGGTCTTCTACAAACACAAATAAAAAAATAGTTCAAATAACAGTAAAATTACAATTGAAAAGAACTAAAGGATAAATACAAAATTAGCTACTCTTTTCAGCCCTTCAAAACCTCCAACTCGCCAATAGTAGAGCTTGAGTTGAAGCCTGAGTTGAGGGAAGCAGATTGCGCTTGAAGAAGAACTTGATGAAGAAAAGAGCGTCGCTTAATTGATTTTTTGGAAGGCTTTAATCTCCTTTTTAAATGCTCAATAAACTTTGTTAGAGTAGGAGAAGAAGTTTAAAAGAATCATATGAGGGTATATTTATACCCTCGTGGAGAAACGGCTGTTCAACGGATAGAAAACTATTCGTTACAGATCGCTAGTCGAAGCGCCGATCGAAGCATCGGTCGACGGTCATTCGACCGCTGAAAATTTCCCTGTGGTATATTTATACCCTCGTGGAGAAACGACTGTTCAACGGATAGAAAACTATTCGTTACAGACCGCCAGTCGAAGCGCCGGTCGAAGCATCGATCGATGGTCATTCGACCGCTGAAACTTTCCCTGTGGTCGGTCGACCGCCAGACGCAGATCGTGCGATCCGCAATCTTCGATCGACCGACGCGGTATTGCGTCGCGGCTAATATGCAGGTCGATCGACCGATTGGTCGATCGCCAGCCTCGGCCAGTTTCTTTCGCCATTCGGTTGACCAGTTGGTCGACCAACGCGATCTTGCGTCACAAGTATCAGCAGGTCGGTCGACCGACGGGTCGATCGCCCGAGCTACTGCCCATTTTGGGCTTCCATCGATCGACCGAAGTAGCTCTGCTACTTTTTTACCTTCGGTCGATCGATCGACCGATCGACCGAACCTAGGCTGAATGTTATTTCTTCAGCCTATTTCTTCCGCGCTTCGTTTCCGGGTTCCGGCTTTCAATGAGCATCATCTTAGAGAGCTTTTGACTTGATCTTTGGACTCGTCCAAGCGACTTTGGTGCATTCATCGATCTTCGAGAAGTTTCGCGATGAACCCGAGCGCGACGATCAATGTCCTTCTGATTTTGCGATTTCTCCGATTTATCCAATCGAGGACATCGAACGCTAGTCGATATGGAACCTGAAAGATATTCTCAATGAAATCATTAGTTCCATATTTGTTATCATCAAAACCATCAAGACCGAGATTAAGGCTAAGGTTGAAAACCTAAAGCCAACAATCTCCCCCTTTTTGATGATGACAAACATCCTTAAGAAAATATACCATTAAAGCATAAGGATATCAACTAAGGGATTTCTCCCCCTATCAACATGCATATCTATGAGATAAACTCCCCCTATCTATATGCATGGATTTCCTATATTTTTCTTCTCATTTTTCTTATACACTTATCCCCCTTTTGACCTATACTCTTCTCCCCCTTTATCCATACTCTTCTCCCTCTTTTGACATCAATCAAAAAAGGCAAGAGAGGCTATCTACTTAAAGGGATGAAGCACAATTAATTTTTCAGGGAAATGAGATCCAAGAAAGTATTTAACATAAAACATGAAGGTTTCAATCAAAGGGATGAAAAATAATATTTGATATGAAAACAAAATTCATACATGATAGAAGAAAAGATAGATACAATTCAAAAGTAAAGCATGTATGCACTCAAGAATGAATGTGCTCGTATATTTTTCACGACATTTTTAAATTTCATTCAAACTTTCAAAGAACCAAGATATGGTTATTTTAACTCATAAATTATCAAGTTTGAATAGAACCTAATGTCATTGAATCCAAATTATGAACTTAGCATGTTTTCATTTGAAATACGCATGAAAGCATGAAAAATGTTAAGTCTCAAATTTTGCTATCTACTCATGTTTTCTCATATTTATGCATCAAGACATCAAACATGAGATAGTGTAAGTCTATGAATCAAGTTAGGGCTTAAGATGAGATTTTTTTAGGTATTTTGTTGACTTACGTCAACCTATACTTTAAATTTTCAAAAATCAAACTTTTAAGTTTATACATAACCCATATTTTCAATGAAAAATTTGGTACCAATTTTTGGATGACGATTTTTTATACCAAATATAGAATGCTCATTTTGATACCAATTGTGGGATGAAAATTTTGATATCAATTATTGAATAGACATTTGAAATGCATGTATCAAATTTGAACTCAAAATGAATTTAAAAATCAAAGTCCATTTTTCATCCTATATTGTTTTCAAATAAACAAATAGATCCTAGCTATCACCCAAAATATCAAAATCATTCCTAGAAATGATTTTACTCATGAAAATATGTGAATGATATTAGAATTAGAATCCAAATGGTATACATGAGTTTTTATTGAAGTTTTTGAAGAAAAATCAAAGTATAGAAGATTGATATTTCAATTAAGGATGATACTTTGAGTTTTGAAATCCAACTTCAAAAATTTATTATAAATTTGATTCTTGATGAAATGTTTTGAATTTTTTACTTAAGAAACTAGATTTTTCAATGAATGTGTAGTTTCAAGAATCACCTAAAAAATATTTTTTTATATTTTTCTAAAAATAACTGAAATTTATACTAAATGTGGGTTGAAATGGTATTTTTGTAAATTTTAGTTTTTCTTAAAAATTTTTCAATTTCTATTCATACTTTCATGACACCACATGATGGTCATGTCAAGAGTATATTTCAAGTTTGAAATGAAAATTTTGTCCTTAAGTCAAGATATCAACATAACATGGTTTCATTCAAAACTAAACTAGTTTTCATAAAACTTGTCAAGTTTCAATCTTAACATTTACTCATGATTTTTCAAATTCAAACCTATAGATACCTAACATGAGTAAATCTAAACATGTTTCTCAAATATGTATCATAAATGAGACCTTTAAGTCAACTTGTTGACTTGGGTCAACATAGTTCAAGAGAGGTAAGCAAGACTTAACCTCTATTGTCATTTTATCTATATCTATATGAATTTTGTCATCTTAAGAGCATGGATATATGTCATACCTATTCCTAAACATGTTTATGAAGATTTGGACTTAAAATGAAATATCCAAGTCAATTGATACCAATTGTGGTTTGTTGACTTGGACTAAGCTTTTCAAGCTTAAGTCCCCTAAAGTGATATAGATATCACATTGTTCATCTAGACATGAATTTTCAATTTTAACTTTCTAGACTTATGTGATATATGTATCTTAAATATGTTCATCAAATTTTAACTTAACATGAAGTCTCTAAGGAAGAATTTAACCTAGAGCAAGTTTCATTTAATCAAGATTATCATGAAATTGCCTAAGTTATCAAATTATTTTCTACTCAAGAAAGATCAAATATTCAACATGCATAATCAATCATGAGCATGGAGACATCATTAAACATGAAAATTTAATTTATTTTTCAAAAATTTTGCAAAATAAAATTCATACCTTTTTTCTAGAAAATTTGCCCAACTTTTTCATTTCTTTTTTCATTTACTCCTAGATAGCATAGTCTTCAATGTTTACCAACTTTTTAATTTGCAAGTAGGCTTCATTAGTAGCATAATGAAGTAATATGCCAACTTAGCAAGATAACATACTAAATAGCAAGGTTTAATGCAAATTTTCATTAGAATAACTTAACATATGCTAGATAGTGAAGATTCATTTTTAAGAAAGTTTTTCATGATATCTAAATGAATCATAAGGGATCTTAAGATGTGAAACCTATGAGGAATAAGGTCCCTAAACTAGTTTGGACTTAATAGGAATGCCTCTTATAGTAAGTTCAACCTAGAGCAAGTTTCATTTGATGAAATTTGCCTAAGTGCTAATATTCTACCTACTCATGAGAATTTAAAGATTTTATATACAAGTCCAATCATGAGTATAGAGACATAGTTTAAGCTTAAGCAATGAGGTATAACACTAGGATTTTGAATTAATCATAGTTATACCCAATTCATGAAAATTTAGCCAAACTAATGTTTTTCTTCCTAATTAGCCTTCCTAAAACCTTATAACTTGCAAGTATACATCTTAAGTAGACAATGAAATTAAATCTACATGCAAGCTATCAAACTAAATAGTGAAGAGAAAGACCAAGTATCATTTATCAAATTTCACTTCATTAAATAGCATGGATTCATTTTCATATAAATCTTCATGATAACAAAATGAATCAAAAGATCTCAAAATATAAAATTTTAAAAAATAAGATCTCCAACCCTTCCTATTGGTTGAAAACCGAAAGCCACAAGTAGCCTACGATTTAGAACCGCAAGGTCGCTTAGGCCCATTACAGGCCACCGGGTCTCCGAGGAGACCGGGAAATCAAAATCAAAAACGTTTTTGAAAGATGTTAAAAGCGGGGAAAATCAATTAATTTTAAGCATGTATCATAACTCCAACTTAGATAAGCAAAGGGATATAGGAGATGATACTGGAATGGTTTTGATGCCAACTTTACCTAAGGCATCAAAATAGCTTGAAGTTGCAACCTCTTGGAGATGTTTCATTTGAATCCAAGGTCAACTTCAATACATCATTTTTCATTCATCCTTGTGTGGTAGCTCCCCCTACAAAAGAAGAAGAGATTTTTGGTACCCAAATGGCTTTGGGTCCTTGGGGGTGAATTGGCCTAGGAATCCAAAGTGTCTTAACAACACTTGGATTTCTTTTAAATGCACAATCAATAATTGCATGACCATAGATACCACAACAAAAGCAATGTTCATGAAATTTTTTCTTTTCATTTTTAGCAGGACATGAGATCTATTTTTTGAGTGCTTGTCATTTGAACTAGGATGAGCATGTGCATTCTTTACATAAGCATCCTTATCCCTAGGATTTTTTAAAAATGAAGCATGTGATAGGTTACTAGTTTTCTTACTCAAGAAAATAACCTTATTTTTTAAGTCATTTATGGATTTGTGTAAAGCTTGTATTTGAGATTTCAACAAGCAATTTTCATTTTTAATCTTTGTGTTTTCTACCTTCGAATTTTCAATCTTAACTTTTGAGATATTTTTCAATTCAATTTTCAACTTATCATTTTCATTTTTCAAATTCATATTCTCACTTTTTAAGTCTTCAATTTCAATTTTAAGATTGTCATGACAAGAATTACTAGTTCTCAAAACATCAATACTACCATGGCAATCAACAATTGAGGAACTTAGATTTGACTTTAAATTTTCATTTTCTAATTCTAGAGCTTGCAAATCCTTAGTGAGCCTAGAGTTATCATTTTTAATTTTCTTCATTTCTTCACTCTTTTTTAAAAGCATAGCACACATACTTTGACTATCTTGTACTAATTCTTCATATGACATTTTGATTGAATGTGAAGAACTAGCATCACTATCATATGTCATATCTTTATCATGACTAAAAGTTGAAAATTGTACCTCATCATGAATACCCATGAGGCAAACCTTGGATGCGCCTTCATAGTCATGATAGGAGAATGCTTATTGTGATTTGGAGATGCATGTTGAAGCAATTGTCCTCTTTTTGACATTCTTCTTTGATAAGAGACAATTTCTCTTCTTGTGTCCCATCTCTTGGCAAAGGAAGCACCTAAGTTTTCTCTTCCGATTCTTGCTTGTGCTTCTTTGGCTAGAATTGCTTTGGGCATCAAAATCGATGTTAGTACTAGGGGGATGACCATTGTCATCACCACCCTCAACAAAAGTGTTAATCTCTTCGGTTTTCGCATAGTCATATAACATATTCAAGCAAGCCCAAATATCGAATGCGGAAGAACAATGCATAACTTTTTCAAGTATATCATTAGAGAATGAGCAATAAAGAAAATGCGTTGTCTTAGCATTCAATTCAAATAATCTAATTTGATCTTGAGTCCACTCATTAATGTCAATGGTGGGCTCAACATATTCATTTTTTAGCATACACAAAAGATCTAAACTTTGTGTTTTAAGAAAAGTATACATCCTACTTTTCCAAACACCAAAATTTTTCTCATCAAACCTAGGTGGTGCATATGCTATACTCTCTAGAGCTATTTTATAGATCGAAGCAAAAGTGTAGAAGAGATTGTGAAATCTCAAACTACGACCCGCTCTCATACCAATTGAGGGCGAAATGGCGACACTAGAGGGGGGCTGAATAGTATATTTACTAAATAATTAGCCTAAATACCAATTTTAATCGTTTACTTGATTAGTTAGGCAATTTGCAATTCGATGATTTTATATGCGGAAGCAATAAATGATTTAGCAATTAAAGCAAATAAGAAATCAATGCAAACACAAGATTTATAGTGGTTCAGCCCCAATGCCTACTCCACTACCTAAGCACTCCGCTTAGGATTTTCAAACCAAGTTTTACTAGATTAATTAGTTTCCCTTACACACGAGGACTTTTCCCCGGAAAGACTCGCTCTCCAACCGAAGGCACTTCCACACCCGGAAGTATCCCGCCTTCCTACCGAGAGCTCTTTCCCACCTCCCTACCGAGAGCTCTTTCCCACCTCCATCTAAGGGACAACTAGACTAATCCTAGTAAGCGCTAAGTTTACACAAGTGGTTTTACTCCTTTTCACCAAGGATACCACTTCACACACAATCAAGACCTAACACCAGGTCTTCTACAAACACAAATAAAAATATAGTTCAAATAACAGTAAAATTACAATTGAAAAGAGTTAAAGGATAAATACAAGATTAGCTACTCTTTTCAGTCCTTCAAAACTTCCAACTCGCCAGTAGTAGAGCTTGAGTTGAAGCCCGAGTTGAGGGAAGCAAATTGCACTTGAAGAAGAACTTGATGAAGAAAAGAGCGCCGCTTAATCGATCTTTTGGAAGGCTTTAATCTCCTTTCAAATGCTCAATAAATTCTGTTAGAGTAGGAGAAGAAGTTTAAAAGAATCATATGAGGGTATATTTATACCCTCGTGGAGAAACGACTGTTCAACGGATAGAAAACTATCTGTTATAGACCGCCGGTCAAAGCATCGGTCGACCGATCATTCGACCGTTGAAACTTTCCCTGTGGTCGGTCGACCGATGGGTCGACCACCAGACACAGATTACGCGATCCGCGATCTTCGTTCAACCCGTCGGTCAACCGACGTGGTATTACGTCGCGGCTCATATGCAGGTCGGTCGACTGATTGGTCGACCGCCAGCCTCTGCTAGTTTCTTTCGCCATTCAGTCGACCCGTCAGTCGACCAACGCGATCTTGCATTGCGGGTATCAGCAGGTCGGTCGACCAACGGGTCGACCGCCCAAGCTACTGCCCATTTTGGGCTTCCATCGGTCGACCGAAGTAGCTCTGCTACTTTTTTAGCTTCGGTCGATCGACCGACCGGTCGACCGAACCTAAGCTGAATGTTATTTCTTCAGCCTATTTCTTCCGCGCTTCGTTTTTGGGTTCCGGCTTTCAACGAGCATCATCTTGGAGAGCTTTTGACTTGATCTTTGGACTCGTCCAAGCGACTTTGGTGCACTCGTCGATCTTCGGGAAGTTTCATGACGAACCCGAGCGCGACGATCAATGTCCTTCCGATTTTGTGATTTCTCCGATTTATCCGATCGAGGACATCGAACGCTAGTCGATATGGAACCTAAAAGATATTCTCAATGAAATCATTAGTTCCATATTTGTTATCATCAAAATCATCAAGACCGAGATTAAGGCTAAGGTTGAAAACCTAAAGCCAACAATTCTTATATATATAACATTTATATTTTAAAGTTATTAACTTAAAGTTAATAAATGTTATATAAGTAGACTTAGCGAAGACGGAACCAGAAAACAAACAAACCAAGCAAAGAAATTTGCCCTGCCCAGGTTCGGTCGACCGACCGAAGAAGAAGGCATTTCGACCAACCAATCGGTCGACCGAACGATGCCAGAATTTGGCAGTAGCCAATTCGATCGACCGAAGTTGATCGAAAATGGCAGTAACCAACTCGGTCAACCGAACTACGCCTAGAAGCGGTAGAATACCGCGGTCGCTTGGGTGGTCGATCCGTCGGTTGATCGACGATCGACTGACCTGCGACCGAACGGCGGAAACGGCTAGTTTTCCGCCCATTGTCGAGTCGTTTCTTGTGGGGGGGTTATAAATACTCATCCCAATCTTACTTCTAGCCTACTATTGATGCTTCCAAGCCTCAAAGTGTGACCCTAAGCATCTCTACAAGCTTTCATTGAGCCAGCCTTGCAAGAACCCTAGTTTTGATCTCCACACCTTGATTTAGCCTTCAAGCTTCACCAATTCATCATCTCAAGGCATCAAGAGGACTAGGGAGTTTCTTTTGGAGCTAAGTACTTATTGTTTGATTTATTGCTCTAATTATTATTGTTTTTGTTGTTGTTTATTTCATTTTAATTGAACTTGTGTAAACCTAGAGTGCTAGGTTGATTGAGTTGGTGGTTGCCTTGGTGTTGAGGCTTAAATCCACCATTGTAAACTTAGTTTGCTATGATTAGTTCTTGTTGTCCTTAGGATTGAGGTGGGAGAATGATCTCGGTAGGAAGGCGGAGACTTCCGGGTGTGGAAGTGTCTTCGGTGTGAGAGCGGAGACTCTCCGGTGAAAACGTCCTCGTTGTAGAGGAAACAAGATAATCTAGTAAAGCTAGTTTGGAAATCCTAAGCGGGGTGCTTAGGTAGTGGAGTAGGCATTGGGGCCGAACCACTATAAATAATTGTGTTTGCATTGATTCTACTTGTGTTTATTTTATTATCGTATTTACTTTGCTTCCGCTTGCTACTCAACTTGAAATTTTCTTAAGTAACCAAAGAAATGATTAAAACCGGATTTAGGCAAAAAGATTAGTAAACACACTATTCAGCCCCCCCCCCCTCTAGTGTGGTCATTTCCCAATAATTGGTATCAAAGCGGGTTGTAGATTGAGATTTCATCGTCTCTCGATCCGGAAAATGGCACTAGAGAGTTTAGCTTCTTCACCTCCTAGTTTCGATGCCTCGAACTTTGGTCTTTGAAAATATAGGATGTACACATATTTAAAGACTAAGGGTTTTGGTGTCATTAACATGTTAATCAAGCCGGGATGCGGGTTCGGTGTGACATCCTAATTCGTCATAAACAATTGGGGTTTTAGTTGATACCAGGGATAGGTGAACCTTGGGTGTGTTGACATGAGGATGCGACTCTCGGGTAGTGGTCTGAGCCACATTGGGCCGAGTGGTGTGCACAACACACGAGGTGTTTATGGACCTTTAATAGGTCCAGAGGTGCGCTCCGCGCACGAGATACATCGGGTTGGTGGGCCGAGTGGTACGCATAGCGTACGAGTGATCATAGGTCAGAGAGCCTTCCTGACCGAGTTGGGTACTAGTTCTAGAGGGTCTTCCTAGACCAGTGAACCCAAGAAAAGATTTAGTTGGTACTGAGTCTAGAGGGCCTTCCTAGACTAGCGGACCCGAGCATAAAAATAGTCGGTACTGGTTCTAGAGGGTCTTCCTAGACCAGTGTACCCGAGGGGGAGAGACACTTGGACACTAAGTCTAGAGGGCCTTCCTAGATCAGTGAAACTGAGAAAAGTGACAAATTGGGATTCGGAATTTAGAAAGCATTTTCCGTAGAGTCGGATGAGAGTTCATTCCTTACATAATTAACTTGGCATCCGCACTCACTTGATATATTGCATGTATTGCTATTACTGGATTCCATTTATTGAGGATTGGGAGACCATTCACTGAGTTTTGTACTCACTTTTACTCTCATGTTTGTTTTGTAGAGCGTGATCCTGAGGTATGGCGCAGTTGATGAGGACGGACTCCGGTAGTGATCTCGTGATCGAGCTGGTTGACGTAGTTGAGTCGAGTCTTGTTTGAGAATTGAGGCATTATAGCCTTTAGAGTGCCCTAGAAGTTGTTTAAATTTTAGTTGAATCATTTTTATGAGATATCTGTTATGTGGATCATGTTTTTGTCTCTGAGTTGCTATCGACTATTCCTTAGTTATGTTATAAAAACTTTGTTTTCAAGATATATCTATTTAGAGGCTTATGTAATGGGTTAGGCTTCAGGGTGCTTGACTGCACCCTGGCCGGTCACGTGACTCAGTTTTGGGGTGTGATAGTGATTTATCATGCTTGCTAAGAAAATGGCCACATTAAGAAGAATTACCCTTCATTATTGAACAAGGCAAAGAAGAGGTCAAAAGCTTCTACATCATCATCTCATTCAAATGAAGCATCCTCTTGCAATAACTATGAAGTTACTTCAAAAGTTTGCCTCATGAGTACCAATGATGAGGTACACTCTTTCCCTTCTAGTCATAATAATGATAATGATAGTACTAGCTCTTCTAGTTCATTCAATATGTCATATGAAGAACTAGTTGAGGAATGTCAAAAAATGTATGTCTTGCTTGTTAAAAAGGATAATGAAAATAAAAGATTGAAGAAAGATAATATAAGGCTTAACTCTCATGTTGATGAATTAAAACTAGAAAATGAGATAATGAAATCTAGTTCTTTTGATTTTTCCCATGATAGGTTGAAACTTGAGCTTAAGGACTTAAAGCTTGAGAATGAAAATTTGAAACTTGAGAATTCAAAAATTATAAGTCAAAACAACAATTTCAAATCTCAATCTAAAGCCTTATATCAATCTCTTGATTCATTGAAAAATGAAGTTGTGTCCTTAAACAAGAAAGTAAACTAATTGAAAATTATTTCATTTCATAAGAACACTAGAAATGCTTATGTAAAGAATGTCCATATTCATCAACATTCTCATGCTATGCATTCTACCATTAGACCTCATGATCATAAGAAGAAGAATGATTTCTCTAAGAATGCTCATACTCATCATGTCAAGCATTCTAATGATAGATCTAATGTCCATAGCAAAAATGAACATTATTTTTGTTGTGGTATTTTTGGTCATTCTATTTATGATTGTGCATTCAAGAAAAATCCAAGTGTAGCTAGGACACTTTGGATTCCTAGGCCATCTAACCCCCAAGGATCCAAATCAATTTGGGTACCAAATATCTCATGTTCTATTGTAGGGGGAGCTACCACATAAGGGTGAGATGAAGTTGGTTGATTGAAGTTGCTTGGGGATTCAAATATTGTATCATTTCAAAGTTGCAACTTCAAGTCATCATGATGCCTTGGGTAATGAAATTGTTGGCATCATCTCCTATACCCTCTTGCTTAAATTATAGTTGGAGTTTGATATATGCTTAATATTAGTAGATTTTTCGCTCTTGATAAAGTTTTGAAAATGTTTTTGATTTTTGATTTTCGGTCTCTTCGGAGACCTATGTGGCCTGTAATGGGCCTAAGCGACCTTGCAGTTCTAAATCGTAGGCTCATTATGGCCTTTCAGTTTTCAACCAATAGGAAGGATTGGAGATCTTACTTTTCAAAATTTCATATTTTGAGATCTCTCGATTCGTTTTAGTTTCATGACAATTCTACTTGAAACGAATTTATCACTATCTAGCTTAGGTTGAAGTTCTCAAATGAAGATTTCTATTTCACCTTTGCTATTTAGTATGCTAACTTGCTAGTTATTATATCATTCTGCTACTAATGATTTTTGGCTTGCAAGTTAACATTTATGAAAATGGAAGGCTAATAATTAGGAGAAAAAGGATAAGTTTGGCAAAATTCTCATGTAAGAGGTATGTCTTTGAATTTCGTAAAAATCTTAGCATAATACCTCAATATTCACGTTTTATTGGTGTCTCTATACTCATGATTAGAATTGCATGATAAATCTTTGAATTCTCATGAGTAGATTAAATTTTAGTACTTAGGCAAATTTCATTGAATGAAACTTGCTCTAGGTTGATATTCATTATTAGAGACCTTCTTCTTTTAAAGTCCAAACTAGTTAAACATGTTTAGATATCTTACTTTTCAAATATTTCATATTTTAATATCTCTTTGATTCATTTTGATATCATAATAACTCCTTAAAATGAATCTCTACTATCTAGCATAGGTTAAGATTTTTAAATGAAACTTTGCATTAAACCTTTGCTATTTAGTAAGTTAGCTTGTTAGTTGGTATATGATTTCATTATGATACTAATGAAGCCTACTTGCAAGTTGAGAAAGTGGTAAATTTTCATTATAATACTAAGTTAGCGTCATTGCAGATTCTACCTATTTTGGCCACCGGTAGCTGTTGAGTCGAGCATCTCTTGCGCCGACGAAATGCTATTGAGTCGAGCATCTCTTGCGCCGACGAAATGCTATTGAGTCGAGCATCTCTTGCCATAAATGTCAAATCAAGTACAAGGAGGCCAATGCGATACTGGAAATGTATAAATTTGGTGACAATTGTTGAGAATTTTATCGAGTTTTCAACATCAAATTTGATGCCTTCGTGTTTCTTTCAAGTAATAGATACTGCTTAAATACTATATATATATATATGTGTGTGTGTGTGTGTGTGTGTGTGTGTGTGTGTGTGTGTGATCTACATATTTGTAGGAAGTCATCTTCTTCTTCACATGTATTTGCTCGATCTCTAGCTAGCTAAGAAAATTAATGGAAGAGGTGCGGAAGGACATAAGCGTTGGCACTCCTCATCAAGAAGTTCCATTAACCCCGGCACTCTCCTTCCACCAGCTCCACACCGCCAACTCCACCGCCACCACCGCCGCCGCCGCCGGCTTCGCAAGCATTAATCTCCAGGACTTCCTCGCTGGGGTCTTCGGGGAAGCAAATCCGACTCCTCCTCCGTGCGGCGCCGGCCGAGTTGCTCCTGCTTTGCTCGGCGGCCGTAGAACTAGCGGTGCCTCTGTCTTCCCCACTAGTGCGGGCGCCGGCTCTGGCTCCCCCAAGAAGCGTTTGGCGAAGGAGCAATGGTCGAACGCAAGTCCGACCAATCGCAATGGATTTGACCGGAGGAAGAAGCGGATGATTAAGAACAAGGAGTCCGCTGCTCGATCTAGAGCTAGAAAATAAGTAATCTTACTCTCTCTCTCTCTCTCTCTCTAGAAACAAGGATGTAATTTCAACAAAATTGTAAGTTTTCAGCTTTCATACCATCCATGTAATGAAACAAAAAGAACAAAGATTTGACTGTGATGTAGTGGTCTAAGTTCAGAAAAGAAATTAAACAAACAAGTGAGAGTAAGACACTACCGAGTTCGTGATAGAGTTCATTCCTCCTCCGTTGGTTAACTTTTCACAATGGAATGTTGCTGTCAGCGTGGAGAGGAAGATGACAAGCCCTCGGCAGGACTTGTCTGCACAAAGCGTGGCCGTGAGGGAGAGAAGGAAGAGGATAAGTGAGAAGACGTAGGCGCTCGAGAGTACGACGGAGGGGAAGTGCCCGAGGAGGATGCCAGAGGAGCACCAAGGGTCGGCATCATCGTGGCAATCGAGCATGCGGAGGGCCGAGGGGCCGGCGGAGACCTGGTCCATGGAAGGTATGTTAAAAATAGTATTTTTAATAACTGACGTGGCAATTGAGGGTAAGTTAAAAAATAATTTTTTTTTAAAAAAAAATATATGTAACTAAATATCGAGTCAGATGCCACGTCAGCACATAACGGTAGCATTGACGGACATTTGACATTGGACTAGAATTGAAATCAATTCGATAGTTAGGATATAATTGATACAAATTAAAAAATGAGCTAGATTTGTGAAAAGAGTCATAGTTTGGGCTAGATTATCAATTAACCTAATACTTTTTAATCCAAGTTGCCATATCATCAAAATTGATGATGGAAAAAAATATATTTTTTTATTTAATCGAATTGTCACGTCAGCAGACATGCCCTTATAATAAATCTATCCCAAACTTTGGCCTTTGTAACATATCTATCACAATCTTTAATTTATCTCTAATCTATCTCAAATTTTAAAATTTAAAATAAAATTCATATATTTTCTAGATATTATTGTTATTTATTAAACACTTAAATTTTGAAAATAATTTTTTAATTATCTATTGAAATTTTATTTTTTTAAATTTGATTCAAATTTTGAGTTTCTTATTATTTTTTATTTAATTATATTATAGCATTTTATAAAAAATTGAAACATCTAAATTAAACCAATAACTTTCCCTATAATATTATTATTTGCCCAAACTATTTTATTTTAATTCTTTTTATTTATTATTTACCAAAATTTAATATTTTTTTAATTATACTACAAGAATGAAAAAAATAAAGCTTATAAAATAAATAATATACAATCAAAAAAAAAAATTTATTTAGAAACAAAATAGATATAAAAAAGTTAAAAGAAAAAACTTTGATATAACATCTACTTATATTTATATCTATATTCATAGAACATAAACATAAATAAATAATAAAACAAAAATTATTAGTTTGGAATAGAGTTTCAATTTTCCAACGTGATAAACACACCGAATAAAATATTAATTAAAAAATATTAAATTTTGGTAAATAAAAAATAAAAAAATTAAGAAAAAATAATTTTGGTAAATAATAATATTATATGGAAAGTTATTGATTTAATTTTAATATTTTGGTTTTCTCTAAAAAAGCAATAATATAATTAAATAAATAATAATAAGCAACTCAAAATTTGAATCAAATTTTAAAAAATAAAATTTCAATATATAATTATAAAATTATTTTTAAAATTTTAAGCATCTAATAAATAATAGTAATCTAGAAAGAATATGAGTTTTATTTCAAATTTTAAAATTTGAGATAGATTAGGGATAAATTAAAGATTATGATAGATCTGTTACAATGGCCAAAGTTTGAGACAGATTTGTTACAAGGGCCAAAGTTTGGGATAGATTTATTCCAATGGCATATCTACTAACGTGGCAATTCAATTAAATAAAAAAATATTTTTTTCCAACATCAATTTTGATGACGTGGAAACTTGGATTGAGAAAATATTTTTTTGATGTTGACATGACATTCCATGTCATCATATAACAAATATATCAACAACCAACTAACGGAAGGATATAATTGTTACAAATTCGAAAGTTAGAATACCTAATTGTTTCAAATAAAAGTATGAGACATATTTGTTAAAAATGCTAAAGTTCAAGACATTTTCATTAATTTTCCCTTATTTATTTCATGAGATGTCTGATTATGATGTTGTGATACGTATTGGTGGTTTTCCTTCCGCTGTGTGGTTTTCTAGTTGCCTACTGTCGCATTTCAGAATGAGGTCGTCTCGGGGCATGGGGGCGGATCCGAACCAGGGCGTGACAGTATCTATTGGTATCAAAGCTTAGGATTAAGGTTAGGTTAAGGTTAAGAGCTTAGGTGTATTACCTTAATAATAATATAATTTTATGGTGTAGGTGTTAAGTCGTAAGCTTATTTAGATGTTGTACTTAAAATTGTTGTTCTACTTGTAGAGAGACGACATCGAGTGGTAGTGTTGGGCCTACGAGGACCCGGGTCTTGAGGACCCGGGTGGAGTCCATGATTGGGTGGCAGTTCCTCGATGAGCACGTACTACTCAGGTGGCGACTCCGACTGTCAATGGTCGAGGTGGACAGGCTAGTCGAGGTGCTTATTGGATTGGTCGTACAGCTGGTGGCAGGGGTCGCGGTCGTGGTGCCCTAATGCATGTTCATGTAGAGGAGGTGCATGATTTTACTTCTGGGGCGGAGTGGGAGTGGGGGAGGCGATTGCTGAGGTCGTACCAGTAATCTCTCAGGCTGTTGGAGAGGGCTCGACAGTGCATGCTCCTGCTATGCATGTTCCTACGATGCCCCAGCCATAGTATGTGATGCTTGTACCAGGGCCACAGGGAGTCCCTACTGGTGCAAAATCATGGGAATCTCACATGCTAAAGTTCCAATAGCTTGACAAGGAGCGTTTTGGTAGTTTTGAGGGCAGTACAGATCTGATGATAGCTAGGAGATGGTTGGCATGGGTGGAGGATACATTGAAGACACTTAGGTGCAAGGAGGAGGAAAAGGTGGAGTTGGCCACCTTTTACCTGATTGATGGAGCCAAGTAGTGGTAGAGGGCACAGGTTGCTACTAGAGGCGGAGCTGATATTTTGTGGGTAGAATTCATAGTTGCATTCTTCCATAAGTACTTCCCAATGACCTTCCACCAACAAAAGAAGCAGAAGTCCCTTGACCTGCAACAGGGGAGTCGTACCGTGGTAGAGTACGAGGCTGAGTTTGATCAATTATTAGAGTTTTGTATGCAGATGGTGGCCTTAAAAGAGGACAAGACAGAGCATTTCTTTAGAGGATTGAATTTTACTATTCAAGATCAGATGTCCAATCATGATAATCTGGGAAACTACAGTCAGGTTATGGCTCAAGCACTTTTTAGTTGAGAGTATTCACTTGAGAATCACAAAACAAAAGTATAAGGATCATCATGGATGACTGCCACTTCCACTGGCTGTAGGAGGACAAGATAGGGGCCAAGGAGGCTATAGAGCTCAGGCCCAGTCATCCCAGAGTGGGTATCAGGAGTCACTACTGGACCTAAAGATCATATAGGAGTCAGGTCCGACCACTGCTTCAGATGTGGAGACAATGAACACTTTGCGAGAGACTATCCCGGAGGTGGCAGTGTGTGTTATCACTACAAGTAGCCCGTCCACATCAACATGAGTTGTTCAGCTAGGGGGATATAAGGGACTTCACAACAATAGTAGAGAGGACATAGTCAGGTTCTGAGGTAGATACAGGAGGAGGCACGTCACGCGTTAGGATCAATGGTTTGATTCGAGCCACGAGTTGAAGGGGTCAGACTCAGAGTGGAGTGTTTGCACATTTGATTGCACAGTCGTCGATAGTGGAGCAGATTCGACAGTGTCAGATGGAGGATTGTTACCTTCAGGTCATTGCACAGATTTGGAGCAAAGCACTCTACTAGACTTCACACGGGACAATGATGGCACCTTGCAGTTTCGTGGCAGGTTGTGTGTTCATGAGAAGCACCCAGTAAACGAGGAGTTATTGGAGGAGGCTCACAGGTCTTGTTTTGCTATACACCAAAGTAGTTCAATGATGTATAGAGCCATGTGGAAGTCTTATTGGTGGCGTGGGATGAAGAGAGATATTGCTGATTATATGACAAGATGTTTGGTCTGTCAATAAATAAAGGCCGAGCATCATAGACCGGTAGGGAAGCTCTAGAATCTCCTTATTGCTGAGTAGAAATTGGAGTATATCACTATGGACTTTGTGTTTGGGCTTTTGAGGACACAGAAGGGGCATGACTCGATTTGGGTGATTATGGATCGATTGACGAAGTCGGCTCACTTTTTGCTGGTTAAGAAGACTTATTCCTTGGACAGGTTAGCTCGGCTATATTGTATGGAGATAGTGAGGTTGCATGGTGTTCCTGCTAGCATCATTTCAGACAGGGACCCCCATTTCACTTCACAGTTTTGGCAGAGTCTATAGAGGGCTTTGGGTATCGAGCTCCGGTTCAGTACAACATTCCATCCACATACTGATGGATAGTCCAAGTGCACTATTTAAACGTTGGAGAATCTTTTGCGTGCTTATGTTCTGGACTTTAGTGGCAACTAGGAGAGTCATCTACATTTTGTGGAGTTTGCTTATAATAATAGCTATCATTTAACTATTCAGATGGCTCCATTTGAAGCTCTTTACAGGCGGAGGTGTAGGTCCCCGGTGCATTGGGACAAGGTGGGTGAGAGATATCTTTTAGGACCGGAGATGGATCGACAGGACGTCAAGTTGGTCTAGAGGATCAAGCAAATGTTGCTTACAACTCAAAGTCGACAAAAGAGCTATGTAGGCGGACGGAGGAGGGACTCGGAGTTCTCGATTTCTCTTGCGGTTCCTGTAGCAGCGGCGGTCGACAGCGGATTTTGAAGCGTCGGCGGCGTGAAGACTCCGGTGAATCGGAGTTCGGAGGAGATTTCCGGTAGGGTTCTAATCCTTCTCTTTTATCGTTTTGTGTAGGGTACGCTGTTCATGGGATGAGATTTCGGGTTTTGCTTTGTCGTTGATCAGTGATTTCCGCGATGTTTCAGGGATTGTTCATCTTGTGTTTTTCTTTGAGTTTTCTCGTCGTGTTTTCTCGTCGTCGGATCGTGTGGTCGGCCAAGTAGCGGCTGCGTAGGCGGCGAGGATGCTGTGGGCGCGGCACTCGGCAAGGCAGAGTAGCCATGCCGTCGAAGTGCCGCGAGATCGGCCGCATGCGGTCACCTCGACCCATGGGGCGGCCGGGCTTTGCCGCTGTGAGTCGTCGCCTTGCGATGGGCGACGACGAGTCACGGTTTGGCGATGAGAATCCGGCGGATCAAGTTGGCGATAGCGCCGCCACCTCGCCGTCGGGTAAGATTCTGCAGGCGGCTGCGCGGGGGGGGGGGGGGGGGGGGTGGCGCGATCATCCCAGTTAGGGAATGCCGCCCCTGGTTTTTCGTCGTCGCCGATTCGCAGAGCGACGGCGAAGTCGAGGGCGCCGGCGTCAGGCTTCTCCGGCGACCCGATCTACCGGAGCGATCGGGGGTGGCGGCTGGTAGGGATGGCGTCGGGATGGAGAAGGCGCAGGATGCGAAAGTGGAAGAGAAAGATATTGTGAATATAACACTGTTATATTCACTGGTATTTTAATCATTGATGGTATTAATTGTGGCAATGTTATTACAGTTGTAGCAGTGATATATTAAATATATCACTAATATATATATCAACTTCTGCTACTCAAAAATAGGAATCGATTGTAATACCCCGGTTTAGTCCCACATCGGGAGTATGTTGGATGTGGTGTTGGCTTATAAGGCTTGATGGGTGTGCTACCATCAACTTCAGCTTAAGCATTTTAATTAGGCTAATAGATTGGTCTATGAAGTTGATGGGTCAATTATCCCATCAAGCTCACATGCCGACGACTTGGGTGTGATTCTGGGCTATGTGTTAGACTTGAGTTGGGTCTTGACGAGGACGTCAAGACATAAGTGGGGGAAATTGTAATACCCCGGTTTAGTCCCACATCGGGAGTATGTTGGATGTGGTGTTGGCTTATAAGGCTTGATGGGTGTGCTACCATCAACTTCAGCTTAAGCATTTTAATTAGGCCAATAGATTGGTCTATGAAGTTGATGAGTCAGTTATCCCATCAAGCGGGTTGTAACACTCGGAGTTCTCGATTGGGGATCATGTGTTCCTCAAGGTGTCCCTGACTAAGGGTGTAATGCGGATTGGCAAAAAAGGGAAGCTTGCACCATGATACATTGGTCCTTTTGAGATCCTAGAGAGAGTTGGACCTGTTGCTTATCGGTTAGCATTGTCACCATCATTGGCAGGAGTGCATAACATCTTCCATGTCTCTATGTTGAATAAGTACGTGTCAGTTCCTTCCCAAATATTATAGGAGCTAGCTTTGCAAATTAGAGAGGATATTAGTTATAAAGAGTTGCTAGTAAGGATCCTTAACAGGAAGAAGCATCGACTTCGCAACAAAGTGGTCTCGTTGGTCTAGGTTGGTTGGCAAAACCATTCGGATGTAGAGGCCACTTGGGAGCATGAAGAGGATATGAGAGATCGCTTCCCACACTTGTTTGACACTACAGGTACATAAATTTGGAGGACCAAATTTCTTAAGGCAATGAGAATGTTATATTCTAGTTAAAAAAACAATAACAAAGGGACTTAGTTGTAATTTGAGAGAGTGTGGCAGTGTAATATCCTAGATATTTAAATTTATTATTTTTCCTCTTATGTGTGTTTGCCAGCCTAGCAGACTAGTTCGTGGTCGAGCCGAGTTGACTCATGGTCCAGAGCGAGCTTGTGAGCTCGGATAAGTAGGATATGAATTTATGAATTTTATGCTTGGGTAGTTGAAATTATTTAATTTGATATTGTGTGTGCATAATTGTTAATTATGTTCATGTAAGTGTATTTAATTAATTGCTTGTGATTTATTAGAATAAGTTTAATTAAATTAATTAAGTCTATCGGGTTAGCGGATTTGGTTTAGGCTTAAGATGGATGCGGGTTTTGGATTAAGGTGTTTAAGAGGTTAGGGTTGAGGAGAGAGTATAAAACCCCCTCCTCATAACTTGTGGCTCCTATTTTGGAGCCACCCAAAGAATTGAGAAAGGGAGCCAACCACCAAGCCAAGCCAAGCCAAGCCAAGCCGCCAACCCCCTTTCCATTTTCTCCTTGGAGCCGCCGTCACTCAGAGCCGAGCCGAGCCGCCTGCTTTCTCTTCCTCTTCCTCTCCTCCTTCCTTTCCTTTGGAGCCAAGCCGAGAGGAGCTAGCCGAAGCCAGCCCCTCTCCTTCCCCTCTCTCCCTCTCCAAGCCAGCGGCTTGGAGTGAGCCGCCGCCCCCTTGTCCCCTTTTCTTGAGTCGAGCCACCACCCTTTTGAAGTCGGATTCGAGGGCCGTTGTCCGAGATTTCTTGTTTAATCTTTCTTTCAATTAAGGTGAGTGGTTTACCCTCTCTCTTCGGGATTTTAATCGAATTCTTGAAGCCGTTCTTGACGGCTTGGTATTTATGCTTTGTTCGTGATTTATTCTTTGAGTTCTTGTCGTGATTCTCAAAATTTATGCTTGGGAAGACCCGAATCTCTCCCCTATGGGGCTTGGCAGCCCTAGGGCAAACCTAGGGGTGCTCGGCCAAGGGGGAAACCGAGGTCGCCATCAAGGTGTTCAATGAAAAGCCCGAATGAGTTTTCTTATTTCCTTGATATGCAAATCTTGATTTATTCTCCTAATTTGGGTTCTTGATTTGTGGATTGCATGCTTAGAATTAAATCTGGGATTTTTGGATAGAAATCATGTGGTAGGATTAACATCTTGATATTGATGCCTTAGGGATTCTTGAGAAGGGGGTTCTTGATCTTAATGCTTGCTTTTTGATTTAAGTGTTGTGGGTTCTTGTTAATCTTGATTAAAAGCATGATTTTTGTGAATTAAATCTTGAGATTAGTATTCTGTCCTAATGAAAATTTAGGGGTTAATTTTTGTTAATTTTCAGAATTTATTTCATAGTATGCTGAAAATTGTATGTTGCTGGAATTTTATACTGAGATGATGAATATGTGCTGATTTTAGTTTGTTTGTTGAGGTGTGTGTGTTTCTGTGAATATAGTCGTGTAACCTATTGTTTCGACCAGAAAATATAGTTTGGAAATATAGGACACACTTTGGAGACTAGATTCGAGTTAGATTCATCAGTACATGGCAGAACAGTAAGCTAAAACAAAACCCTTAAACAAAACCCTAATCTTGGTGATCTAAATTTTAATTACATAATTAAAATTGGGGTAAGAGTGAGAATAATATGTTATGAACCAATTTATAAAGTATGTATAAAATAAAATAACACGGGTTCATGACATTACGGGTCTAGGAGTTGGGGTCGGGTTTTGGAGTGTTGAGACACTTTCCAATATGATCACCCCTAAGACACCGTAGGGGAGTCATGACTTAGGTCATGGTGTGTCATATCTTTATGAATGGCGGAGAGACTCGTAGAGGAGCCAGATTGCGGGCTAAGCCCGGGAGGTTGGATGGCAAATTCCCAACCTGCAGAACAAGTTCGGAGGGCCTTCCCCGATTGTTCTGGTTTAGCCTCGTGGGATAAGTTCGAAGGGCCTACCCGATTATCCCCGAGGTGGTGTTAAGGAATAAGTTTGGAGTGTCTTTCCTGATTATTCATGTGATATCTTTTAGGAGTAAGTTCGGAGGGCCTTTCCCGATTTCTCCTATGATATCTTAAAGGGGCAAGTTCGGATGGGCAAATCTTGATTGTCCCTTCGCGTCTCGTCGAGCAAGTTTGGAGGGTCTTTCCCGATTGCTCCCGAGTTTTTATATACTAGGATAAGTTCGGAGGGCCTTCCCGATTATCCTAGTATGTATTGTTGCCTTAGGGCATGATAGGCTTAGGCCTGTTGTTCTTCACCGTATAGGTGTTGATTGCCTTCGGGTGGGTAGTGGCCAGTTGGCCTGTTAGCTCGTCACACCTTTGTGACTTACCTCATGTAGAGATAGATGTTATTCTTGCTTATCTCTGTGCTATTTATTGTGGGGGTTGGTAGAACCGCTCACTAAGTTCTTTGAACTCACCTGTTGTTGTTTGATTTCTGTTTTGCAGAGCCTGGCCGGTGAGGTGGGTCGGATGCACTTGGCGTTGCTGGAGGGCAGAGGAGTCGCATGATCTCATAGCAGTCCTAGTTAGGGTCGTAGTCGAGTTCTTTGGTAGTAGTCATGCACTTGTATTAGATTGATTTGGAGTTGTAGCCCTGAGGGCATTTATGTCATTTATTTCAGGTCTTATTGTATCTGAACTTTTGAACTGCTGAACTTAAAACGTTTTTCCGCACTTTTATTTCATTTGAGCTACTTGAATTAGACTTTATTTTGGTTCGCTTTTCATTAAAATAAAACTTGTTATTTCTTTCCGTTATATTATTTGATTGAGTTGGCATGTGCATGGTTTAGGCTGCGGGGTATAGGCACGTATGCCGTGGTCGGTCACGGGACCCTGAGTTGGGGCGTGACAGGCGGGTTATTTGCAAAAAATACCTTCCCATCGCCTCTCTCGCCGCCTTAGAGCCAGCTCTTATATGAATCGGCTTTGTCGTGTGTGAATGGAGGAAGGAGACGATGAGAGTGAGATCAGAGTTAGAAGGTGAGGAATTTGAGGCTCGAGATCATCAACGTCGTTGGCGGAGCCGAAATCTGAGGTAGGAGTTTCATCTTCCTCCTTTCTTCCCGTCAAATACTCTTCACTTCATCAGTAGTAGCAGTAATTGGAGAGGAAGAGGCCGACGGAGTCGACCGGAGAGCGGCAAAAATCGCGCACTACTCGCGACGTCGGGCCGCATGGCCTCGATGGCCGCTGGGTTGCGACAGTGGGGTTGTTGCTCGCAACATGGTAACAGTCGCTGCATGCTGCGCTCCAACAGCAACCTTCTCTGGAGATGGCCAGTGTCCTGCCGGCGCCAGAGGCTGCGAGAAAGGGCAATATGACTAATGGGTGGGTCGCCAACGGTTTGGATTGGTCGGCCGGCATGGATTGAGGTGGAGCAAAGGAGTAGGGTGCAGAAGCAAGGGAAGAGAGGAAGAAAGGATCATGGATGGGAATTTGATGTAGATTATAGTAAGTAATTAATTAATATGTTAAGTATTAGTTGATTAATAATTAATTATAAATAAAGTAAGTATCATAAAAAAAATTATTTAGACGAGATAAAGTCGTCGGGTCGAGTCCGGATGAATATCAAAATTGTAGGTTTTCACGTGCTGAACTTGATGATGGTGTCGAATTTTAGATCAGAGATTGTTTTGTATGACTTTTATATTTTTAGTATTATATGATAATTAAATATTATTAATTTAATTTGATAAATAATTAGATAATATAAAATAATATTATATTACTTTAAATCGTGATTTAGTACAAATAGTTAGTGCGTGCTAGAGATGGATTCCTGTTGTAGCCGATGAATTATTGTTGAGATGAAATGACAGATTTAAAGTTGTATTAGAAAAACAACAATTTTCCAAAATCAAATTTTTGAGTGGAAATTATTGGCGAAATGGTCACACTAGAGGGGGTGGATAATGTGTTATCTAATAAATTAGCATAAATTCGATTTTAAACATTTCTTGAGCAACTTAGGCAATTTATATCTTTAAAGCAATATGATGAGACAAGTGATAGCAATTAAATACAAACACAATATGCAATGCTAATACAAAAATTTATAGTGGTTCGACACCACGACCTACGAGACTACCTAAGCATCGTGCTTAGAATTTCACACACAAATCCACTAAATTACAAGTAACTTACAATCGATGACTTCACACCGGAAAGACCCTACACTCACTTCGAAGACACTTCTACAACCGGAAGTATCCACCTTCACACTGAGTGAGCTTTCCCACCTCAATTCCTAAGAACTACTCATAACTTAGTTTTCACAAATAACTTTACACCTTCTACACCAAGGTAACCACTAGCTCACAAGACCACACACTAGGTCTTCTTACACACACAAGTGAATCAATGTAAAACAAACCAAAAATAAATCTATCACAAGAAGAGAATGAAGAGGACTTATCACAATGAGAACACTTCTTATTCTTGAGCCTAGCACCATTGAAGAACCCTCCAATGAAGATGCACTTGAGAATGAGGGATCAAGAGCTAGGAATGAAGGATTTAGCAAGAGAGAGTTTTTAGAGATTCAAGGAGTGACTCTTTTGAGTTTTAGGGCATCAACAACAACCTAGGAGAGAGTTTGGGTGGGTATTTATAACCCCCAAACACATCAGCTCGTCAACAAGCATTTTTCTTCCAAAGCATCTTTGGTGCACTCGTCGAACTTCTAGAGATTTCCGCGATGATTTATCGTATCGAGACGATGCCGCATGCGACAATACCGATTTCAACCTTTATCAAAACCTGCGACTTTCATGCTTCAAAAAACTATATTAAACTTGGTTTGTTATCAGCAAAATAATCATAGAGAGAAGAGAACACAAGGGAGAAACCCTCAGCCAATAGAAATTCCCAAATCCGGATTTTGGAAGTGAAAATTTTCAAATTCTAAACGTAATATTTTGGATACCCATTTTACCTCTAGCTAAAAATTAATAGAAAAAATAATAAAAATATATTAAAAAATAATTTTAATTTATTAAAACATTTTTAATGATAAAATATATTATATAATTTTTATATTATATTATATTACATTATATAATATATTATATTTATTATATATAATATTTATATAATATAATATATTATTATATTATATTATATTATATTATATTATATTATATTATATTATATTATATTATATTATATTATATTATATTATATTATATTATATTATATTATATTATTATCATATTATAATATATTTGTGGAAAGCATATTTTAGTAAAGTAGATACTCTCTAATACATTAGAGACTTTTGTACAAAGTCTATAAAATTAAATTTAAATTAAAAAACTATGAAATATTTTAATGAAAGATATTTTTTTAAACCACAACACCTCTTTTGTATTATAAAAAAACTTATTTAATTAATTAAAAGACTAATGAATTAAAATTTATTTTCATTAATTAAAATACTAAGTAGTTATACAAATGTATACTTGCACCAAACACTATATAATAATAATAATACAATACATGCTAGTACTATACAGGTTAGCTAATATAGGCTAGTACTATATATATATAATATATATATATATATATAATGTACCAAACGGGCCATTAGAGTAGTCGTACCTATTGCTAAAGTGAAGTGCCACTTTGGAGGTGTGAGAGTGCGAGGGAAACTCACCGTCCTATTACGCTCTTGATTGGGTCTATTATTCATGTATAAATAAGGGTACATTATTCATATTTTGCTAAATTATGAGATATTATTCATACTTGGATATGATAGCATGAGCATTCATGGCTTAATGGTATGATTTACTTTTATTGGTCGTATTGGAAAATCCTACTTAGCTTTCTATTGACCTTGTTGTTTTTACCTCAGATCTACAAATATCAAAGCTAGTTGGAGTTCCTACAAGTCCAGTTTTGAGGAGGAGAGCCTGTGGCATCGTTTTGTGTTTATGTCTCTTCATATTATTTTGGTACAAGTATGACTTTGTTGAATTGTCTTGTGATGTTGATAGATATGTGTTTTTGGAATTTCCTTTTTGATATCTTTTATGATATATCATAGTATTGGGGTGATTAATTTATATTTTTTTACGTTATGTGATCATCTATGTGAAATCCTCTATTCGGAAATTGACTCTAGACCGAGCGTAACAAAAAAAGAAAACTCATTGTCGATGAAAGTGACAATAAGATGACGATAAAATTAATGAATATATACTTGGTCCTTGAATGCGAGCATCTCAAGTCAGGATGTGAGATTAACAATTTCCCTCCATGCATGCTAGACCCAATGAAACAAAGCTCCAACAATAAATCTGCCATGGATGTGAATGTCACTTATCATTATTACTTCTATCATCTTATTATATTTTATTCTTTATTAAATATCTAAACTTTTATTTTTATTACTCTTAAGTTTATTCAAGTTTTAAAATATTTCATTAATTTTTTGTTTAGATTTGTGTTGCATATCTTCCCTCATAAATTGATCCTACTCAAAAACAAACTAATTATATATATAGTTATATATTTTAATTTTTTTCTTTTATTTTTCATATATATATATATTACATATATATTATTTATTATTACTATTATTATTTAATATGTTATTTATTTATCTATTATTTATCATGAATTTTTTTTCATTAATTTGATTTTGTTTTCAAGTTTTTTTATTTATTTGTAATTAGTTTAAATTTTACATTTTTGGAAAGAATCTTAAAAATTCGAATCAAAGAAATTATAGATATATATATGTGTGTGCGCGCGCGCGCGCGAAAAAGGTAATAAGTATTGCAGTAGAGTAAATGATGTGATAATCCCGTGATACACAAAAAGTTAGACATTTTTTTTAGAAAATGTGATTGAAGCTTCGGTTAATATTATATTAATTAATTATTGTTACAATTATTTATTTATATTTTAATATTTATTTAATATCTATAATTATTTTTCTTAATTTAATCCATTCGAGTTCTAAAAATTTTCAATAAAACTTTTTATTTGGTTTGGTATTTCACATTTTCATAGATTAATTCAAAACTCTAAAACAAATTGTATATGCAATATTTTTTTAAAATTTATATATTTTCTATATTATTAATATTAATATTTATCTATTATTTACTACATGGGAAGAAAATATTGCTTTTATATTAATTTGATTTTCAAATTTTGTTTTTAGTTTGAGCCTGTATCTTTTACTTTCATTTAAGATATTGTAGTGATATTAATGATATTATGTGATACATAGGAAGTTTGACTCTTATTTTTTAAAAAGAAAATCTCTCTTTTTTTACTTTCATTATTTAACTTTTATCAAAAAAATTACTTTTTTATCTCGATCTGCTTGATATTGCTTATAAACTCCGTTAAACTCATGTTGCATATTATTTTTGGGCATGCCATGTAGGGAAATGCATGTCTTACATTTTTATTGTCGTTTATTGATGTTGATATTTGATCATGATATATCATGCTAGTCATGGTGCGTTGAATAATTATTCTATGCATAATATTATGTTGTTATTTATGGTGTTATCCTATTGATCATGTCATCATATTTGGAGTCGTTGTTAATTGTTAATCACGGTGATGTTATTTTATTATCCATTGATCATTGTGATATACTTTGTTGTACTATTGGAGTTGAGTTGCATGATTACTATCGACTTGGAGGCTATGGCCTTGGAGAGGACTTCAGTCCAAGACCATTTTATTGCGGTACCCTCCATCCAGACATGGGTGAGGGTGTGGATATTGACTAATCACACTTTGGGCACCTTCATGTGTAGGAATGTCAGATACGACATCCGTCGGGCTACCTGCTGGATGGGGTAATCGTGTCACCGTTGGAGCGGATGGTTGATGTCATATGCAGGTGATATAGTGCTGGGTTTTTACCCAACGGTCCATACACTCGTTGATTGGGTCGACGTTGATTAGGAGTAGGTGTGGAGCATTTGTTGTATTGCCTTTGACCGCATCTTAGGCCATATTATTGTTTATCGTTGAGTTGACACTTTATACATGTTGTTGATCATATTGTGGTACTCCTACTCAGCATCAATTGATTCCAGTTGTTGGACTTGCAGGGGTGAGCCATTAATCTCTAGATCAAGGTGATAAATGATAGACAATCTACAGATGTGGAGCTGTGATGACGACTGTTTTTATATTTTGTTCCATTTTATCGTCTTTACATATTTTGATTTTGATACCGATGATTTTGGAGTTTTGTAAAATATATTATTAAATACTTTGTTTAATCTTGTATCTGAATGAATTATCTTTTGAGGTATGTATCTTTTGGCTTTTTGATTATAATTATTTGTTTCATGAGATGTCTGATTATGATTTTGTGATACACATTGGTGGTTTTCCTTCCGCTGTGTGATTTTCTAGTCGCCTACTGTCACGTTTCTAAATGAGACTGCCTTGGGGCATGGGGGCGGATCCGAACCAAGGCGTGACAGTGATCCTTCAAAAGTAATAGATGTGCGATGAAATGAAATATTCTATTATGTCAAATTGTAAATTCATGAATAAGGACGTGTTGGCAAAATTATATAGTATTTTTGCTTGAGAGTTTGGGGGAGGGGGGGGACCTGGAAAAGATACTTCGGTGCTCAAGTCGGTGGGACTCCAAGGTGGAAGTAATGCGAATTGGAATTAGCTAGGGTTACCGGGGGAGTGCCGTGTCTATATATTGCAGGTGGAGCTGATAACATTGTTCGACAATCTCGCTAGGATTGCTGCCCAAAATGGGTCGAGGCCAATCCCAGAGATGGCGGGTTTGTGATGGTATATCCATCGTGATAAGGTAGGATGGTGGGTGTCCATATGTGGTCAGGTGGGTTCCCCAAAAAGAGCCGTCTAGTCTGACTTGAGCCTGGCCCAAGGGTGTAGTTAAGAGGAGCTCCTTGGGTGGGGCTGCGTGGTTTTGTTCGGAATGTATGTCGAGGCGTTGCTAGGTCTAATCCGACCAGGTCCAATAGTTCTAGTCCAGTCCATAGCCCCCCGAATTTGGTCAAAATCTGGAGGACTGTGTGTCGAGCTCTTAAGTATTTATTCTTTGGTATTTCTATGGAGTTTTTGGGAGTGCTTGACTGCGGTGGTTAAGTAAGTGGATGTCAGAGCTAAGCCGGAGTCGAGCTGAAGGTCCTCAGAAGTCATAGGGGGTGGTCGGCCATGGAGATCGGGTAGAGAGGACTTAACCACCCAAATTCGTCTAGGACAAGTGGCTTGTGAAGGCCGAGCTAAGACGGGTACTCGGGGAAGCCATTTTGAGGCAGATAACTAAAAGGTTGTGCCGAGAGAAAATGGTCGAAGATACTGAGCTGGGACAGCTTGTGGAAGATGAGTCTAATAGGTGTAGGCTACTTCATCTTTTATCCGAGCGGATCTTGTTGTCGTATCTTTATTTTCTTGAGTCGTGTCTCTTCATCTCTCGTGCCTTGGTATGACGGCTTATTAGTGGGGTCTATTTCTTTTCGTGATGTCATTTGGTTGGTTTTCGCCTTTTTTATTCGAAGGAGTAATCATGACAGGGAAGTGTTCCCATAGTCTTGTATAGTTTTATGAAAAATCGTCGTAAGGTGGATTCGATCGGCTGAGATTAGTCTTGTAGTGTTGTTGTTGTCTGTCCAATGAGGGGTTTATTGTCTTTAAAGCAAATATGTCTCCTCTCGTTCTCCAAATTTTTCGTGCTATGTTGGAGGCTTGCCGCCATGATTTATTTGGCGATGGGTCCCAAATCGACGGGAAAAGGATTAGTGACCTCTGTAACCTTGGGGTCTTTCTCCTTTCTCAGATGAGGTGTTGGAGATCTCATCTTGGAGGACGGAGACTGACCTCCTCCTTTTTAAGTGATTGCTTTCTTCATGATCTGAGCGGCGACGCTCATCACCGACCAGGTGTTGTTCCTAGGACCGTGTGAGCGTCTCGACCTAGGCTGCAAACTGCTAGTTCTCCGCCTCAAGATCGTTTATTCGACGCTGGGATGCTTATGGTGGGGGATTTGTTGGTGCCGGAGCATTGCTCCTCACTGTTTCAGTGCCTCCAAATAGCGGGGGTGTGTCGACACTAGGTTACCTGTGTTCGCTTGACTCTGGGTTCCGACCATTGCAGGGCAGGTAAGATTTACCTCAGACCCCTTGGTGGGCGCCAAATGTTCCTACATGAAGTCGGACCAATGAAATCCGATCTGGTGCATCTCTTGGTCAAGTGCAACTCCGACGGGAGGGGAGACTGCAAAAGATACTCCGATGCTCAAGTCAGGATGCGATCGAGGTGGAGATAACATAAATTAGAATCTAGGCAACCTGAGGTGCATCATGTTTGTATATATTGTAGGATGAGGAAGGAATGACGATAATGCCGCCCGGTAATCTCGCAGAGATATTGCTCGGAATGGGTCAAGGCTGATCCCAGAGATGTCGGGCTCTTGATGATGAATTCCTCGTAATTAGTGAGGATGTAGATGTCCTTATATGGCCGATGGAGCCCCTAGACTGAGCCGTTTGGTTTGATTTGAGTCTAGTTCATGAGCATGGGCGCTGTTGGGCCTAATCCGGTCAGGCATAGAAATACTAGTCTAGTCCACTATCTAATTTACAGTAGCTTGCCTATTCCTCATGTTTTTGGAACATTTGTGTTCTCTATTGTATCTTTTAATCATGAATATCAAATCTCTCTTCGTCCAACTGGCGTATATCACCTATAGCACATTTGACTTTCATTTTTTTCACACAAGTATTGGTCCATCTAATGCTATGACCATATACAATGCAATAGCTTTGCACAACTTATTTAAACTCGACATTCGACTCAAATGTCACCCCAAGTTCTAATTTAATGTCCTTTACATCACATTTCAGATTATATACTTTACTACGAAATTTTTTCCTCCTATGTACATCCTCATTCGGCACCCGTACACCCTCTTCACTAGTCTTATGTGTAACTATTTCCTCTCCACTATCTTCGTATTTACTGGTAAATTCATTGACATTATCATTAGGTGGTTCAGAGGCAGCAACAACATGAATCTCATGTGCATTTTCCCTCAAATTTCTAGTGTGAACTGTGATTGGCACCTCTATATTGAAATTGTCATTACTTCTACATCCAACCATGACAAATACAACTTCATTAACCACAAGTGCATCTTCATGTAAATTTTGTCCAGAGTCATGTGGGCATATGCCCTTCTTCAATGCTCTAACACAGACATATTCTTCATCACTGAAGTCCTAAAACTCACTAGACACAACATCGTCATAACTTTCTCCAACTGGACGACATTCTTCATCTTTAGATAACTCAACATCACTTGCATGTTCTTGAGTCACCCCAACCGAATGTCCTTGATCTGCCTCTAAACTTGCATGTTCAGCATTTTCTACAACATGTTCTACATGTGCTGATTGCTCTTCGACTTTATTGCTACTAACATTAACGTATACCAAAAGATGATGTTGCATTTCAACACAGAAATAACATCATTCTAATTAAGAGATTTAGATATAATTCTATTTAGCGATGTTGACGCTAATGACATATCTCATTGTGGAGGTAGAATGGTACTCCGATGTCGATTTGAACGACGAAGAATTTCATAAATTTCGAATATATGAACGGAAAGGGAAATCAAATGTAAACCCAAGGTTTGATAGTGATTCTAGGGTTCACATCCTTAGAGTATCAAGGAAATAGGAAATTTTATATTATAACCTTGGAAGAGAAGAGTTCATCATCGTTGTCACAACCTTTGTTCTTGGTGCGTTTGAGGAGAAAACAACATTGAAAGTGGGCAAATTGATGGCAGAGATGCTAGTATATTATGTGCTGATGAACTTCAAATCGCCGGAGCAAATGATGGAGCTGCAAGAAACGTTGATGCTAGTGGTGCCGACTACCAGGATAAGGATGGTCGCGAGCTTCATTGTTGTGGATTATGGTGAACTCAAGGTCGTTGCTTGGGATTTAGGACACATAGACAACAACGATGTAATGAGCTGCGATAACAACACACCAAATATAGTAACACTTCGACAACATACTACAGGCGTGGGGGTGGCCTATCGGGGAGGAAAAACGTAGAGATAAAATATTGATGTGGGTTTAATGGGGCACAAGAAGAGTATTAAACGACAGAAATAATGAAATGTTGACAACAATATATAATTGGAAAAATTAAAAGTTGAAGACCACATTTGATACAAATAAAAAGAAGAAACTAGGGAAAGAGAGTAAAAGTTGAGATATATTTTATAATTTATCCTTAAATATTTAACAAGAATAATTTTTTTTTTAATGTCCACCGAAGAACTTTTATCCACATTTTATCATGTGCTTTCTTTAGATTAGTAAAAATCATACGTAGATTCTTCCTCTTTTTTCCATAGATCTCTATCAAGTATTTCAGTACACAACTTGATTTAAATGAATCAAAATCAAATGGAACTAATAATTTCAATTCAATATGAAATTTAATTTGGTTTGATTTGGTTAAGAAAGAAAAGTCATAAATTCGGTTCATTGTTTTTAATTTGGTTTCATTAGAATCGTTTATTATTCGGGTCGGGTTTTTAGGTCAAGTCGCATACTCGTAAACGGGCTTGCTTGACACTCACGGGTAACGGGTTTATTATTCTGGCAAACCGTATTATGTTTCATCGTCGCTCGAATCCTCTCTGCCGCCTCGGTTCAAAACTCGGTATTAATCTCTCATGTAACTGTGATGCTCTCTCCTCCTCTTGAGATCATCTCCGGAGCTCTTCGATTCCACCCTCACCTCCTCTGCTGCATCCTCCTCCGGCGCCTCTCCTCTTCCTCCACCTCCTCCAAGCCCAAATGGAATTCCAACAACAACCTCGTCGTCACCCATCCCATCCTCTCCTTGATGGAGTCCTGCGATTCCATGCTTCACCTAAAGCAGATCCAGGCTCGCCTCACCACCGCCGGCCTCATGTCCCATCGCTTCCCTGCCAGCCGCGTCCTCGCCTTCTGCGCCCTCTCTGACCCCGGCGACATGGCCCACGCTGTCCTTGTCTTCCGCCAGATTCCTCATCCCAATCCCTACATCTGGAACACCATCATCAGGGGCTACAACCGCGCCAACCTTCCCACATCCGCCATATCCTGCTTCCGCCGTATGGTCTGCAGCCACGTCGAGATGGACGGCCGCACCTTCGTGTTCGTTCTGAAGAGCTTCGAGCAGCTCCGAGATTCTAAGGCGGGGGAGGGGATCCATTGTATGGTGTTCAAAGCCGGCTTCAGTTCGCATTTGCTCGTCGGGAACAGTTTGGTCCAGTTTTATGCGAGGCATGGAGATCCGACTTCTGCGAGGAAGGTGTTTGATCTTATGTGTGAAAGAGATGTTGTCTCTTGGACTACAATGATCAATGGGTATTCAGACAGGGAAATGCCGAATGAGGCATTGAGGCTCTTCTATCAGATGCTGAGAACAGATACCCAGCCCAATGATGTCACCTTAATCACCGTAATTTCAGCTATATCGCAACTGGGTGTTATACAATTGGGAAGGTTGATACATAATTATATAAAACAAAGTGGCATAAAAGCCAGCAATAATTTGCTGAATGCTTTGGTCGATATGTATGGTAAGTGTGGGTCTGTGGCCCATGCAAAAGAAGTTTTTGATAGTATGCTGGTTAGGGATGTTTTTTCATGGACTTCTATGATGAATGCATATGCAAAATGTGGTAATCTGGATCTTGCAAGGCAATCATTTGATAATATGCCCCAAAAGAATGAGGTCACTTGGAGCAGTATGATTGCAGCATATTCACAATCAAACCGACCACAAGAAGCAATACAGTTATTCCAGGAGATGATTGCAGCAGATGTGAAGCCCATAAATGCTACTTTGGTGAGTGTACTTTCAGCATGTGCTTTGTTGGGAAGCTTGGATCTTGGTAGATGGATCTATAATCATTACATAGATGGGAAGATAATCAAACTCCGCATGAATTTGGCAAATGCCTTCATAGACATGTATGCCAAAAGTGGAGATATCATAGCAGCAGCTAAATTGTTCAACCAGATGCCAGAGAGGGATGTGGTGAGCTGGAACATAATGATATTAGCATATGCCATGCATGGTTACAGCAAGGAAGCCTTATCCCTTTTTGAGCATATGAAGTGGATATGTCTTATGCCGGATGACGTCACATTTGTTGGTGTCTTATCAGCTTGCTGTCATGGTGGTTTAGTTGCAGAAGGTCGAAGGCACTTCGAACATATGAAATCAATTTTTGGCATTGAGCCCAAGGGAGTACACTATGCATGCCTAATAGATCTGCTTGGTAAATTTGGGCTTTTGAATGAAGCCCATGAGTTGGTAAGGAACATGCCAATGGAACCAGATAGTGCTGCATGGGGTGCTCTTCTTAATGCATGTAGGATGCAGGGTAATTTGGAATTAGGCAAATATGCAGGTGATATGCTTTTTGACCTGGAACCTGGAGATAGTGGTATCTATGTGCTTATGGCAAATATGTACGCTACAAGAAGAGAATGGGATGATGTGAAGAAGGTGAGGAAGTTGATGAAAGAAAGAGGAGTAAAAAAGACTACTGGTCACAGCTCAATAGAACTACATGAGAGGTTCCATTATTTTTGTTGTGCAGATGTTTCACATTTTCAGTCTGAAGAAATTTATACAATGTTGGAAAACATTTACATGCAATTAAATATAGAAGGATATGTTCCATTGAGTTGATAGAATTATGGGCCTATACTAGGGTCACATAATACAGATCACAAGAATAAGTGATTATGGCATTGTTTGCTGATCTAAAGTCAATAAGCATATGCGGTGATCAACCTAAAAATTTTGGAAATTCATATAACATAGAACTTCTTGATAGGGAGTCAACTAGGCATAGAAATCACCAGATTATAGCTTAATTCATATCATAGATCAAGGGATCTATTAAATGAAATGATATACTGGAGCTCTGCTCCATGGTTAAAATTCTATATATTTTTGGAACTTTTTCACCTTTGGATATAAGACCCACTGCAAAGAAGTGGCATTTATTTTGAGTTGGAATCTGCTGCTTACTTGAGTGAATATTTAAAGCCAACAGCAGGAGCAACCATTATATTTCAATCATGGTGGAGGTTAGTCTTAAGATGACCCTTTTCAAAGTCGTCATGCATACTCTTCCCAAATAATGCAGTTGCTTGAGGTACGACTAATGTTAGAATTCAATTGTTATACTACATTTTCCATATAACATCTGCAGTTAGCATTTTTAATCTGAAAATTCAAATTTTCTGAAGGTTTAGAACCCTTTTATGTCAATATTTTTCTTATGATCATAATATTAACAGATGTGAAATGGTTGTCCCTACTCCCATAGTTGATTTGCTGAATGTAATCACTTCAACAGCTTGTGGCTGCAGTTAGCTCCCTTGCTAATGGAACAAGTGATGCTTGTCTACATGTAGCTGGAGATAGAGATATGTATCACCTCAAGTATTCATCAGCTCGGCTCTTGCTACTGAGTACTGAGCCGAGACCCAGTTTTGATCACAAGCTTGGCTTGGATTGTCGGAGCTCTTGGTGTTTATTATTGATAATGCCCATAGTTTGAAATGGCGTGCCTATCATGGCGCGGGGCGCACACAGGCGTAGGCCCCCGCGCCATTTTTCCCCCGAGGCGCTAGGTCGCCTCGAGGGCTTTGGCACGCGTCTCAGCCTAGGCGCGAGGCGCGCGCCATATGCGCCACACTCATGTGTTGCGCTGGGTGCCCTAAGTTAACTTAGGGCACCCGAAATCTTATTTTGATTTCATCTTCCGCCTTCTGCCTGAGCGCCGATCTCTTCTCATTTTCTTGTCCTCCGACAGTCCGACGAGCCTCTCCACCGGATTCCGGCGCCTCTCCACCCGATTTCAGCCTCCTCCAGGTATATTTCTTTTCTTTCTCAGTTTCTCTCATTTTCTCAAATTTCAGTTGTTTTTTTTTTAAATTTTCAATTGTTGTTTTGAGAATGAATTCTCAGCATCATATTCATTCTCAACATGCTGAAAATGAATTCTCAGTAAGTCAGCATGCTGAGATTCTGAGAATTCATTCTCAGCATGGTGAGAATTCATTCTTAGCTCGAAATTCTCAACATGATGAGAGTTTCTTGTTTTTTTTTCATCTTTAATTTCTGATTCCGGGTTCTTTCTCATCTTCCAGTCTAGTTTAAATTATGGAATCATCTTTTAGTAATAGTAGAAAAGATCCCAGATGAAAGTATTTGCGTGAAGTGTCTATAGTCAGGCAAGCCTTAAAGTGACAGTCTTACTAGTTGTCGATGTCCAAATAAGCTTTCAAACCATATCAAACTGGACCTACCAAGCATCAAACTAAACCCCAATTTCTGAATGAAGCGGGCGGATTGGATTATGTCCATTTTCCTTCTACAATGGGAGCCCTGGCTTCAAAGTCCTCCTTCCTAGCAGCCTATGATATAGATAGTGATTCCAAACAACACAAATAGATTGATTTGTGGCTTTTGTGACAAAATAACAAATGAGGGGATTTCTTGAGGGAAGCAACATCTTGTTGAAGGATATCGTAATGCTAAGGCTTGAGCAAAGTGCCCACCTCATGTCCGAGAAGAGATCAAAGAGTACATGGAAAAGAAAGCTGCCACATCAAGTGTTAATTTTGATGTATCAAGTTCTATACCTAATTTCAAGGATCTTGATTATGGTGAGGAGGAGGAAGAGGGTCTTGAAAGGTCCGCGAAAAAGAAGCCAAAGATGCCAAACGTGAAAGGTCCACTAGATCTTTTATTTACATCGAGTGCCGAGGAAGTGGTGAAAAAGAGGAAAGAAACAATGATAAAGCAAACCACCATTAATGAGGCATGTAAAAAGGAGTTGCGCACTAAAGTATGTGAAAACATATGTAAATGGATGTAAGGTGCAGGAATTCTTTTCAATGCTTTAAACTATCCAAGTTTT
This sequence comes from Canna indica, assembly GCA_034359265.1. NCBI lineage: Eukaryota > Viridiplantae > Streptophyta > Magnoliopsida > Zingiberales > Cannaceae > Canna > Canna indica. Next base: position 54,074,590 of record CP136892.1, read on the forward strand.
GAGGTGATGGTTGAGTCTATTGGACAATATGACATTGGCTTGTAACCTCCCATTGCATATGAGGCGAGAGTTCATTTCCTTAAGAAGACATTGAATGAAGTTAAGGAAATGATAAAAGAGCATGAAAAAGAATGGGTAAGGTATGGTTGCACCATCATGGCAGATGGTTGGACAGATAAAAGACAAAGAACATTGATCACCTTTTTAGTGAACTCTCCTAAGGAAACTGTTTTCATTGAGTCAGTTGATGCAAGTAGTTACTCAAAGACCTGAGAAAAGACGTTTGAGTTGCTTGATAAAATGGAGCGTATTGGGGAGACAAATGTGATACAAGTTATCACTGATAGTGCATCTAACAATGTGTATGCATGTAGTAAGTTAAACTTTCAAATTTCAATTAAAATTTAGTGTTTTTTTTAGTTGGTATCTTTTTAATGATTATATTTTATATTTCATAGGAAAAAGGTTGATGGAAAATAGACCACACTTGTATTGGAGTCCTTGTGCTGCACATTGTATCGATCTCATATTTGAAGATTTGGGAAAGATTATTATTATCAGGAACATATTGAAAAGGGGTATATGATTTTGAATTCCTACATTTATGTGCGGCCTGGTTTAGTGAATATGCTTAGGGAATTCATTGGACGTAAGGATCTTGTTAGAGCCGTCGTTACAAGATTTGCAATCGCTTTTCTTACTCTTGAGAGTATTCATAAGCAAAAGGCTAATTTGAGGAAAATGTTCACTTCAGATAAATGGACAAATAGCAAGTGGGCAAAAGAAGCACTTGGTAAAAGAGTGTGTGACATTGTTCTAATGGCTACCTTTTGGACTAACATCGTCTACATTCTCAAAATATTTGGTCCTCTAGTGCAAGTGCTTCGATTGGTTAATGGAGAAAGAAAGCCTTCAATGGAATACATATACGAAGCAATGGATAGAGCGAAGGTAGCCATTGCCAAATCTTTTAATGAGAAAGAAGAGAGCTACAAGAAAGTTTTTGAAATTATTGACAAAAGATGGGAATGTCAACTCCATCAATCTTTGCATGCATGTGTGAATTATTTGAATCATGAATTGTTCTATGCAAACCCCAACATTAGTTCAGATCAGGAGGTTATGAGAGGATTGCTTGATGATATTGAAAGATTGGTTCCAAGACTTAAGGAGCAAGACTTAATCTCTAACCAACTTTCTACCTATGCAAATTCTACGGGCATATTTGGAAAGCCAATGGCGATTAGGCATATGAGTATTAAATCTCCAAGTAAATTTCTTTAAAGTTATACTTTTGGATTAGTTCTTAACATTTAATAGATTAATTGAGCTTAACTTTTAATTTTTATTAACAATAAGAGCTGAATGGTGAAAACTTTAGGGCCTGTTTGGTTAGCGAAACCAAGTTTGTTTTCATGGTTTCAGTTTCACTGAAACCAAAACTGCTTACGAAAACGTGTTTGATTCAGCGTTTTCATGAAACTAAATCGAAATCAGAATGAAAACGCTGTTTTCTTAATAAAAATGAAAACACCAGTATGTTGTTTTCTGTGGTTTCGAGACTGTCGGTTTCGTTATCAAAATGCAGTGACAATTTTGTAATTATAAATATTTTTTTATTTTTTATAAAATTAATTAATTTAAAAATAATCAAACTATATCTAATTTTTAAAAATAAAAATAAAAATCATTATTTTCAACTCAAACTATTATCTTAAATTTACAAATTAATTAGACCAATTTATATCTAATTGACTAAAACCCAAATTTTAAATAACTCAATTTTTTAAAAGTTGATCTATTTATAATTTAATCAAAACTAATTTTAGACCATTAGACTTATTTTTTCTGAAATTTTATAATTACTATTAATTAACTTTTATATCTAATTGAATAAAATTTTCTTAAATTACCCATAACTTAATTAATTAAATCATATAAATATTTTATAACAATATTAGCAAACATTGAATTTTATAAACTAACTAAACATTTAATTACTAGTAAAAATGTTCAACGAAAATTAATATTATTTTTTATAACCAAACAAATATTCATTGGTTTCAACTAACTAAAATTGATATTGTTTTCATTAACCAAACACGTTTTTAGAAAACTGAAAACTAGAAACTAAAATCAAATTTTCGAAACTAAGTTTTCAGTTTCACTGAAACCAAACCATATAATAGTTTTCGCTAACAAAACAACACCTTAGTAACAATATTTAAAGTTTTATTTTAATTTTTAACTTGGTTCAAAGTTCAAACTGTGCTAATTAAAAATTATTTTATTTTTTCTCTAGATTCATACCAAAAAAAGAAATAGGTTGGATGCACAATGCTTAAATGATTTGGTTTTTGTGAAGTACAACCGAACATTGAAGCGTCGATATGATGGACATGACCGCATAGACCCTATTTCTTTGGAAGGTATTGATGCTAGTAATGAATGGTTGATTGGTAATTGAGCAGCGCACTCAACTTTTGCTTTTACACACTTTTACAAAAGTAGATGATAATAGAGTCTTTACAGCTGGATACTTTGGCTTGACATGACTTGCCCTTATCTTCAACAGTGTTTGAGATGTGACGGGCACGTTCATCTGTCGACGGAGAGTATGTTGCAATATATGTTGCAATACTGGTTGCTGCTTTTACTACTGGTAATCATCTTATGGCATAGTTCGAGGTTTTTGATATGATGAGTAACTGTCTGGAGTAAATCTTCAGTAAAACTGTCAGTCGGTGAGGCTTGCTCCAGTCTAGCTTTCTGCATGTACGCCATAGCTAGTAAATGTTCTAGTTCCGTTAATGTCTTCTGAGTTTGATTTTGGTGGAGTTTAAAGGCCTCACGTGTTGAACGTTGTACCGAAAGTTGGTGTGGCTTGAGTTTGAGAGTCTGCCCAGTAGGGATCTGGACAAGAGGAGGTTGCTTTCTCCTCCTTGCCATCCAGTGTATCCATGTGTCTGGATAACTAGTTGAATATGCTCTCGGAAGTCGTGTATGCTTATGGTGATGTCCGGTGCAGTGTACGCCAGTTGCGTTCCGGATGTGAGGTCGACTTCCATCGAACTGATGACCGATCGGTCATCAGACCATCTAGTGTCACGAAGTAGGATGAGAGCATTAACACCAGCACTTCTGCGGTGTAGTGCCTTCTCTTGATCAAAAATTTCCTGGGGGTTCTTGAAGACGTAGAGTAACCCTGGCGGTTTTGGGGTTCTCTTTTCTGGTTCTCCTTCTCCGATTTTTAATTTCTGGAGGTCTCGAGCTAGAGCTTCAATGGAATCTGTAAGAGACTGAGGTGCTACTGCTTTGTTCGTCTTAATTGCTTTCACTTCGGCTGCTAGGCTATCAACTTGTTCTTTGATTTGGCAAGTTAATTGTATTAAGGTGTTCAGCTGTTTGAATATATATTCGGATTGTTTATTAATTATGCTTGCAGGTTTTATGAATCCTTCGGGAGGTGATCCTAAGGAATCTGTTGCTTGTAATGCATCCGTGTAAACTGTGCTAAGTGCAGTCTTATGCCAATCGCTCATGTAATAATCAAAACTAATTACACAATATAAGGAACTAAAACTGATACTTGGATTGCGAATGTGTGGGAAATCTTCTCCAGTTTGGATACTGTTATCCCTTCTTTATCGTCTATCCTAGATCAATTCTAATTCCAAAGACTGTGTTCTTAGTTAAAGAAAACTACAGAGAGGTATGACAGGAAAGTACCTTGAACAGCTCTGATACCAGGTTGGAAATCCGGTTGGAAATCCGGATCGAGTTATCTTCTCACAAAATTCTCGGGCCGTTATAGACGCTGGAATTAAGCAAGAACAAACAGCTCCAAACAGCTATGTGGAAATCTGAACTCTTGAAAGCTTATATTGAAAGGAAAGCTTACACACTCAAAGAAAGCTCACAAACTTAGAAAGAGAAGTAGAGATTGTCTGGTGTTTCCAGGATATCTCTGCAACTCCATAGAGGTGGGAGCTCATTTGTTCTGGTAGTGTGATGTTTGTTCTCCAGTTGGTTTCTGCTGGTCCCCAGGTGTAGACTTTCGTGTTATCAGTTGTCAAGACTAGGATCAATTCATCGCCCAGCTGAAAGGCTGATTCATATGGCAACTCTAATTGTTCTAATGTTAGAGTGTGCGCTGATCCATTCTCGCCTTCTGAGAATGAACAGATAGCGTCGCTATCTGGTTCATTTAGGTCCACAGATAGAACATCCCAATCCTCGGGTAGTTCTAAGTTGTCTATTATTGCCGCTCTTGCTATGTTTCCTTGCTTCTTTTTGCATTCTCTGGCGAAGTGTCCTTCTTCGCCGCAGATGAAGCACTTGCACTTTCTCAACTTGTCCGAGTATTTTCTTCTGAATACTCTAATGTGCGTATCGTGAGGTTTACCTTTGTAGTTCCTGGCCTTTCGTAGGCCATACTTCTTGCTTTTGCTATAATACCCTGGGATGGGTATTTTGCTGCATATGGAGATATCCTTCAAGCTTCTGTGAAAGGCAGCATTCTTACATTGATCTTCAATATACTGGTAAATGAAGTGTATCCTTGGTACAACCCCAATTTGGTTGCCTGGGTGCTTTAACTTGAAAGCGTTTTCCAGCTCTTTGCTGATAACTGGCGGCAGCTTTCTGAAAACTTTGTTTGAGAGTTCCGGGGAGATATACATTCTTCCGGATTTAGCAGCAAGGATCTTGTATTCATTTAGGAAATCGAATAGATCTCTGACGCTAGTACATGTTAAGCGTTCTAGATCATCGTATGCTCTATTTTGCTCGTCCGTGGAACTGGTTGTCGGATCTACCAGGAGTACCATCCTTCTTACTTGAGATAGGATGTTTTGTGGATCATCTGCGATGCCCACAATCTCATCATACTCGGCCGGATATGCCATCCGCCATTGGATCCACATCTTCTTTTCGTTTTCGCCTAATAGGTTTTCCACAAAGCAAACCTTCGCTTTGTTATCAGACCAGGTCCGTTCATTCAGCAGGTTGAGTGTGATGGACTCCCATCTCGAGATCACATCACTGTAAAGTCCCAGATTTTCTGGGAGTACTAAGATTGCACCGGTATTTGATTGGGCCGAGGGAAGTGTATACCTTTCACTGTAGGCTTTTGCGTATCCTCCTCGGAATTTTTCCTCAAAGGTGACTATCTTCTTGATGATGTGCGGTTGGAGCCTTATCTTGCTGCTCCCAATGATTGCACCGAGGAATTCTATTTCAGTAGTGGCGATCTTCATCTTGGTTGGTGATAAAATAAGACCCCACTTCTCACAGATCTCGAGCATTTTCTTCAAGTGTCTCGAGTGTTCTTCTTCTGTTTCCGAGAATACGAGGATGTCGTCTACATATACTGCTCGCCTAATAGGTTTTCCACAAAGCAAACCTTCGCTTTGTTATCAGACCAGGTCCGTTCATTCAGCAGGTTGAGTGTGATGGACTCCCATCTCGAGATCACATCACTGTAAAGTCCCAGATTTTCTGGGAGTACTAAGATTGCACCGGTATTTGATTGGGCAGAGGGAAGTGTATACCTTTCACTGTAGGCTTTTGCGTATCCTCCTCGGAATTTTTCAATCTTAGAATTAAAGATCGTCCCATGCGTTGGAGTACCTTGGAATGTATGGTTTGTGTTGTCGCTTGGTGGGTACTGAGCTGGGCCCATGATGGGCTCCCTTGGGATTTGAGTCACCGATGATGTTGAGCCGGTTGCGAACGCCGATTCAGATGTGGTGACTGTCTCCTTTAGCTTCCTCAGAATTGGGTATTCCAATTCGGCTGTGAGGGCGATTTCACTTTCTGCAGTTGTATATGGGCTGTACTTACTGTATCTGGTTTCAAAATCTTCTTCTTCCTCATCTTCATCATCTGTGTAATCAGATGTGTCAAAGATGGGTTGGCCTTCAGCTTCAACCTCTTCCCCGTCAGAAGAGATGAGGTTCCATCGAATCTTTGTAGTTGTCTGCTCGTCTTCTTCAGAAGTACTCCTGGTAGATCCGACAACCGGTTCCACGGACGAGCAAAATAGAGCATACGATGATCTAGAACGCTTAACATGTACTAGCGTCAGAGATCTATTCGATTTCCTAAATGAATACAAGATCCTTGCTGCTAAATCCGGAAGAATGTATATCTCCCCGGAACTCTCAAACAAAGTTTTCAGAAAGCTGCCGCCAGTTATCAGCAAAGAGCTGGAAAACGCTTTCAAGTTAAAGCACCCAGGCAACCAAATTGGGGTTGTACCAAGGATACACTTCATTTACCAGTATATTGAAGATCAATGTAAGAATGCTGCCTTTCACAGAAGCTTGAAGGATATCTCCATATGCAGCAAAATACCCATCCCAGGGTATTATAGCAAAAGCAAGAAGTATGGCCTACGAAAGGCCAGGAACTACAAAGGTAAACCCCACGATACGCACATTAGAGTATTCAGAAGAAAATACTCGGACAAGTTGAGAAAGTGCAAGTGCTTCATCTGCGGCGAAGAAGGACACTTCGCCAGAGAATGCAAAAAGAAGCAAGGAAACATAGCAAGAGCGGCAATAATAGACAACTTAGAACTACCCGAGGATTGGGATGTTCTATCTGTGGACCTAAATGAACCAGATAGCGACGCTATCTGTTCATTCTCAGAAGGCGAGAATGGATCAGCGCACACTCTAACATTAGAACAATTAGAGTTGCCATATGAATCAGCCTTTCAGCTGGGCGATGAATTGATCCTAGTCTTGACAACTGATAACACGAAAGTCTACACCTGGGGACCAGCAGAAACCAACTGGAGAACAAACATCACACTACCAGAACAAATGAGCTCCTGCACCCATAACTGGGAAGACAATTCCCCAGAGATAACAACAGGATGTGAACGCTGTACCTGCTGCAAAGAATTCACAAATCCACGCATGAGGGCACACTGCCGAAGCTGCACGATAACGGTATGCCCTATGTGCTCCCGATTCATTCTAAATAGAAGACTCAGCATCATCAAAAGTGATTTCCCACAATATCAAGAAAAGGAAGTCTTGATTAAAGAATTATTTGAATTCACTAACCACCTATTAGCTGAAGTGGAGCATTTGAAGGAGAAAGACCAAACCCTACAGACGGAGAACGAAAAACTGAAGGCTGAAAACAAGAAACTTCAGTTATGTCAGATAGAAGACCTTGAAGAAGAATTCCATCAGCTGAATCTTGAGGAAGATAGCAGGCAGAGAAAGGGAAAGATGCCGGAGAACGAGCTAGCCCAACCTGATAACAAACCAGCTCGATCAGGAATAAAGATTCAAGATGCTGAATGCTCCAAACTCTCATCGATCAGTAACGCTATTACAGAATTTGATCAAGAGTTCGTCACGATAGCTGACAAAGTGGACCAACCAAAAGGAAGAAGAGTCATGAATAGACTCTACAATATGACGATTACCATGGAAATTCCCAACGTCAAGAAGTTCAAAATTCAAGCAATTTTGGACACTGGAGCAACAGTTTGCTGTGTAGATCAAGGGTCAGTACCTGAGGAAGCGCTAGAACCAAGCGCCTACCCAATCCTTATCAATGGTGTCAACTCACAACAACTGGCAAGCAAAAAACTAAAAGGAGGGTATATGGTAATAGAGGAAAACAAATTTCCGATATACTGAGCTGGGCCCATGATGGGCTCCCTTGGGATTTGAGTCACCGATGATGTTGAGCCGGTTGCGAACGCCGATTCAGATGTGGTGACTGTCTCCTTTAGCTTCCTCAGAATTGGGTATTCCAATTCGGCTGTGAGGGCGATTTCACTTTCTGCAGTTGTATATGGGTTGTACTTACTGTATCTGGTTTCAAAATCTTCTTCTTCCTCATCTTCATCATCTGTGTAATCAGATGTGTCAAAGATGGGTTGGCCTTCAGCTTCTACCTCTTCCCCGTCAGAAGAGATGAGGTTCCACCGAATCTTTGTAGTTGTCTGCTCGTCTTCTTCAGAAGTACTCCTGGTAGATCCGACAACCGGTTCCACGGACGAGCAAAATAGAGCATACGATGATCTAGAACGCTTAACATGTACTAGCGTCAGAGATCTATTCGATTTCCTAAATGAATACAAGATCCTTGCTGCTAAATCCGGAAGAATGTATATCTCCCCGGAACTCTCAAACAAAGTTTTCAGAAAGCTGCCGCCAGTTATCAGCAAAGAGCTGGAAAACGCTTTCAAGTTAAAGCACCCAGGCAACCAAATTGGGGTTGTACCAAGGATACACTTCATTTACCAGTATATTGAAGATCAATGTAAGAATGCTGCCTTTCACAGAAGCTTGAAGGATATCTCCATATGCAGCAAAATACCCATCCCAGGGTATTATAGCAAAAGCAAGAAGTATGGCCTACGAAAGGCCAGGAACTACAAAGGTAAACCTCACGATACGCACATTAGAGTATTCAGAAGAAAATACTCGGACAAGTTGAGAAAGTGCAAGTGCTTCATCTGCGGCGAAGAAGGACACTTCGCCAGAGAATGCAAAAAGAAGCAAGGAAACATAGCAAGAGCGGCAATAATAGACAACTTAGAACTACCCGAGGATTGGGATGTTCTATCTGTGGACCTAAATGAACCAGATAGCGACGCTATCTGTTCATTCTCAGAAGGCGAGAATGGATCAGCGCACACTCTAACATTAGAACAATTAGAGTTGCCATATGAATCAGCCTTTCAGCTGGGCGATGAATTGATCCTAGTCTTGACAACTGATAACACGAAAGTCTACACCTGGGGACCAGCAGAAACCAACTGGAGAACAAACATCACACTACCAGAACAAATGAGCTCCTGCACCCATAACTGGGAAGACAATTCCCCAGAGATAACAACAGGATGTGAACGCTGTACCTGCTGCAAAGAATTCACAAATCCACGCATGAGGGCACACTGCCGAAGCTGCACGATAACGGTATGCCCTATGTGCTCCCGATTCATTCTAAATAGAAGACTCAGCATCATCAAAAGTGATTTCCCACAATATCAAGAAAAGGAAGTCTTGATTAAAGAATTATTTGAATTCACTAACCACCTATTAGCTGAAGTGGAGCATTTGAAGGAGAAAGACCAAACCCTACAGACGGAGAACGAAAAACTGAAGGCTGAAAACAAGAAACTTCAGTTATGTCAGATAGAAGACCTTGAAGAAGAATTCCATCAGCTGAATCTTGAGGAAGATAGCAGGCAGAGAAAGGGAAAGATGCCGGAGAACGAGCTAGCCCAACCTGATAACAAACCAGCTCGATCAGGAATAAAGATTCAAGATGCTGAATGCTCCAAACTCTCATCGATCAGTAACGCTATTACAGAATTTGATCAAGAGTTCGTCACGATAGCTGACAAAGTGGACCAACCAAAAGGAAGAAGAGTCATGAATAGACTCTACAATATGACGATTACCATGGAAATTCCCAACGTCAAGAAGTTCAAAATTCAAGCAATTTTGGACACTGGAGCAACAGTTTGCTGTGTAGATCAAGGGTCAGTACCTGAGGAAGCGCTAGAACCAAGCGCCTACCCAATCCTTATCAATGGTGTCAACTCACAACAACTGGCAAGCAAAAAACTAAAAGGAGGGTATATGGTAATAGAGGAAAACAAATTTCCGATATACTGAGCTGGGCCCATGATGGGCTCCCTTGGGATTTGAGTCACCGATGATGTTGAGCCGGTTGCGAACGCCGATTCAGATGTGGTGACTGTCTCCTTTAGCTTCCTCAGAATTGGGTATTCCAATTCGGCTGTGAGGGCGATTTCACTTTCTGCAGTTGTATATGGGCTGTACTTACTGTATCTGGTTTCAAAATCTTCTTCTTCCTCATCTTCATCATCTGTGTAATCAGATGTGTCAAAGATGGGTTGGCCTTCAGCTTCTACCTCTTCCCCGTCAGAAGAGATGAGGTTCCACCGAATCTTTGTAGTTGTCTGCTCGTCTTCTTCAGAAGTATCCCATCGAGGTAATTGAGTAATATCATCTGTTAGGGATAAGAGTTGATAATCGCCTTTATCGAACTCACTTGCCCAGTCAGGTTCAACTGATTCAGAATCATCATAGTCGTCGAACTCAAAGAGCATGCCTGCGAATTCGTCAGCAGGGAGGTCATTTTCTGCACCATCAGGTTGAATGGTGTAGTCTGCGAACTGGACCGCTAAGGAGCCGTCCGTTCTGGTTGTGATGAAAGAAGAAAGAGGGTTGCTAATGATAGCAATTTGTGCAGGGCGAATTATCCAATTTTGTCCTTGTAGGCTTGCGGTGGAACGGATTTGCCCTGGGATGGCTCGGATGCCTCGACTTGCTAAGTGGTCAGCAACGTGTTGAACGTTGTACCGAAAGTTGGTGTGGCTTGAGTTTGAGAGTCTGCCCAGTAGGGATCTGGACAAGAGGAGGTTGCTTTCTCCTCCTTGCCATCCAGTGTATCCATGTGTCTGGATAACTAGTTGAATATGCTCTCGGAAGTCGTGTATGCTTATGGTGATGTCCGGTGCAGTGTACGCCAGTTGCGTTCCGAATGTGAGGTCGACTTCCATCGAACTGATGACCGATCGGTCATCAGACCATCTAGTGTCACGAAGTAGGATGAGAGCATTAACACCAGCACTTCTGCGGTGTAGTGTTTGTAATCGCACCATGATCATGCCGAGGTGCAGATGTTGTAGTCCTTCCTGTACTAGCATAGAATAGCTTTGATCAGTTATGAAGGGTAGTTCCAGTTGCGAACCTTCGGTGACTAATATCCGTTCATCGGAATAGTGTTGGTACACGGTAACGACAACAGGCAGCCTACAATTGATGATCAAATTCGCGGTTACCGACTAAGCAACCGCCTGAGACATGAGATACAAAGAAGAGTCGCGCTATCCAACAGACGCGGCGGCTTCCGAAGAAGCTTGGAGTCGCAGCTAGACCCCAACGCAGAACCATCCTTCTTACTTGAGATAGGATGTTTTGTGGATCATCTGCGATGCCCACAATCTCATCATACTCGGCCGGATATGCCATCCGCCATTGGATCCACATCTTCTTTTCGTTTTGAGGATGAACAAGATGATGACGACTTGGTATTTGAGGTTGAGCCTTTGACATGAGACACAGTTGCTAGAGCTAGTGGAGCAGAAGAGCCTGAATGGCTGATTAGATCTACAAGACAAAAGGACAAAGGAAAAGCAAGCTCTTCCAAGGTCCCAAATCACGAAGACTGATACATGAATCTTTTGGAGAAGAAGAAGATGGAGAAGGAAACACTATCCCTTTTGGAGAAGAAGAAGATGGAGAAGATGAAGATGAAGACCAAGATCTAGATCTAGATGATGAATAGTCCATTAGTTTGATGATGTTGTTGAACTTGTTATTCTCATGTTCTTTTAATGATGTTGAACTTGATGACAAACTTGATGTTGACTTGTTTTTTTAATGATGTTAAACTTGTTGTTCTCATGCATGGTTTAAAATATCGGTACCGGTATCGTACCGAACCGATACACGGTACGGTCCGGTACGAAAAATGCATAGCGGATAGTTTTTTTGTTTTTGTTTTTGTTAAAAATAACTCCAATAACACACAATTGATCAAGAATACTTAAATTTAAGATTCAGATGTCAAATACATGAATACAATGTTTAAAATACGGACGAATGACGTCCGTCGTATTTGTACATATCTTGGGGACATGCACGACTAAGGTCAACACCGTATGTTGGGATGTGTGGCAACTGATTTGTCCTAACCCTCTTATGTTGCGCTACGCAAAGTCTTCGGAGATTTTTTGGGCCCTTTGGGCTGTGGGTCTGTGTCGCCCTATATAAACTCCAACGTAATGATTCTCTTGTATCTGTGAAAAATCCTAATACAGTACCAAACAGTACCCAACGACTCTTTTTAAGAGCCGTTGGGTCATACCGGGCTCGTACGGTATGACATCAAATACCGCCCGGTATGGGTGGTATTTACCGAGATACCCGATATCGCCCAATACCGAGTATCTCGTATATGGGTTTTTTCAAAAACTGCTAAATATCTGCCGTACCGATACCATGTTCTCATGTTCTATAATTATTTTTAATTGTTTTTTTAATGATGTGATTTTATTTTAGAAATATATATTTTTTATGTACAAAATATATTTTATAATTATATTTTATTTTTGCGCCTCGTCTCGTTATGACGCGCGCCGTAACCTTGCGCATTGCGTCATGACTCCAAGAGCCCTTTGCGCCTTTGTACGTCTTGCACCATTTAAAACTATGATAATGTCGTATATTAGAAGGGGAAATAAATTCTAGAGGTGTTTATTATTGGTTTCCGAGCCTCGTGATAGTATGGCGGAAGCATTTTTCAAGAGATTTGATGAATTTTTACACCGATACGAAGAGGATCAAAGGGCGGCTAGAAGGGAGCGAGAGATGCTGAGAACCAGTTAACAAGAAATGATGCAGAAATTTGAAGAGAATCAAGCTGCAATCAGAATTGAACGAGAGATTTGGTGGACCAACTATCGCGAGATCTCCAATCGCTTGGAGATGATTGTGCATGAATTTGAGATCTCCGCGGTTGGGCGATCTCAATCAGGGGAAGAAATAGGAGCCGTAGGATCCTAGATCGCGGGAGAAGTTGCATTGCTGCCTACTCCAACTGATAGGGGGCCAAGATTGGTGAAGTCGCTGCCATTGGTAGATGCTGTTCTGGTTAAGGGCGCTGATCCCATCAAATAGTCTACTAAAGATGATTGAGAAAGGAAGGAAACTAGGTGAGTAAACTTCCATGCGAGCAGAAGAATCCTACGACCCTAATACCTATCTCCTTTCCTGCTACGTGAAGTTGGATTTTCCCAAATTTGATGGTAAGGGGGACCCATTAGCATGTATATGCATATGTGAGTTTCTTTCAACATCAACATGTGACGGAGGAAATGAGGGTGAATTTAGCTTTCTTCCATCTTGAAGAAGAAGCTCAAATATGGTTTTTCAAAGTGAGACAAAACAAACCAAAATTAAGGTGGGAAGAATTCAAAAATCTTTGTTATTGTGATGAACGGTTCTCTCTAAGGCATGAATGCAAAAAATTATTTTGGATCAATTCTGTACCTGAAGATGAGATTGATAAAGGACCCTTTGAGATATCTAACGGCTCTTGGAATTGCAATAGCCCTTCGTTGCTTTAAGGCTTGAGGACAAGCCTTATCTGGAAGAGGGGGGTGATGTTATGGATCTACATTACTAGATAAACATTTCTTTCATATTACATTTTCACTTTTTACTCTTTTGTAAGTCGAGATGCAATAATTGATATTATGAGGGGTTTAAGACTCATTTTTTTTAGGGGTTTAATTGTCATTTTTGGATTTAACTGAAAGGTGGTTTTAGGGTAACTGAAATAAGTATAAAAGATGAAGGAGACTTATGTAAAAGCTAAGCAAGAATCCTATTCAAATAAAGATATCTTTTCTTTCTCTCTTAGTCTTCTTCTTCTCTTCTTGTATTCTCTAGTACTATTCTTCTACTTCTTTTCGTCTTCTTTCATTCAAGAACTTTAGTTCAAGGACTTTAACAAATTGCCCTCATTAAATCATTAATATCTGACCCGTATGATGAAAAGATGTGTCTGTTTCAACAACCCGTCTAGGTGTCGATAACCTAGGACAATCCGTCTATATGTCAACAAACAATGGACAAAGACAACACACCTCGCCTCGATGTCAACAACCTAAGACAACTCGGGAACACTTTGTCCATATGCCAACAAGGGACAAAGATAATACACCTCGCTTTGGATGTCCACAACCGAGGACAACCCGGAACAACTCGTCCAGGGTGCCGATAACTCGGGACAACCCGTAGATGAAGTCAACAACCCGTCTATGTTGCTTGTGTGATTTCTATTTGTGCTAGGTAGAATTATAAGGAAGAGGAGAATCTGGTTCATGCCAAAGATGAGTCGACGAAATCGCGACGCGGGATTGTACGTTGATCGGTGAGAGGAGGGGGTGGGGGAGTGGCGAGGGGCGACCACCGGTGGTGAATCCGGCGAAGAGAGGGAGAACAAGGGAGGGAGATAGATGAGTAGGGGACGGAAAGAAAAGAGAAGATAAAAGTGAAGGGTATTTTTGTCCGTTCATATAAAATTTGATCAAAAGTTAGATGGAGGGTTATTTTTTATAACGCTTATCCCAAGAGGATCAGTCCACACAATTTCATCATAAATCCATGTACATCAGTTATCCTGTTCTTTTTCATATACTTAGTCCAAAGCTGAGGAGAGGATTTCTAGGAGGTGGACATCCTACTGTGTTCACAGGTCAGATTGGATAACTGTGTCAAATACCCACTTTTGGGATCGTGTTGATGAGTGGAATTGATTGGAAGTTGTGCCAAAGGAAGAAATGGAAATGGACAATCTCCTCTTCAGTAGCTTGCCGATGTGGGTCTTTGCCCTTCCTCCTTCCTATGGTTGCTATTGAAAAACAAAAACTAAAAAAGAGAAAATCAAGAAGTTGAGACAAGAAAAAATTTGTATTGACTTGTATTCCTTTTCATGATGGAATTCGCAAGACGCAAGCTTGTTCTTACTTCAGAATTCACACAATGACAGCAGGAAATTGGAAAGCTTTATTAAGAGGATAGCAAACTACAAATCAGAAGAAGAATGATCCTACTTATACATTTGAGCTTATCAGAATTTAAACAGTAAGAAACCATTTTACCAGATCTTGTTAATACAATTGAGAGCTGTTTTGTTGTTAAAACTATATGGGCAAATAATCATCTAAAATAAAGTTTGCATGTCATATTTTGCAAGGTTTGCCATGTCACCTCTTCATTACGTAAACTTCTTACACTCTCCCTTAATGAAGAGTTTCTATTCCTAGTAGATCTTGAAAGAAAATATATTTATCAATATGTAAAGCTTTTGTGAATAAATCTGCAATCTGATCTCTTGTTTGATAATAGTGCAATTTGACCACTTCATCCTTAACAAGATCATAGATGACATTAAATTTTATATCTATTTGACATATTCCACTATGCATCGCAAGGTTCTTGCAGCTGATGGATTATCACACATTATAGTTGTGGCTTCAGCTAAAACAACTTTGAATTTAGCCCATGTGTATTCTGCTCTTGCACAAGAGAGATCATCTTCATATTTTTTGTTTTCAAATCCTTAATCTCAAGATTTGAAGTATTATGGCATAGATCAAGCATAGTAGTTTTCAATTTTTTTTATTTTCAAGCTTTAAATCATACAAACTACTAACAAGCTTCAAATTTTCTTTCTTAATTTTTCCATTTTCCTTATTCTTTTTCACAAGCAAGATATACATCTTTTGACATTTTTATACTAATTCATCATATGACATGTCAAGATAACTTGAAGAGAAAGTATCACTATTATCAATATTTTTATTATGGCTAAAAGTAGAAGATTTTATCTCTTCAGGAAGACCCATGATGCAAAGTTGAGAGGTAGCTTCATTGTCATGACAAAAAGAAGCTTCACTTGATTCGGAGGTGGACTTGGAAGTGTTCTTCTTTTTGGACTTTTTCTTCAAAAGGAGATAATTTTTCTTTATGTGTCCCTTTTCTTGGCAAAGAACACCTTACTTTTCTTTTCCTACTCTTGGGTGTGCTTCTTTCACCAGAGCTACTATGACCATCAAAAGAGACATTAGTTGTAGGGAGATGACCATGGTCACCACCAACTTCAATAAAAGTTGTTATCTCTTTAGTTTTAGCAAAATCATATAAAACATTCAAAGTATCTCATATATCAAATGCAGATGAACAATGCATAATTTTTTCAAGTATATCATTTGAAAATGAGCAATACAAATAATGCATTATTTTTGCATTTAAATCAAACAACTTGATTTCTAGGGGTGTGCATGGGTACCGGGTAGACCCGGAACCGGTTGGAACCAACCTGATTCGGTAGGTTCCGGGTAGACCCGAATTAAATTCGGGTAGGGTCCGGGACGAAAATTTAGGAACCGATTAAAATCGGTTCCGGTTCCGGGTCCAACGCATCGCGTACCCGGAACCGGAACTGGAACCGGTACCAGAACTTGTACTTTGGAACGTGTTCATTTACAGGTTCCAGGGTACAGGTTCCAACAGGGTACCCTGTTGGAACCTGTACATTACATGTTCCAACAGGGTACCCTGTTGGAACCTGTACATTACATGTTCCAGAACAGATTCCAACAAGGTACCCTGTTGGAACCTGTACCCTAGAACCTGTATATGAATAGGTTCCAACAGGGTACCCGGAACCGGAACCGGAACTGTGGTTCTGGGTAGGGTCCGGTTCCAGGTTCCAACAGGGTAGGGTCCGGTTCCAAAACTTAGGAACCGGTCCTATACAGGGTAGTGTCCGGGTCTTATGAAAAATACAAGGTACTCGGATCCGCTCACCCCTATTGATTTCCTCTTGAGTCCAAGCATTTAAGTCAATGGTGGGTTGAGTGTAATCATTTAAGCATACACCAAACATCTATACAATGTGGTTTTAGAAATGCATACATTTTACTCTTCCAAACACCGAAGTTGGACTCATCAAACTTAGGGGTGTAAAGACCAAGCACTCTAGTGCTATTATTAGATCAGAGTTCTCTCTAGAAGAGATGATAAAATCTCAATCTATGAATCCGCTCTGTTACCAAATGCTAGAAGGAAATGACACAAGTCAAGTATCTTTGGGCCCAGTCGGATTAAGCCCAGAAGCCCCCACATTCATGAACTAGACTCAAGTCAAGCCAAATGACTTAGCTTGGGGGCTCCACCCGACCATACGAGGACACTCACGTCCCCATTAATTACGAGGGATTCACCATTACGAGCCCAACATCTCCAGGATCAGCCTCAACTCGTTCTGAACCCCTTATGAGATTATCGGGCGGCATTATCGTCAAACATCTCTCATCGTGCACTATATACAAACACGGCGCAACACGCTCCTCAAGTACCCTAGATTCCAATTTCTATTACCTCCACATTGAATACATTCTTACTTAAATGTCGAAGTGTCTTTTGTAGGATCCTCCTATGCGCGCATGCGGAGTCGTACCTGACCAGGAGCCGGACTGCGCCGCTCCGACTTCAGACAAGAACATATTCCTGTAATAAAAAAATTATGATTATAAATGAAGGCACAATGGTCTATCAAACCCTTCTAAACTCCTTATGAAGTCTAACCAAATGAGGTTTTTTAAATCCTTTCAAAAACCTCCAAAACCCTTCCTGATCCAAAATCCCTTCAAACCACTCTAAATCCTCCATCCTCCAAAACTCCTTCAAACCCCTTCCTCAAATTTACATAATGTTAAGATTTTAAACTAATGTATTTTTTTCTTTTTTAATTACTTCTTTTTCTTCACGCCCAAATCTAAGGTAATTAAACCGGCACACCCAAGCGCCGCAAAGTCTGGCTCAAGTGCACCGCCAAAATGTCCTTCCTCTACGGCAATAATCCGGCCTTGTCGTATCACCGAGGGCATTAGCGCCGGGGTCGTTGTTTCTCCATATCCGATCTGCCCCACGACTTTGGGGTTGCTACTTGCTCCACACAGTATTGCTACAAGGCCCATGCCGACGCCATCATGGTCAACCATCAGGCGGATGCTGGAGAATACCTCCGGAACGAAGACGACCTCTGATCTTATGAGATAGCAAGCTGGAAAAACGAAAAGGTCAGTTTATTCTTATTCTATCCCATTGGTTATTTTCAGCGTCGTCGCTGTCGCTGATCTTCTTGTTAAGGGAAAATAATTGTTAACACGAGTAAAAGGGGAACAATAATGATGACTATTTGGACCATGAAAAACCATGTGAGTTGAACGTACTGAAATATTCATCCCTATCTCGCTAAGTAAAGCTATACAAATTCAATTTTGGGCTACAAAGGTACTGGCTTCAACTGAAGGTCCAGTTTTCGCATTTCAAAAATGATTTGAGGACCAATAATTGACATTTCTGATGGTAGATGGATTAAGATTGTAGTGGATAACAACTGTTATGACTAATTTGGTGTTGCTTATAGCTCTACTGATAGTTCTTTCTACAGAGAAAGAGAACTTAATGCTAAGATTAAGTCTTAATTTTTAGAGAAGATGCATTCCAACAAGAAATCTTCAAAGCACAAGTGTTCCATGAGGTAGCTTGATTTCTTTCGAGAGATACTACTGCTTATTTGTCTTCTTTTCCGCCATCTTGTTCCTAGTTATTGAAGAAACCCATGAATGCTTGGGAAAGTTGAGGTTATGCTAGGGCTAGTGAAAAAGTATTGTTTTTTATGACTCCATATTTTCCCACTATTGCTGCTCTTTAATATCAGCTAAGCTGGTAAAGATCATCTCATCTTTTCCAAGTCTTTCAGTTTCCAGTATCCTCTAGTGACATTGTAGTTCTTGAATAGAAATTTAGCTTCTTATTGGTTTCTCTTTTTCTTACAGATTTTAGGTACATTTAAAATAGGGCTTGGGTTTTAGGTACATTAAGTCATGGGAACATTTGGGTAAGTATTATTTTCAGCTTCACAGTTTTGAATCAAATTTGCTTGATAAAAAAAGATCCTTGAAACTCTAGGGAGGCACAATTAGTATTATTTTGTGTCATGGCATGCTTCACTATTCTTCATGTTCTTTAGTATCTTGATCACTATTCTTCACTATTATTTTGTGTCATGGCATGCTTCACTCTTTGTTGAGTTTTCTGAAATTTGGTATTGTCATTAGTCATTGTGACTTGTGAGCATGGTTTAAAATACTAGTACCGGTACCGGTACCGATATGCACCGGTACCGTACCGTACTGACACACGGTACGGTTCGGTACGAAAAATGCACACCAGACAATTTTTTTTTCTTTCGATTTTGCTGTTAAAAATAACTCCAATAACACATAATTGATCAAGAAATACTTAAATTTAAGATTCAAATGTCAAATACATGAATACAATGTTTAAAATGCGGACGAATGACGTCCGTCGTACTCGTACATATCTTGGTGACATACACGACTAAGGTCAACACTGTATGCTGGGATGTGTGGCGACTAATTTGCCCTAACCCTCTTATGTTGCGTTACGCAGAGTCTTCGGCGGTCCCGCTACTAGGGGTGTGTGGGGGCGGAGCCCCCGGAGATTTTTTGGGCCCTTTGGGCTGTGGGCCCGTGTCGTCCTATATAAACTCCAATGTAATGATTCTCTTATATATGTGAAAAACCCTAATACAGTACCAAACAGTACCCAACGGCTCTTTTTAAGAGCCGTTGGGTCATACCGGGCGGTATCGCCCGGTATGTCATCAAATATTGCCCGGTAAGGGTGGTATTTACCGAGATACCTAGTATCGCCCAATACCGGGTATCTCGTATATCTGTTTTTTCAAAAATCGGTAAATACCGGCCGTACCGCCCGGTACGGTATGGTATTTGATACCATGCTTGTGAGTATTGTTACTATTTGGAACCTGGGTAATAGATCGAGCAAGTCCTCATGATTTATGTGATTACATACACCACTAGGATGTTCTCTATATGGCTTCTCCATTTCATGGATGAGGAAGCTATATAACTCTGCCTTTCTATGCTCTACTATTTAGCTTCATTTTTTTGGTTGAAAGCCGGTCTCATTTTTCAATATATGCTATCATATGAGAACTTGTACTTTGGCAATTCAAACTATCTTGTTTTCTCATCTGCCAAAGGCTGAAAATATGTTACATTAATATTTTTCCAATATGCTAGAGCACACTAGCTCTCACTCTCATTTACCCTAATATAATAAAGGCATGCATTTGGATGTAACTTACATGAACTTGAAAGTTGCAATCTTCTCTTTCTTTTTGTTTATTTACAAGTTAGTAATTCTCACTCTTTTTGTTTGGTAAAATTGATATAATTTATCAAAAACCTATTTATTAATTTCAATCTTTTGTTATGCTTGCTTCTGTTTCCTATAAAAATAGGTCATTTTTCCAATGAGAGAATTCTTGATGCAGCATCAAATCATCACTATGTTAGCAGACATATATACTAAAACTATTGAAGCTAACTTGGACAAAAGTGTACTACATGTCCTATTTGGACACTATGGGTATTAGAATTATAGTGTACATTATAATTTGGACAAAGTTTATTGTCTTATGGAGATTTACTGTCTTATACTTTTGTTGTAAATTTTGAATTTTGCTCTTTTTTTGTTGAGGATGTGTATTTGTATACTTGTACTGTTGTACAGGCTTGAAAACACACTAAACTATGGTCTGGAACAAGTTTCGGCACTGTGACTACTAACATCATTGGACAATGTGGTAAGTGGTAACTACTAACATCTATAATTTTTCCTTTGTTATTAATCAGTCTAACTATTGTAGGTGTTTTATCAGAAGCTCCTAAAATTTTGTTAATCAGTCATTTAATGTGGTAAGTGGTAACTACTAACATCTATAATTTTTCTTTTATTATTAATCAGTCACTTACGCAATTAAGAATAAGGGAATCTTAATGAATAGGTGGTACTAAATTTAGTATTCTTTTTGGGAAATTTTGTTAATGTACAGAATTGATGTTTTTGCTGGCTCCATTTCTTGATGCTGGGATAAATATTTATGAGCTTTCTTTCCTTCTCTCTGCTTTTTTAAAAAAGTTCCAAGTGGCTTTCTATTTGTGTAGCTTGGCTGCTCTTTGCTGCTGCCTCCTGGATGCTTGCTTCTGAGAGACAACAACATTGTTCAAACTGGAACTTCCAGGTGTTGAAATTTCTCTGATATGGTTTTCCTCCAGAGATATGCATGGCCATGATATACTGTTTTGGCTTATCTTTTGTGTGTTTAGGTACCTAATATTGAGTTCAAGTCAATGAAACTTTGTAAGTGCTTTTTGAGGTCAAAATGAAGTTTCTATTGTTCCTTTGGACAATTCTGTGGATCTAGAATGCAATGCAGCTTGTCTTGATAAGGAGCTCAGAAATCTTGTAAGTTTTTAGCTTGCTAGTTAATTGATGTTGGATCTTACAGGCTACTCCAAATTGCCATTATCATAAATATGACAATAAGTATAATTCAAAAGATATCAACTTTTATGTAGGCAACATGGATAGGAGGATCATATTCTGGCAGCATAGATTCATTAGATGGGAGGTTTTTTGTTCCTTTAGCTAGTGTTAGCACTTTGAATCTTCATCTTGCAAAGGTTCAACTATCTCTAGCACCTACTTTGTTAGCATGCTATTGTTTACAGGTAAATTATAAAAATCATGCATGAAGATGATTTTTATAATTTACCTATAAATAATGTGGGAGATTGAATTCTTTTGGGATGGGAGAAACTCCACAACAAAATCATTATGAGCTTTATCACCAGTGAACTTTTTCTATTGAGATTGAATTCTCTTGGCATGACTCTTGCACCAGAAGCATTTGGCGTTTTAAAATTACTGACGCCTTCCTCATGGGGCACTGTTTTAAAATTACGATTGCCCCTGAGGAGGGCGTCCAGTTTTAAAAATGCCGGTGCCTCCGGAGGGCGCCGATCTCCTTTACTTCCACTTCTCCTCGACAACTGGTGCCATTTATTGTGCATATTTTCCCATTTATTCATCTTAGGATTTTTACTTCTGTACGGGTGTATTTGTAAGCGTCTAGAATTATATTTAGACTTAAAATAAGAGTCCGTTTCCAAAATAATAGACTCCCGTTTCAATTAAATTTTCTGTAGTGTGTATTTGCTATGCACTAGTGGTGAAAATGACACTCCCTGCCAACTTTATTGCTAAAATTAAAATAATTATTAATTTCAACAATTTTAATTGGTGTCATATAGAGCAATCAAGTTGGTAAACTTTTGAGATACTTTTATAGTCATTTTCTGTAATTCTCTGTAAATGAAAAAATATATTAATGCAACTAATTAACGGATGAAAAGATTGTTGTTACGGGCTCATGAATTAACATCCATAAATTATATATAATAGTAATTTTATTAATAGAACACAAATTGAAATATGAAATTAATTAAGATACAAGATTTCCATCCTTAAAATTATGCTTGAAACACAGAGTGCCTTCCACTTGTCTTCTTATTATTATCGTCGTCAATTTTAGTAGTCGCAGTTTTGTGATTTAAAAGTCCACTCTTATAATCAAAATTTAGCACATATTTATCTAAAACACAATATTAGCCAGTGTACCTACCATTTTTTCAACACCGTACCATTCTTATTTATGACGACCTTGAAATCAGGAGCCTTGCTCCATGCTGCGACAAAAGTTCTGACTACTTGATGTGACATGCAACTAAAGATATGCATGCTTCATTATTGCCACGGCAATTTACTCGGTAGAGTTCACACAATCTCTGGTAAAGCTCACTTCTCTGTTTGCTTTTAATTTTTTTTTACCTCTTAGTTTCCTTTCCCTTCCTCGTTTTCTTCTGTTTGTTAATCCTGCAGCATTTGAAGGATTTAAATGAAGGGATTTCTTGATACACTCATCCTTCTTTCCGATTGATTAACCTCTTATTTACTTTGCTCAGTGATCTCTCATTATTGCAGTGCAATTATTATGACTGATAAAAAAGAGGGCCCATTTTATTAGAGCAGTACTCGACACGTACACAAAGTGTCAAAGTTGTAGCTCAACAAGCATCAGCTGAAGCAACTAGTTTATTTCAACCAAAGAAAAGTACCACTACTCATGACTGACCTACTGAACCATCGACCTAATTAATACGATCCTCACATGGTCATGTCCTCGGAGGGCAACTTGATGGGGTTGCCAGATTCCACTCCGTCGATCATGTCATACGAGAACTTGGGGAACTTGACGGAGCTGCTGCAGTTGCTCTTCACATTGAGCGGGCACCGGATGATGGACTTGCCGTCGACGGAGGTGCAGAGCTGGATCCGGATGAGCAAGTCCTCGTAAATCAGAGGCCACGCGATGTAATTCCTCTGGCACTCTACAATCGTCGACGACGACATGAGCACGGCATCCAGCGCCGCCTGGATTGCAGAGAGCTTGTAGGTCTTGGAATCAGACGGCGTGATTCCTTCAAGTACATCCAAAAGAGGAATGAATCAGTCAGCAACTGAGGCTATCGATTTGCTATGGTATGGCTTGTAGCAATTGCATGCGTACCTTGGACAGCGAGGGTGTTGAGGAGGTTCACTTTCTCCCTGTAGCGGAGTGTCACGTTGAAGAAGTCTGTCTGTACTGGAAGACCGGAGCAGTAGCCGTAGGTGCACCATGTGTTCTGCCACTGCAGCTTCAGGTTGCTGTCGACGGGCGCCGGGCATGTCAGCGTCGGCCAGTACTGGTATAGATCGCTGATGAAGCTTACAAGCTGCAGCATACCGCGTCGGTGATTTAGTTAATTGTAGAAGGCATACCAAAAGTGTGACAACAGCTTGCGCAGCAGGGAAGAGAAATTACTGCGTTGACGTTGAATTTGCACTTGCTGGTGCAGTTGGTGACCGGTTTTCCGGTGACGCTGTCGTAGGTTTCGACCCCGTCGATGAGGAAGTCCGCCGCCGGCAGGTAGGGAATCTCGTCGTTGACGCAGCAGGTTTTCGTCCCCAGGAAACCCTTCTGGCAACGAGTGCCTGGCCACTACACATGCAAAATGAAACCATTAATTAATCAGAGATCAATTACTTATTTAAAAGATATATAGATGGTCAGCTGGTTAATTTGTAGTATGTACCAGAAAGTTTATGTACAAGAAGTCAGCTGTAGAAGAAGCAAGCATGGAAGAGGCACAGAGAAGCAGGCCAAGCAAGCAAAGCCTGGGAAGAGTTTTTGGCACACCCATTCTTCAGCGGCCGAATTGTCTCGGAAGAGCAGTAATAGGTGGGATATTACTGATTCCAGGAAGAGGCTGCCAACTTAACCTTGTGACTCTCTATTTATTTATAAAGCAAATATCTAAAATCATATATTCCATATATCACACCTTTTTTTCAAAATTGAATATTTTCGAATTCATAATTAAATTTCAAACTTTCATATTTTGCCCTTAAAAGTGTTGAACGGATTAATTTACACAATAGTCGGCCGATTCAATAAAAAATAAATTAATTCAATAAAATTTTGTGGTTCAATCAAAATTTAATTATGGATTAAAGAATATTTAAATTTATGTTATGATTTTGAAAAAAAAAATTTGAAGATATGATTTTGAATATTTATTCATTTATATATTGATACGTCATTCAATTTCTGCTCTACCCCACCTGCAATCATGCAGATGGTGC
The DNA here is from genome assembly GCA_034359265.1 of Canna indica. Lineage (NCBI taxonomy): Eukaryota > Viridiplantae > Streptophyta > Magnoliopsida > Zingiberales > Cannaceae > Canna > Canna indica. Next base: position 54,098,874 of record CP136892.1, read on the forward strand.
ATGCATTTTTTACATGTGATGGTTCGACATCGTGTTGTAATTTGAGCTAACTCCGAGATAATTGTGGATAACGAAGAATTAAAAATAGGATATGTTGGTCAAATTTAATTATTACGAGGTAGGTCGTGAAAAACGTTTGCGATCAAATGCAATTATTTTGCTGTCCTGATTTATCACTTAATTCATAAATGCAATGTGGAGAAGATATGGACGAATCTAATAAAGAAAGAAATGATGTCGATCAACGTGAAACATGTGAGGTCGGTTCTCGATCGGTGCATTATTGAGGTAGAGGTGGAGCCGGAAATTAAATTGGAGGAGGATAAATTTTTAAATAAATAAATATTAAATTATCAATTATATTATACATAAAAAAATAAGTATTTTTTATAAAAAGATAATTCACCATCTTATATATAAAAATTATTATAGATATATCTACTAAATAAAAATTAATTCTCCATATATATTAAAAAAAATTAATTGAAATCAAACAATCAAATAATGAAATCAACTCAAGCAATCAAATAAAAATTAATCAAGCAATCAAGCAATTAAATAAAAATTGCTTCATATCTGTTTGCTAAGTTTGAAGTCTAAATAAAATGAAATCAAACAATGAAACATAGAAATTATGGAATTAATTTAAAATTTAACATGAAACAGTAAAATTAAAACCATCGATCCATATGTAATCAAACTAATTAATTAAATGAAATCAAGCAATCTACAATCTTTACCTCCGGACGACGGGACGACAGGCGATAGCAGATGGGGAGTCGCCGGACGCGGGACGCCGGATACGAGTCTAGGACGTCGATGGATTGGTGACTGGGCAGACGAGTTGAGGATGTCGACTGGCGACTAGGCGGACGAGTCCAGGACCTTCAGGATCAGCAGAGATGCAGCCACGCAGGAGTCGCCGAAGGCTTTAGCCGAGGCGAGTGGGCGGATGCGGACGACAGCCGATAGGAGATCGTCGGGTAGACAGAGTGATTGCCTGGACGCCGGAGCACGCGGCCGAGCGGCGAGCGGTCGGCACGGTAGGAGATCGATGGGGACTAGGGAGCGGTCAACGGCAAGGAGATGAGGACGAATAGGTATCAGGAAAGAAAAGAGAAAAGTAGAGATAACTTAATGATAGAGGGGTAATTTTTAAAATGGAGGGAGGCAAAATCGTCAATATATATAATAAATAAATAAATAAATAAATAAATAAATAAATAAATATATATATATATATATATATATATATATATATATATATCCTTCTACCGTAGCTCCGCCCGTGAACGCAGCTTGCTCAGATTACTGAAACGAGTATTTTTTTATGACTCCATATTTTCTCATTATTGCTGCTCTTTAATATCAGCTGAGCCGGTAAAGATCATGTCATCTTTTCCAACTCTTTAAGTTTCCAGTATCCTCTAGTGACATTGCAGTTCTTGAATAGAAATTTAGCTTCTTATTGGTTTCTCTTTTTCCTTTAGATTTTAGGTACATTTAAAATAGGGTTTGGGGTTTAGGTACATTTAAGTCGTGGGAACATTTGGCTAAGTATTATTTTCAGCTCAGCAGTTTTGAGTCAAATTTGCTTGATAAAAAAAATCCTTGAAATTAACTCTAGGCACAATTAGTATTATTTTGTGTCATGGCATGCTTCACTATTCTTCATGTTTTTTAGTGTCTTGGTCACTATTCTTCACTATTATTTTGTCATGGCATACTTCACTATTTGTTGAATTTTCTAAAATTTAATATTGTCATTAGTCATTGTGAGTATTGTTACTATTTGAAACCTGGGTTATAGAGCAAGTTCTCATGATTGATGTGATTACATACACCACTAGGATGTTCTTTATACGGCTTCTCGATCCGTTTCATGGATGCTATGAAGAAGAAGATTAAGTCTTATCTTGATGATTGATTTAAAATAGAATGAGCAGAATGTTGAAAATTTTTGAATTATATATGCTTCTGATATATATGGAACCTTCAACTGTAGCTGTGTTCTTTACATTTTTTTTCAGACGATTCATGTATCTTTCAAATAAGTACATCCACTAGTATTGAACGAGGCCACCAATTCGTGCTTTGTATGCCAAGTGTATCGATAGATGCTCCATTAAGTCAAAAAATGCAGGAGGTAAAAATTGCTCCATCGAGTCAAAACATATTGCAGGAGGGAAAAACTGTTCGAGCTTGCATATGATTTCAATAATATAATTTTCAAGTGCTGACATATCTTCGACTTGAAGGACATTTGCACAAATGCTTTTGAAAAACATACTTAATTCTGTCAATGAACCCCAAATCTTATCATGTAGATATATGATCTCGAAACGCGACTGGAAGCAATCTCTGTATGAATACATGATAATCGTGGCTCTTCATCCCCGATATTTTTCCTTCATCGACGTTCACACATCGAGATAAGTTTGAAGCATATTCATCGGGTAATCTGAGTTCTTTGATCCATTGATACATATCTTTTATTTGTTGTTTATTTAACACATACGATGCCTTTGGCTTATGAAGTTATTTGTTGACCTCTTGCAACTCTAACTCACGTCTCTTACAAAGTATTTTCACATCATGTCGGGCATTCACATTATCTTTAGTTTTGTTGGAAATATCCATTACAATGTTAAAAATATTATCAAACACATTTTTTTCAATGTGCATGACGTTTAAATTATGCCAAATCAGTAATGAACTCCAATACGATAATTCCCAAAAGATACTTATTTTTCATCCAATTATGTGTTTGACCAAAGCCTGAAATTCTTACATTCTGACCAAAAGTAATATCTGGAAGCAATTCAACACGTGCTAACATCTGTTCATCAAATAGCATCGGTGGTGGCTCATCTCTTTCGACTCTAATCTTGGTAAATTTGTCACGATTCCTTCAATACTGATGGTTAGATAGAAGGAATCGACGATGACAATCAAAGAAGGAAATTTTCTTACCGTTCTTGAGGCTTTTGAGTGTTCCATGCAATACAGACAAGAGAGTCGCTCATGCATGCTCCAACCAGACAACATGTCGTAGGCCGTGAAATCATTGATTATCCATAATATAGCAGCTCGTAAAGTGAAGTTTTGCTTCCGGTACATGACAATCATAAGTGACAACTCCCTCAGCCCACAATGTTTTCAGTTCATCAATTAGGGTCGGAGAAATATGTCAATTTCTTTCCGAGGACCCTTAGGACCCAGAATAATCATCAAAAGATAGATAAATTCATCTTTTATACACATAAACGGTGACAAATTATAAATTATTAGCAGAACTGGCCATACTGAATATGGAGTTGCCGAATTACCAAACAGATTAAAATCATCCGTGCATAATTCCAAACTAATATTTATAGTATCCCTAGCAAATGAAGGATAACATCTATCCAAATATTTCCATGCTTCATTGTTAGATGGATGAGTCATTACTTTATTATCATGACTTCTTGCATGCCATCTCATATATGGGGCAGTCTTAATTTTTTGACATGAATAACCTTTCAAGCTTCGGTGTTAGTGGTAAATACCGAAACACCTTAAAGGGAATTTTTTCCCCGTCGGACTAATTTATTCTCTTTGTAATGAGGATGTTCACATACCGGGCATTGCTCCAACTGTACATTTTCTTTATAATATAAAATACAGTTATTTGGGCACGCGTGTATCTTTTCGTACTTAAGCCCTAATTTCCTTATCAACTTTTTTATCTTATAAAAATTTGACTCAAACTTGTTATCTGGAGGTAGCATACGATTGATAAAGCCTGAAACCCGATCAAACACAACCCCACTGATGTTACAATCGGACTTAATTTTCAGGAGTTGCGTCATTGTTGAAAATCTTGTATGTTTGAATAATTCTCATATAAAGGTTCATCGGCAACTTTCAACATCTCGTAAAATTCTACAGCTTCCTTATTCGGTAATTCAATCTGTATAGCAGGTTATTCTTTAGTGACTTCAACTGTCGTAGTATCCGGTGGCACTATCGTCTCAGTAACTCACTCAACATTATCATTTAAATGGAATTGTCCACCAAGACTATCCAGAATCATTGTTCTATATGGATGAGGTGGATTGGAAGAAGAAACAACGACACTAGAAGATTCACCATGAGTTTGGACAACATGATTGCTCGACGTCCCGACTTGACGTGACTCCCTATGACAATTCCATACAAAATATCTTGGTGTGAATCCTTTTGTATATAGATGCATTGTGACAGTTTTCCGATCCAAAAATTTTATGTTCGAACATTTCCGGCACAGACATCAAATTTTATCACCACTAAGGATTTTTTTTATTCGAGTAGGCGAAATTTAAGAAGTAAGTTACGTCTACTCGAAATTTGTCCGTTATAGATCCACGATGAATTCGTCGGTGCATCCAATTTCGATCGCCCGACATGTTCTGTCAAAAAGCTGACAATATCTTTAGGTAATGTGTTTAGGTGGGATGCCCCTTATCCATTCGAGATTCATGTCATTTATATTGTACTTAGTATTTATTTTAGTCATTAACTTCATCTAAATTTCGGTAGCATCTCCCTACAGTTCTCCGAATACGCATATCATTTGGGTACGTATCGGAGAACAAGGGAGATACAAGTCAAAATTTAAAAATGAATAATGACTAAAAGAAGTAAACTAAGTGCAATATAAATAACTATGTTATCAAATTATCCAATTAGGGACAATTCAAGGGTTGTACGTCATATAAAAGATCATCTACTTCGTTTACACGAACATACAACCCCCGAACGGATCTATGATTTTGCAAAATTAAAACTTGACTCGTCGATGCGTACGTGAAACGTATCAACTTGTCATGATTATTTTCTAAATTTGTGGATGTCGGTGTGAGTCCAAAGTGGACGATTCCGACGCGAGTCCACCATGGACGATTTGGCTGCGAGTCCAAAGTGGATGATTCTGGCGAGAGTCCACCTTGGACAATTTGGCCGCAAGTCCACAGTAGACGATTCCGGTGCGAGTCCATAATGGATGATTCCATTAATACTAATTAATTAACATTAAACTAATTTCATTAAACTAATTTCACTAAACTAATCAACAATAACATTAAATAACCTAAAAATAATTAAACCCTAATCAACATTAACCAAACTAATTAAGTAATTAACAATTAATTTCTAATAATTAACAATTAAAAATTAAAAATATATATTAATAGGGTTTAATTAAACCCTAATAAAACTATGATTAGGGTAAACCCTAATCACACTCAATTAACAATAAAAAATTAAAATAATAATAACTGGGTTTAATTAAACCCTAATCAAGAAATTGATTAGAGTTAAACCCTAATCATTAACAGTAGCCGGTAGTGCCTGTTGCATAGGTTGGGGCCGATGGTCCATCGGCCCCAAATCCGGCGCCGACGTTGGCGTCTACCACCGGCGTGTAGACGCTGGCGCCCTTGTCCAATATCGGTGACCGGACGATCGCCGACACTGGATGGTGGCGGATTAGCGGCGGAGACATTAAAAGGGGGCGACAGAGATAGATCAAGATGAATACCGACCGACTGAGAGGAGAAATCGAGCGACAGAGAGGAAGGGTCGACGCCGGAGTTGGTCACCGGCGGCAGAGGACGACAACTGTCGACAAAGGGCGGACGGTGGCGGCAATAGGCGACATCGGTGCAACGGTAGCAGATAAGAAGAAGAAAAGGAAGGAAGAGGAACGCAAATAAAAAGGTTTATCACCGACGGCTCGGTAGCCGTCGGTGAACCGTGGATTCGCGTAAATAATCTCATCGATGGTCCAAGTGGCCCTCTCCAAGCCGTCGGTGATGTGTTTTTTATTTTCGCGTCGTGTTCGCGCCATCAATTAATAAGCGACGGCTGTTGCTAGCCATGACTTACTTACTTATATCACCGACGACCCCTCGGCCCCCGCTAAACCGTCGCTACTACGTTATTTCATTTCGCGCCCCGAGCATCATCATCTATGAGAGACGGTCTTGGGCGGCCGTATGCGAGCTGCGACTGATTTGGTTACATCAGCCACGGCCGCTGCGGCCGTGGGAAAGCCCTGAATTATTCTGATGGCCCAGGCGGCCGTTGGTGAGCCCCATGACTGATAGCTAATATTCTAGTAGTGTATGTTTCATGGATGCTACGAGGAAGCTATATAGCTAACTCTTCCTTCCTATGCTCTACTATTTATCTTCATTTTTTTAGTTGAAAACCTGTCTCATTTTTCAATATATGCTATGATATGAGAGCTTGTACTTTGGCAATTCAAATTTCAAACTATCTTGTTTTCTCATCTGCCAAAGGCTGAAAATATGTTACATTAATATTTTTCCAATATGCTAGAGCACAGTAGCTCTCACTCTCATTTACCCTAATATTACAAAGGCATGCATTTGGATGTAACTTACATGAACTTGAAAGTTGCAACCTTCTCTTTCTTTTTGTTTATTTACAAGTTAGTAGCTCTCACAGTCTCACTCTTTTTGTTTGGTAAAATTGATATATTTTATCAAAAACTTATTTATTAATTTCAATCTTTTGTTATGCTTGCTTCTTTTTCTTATCAAAAATAGGTCATTTTTCCAATGAGAGAATTCTTGATGCATCACCAAATCATCACTATGTTAGAAGACATATATACTAAAACTATTGAAGCTAACTTGGACAAAATAGTGTACTACATGTCATATTTGGACACTATGGGTATTAGAATTATAGTGTACATTATAATTTGGACAAAGTAGTTTATTGTCTTATGGAGATTTACTGTCTTACACTTTTGTTGTAAATTTCTAATTTTGATCTTTTCTGTTGAGGATGTTTATTTGTATACTTGTACAGGCTTGGAAACACACTAACTATCGTCTGGAACAAGTTTCGGCAATGTGACTACTAACATCATTGGACAATGTGGTAAGTGGTAACTTCAAATATCTATAATTTTTCCAATGTTATTAATCAGTCTAACTATTGTAGGTGTTTTTATCAGAGTATTATTGTTGGGAAATTTTGTTAATGTACAGAATTGATGTGTTTGCTGGCTCCATTTCTTGATGCTGGGATAAATGTTTATCAATTTTCTTTCCTTCCACTACTAGAAAAATGGGCATCAGCAACGGCTGATGCCGTTGCTGAGCCGTTGCTGAAAATCATCAGCAACGGCGTGCAACGGCTGGCGCCGTTGCAATAGAACCGTGGCAGAAAATCGCGTTGCTGATAACTTAGCAACGGATCAGCAACGGCCGCTCGGGCTGTTGCTAAAAATATTATCAACAACGGTTTTGCCACGGACGCGGAGCCGTTGCTGATAACATTAATAGCAACGGCTGGTGAGCCCGTAGCAACGCCATTAGTAAAAGCCCGTTGCTAAGCCGTTGCTGTAGGTTATCAGCAACGGCTTTCGATAAACTTTTAGCAACGGCTTTCCCACGGACGGCCGTGGGAAAGCCGTTGCTGATGATGTGAACCTGGTAACGAAAAAAATTAAAATTTCAAATTTCCATTGATACATTGATACATTATCTGATACATAATTCACACACCCATACACTTATACACACATTCATTCACACATTCATTCACACATCACAAATACACCAAGATATACATCAAAATAATTATATTTATATTTATAATTATCCACAATAGTATAAAAATTATTCAAATGCAACATTGAAGTATCAATATCCAAACAAAATAAATTAAACAAGTATAATATCTCAGTAACAAAGTCAATATAAAAAAAATCTCACGATGACAATGGAGGATGGCCTGGATCATTTGGTGGGGTCTGGAGCGCTTGAGTGTACACCGGCGTGGATTGACTCGAGGACGATGGATGAGATGATGCCGAAGAAATGCCTGCTTCGGGATGACCTGACATGTTGCGTAGCATAGCAAGCATCTCCACCATCATCTGACTCTGGCACTCCATCATCTCAGTCTGACGCGCAACCATCTCCTATAGAGTCCTTATTCTGCTACTATGATCATAACTGGATCTAGAGGTGGACGGCCGCTCACCAGCGACCGGAGGGGTCGGTGCCCCAAGTGGCCCTAGTACGGCTCGCGCATGACCACTATCTGCAAAGCCATATACGCGGCCATGGTCCCAGCCACCTGTAGCCTCGACCCACGTTGCTGCGTCAAAGTCCTCGGGGGTGCCCCCGCGCTGCACCACCGTCTGGCTATAGGTCTCCTACTCGAGTTTGATTTTTTGTTTAATATTTATCATAAAACTTAAATTATAAATATATAATGAATAATTTAAACAAATATATAGTTACCATAATGTATGCAGCGCGGTTGTCGATATACTCCCCCGTCCCATGTGCTCGACAGTGAGTCCGCTCAAACACCGCCATCGGGGAGGGTCGCTGGACAGTCCCGTCATCCGACACCGTCGTTTATATTTACAAAACAAATACATTAATTAGTACATATAGTAACAAATAAAATATATAATTAAAAGGTATACTTATCATACGGTTCGCGTGCACTGCAAATGCAATAGAGCCGCTGGTGTGACGCGCTGCTCCCCCCGACATGCGATTTCTAGCCGCATTCCTAGAAACCTCATGCCATCGATTCGTCGACCATATTCCCACGAGCTGGTCCCATATATCCAGAGTAATCCAATCGGGGTCGTATCCCCGAGTCTCCGCGATGTTAGTAGTCCCAGCTCGTGCCATCGCCTGGGATCGAGCCTGCCCCAGTTGCCCGTTGTACCTTGCCCGGGAAATAGCCTCCCAGGCAGCGTAAATGAAGGGCATTTGGTCCTCAGCCCATGTACGTATAGAGAGCCTGCAGAATAATAATATCAGTACCAATATTAATCATCATGCATGTATAAAAAATAATAATACGTGCCTCAAACTCGCGCCATAACATGTCGACGTGCTCGCTAGGCACGTGAGACCACGTAGGCCATGCCCCGTGTATGTATCGTTGAATAGTAGAAGAAATGCTCCTCGGCACTTCTTCTTGCTCGAACCTGCACAACAAAAATAAAATTTAATATTATATTATGATATAATGAATTTGTAATGATTCATAATTCATGATATATTACCGCTCCCCAATCACGCTAATAAATCTACGTGACTCTATGGCTGGTGGAGGCTGCCACCTGTTCGGCCCGCGTGGCCGCTTGCGTCTGGATGTACTAGCCTCGGTAGTATCATCGGCATGAGGATCAGCAGCATGAGTAAGTGTAGGAGTCTCACTGATCGGAGACTCCGAAGCTCTCCTGCGACGATAACCACGACCAGACATATCTGTCGAATAGACATATAATCATATTAATGTATAAATAGTAGAGATATATTTAATAAAATATATACTTTACAATTATTCATCATCATCTAAATAATAGTCTTCGAATTCTTCCTCTTCTTCCTCTTCTTCATCTTCTTCATCTCCAGCTTCCTCAATTTCATGATCGTCATCATCAGCATATTCAACTTCTAATTGAATCGACGTTGTGTCTGCATCCTCGAGTATTGGAATAATACGATCTACAACAGGAGGATCATCTTCTTGATAGAAACCATTTGTCATATCAGGTATCAGCTCATTTTGTCCTACTATCGGATCAATTTTTTCTCTATCTTTTGTCTTACAGACTACACGCTAATATGCTATATCTTTATTTCGAGCCGGATACTTCGCGTAATATACTTGTTCGGCTTGTGATGCCAATATAAAAGGCTCATTTGCTGCCAATTTAGATTTGTAATTAACCTCAACAAGTTTGTATTTTGGATGAACTTTCATTCCCCTTTCTGTTGTACCGAACCAATGACATCTAAATAGAATAACTGATTTCAAGCCAAAGTAGTGCAACTTTATCACTTCTTCCACCAGTCCATAAAAATCCATATCACATTCAACATAGGTTGTCCCTTTCACACAGACCCCATCATTCATCGTCTTCTTTGTAAATGCATATTCAACCATGTGAAATTTATACCCATTAACAAAATATCCGCTATAGCACGACACAAGTCGCGACGGTCCACTAACAAACTCAAATATTCTTTCATCTATTTCAGCTCTGTGATCTTTGCTGTAAGTCTGAATCCAAGTAGGAAAATCATGATTCCGTAATCTCCCAATTCTTCATCGTTGTGAATAGAGTATTTTTGCACCATCTCAATGTCAAATATTTCAATGAATTATTCAATCTCTGGACAATTGAGTAATACATACAAGTGTGCCAAATGATACTCTTCCTCGCTTAAGTGTCGAGATGGTCGAGAACCAAAAGCACGACCAGAGTGACAAAATATACTTAAACGTCCATCTGAATGTCAAACACCCCCGTCGTCGTTATGTGGAAGACGATCAAATCTTGTTTGTACTGTCGATTCAAAGTAAAATGAGCAGAATGTTAAAATTTCTTGGATGATATACGATTCAGATATTGATCCTTCAACAGCTGCGGTGTTCTTTACTTTTTTCTTCAGACGATTCATGTATCTTTCAAATAAGTACATCCACCAATATTGAACAGGGCCACCAACTCATGCCTCGTATGCCAAGTGTATCGGTAGATGCTCCATCGAGTCAAAAAATGTAGGAGGGAAAAACTGCTCCAGCTTGCATATGATTTCAACAATATTATTTTCAAGTATTGACATATCTTCGACTCGAAGGACATTTGCACATATGTTTCTAAAAAATATACTTAATTCAGTCAACGGACACCAAATATTATCAGGTAGAAGATCTCGAAATGCGATCGGAAGTAATCTCTGCATGAATACATGACAATCATGGCTCTTCATCTCTGATATTTTGCAATCATCGACGTTCACACATCGAGATAAGTTTGAAGCATATCCATCGGGTAATCTGAGTTCTTTTACCCATTGACAAACATCTTTGATCTGTTGTTTATTTAACACATTTGGGGCCTTCGGTTTCAGATATCGTCCGTTAACCTCTTGTAACTCCAACTTTGGTCTTTTACAAAGTATTTTCATATCATGTCGGGCTTTGACATTATCTTTAGTTTTTCCGGAAATATCCATCAAAGTGTTGAAAATATTATCAAACACATTTTTTTCAATGTGCATGACATCTAAATTATGTCGAATCAATAATGAACTCCAATAGGGAAATTCCCAAAAGATACTTTTTTTCACCCAGTTATGTGTTTGGCCAAAACTTGACACTCTTTCATTGCGACCAAATACTATATCTGGAAGTGCTAAAACACGTGCTAATATTTGTTCACCAGGCAACATCGGTGGTGGCCCATCTCTTTTGACTCTGCCCTTAGTAAATTTATTACGATTCCTTCGATACTGATGTTTATCCGGTAGGAATCGACGATGACAATCAAAGAATGAGATTTTTCGTTCGTTCTGAAGACTGGTTGATTTAGAGTGTTCCATACAATACAGACAAGAGAGTCGGCCGTGAGTGCTCCAACCAGATAACATGCCGTACGCCGAGAAATCATTGATTGTCCACAAGACCGCGGCCTTTAAATTAAAGTTTTGCTTCCGATGACAATCATAAGTGACAGCTCCCTCAGTCCATAATGTTTTGAATTCATCTATCAAGGGTCTGAGAAATATGTCAATTTCTTTTCGCGGACCCTTAGGACCCGGAATAATCATCAAAAGATAAATAAATTCATCTTTCATACACATAGACGGTGGTAAATTATAAACTGTCAGCAGCACTGGCCTAACTGAATAAGGAGTTGCAGAATGTCCAAATGGATTAAAACCATCTGTGCATAATCCCAATCTTATATTTCTAGTATCCCTAGCAAATGAAGGATAATATGTATCCAAATATTTCCATGCTTCACTGTCGGATGGATGAGTCATTACTGTATCATCACGACTTCTTGCATGCCAACTCATGTAGGGGGCTGTCTTTTTCGACATGAATAATCTTTGAAGCCTCGGTGTTAGTGGAAAATACCGAAGCACCTTAAACTAGATATTTCCCTATCAGACCGATTTTTTCTCCTTGTAACGAGGACGTTGACATACAGGGCATTTATCCAACTGCACATTTTCTTTATAATATAAAATGTAGTTATTTTGGCACGCGTGTATTTTTTCGTACCCAAGCCCCAATTTTCTCATTAGCTTTTTAGTCTTATAAAAAGTTGGCTCAAACTTGTTATCAGTAGGCAGCATTCCATTAATCAATCTTGCAATCCGATCATACGCAACCCCGCTGATATTACAATTGGCCTTGATGTTTAGGACATGTGTCATTGCTGAAAACCTAGTGTATTTAGAACAATTCTCATACAAAGGTTCATCGACAGCTTTCAACATCTCGTAAAATTCTGCAGCTTCTTTATTCGGTAATTCAATCTCTACCGCAGTTTGTACTTGTGTTATATCAACCGCTGTAGTATCTGGTGGGACTGATATCTGAAGAACTGGCCGATCAACATTATCATTCAGGTGGAATTGACCCCTAAGACTATCAAGTATCATAGTTCTATAGGGATTATATTGACTAGATGAAGAAGCACCAGCAGAGGAAGATTCACCATATGTCTGAACAACAGGATTACTCGACGTCCCGACTTCACGTGACTCCCCGTGACAAGTCCATAGAAAATATCTTGGTGCAAATCCTTTGCTATATGGATGCAGAGTGACAGTCTCCCGATCCAAAAATCGTCCATTCAAACAAATACGGCACAGACATCGGATTTGATCACCGATGCTAACGAAATTCCGATTCGAATAGGCGAAATTTAGGAAGTACGTTACGCCTAATCGAAACTCATTCGTTAAAGCTCCACGATCAAGACGTCGGTACATCCAACTTCGATCAGCCGACATGATTCTGTCAATCAATGACAATTTCCTTGGTTAATGTCTTTAGGTGAGATTGTCCTATTTCATTTGGGATTTATGTTATTTATATTGCACTAACTACTTATTTTAACCGCTAACTTCATTCTAAATTTCGGCAGCATCTCCCTACAGTTCTCTGAATACTCATATCATCTGGGCGCGTATCGGAGAACAAGAGAGATGCTGCCGAAATTTAGAATAATTAGTTAACAATTAAAAGAAAAACGTAAGTGCAGTACAAATAACTATATTCCCAAATTGTTCAATCAGGGACAATTCAAGAATTGTATGTCGTATAAAAGATCATCTACTTCTTTTATACGAACATATAATCCCCGAACGGATCTAAGGTTTTGCTAAATCATATCCGACTCGTCGATGCGTACGTGAAACATATCAACTCGTCGGATGGATGATTATTTTCTAAATGTTTCGAGTCAGTTCGAGTTCATATTGGACAATTCCGACACGAGTCCAAATTAGACGATTCCGGCAGGAGTCCAAAATGAACTATTCTGGCGCGCGTTCGAAGTGGACGATTCCGGCACAATGCCGAAGTGGACAATTCCGATGCCAGTCCACTGAGGACAACTTTGGACTAATTAACAATATTTTAACTAATTAATTAATATTAATCTACATCATTTTTATTAATTTAAATAATTAACCTACCATTATTAAATATTAATCTAACTAAATTAAACTAAAAATTAATATAAACTCTAAAAATTAATCTAAACCCTAAAAATTAATCTAACAAATTAAACAATTAATCTAAATAATTAATTAAATAATTAATTAACAAATAAATAAATAAATAAATAAAAATTAATGCGTACAGTGTTCGGACAGTGTACAAGATCCGGCGGCGGCCATCAGCCGTCCGTCGCCGGCCGAAACCCTAAAAATAGGGTTTCGATCGGATTTCCCGTCGGCCGCAACGGGAAGAGATGGTCGGGCGGCAATGAATACCTAAAATCGGTGGTCGAGGAAGGACGGCAGCGTCGTCAGCGGCAGCGGCGGCAAGAGGCGGGAGGAGGAGGAGGTGGCAGCAGCGGGTGGAAGAAGGGGCGGGCGCGATCTGCGACCTATATAAAGTTATCAACAACGGCTCACTCGCCCGTTAGAAAGCCGTTGCTAATAAGTTATCATCAGCAACGGCTCACTTGTTCGTTAGAAAGCCGTTGCTGATAATTAAAATAATCAGCAACGACTCGCGTGTCCGTTAGAAAGCTGTTGCAGATACAACATATCTGCAAAGGCTTGAGCGGCCGTAAGAATGCCGCTGCAAATAGCAACGGCTTGAGCGACTGTTGCTGATAGCCGTTGCTGAAGACTCAATTTCTAGTAGTGTTCTCTTTTATTTTTTTTAAAATTTCCTATTAGCTTTCTATTTGTGTAGCTTGGCTGCTCTTTGCTGCTGCTGCCTCCTGGATGCTTGCTTCTGAGAGACAACATTAACATTGTTCAAACTGGAACTTCCAAGTGTTGAAATTTCTCTGATATGGTTTTCCTCCGGAGATATGCATGGCCATGATATACTGTTTTGGCTTATCTTTTGTGTGTTTAGGTACCTAATATTGAGTTCAAGTCAATGAAACTTTATAAGTGCTTTTTGAGGTCAAAATGAAGTTTCTATTGTTCCTTTCGACAATTATGTGGATCTAAAATGCAATGCAGCTTGTCTTGATAAGGAGCTCAGAAATCTCGTAAGTTTTTAGCTTGCTAGATAATTAATGTTTATAGGCTACTCGCATATACTCCCTTTCCAAAATAAATCAATACACCAAGCACTATACTTAGATTTATTGGATTTGTTGCTAAAATATCGATATTAAACCCGAAACTCCCGGCGGATGGCCAGTGACCCAAGGAATAGGACTAACAAAGAACCTGCCAAAAGATATCAACTTTGTGTAGGCAACATGGATAGCAGGATCATATGCTGGCAGTGTAGTCATTAGATGAGAGGTTTTCTATTCCTTTAGCCAGTGGTAGCGCTTTGAATCTTCATCTTGCAAAGGTTCAACTATCTCTAGCACCTACTTTTGTTAGCATGCTATTGTTTATAGGTAAATTATAAAAATCATGCATGAAGATGATTTTTATAAGGGCAATTACATGAATATATCATGAACTTTAGACTTTGTTTCAAATGTATGATGAACTTTCATTTCACCAAATTGTATCCCGAACTATTAAATTTGTATCAATTGTATCCCTCCGTTAAAATTTCATCACCTACTCCGTTAACAGTGTGACGTGGCTTACCCACGTGAATTAAAAAATACATTTTTTATATCTCAACACTTTCTCCGTCACCACCTCGTCGGACCCGCCGGAGAAACCGCTGGACCGCGCCGTAGAAATTGTCGGACCGCGCCGAAGAATTCTTTTCTATTGGAATTGTTTATGAACGAGGTCCGACGAGGTCTGGCGGTTTCTTCGGCGCGGTCCGGCGGTTTCTCTAGCGAGATGATTACAGAGGAAGTGTTAAAATGTAAAAAATTATATTTTAATCCACGTGTGCAAGCCACGTCACATTGTTAACGGAGTAGCTGACGGAATTTTAACGGAGGGATACAATTGATACAAATTTAATAGTTCAGGATACAATTTGGTAAAATAAATGTTCGGGATACATTTGAGATAAAGTCCAAAGTTCAGGATATATTCAAGCAATTATCCTTTTTATAATTTACCAATAAATAACGTGGGAGATTGAACTCTTTTGGGATGGGAGAAACTCCGCAGCAAAGTCAATATGAGCTTTATCTCCAGTGAACTTTTTCTATTGAGATTGAATTCTGATCTTGGCATGACTCTTGCACCAGAAGCATCCATGCTGAGCATTTGGCATGTCCTGCTGAAGATAATGGTTGATTACTGAAATATTATTTAGAATTGATAAGGATCAGTGAAAGAGGTTACTAGAGGTTGTCATTGCCCCAGTGAGTTTCTAAGAGGAGTCACCCAACAAATGGAGCAAAACCTACATGGACTTCAATCCTTTATATTTTAGTACAATAGATAGGTATAGTTGAATTCAAGACAACTGTTACTATCTATTTGGCATGTGTAAATAGCTAGAACAATTATATTCAGGACAGATTGGTAAGATCAGTGATTGATTTACATTGAATTAAATATACACTGAACAAATAAATATGATTTATTTTTAAAAATATAATTAAAATTACGAGTGCCCCAGAAGGTGGGCGCTCGTTTTAAAAATACCGGCAACGCAGACAGAGCCAATCTCCTTTACTTCCACTTCTCCTCCTCGACAACCAGTGCCTTTCACTGTGCATGTTTTCCCATTTATTCACCTTTGGGTTTTTATTTATGCAGTGGTGCAGTTGTATGCGTCTAAGATCATATACTTGACACAAGAAATAGACAATGAATTGAGAGAAAAATAATTAAAATGTCTTCTAAAAATATAATAAATTATATTATAATTTATTTTAATTAATAAAAATATAATAAAAATATGAATTATTAAATCTTTAAAAAATAATTATTAAAATATTATTTAACAATAAAATAATAATTATCTATTTAAGATATGCAATTATTAAAGTTAATTTAACAATTTAATTTTTATATTTTTATTATAAATATTGAAAGACAATATTGAAAAATGATCAAAATGTCTTTCTAAAATATAATAAATTATATTATAATTTATTTTAATTAATAACGACATAATAAAATATGGATTAATGTAAAATAATTTATTAATTTAACATAAAAATATTTTATTTTCATAAAAACTAAATCTTCAAAAAATAATTATTAAAATAATTATTAAAATAATTTTTAATAATAATAATAATAATAATAATTTAATATATGCAATTATTAAATTAATTTTATTTTATTTATTTTTTTAAAATTATTATGTAATATTATAAATATTGAAGGATAATAGTATTCCATTCCTCATCTATTCCATCCAACCAAACGCTACCTTGGAGAGTCGATCATGAGGATGGAGGCCTCCTCCTCCTCCTCCTCCTCCCTTTCTCCCGCTTTCCTCCTTCTTCCTCTACCCTCCCTTTCTCCCTTGAGTGGACGACAGTCGTCTTTTGATGTCGCCGCCGCCGTGTCTCTATTCCCTTCGCCCCCAAGCCCTCGTCTGTTGCTTGGATTCCTCTGTGTTTCCTTCGTCGAGGTGATCAAAGCAGGCCTTCCCCCTCCATCTTCTTCCATTTCTTCCTCGTCTGCTTCACGCCGCTCCCCCTCCCCCTCCTCCTCCCCTCTCCTCCATTTTTGACTCCTTTCGCCGGCACCGCTAGTGCTTCCGCTGCCTCCGCATGGGGCACTCAGCTCGTTCCTATCGGGCCGGCCTAATTTGTTTTGCATGTTTTAAACTGGGCCACATCTGCAGGCTTTGCCGCGCTCCCCCTCCTCACATCCCTCCCTCCTCCTTAACTCCCCCCCCCCTTCGCACTCCCGACTCCACTCCATCTCAGCCTCCTCCTGCTCCTCTCTCTTCCTACTCCCACTCACTGACTCTTGCTCCTCCGACATCCCCTTCAGCTCCATCTTCTACCCCCGTCGTCTCCATCTCCTCCGCCTCCCCCCACTACCCCTCTCCCTCTGCTCAGATGTCTTCGTCAGTTTCCCTCCCAGCCGCCACTTTTTCTTCCGCTCCCATCTCCACCTCCACTGCTAGTAGTCGCCTCCCCCGCCTCCACGCCTTCTTCCCCAATTTCATCTCCACCCAAGATCGCGCTAGTTACCTTTCGGAGCGCTGCATCATCATCACTGTTCGGGGATAGATGCACCCCTCGGCATGCCTCGCTTCCTTCCTCGCTGGCCAACTCCACTGCTCGGCGAGGGTCTTTTCGCTTTGGAGGCAGCATCATCTTCTTGACGGACGCTTCCTCATCTTTGTGCCGTCAAAGAATATCGCGTCCATCAAGCGTCGCCTTCTGGACACTGGTAGCATTCGCTGGAGGCAGCTCCTCCTCTACATATTCGACTGGCAGCGTGACGACCCTTATACCTCCATCTCGTCCCCCCGCGTTCGTGTCGGCTTGGAGTTGAGAGGCCTCCCTCTCATGTTCTGGAACATTGAGTCCGTCGTGGCGCTCACCGGCGGCTTCTTTTCCTTTGAAGCTCTAGCGGAGACGTCGGTTTAATGGACCGATCTCAGCTCTTGCAAGGTCAAGGTTCTCATCCTTGCTCTGCATGACATCCCTCGGGTTCTCACCGTCGATGTCGAGAACTTTCGTTTTGAGGTGGACTCTACACTCTGCCCCGCGGATGCAAGCTCGGGGGAGACCCCCGATTACACCTCTCCTGCGATGTCCTCTACTCTCATCGCCTGGGGTGCTTCGTCGGCGACCCTCTCTAAGTTCTCCACCCCCCGCGATGGCCGGCTCCCAATGGGCTCCCTGCGGCACCTGCCCTGCCCGTCGCTGATCCCGAGATCCGGCAAAGATCCCTGGCTGCGTCTGCAGGCGTGTTGAACGGGACTTTCCCTTCTAGGAAAGGCCCTCTGGTCGACGGCAAAGGCAAGGATGCCCTTTCCTCATGAATGACAACTTTCTTGGCGTCCTTGGCTTTGGATTCAAAGACACGTAGCCTCCTCTCCGTGAAGCTGGCTGAGTTCCTGCATTCGCGTCCGGAATTGGCCGTTGCAAGGCCTGGCATGGCATGGGCCCACATGGTTGAAGCCGTTCGAATAAAAGGTGGCCCGAGCTTGCCTGGAATTGGTGTGGGAATACTTGGCTTGTTGGGTTTGGGTCCAATTGCAACCGATGTATCAACTTAGATCCCAGGGCCCCGCCCCCTATTGGCTCCTTTTTGTTGGGTTGGATCAGATGAGTCAAATTCATCTTCTCGACCCGATCCGCTCGCCCCCTGCTAGGCGACGAGCGCTCAACTATGGGCTTTGACCAGCCCAGCCCCCATCCGGCTTGCCCCTTCCAGTCCAGACTGAGGGTTTCTCAGCTCCTTTGGCTCGAGGTGCTGACCCAGTCAACCCTGCTTCACTCTAGGCTCGTTGGGCCACGACAGCCTGATTCCAAACGCTCTGATTTCGACTACGAAGCACAAATCTTCTTTCAGGAAGGGCAAATATTCTGTTCTCTCAATAAGACATAGCTCCAAGATGGCTTGCAGGCCAAATCACTCCTCATTTCTCTGTCGGGCCACTTCTAGGAAGGCAGCTATCTTGGAGAACTTTGCCCCGATTTCAATCTCATCTGAATCTGGACCCGACATTCGTTCCAACGGAGAGGTACAAATGGCAAATAATTTCAACTCATCTATGTTTGTTAAGATTCAGAACCTTGGCTTTGACTGTGTTGGTGATATGGAGGAGATTGCCTGAGCTATCGATTCGGTAGCTGTCCGATTGGGTCCCTCACTACAACAGATCAGACTTATAGCCACGAACCTTTATCCACGGAACGCATTTTTGTGACAATAAATTACTTTGTACTGACATTCTACAAGTTCGTGGTAATTGATCACTCTTTTCCCATGACAATTTAGCATCATGGCAACAAAGCATGACATTAGCCACGAAGCGTATATTAGTTACCATCAATAACCTCTCGTGGATATACATTTACCGTCAAGGCATACTTTTTTTTGGAGCCATTTGTATATTTTGTAACAAAGCAAAACATTGTTGCAAATGTGTATTTAATACCCACGAGTTACCCGTGGTCAATAATTTGCAACCATTTGTAATTAGTCAATTGCCACGAATGGATCGTGGTTAGTAATTCACATATATTGAGAAGAAAGATATTATTTGCCGCAACTATATGTTCGTGGCTATATATTTACTGCCAAAGGATATTTATTTGGTGCTATTATATATTCTTGTTACGATAATAGTACATGAGGCAACTGATATCTAATCACTAGCCACGAATGGCGCGTGGCTATTACACTACTAGAAAAATGGGCATCAGCAACGGCGTGCAACGGCTGGCGCCGTTGCAATGAAGTCGTGGCAGAAAATCGCGTTGCTGATAACTTAGAAACGGATTTTGCGGATAGCAGAAAATCGCGTTGCTAAAAATATTATCAGCAACGGTTTTGCCACGGACGCGGAGCCATTGCTGATAACATTAATAGCAATGGCTGGTGAGCCCGTAGCAATGCCGTTAGTAAAAGCCCGTTGCTAAGCCATTGCTGTAGGTCATGAGCAACGGCTTTCGATAAAATTTTAGCAACGGCTTTCCCACGGATGGTCGTGGGAAAGCCGTTGCTGATGATGTGAACATGGTAACGAAAAAAATTAAAATTTTAAATTTCCATTAATACATTGATACATTATCTGATACATAACTCACACACCCATACACTCATACACACATTCATTCACACATCACAAATACACCAAGATATACATCAAAACAATTATATTTATATTGATAATTATCCATAATAGTATAAAAACTATTCAAATGCAAAATTGAAGTATCAATATCCAAATAAAATAAATTAAACAAGTATAATATCTCAGTAACAAAGTCAATATAAAAAAATCTCACGATGACGATGGTGGATGGCCTGGATCATTTGGCGGGGTCTGGAGTGCTTGAGTGTACACCGGCGTGGATTGACTCGAGGATGATGGATGAGATGATGCCGAAGAAATGCCTGCTTTGGGATGACCTGACATGTTGCGTAGCATAGCATGTATCTCCGCCATCATCTAACTCTGGCGCTCCATCATCTCAGTCTGACGCGCGACCGTCTCCTCTAGAGTCCTTATTCTACTACTATGATCATAACTGGATCTGGAGGTGGACGGCCGCTCACCAGCGACCGGAGGGGTCGGTGCCCTGTCGTAAGTGCAGTAAGTGCAGTACAAATACCTATATTCCCAAATTATCCAATCAGGGACAATTCAAGAATTGTATGTCGTATAAAAGATCATCTACTTCTTTTATACGAACATACAATCCCCGAACGGATCTAAGGTTTTGCTAAATCATATCCGACTCGTCGATGCGTACGTGAAACATATCAACTCGTCGGATGGATGATTATTTTCTAAATGTTTCGAGTCAGTTCGAGTCCATATTGGACAATTCCGACACGAGTCCAAATTAGACGATTCCGACACGAGTCCAAAATGAACTATTCCGGCGCGCGTCCGAAGTGGACGATTCCGGCACAATGCCGAAGTGGACAATTCCGACGCGAGTCCACTGAGGACAACTTTGGACTAATTAACAATATTTTAACTAATTAATTAATATTAATCTACATCATTTTCATTAATTTAAATAATTAACCTACCATTATTAAATATTAATCTAACTAAATTAAACTAAAAATTAATATAAACTCTAAAAATTAATCTAAACCTTAAAAATTAATCTAACAAATTAAATAATTAATCTAAATAATTAATTAAATAATTAATTAACAAATAAATAAATAAATAAATAAAAATTAATCTACAATTTTCGGCGCCGGAGTCCGGTGTGGATAGTGTGTCCGGACACTGTACAAGATCCGGCGACGGCCATTGGCCGTCCGCCGCCGGTTGAAACCCTAAAAATAGGGTTTCGGTCGGATTTCCCACCGGCCGCAACGGAAAGAGATAGCCGGGCGGCGATGAATACCTGAAATCGGCGGTCAAGGACGGACGGCAGCGGCAGCTCGGCGGCGTCAGCGTCGGCAGCGGCGATGAGAGGCGGGAGGAGGAGGCGGCGGCAGCAGCGGGAGGAAGAAGGGGCGGGCGCGATCTGTGACCTATATAAACTTATCAGCAACGGCTCACTCGCCCGTTAGAAAGCCGTTGCTAATAAGTTATCATCAGCAATGACTCACTTGTCCGTTAGAAAGCCGTTGCTGATAATTAAAATCATCAGCAACGGCTCGCGTGGCCGTTAGAAAGTCGTTGCAGATACAACATATCTACAACGGCTTGAGCGCCCATAAGAATACCGTTGCAAATAGTAACGGCTTGAGCGGCCGTTGCTGATAGCCGTTGCTGAAGACTCAATTTCTAGTAATGTTAGTTTACAAGATTTTTACCACAATAATATTTTGTGGCTATATATTTACCGCCAAATGGTGTTTATTTGACGTCATTCTATATTCTTATGCCGATAATAATATATACGATTACTGATTTACTAGCCACGAGAAATTCGTGGTTAGTCGTTAACAATAATTGCCTCGGTTGTATGTTTGTGGGAAGAAATTTATTCTATGCCACAATCATATTTCGTTGCTACATTTACATAAACTATAGCCACATTATGAATGATTTATCACAATAATATTCGTGAAAAATAATATGTATAGTTTTTTCACATAAATAGTCGTGGCTAATGGATGAAACCGAATCAAATAAAATTTAATCCCGCCATATATCTACTTTTTGGTGCTAGGAAAATTAGATCTTTTGAGCTAAATAAATTTTCATAAATAATATGTGATTATTATGTATTATTAGTGATATTTTTATACCGACCCGGGTGTAAGCCCATCAGGAAAATCCTAAAAAAACTAATTAAATATCATGTTTCATATTTGAACAATTTCTATTCCTTAATTCGGTTCTCGAATTTTAAAAATTAATACGACGAGGATCGTACCATTTACCTTCTACTTTTTCAAAACATTATAATATCTATTGTACCAAAATTATATATATATATTACTTACTTTATAATATATATACAATTAATAATATTAATTTTTAATTATCTTTCACTTTACAATGTGACTTTTTAATTCAGGTTTTTAAAAATAATACTATATACCATATTTCAAGGGAAAACAGTGGTAAAAAATGGTCAAAATTAAAATATAATTACATAGGGAAGGAATCGAACAGTGGTAAGACTTCTGATGTGTATGTTTTCATTATATTAACAGAACATTGATAAAAGAAGGTCAAAAATTAAAATACACGAGGAAGGAATCGAACCCATTACCTCTATCATTATCTAAAAACATCTTGCCACCATACTAATGCTTCTACAAAACACATGTTCGCCAGGAACGTATATATTAGATAGGCTAAATCCTTTCTTTTTTGCGCTACATAAAAGATGTTTCCCTCCTTTCTACTCACATTGTGCAAACAGGGGGGAGATGAACAGACGCCTGCGACCCCTACAACGCTCACGACGCCGTGACACCACAATCGACGAAGGCAGTTCTTGTTTCTTGGCCGGCACAGTACAATCAAACGACCCCGTGGACACGGACTACATCCAGGATGCCGCCATCATCTCAAGGTGAGAATATTCATGTATTTTTCCGTTCCTTTGCTTCTATATATCTCCGATCACTATGATCATCTTCGTAAAAGCTCTTTCTTTTCTCATTCCTTTCATTCTTTGTGCATCGATTTTGGATGATAAAACCCTAATTTCAAGAGGTGTGAAAGGAAAATATGTGAGAGAGGGAGAGGGAGGAAAGAGAGAAAGTAAAGAATCTTCTACTGCAAGTGAAGGAAGTGTTCCTTACATTGATTTCTTGTGTATATTTCATTTGGGAATACTTTGATTGCATGCATGATTCCCCATTCCTTGAACCTGGACTTACCTTCTTGCTATTTACTTTTGCCTCATAAGGGATGGGTGTGGAATAAAAGTTTTAGTGGTCAACAAAAACAAAATCATATCTTGCTATTTCCTTTTGCCAATATCTTTGTTTCTTCTTTATATCTTAATTAATTTTGATGCCTACAAGATGATATTTCTTTAATGGAATGAGTTTTCTGCTGATTGAATCTACTGGAATGAAATACCTTGCTGTGTAGATTTCATTTGAACCAATCCATTGATGTATCCTTGATAGTTGACACATTGTTATAAATCATGGAAAACTATATATGCTGATACACAAGCATAATTTTGTTTTATGCTTATTTTATACTTTGCTGTGAAGATTTTTCTTAGTTATTGTGTCCATGTTCATTATCTAAGCATGCAATGCTCTGTTCTAGTTATCTCAACTTTGTGGTTAAAATTTTGCTTTATCCACTGATTTTGCTAATTTGATTATGGTACCTAGAGTTATGCTTTTCTTGTTTTATGCCTCATCTTGTCTCTTTCCTTTTTGCTAAGCCTATTTTTACTTAAATTAAGCTAGACAGGTATGGACAAAAATTTGATTCAAAATTCACTTAGGGAAGTCCTGATTATATTGCTGGGTTGACTACATTTATAGAGATGGCTACTGTACAGGCATGTTATATAAAATGGCACACTAGAGGGGGGGAGGGGGATGAATAGTGTATTTTCTAATTGATTTGTCTAATTTTGGTTTTAATCAATTTCTTAAATTACTTAGGCAAATTACAATTGAATAGCTAAATGAGGAAGCGATATAAAACAATTAAGCACAACAACAATAGTTAACAATGCTAACACATAAATTTATAGTGATTCGGCCCCAATGCCTACTCCACTACCTAAGCACCCCGCTTAGGATTTCCAAACTAAGTTTACTAGATTAATTCTTGTGTCTTTTACAATGTGGACTTTGACTCGAAGAGTCCCACTCTCGACCTAAGGCACTTCCACACCCAAAAGTCTCCGCATTCTTACCGAGAGCACTCTTCCACCTCAACTCTAAGGGACAACTTAACTAATCCTAGTAAAACTAAGTTTACACAAGTGGCTTTACACCTTCTCAACAAGGTAACCATTTCCACACAAGACCTAACACTAGGTCTTCCTACAATTCAAATACAAAGAGTTGAAGAACACATTCAAACAAAAACTTGTTACAAGAAGAGGAATAATAGCTTATCACACTTAAACGCCTCCTCTTCCCGCGCCTAACCGGACTGATGAACCCTTTGAAAGAAAGCTCTTTTGACAGGAAGGGATCAAGACTCAGGCTGATGAACTTTAACGCTTTGAAGGTTGAAGGATGCTATTGAATCACTCTTTGAAGCTTTTTTTCATCCAAAAAATCTGAGAGAAGTTGTACAAAAGAGGTTAGAAGAGGGTATTTATAATCCCAGCTGAAACAGGGCATCAACGGGCATAAATTTTATCGTTATAGACGCCCGGTCAATGGTCCGGTCGATCGTCGATCGATCGCTGGCTTACTGTGAGATTTTTACCCTGATCGGTTGATCGGCGGGTCGATCGGTTGACGATAAATTATTGATCTCCAATCCGGTCGATCGAAGCCAGCCTTCTGTGTATTTTACGTGCCATTCGGTTGATCGACGGGTCGACTGATTGTCGCAGGATTTGGCGATCCCAAATTCGGTCGACCAACCAATCGATCGAATCAGTGATGCCGAGATCTGCGACTCGCACTTTGCCATCCGGTCGACCGATGAGCGTTCTGCCATATTTTGGCTTTGGTCGATCGACCGACGCAGCCTTTTGCGGCTACTGCCTCTTTTGCGCATCATTCGATCGACCGAACGGTCGACCGAACTAGAGCTGGGAAATTATATCTTGGCTTTCTCATTTCGCGCTTGGTTTTTCAGCTTCGTTCTTCAGCGTGCTTTAACTTTAAAGAATTCTCCATGCTATCCAAAGAATTTTTGATGCACGCATTGATCTATTTTGGAGATTGATCGAGAGACGTAAGGCTTGACGTATCTTTCATCGATCTTGCAATTTTCATACTTCAAGCACTTGTTAAACAGGTTTGTTATCATCAAAATAATTATGAGGAGAATAAGGCATGAAGGAGGAACCGTTCAGCTAACAATCTCCCCCTTTTTGATGATGACAAACCATTGACGATAAGTATCAAGATGAAGTAATGTATCTATTATGAAGCACTTGTTAAATGAATACATGGAAGCATCAAGGAAATGAAGTAATGTATTCAATTAGAGCTCCCCCTATTTATATGCATATATTTTTTAATTCTCCCCCTATCTATACGGATAATGAAATGAAGTAATAATAGCATGGCACTTCGAGTTCGATATGAACAAACCATTATTGTTTTTTCATAACATATAACATGAAATTTTGTATCGAGATAGTAGTATGAAACAAAGGTTATTTCCGATTTGTTGATTTTTCATTTTATGTTTTATGTGTCGGGGGTACATTTCAGCGTCACAAACCTTTTTTCTTCCACACCAGAAGTCTATTTCTGATATTTATGTTATGAAAGAGTACAAAAATAAAAAAATAAAAAAAGATCAGCTTTCCTTATTCGACCGTATCAGAAAGGAACTTTGGGATTGCTAAATCACAGACGAGATAAATATATAAATATAAAGCAACAGAACCATCATAGTATTTTTTTACTCCCACGAAAGGAAGGGTGGTAAATGGATCAT